>CM033439.1:33447500-34647500 GCA_019425775.1 Rafetus swinhoei | reverse complement strand
GCACGGGGGGGTAAGGGGAGCAGATGAGTCCTGGAAAAGTGGGACCCTAGGGAAAGGAGGGTTGGGAGGATGTGGGAGGGGTGGAGTGGGGTGGGGGAAGCCCGTCCCTGGGGGTTGTGCCATCCTGCCCTCACACAGCCCTGCTGCTGGGGGGGGGGGCTCATAGGGGGTGGCTCCTGCGGTGTTTGAGGGGGAGGGAATGGAAGGGGGATGGGCACCTCCCAAGGGCTCAGGCACTCCCTCTCTCATTCTCTGTTTTCTGTGTTTGTCTCCTGCAGGTTGTGAGGGCCATAAATTCCATCCTGCTGTGGAGGGTCAACTGCCTAGGAGACCTGGACCCGAAAGTGGCCAGATTTGCTGCCCTTGGATTCCCAAACTGTGCTGGAGCAATCGATGGGACCCACATGCCAATCCGCGCACCTCAACATAGAGCAGCCCAGTATATTAACAGGAAAGGCTACTTTTCTATGATGCTGCAGGCCCTGGACGACCACCGTGGACACTTCATTGTCATTTTTGTCGGGTGGTCTGTCAGGGCACATGAGGCCTGTGTCTCTTGGAACTCTTGCTTGTACGGGAAGCTGGAGGTGGGCACATTCTTCCCCCGCCGTGAATTTGCCACTGGGGACGTGCACATGCCACTGTGCATCATGGGGGATGCGGACTACCCCCTGGTGCCATGGTTAATTAAACTGTACACCAGCCACCTGGACCCCAGCAGGGACCAATTTAATGCCCACCTGAACTGGGCCAGGATTCAGGTCGAGTGCACCTTCGGCCACCTCAAGGTGTGTTTCAGGTGCCTCCTGACCTGCCTCGATGTGAGGGAGCACAACATCCCAAAGGTGGTGTCAGCATGTTGTGTCCTCCACAACATTATGGAGAGGAAGGGGGAGACCTTCCTCCCAGGGTGGGGGGCAGACGCTGGCTGTGAGGGGAAATCCTTTGAGCAGCTCCAGACAGCTGCCATCCAACAAGCTCATCAGGCCGGTGTGCACATCTGGGAGGACCTGAGGGAGAGGTTCTCTTAAGGACCCCAGTAACTCTCCCCAGAACATCCCCCCTTAGGGGCCTCTGGCTTGCTGCCCTATCCCTTCCCCACCACAACCCCTCCCTTCCCTGACCTCAGAATAAAGACACATGTTGATTTTGAACAAAACGAACTCTGTATTGATCTTTCAGTAACAACAGCTGGGAAGGGGGAGGGGGACTCATAACTGGGAGGGGAGAGGGGCTCAGAGTAGTGTGGGGGGCAGCTGGATGTGCCACCGTGGGTCTGGGGACCTCGTCAGACTTGGGGTTGGGTAGGTCCGGGGAACACAGGAGGATGGGCAGGAGGGGGGGGGCTGGAGCAGGGGCACGGGCATTGCTTGCAGAGGGAGCATGGGCATTGCTTGGGGAAGGAGCAGGGGCATCGCTTGGGGACCAGGGGAGGGGGGATGGGCATAGCAGGGAGAGCAGGAAGGTGGTCGGCAGGAGCAGCGACAGCACCTTCTGATGGCACACATGCTATCGCATCGCTGCATTAGCTGGTCCCAAGCGCAGTTCTGCCACTCCCTGGTGCAGAAGATCCGGGTCTACTGCATGTCACACAGGACGCTGACATGCTGCCGCATGAGGTCTTTCTGGACCCAGGCATGCTTTCGGGTCCCCCGGGCTCTAGCAACTGGCATTGAAGGCGTGGCTCGCCCTTCAGTCCGATTGGTCTGGCTGTGGAGAACACAAATAGGGAGAGGCGGTCAGTCATCCATGTAGACACTCTCCCTGAGGCTGTGCCCTCCTCTGTGAGCAGCTACCAACAGTCCTCGGGCCAGAGGAGGGGGATGTCCCAGGAGCAAGGCCCTGTGTGGCCTGCACAACAGGCCCTGCCTCACAGGGGCCCCGAGGTGCCCTGGGGACCATGCTACCCTCTCCCCTGGCCCATGGACAAGCAGGCAAGGGAAGTGTCTGGCCACAGTGGGATCCCATGAGCATCAGAGGATCCAGGAGCAGCCTGGCCCTCCCTGGGGTCCACACACACACCTGTGGCTCGCAGCGATGTCCACAGGAGCAGCTGCTGCCTCGTATGTGCAGGCATGCCCATGTGCTGTGTGCGGCACACCTCAGTGTGTCTGGGGTCGTGCCTGAGCCCTTGTGTCTAGCCTGCTGGGAGTTCCCCTCCTCCCCCGCAGGGCCAGCCTTGTGTCTGGCCTCCCCCTGAGCTTGGCAGCTGATCCCACCTGTGCTCAGGGGCTGCCTGCTGAGTCCACATGGCACACACTAACACTGCACATGGTTTCACATGCACAGACTGCAGCACGATGTCCAGCCTGACAACCCAACCGACGCTCACCCCCACCTCCTGTGCACCTGCTTTCCCTGTCCTGTGTGTGTGACAAACTGAGAGCACTCACCTGAAGATCCCTCCCTGGTGTCAGACAAGGCTGGGAGATGTCCTGGCTGCCAGGAACCGGCTCCAGGGAGAGGGTGACGGTGTCTGTCTTGTCCGCCTCCTCCTGCTGTCCCTGGTCCTTCTCCTCCTCCACTGTGACCTCTGGCCAGGCGATGACAGGGGTCTCGGGCCAGAGTCTAACACGATGGGTGGGGAAGACGTTTCCCCACCCCCCAGGAGTTGGTGCAGCTCCTTGTAGTAGAGGCAAGTGTGGGGTCCTGCCCCTGAGTGCGAGCTGCACTCTGTGGTCCTGACATATCCCTGATGGAGCTCTTTCACCAGCTCCCTTGGGTTTCCTTAATTTGTTCTGCTTAAATTAATTTTTATTTAACATCTTTGTTTGTGCTGTTGTGCCATATAGTTTATAGTGTTGTTTTCTTTAGCTAATATATGAGGTGTGATATGGCTAGATGACATTCTATTTGTGATCTATTTATTTTCAAGAGGCTCTCAGGTAAATGAATAAGCTTTATATTCGACCTGTTTTTCCAAAATATGATGTGATTATGTATCAGGGGGTTATATAGAGTGACTCCTAAGGTACACAACATGTTTACAGCTAATGGTCTTCCATTAATCATTATAATAACAGTTTTGCTTCTCTTTGAAGCTATAAGGCAAAGTTCATATTTTCTATTTTATCTGTATGGTGCTTCTCCTTTTTCCGTTCTAATGAAAATTCATATATATGTTGTCTTATTTGTTAATATCCTGCTGTGAGGAAGAGAACGTTCCTCCATATCCTTGATAGAATTATATTTGCCAGTCTATCATATTTCCCAGGCACAAAATGAGAAAATTTCACAGTGGGATGTGAAAGTTGAGACTGATTTGATTCTATAGTGTGTATCTATGGCACATAATTTATAGCAGATTCTAGCTACACCAATCCTCTATAAATCTTTATTTTCTTGATTCCTAGAATGACCCATACTTTGAAACTTTTCTTCTCTCTTTTCATTATGGTTCATATTGGCAAAGATTGAAATATATCAAGAAAAGGACAATAATGACCATGGCTAGCATGATAAAAAGGCATGTCTTGCCAAAGACTCTAGGCGGTGGATAACTTTTGAGGTTAAAGTTTGCCCCAATCTGGATTATTATTAATAAGAATTCAACAGAGCAGATATGAACTAGGAATTGATTTTTACTGCAACCTTTCATGTTTTGGAGTATTATTTATACAATAGGTTATTTCAAGTTTGCATTTCTAATAATCTGATTAATTTAAAAACTATTACAAGAAATGTCCATTTGCAACAGGAAAGGTATGTGGCTTGAGGTTTTTACTACGGTCTATTTGTCTTCAAAGTAAATTTTCTCAGCAATAGTTTTCTTAATAACAGCTTCCAAATTTGAACAAAGTAATGAGTGTATGGTCTGTAAGGCAAAACAAGGCACAGCCTACCCAAAGCAAAGGCTGTTCTGGCCCTGGCCCTGGCCCTGGCCCTGCCCCTCCCTTCCTCCCCTCCCCTCCCGTCCCAGGGCCTCCAACTGTCAGGTGGGATTGCTGAGGAATGTTTAGTGTGGTTCAGGCAGGCTCCAGGGCAGCTGGGAAGGCAGAGAAGCAGGGATCCTCCTCAGCAGCTCAGCCCTGAACCTGCATGGCACAGACAAAAGGCTCCTATTACAGTCACATGGTTTCTCCCTGCTGCTGCAGCAGCCTCAATTCCATTCATCTCACTGGCTCCAGGAGATTGCTAGCCCTGTTCTGCAGACCACCCCACCCAGCTTGCTGTGTCCCTGCTGCCGCCATCGCCTCTTCTGTTTGTGGATTTCTGCTCCTGCTCAGTCCCCTCTCTGCTCACCCCTCATCCCATCCAGCTCTCCCTTCCTGCAGCTTTGCCCATGGTGGGCAAAGTGGGCTTCCTCCTTGCTGCCCCCCCTCCTCCTTTGCACTCTCCCTGCTCAGTTGCTCCCTTCCCCTTGCTAATGTGTGGAATAGGGAACGGTTTGGTTTCACCATCCCAGTCACTACTGAGCCTGCTGCTGGCTCTTCTCCCCTTGCCCTCTCTCCACATGTGATCCCCACAGTCCCCTTCCCCCTTGCTAGTGTGGAGTGGTGGGCAGGTTGCCTAGCCCAGAGTTTCTCAACCAGTGGTACTGAGTATCCTCAGGGGTACTCAAAAGAAGTCTGGGGGGTACGTCAACACAACTGAAATTTGGAGAAAACTGAATTTTTGTTTTAAGTTTTACAGCGCTTTATTATTTTTGTACTTTTTACATCCAAAAATTTCATAGCCCACCCGGCTATGAGTACGTTGTTTAAACAAATGTTGCAATGGTACAAAAAAATTTTGTGTGTCTGAAAACTGTAGGTACTGGGGGTACTTGTAATTTATTTTTAAGGGGTACTTTATAAAAAAAAAGGTTGAGAAACACTGGCCTAGCCCAAGGAGCCCAAGGAGAGAGCTGCCCAGTCCTCTCCCCTTCTTGTCCTCTCCCCACAGGATTCCTGTTTTCGGTGCCCTGCAGTGGAGTTGGGTGGGGGTGGGTGGAATAAGAGAATGGGGGTGAGGAGGAGGGGGGAAGAGACTGTGGGGAAGGAATGGGGAGCAAGGGGAATGAGGAGAGGGGGATGGAGAAGGAAAGGGGATGAGGAATTGGGCAGGGGGAGAGCAGGAGTCTGGCATGCAGTGTCCCCTCAGCACCAGATGGGGCTCCCTGGTTAAGCAGGCCCCTCTAACCCTCACTCTGACAAGTCCTGCTCCCCTAAACCTGGACTCATCCAACAAGCTTCCACACCCTCAGCCCACTGAGCCCCAGCAAGTTGCACCTGGACCCTCTCCCCTATGAAAGGAAGTACCACTTTCCCAGCAGCTGGACCCCACACCAAATCCCACATGCCCTCAACTCCTCCACGGAGTTCAACCAGAGTCCCATTGCCCCTACACCAGAACCCCCCACCAAGCCCGTGTGCATCCAGTTCTCCCACTGAGCTGCCCACACCCAGATCCCCCCACAGTAACCCCCTCCACACTTGGCTCATGCTGGGCTGAGCCTGCCCAGCCACACCTGGTACGCCTGGCACTGAGGGGCATGGCCAGCCTTACACTGTGTCAGTCAGGTGCAGCCTCACTGTGGAGTTCTTGTATTGGGGGAAACTGGGGTTTCAGGGTGATCTCCCCACCTCAAAGCAGCCAGCGGCCTGTGCCCACCTCTGCTAGAAATGTGAAGATGAGGGGTTTTCTCAATTACCTTCCTGTGTCAGACTTTCAGTATGACATTGGACCCATCATTTAAGGCTTGGTCTCAAGGGGAGTTTTTCCACTGATTTTAAAAAAACAGTGGATAAGGAACTTAATTCTCCTGTGCCTCAGTTTCTCCATCTGAAAAAAGGGATAATAATAATACTTGCCTGCCTCACAGGAGTTTATGTAAATTCATTGGTTTTAGTTAGGTGTTTTGATATCATCAGATAGAAAATGCTGAAAAGTGCAGTCGTGAAAAGTGTTTTTTACCATTTCAAAATCTTTCAGCATTATTCATGCAGTAGCCACTGCTCCTGGATTACAGGAGAATTTCAATTTGGCACTTTATGGGATTGTAGGAGTGGGATTTTTATATTTGTATTTCAGGTTTAATAATGTAGTAATGTATGACTTAATTTCATCCTGCTAGCCACCCTTTTTTCTTGTGACCCTCATTAGGCCCTATAGTTAAATATACATTTCTTTGTTTTAAGGTTTAGTAATTGAGAGACAGGATTTTGTATTGTGTCTATGTTAACGAGATTAGAAATATTGAAGGCCCAGGCCTTCAATGTGAACTGTTTTGATTACAAGATTTAGTAAGGTTTAATTTACAATGCTTTTTGCTTTTGCTCAATATAAAACACTGCTGTTTGCATACCTTTGAAGGTCTCTGTGAAAGGCTGTTTGTGTGAATGAGAGATGTATGCATCAGGAAGAGATAAGGTGTGAAGGCCGTGGTTAAAGCCAGATGGTCAAGAGAGAAAGGGGAGAATGCGGGGTGAAGACAGACTCATCGGCATTGGAAAATCATCAGCGCACATCAAGGAAGGGGGCAGATTGACAGCTCTAAAGGTGAAGGCTGGCACCCCTAAAGACAACTGATTAACAATCCAGGATAGGATGACCTCTTGGAGGTGTTTTGGAATATTAACATTAAAAGATAACACCGATTAAGGAGTAACCGGTCACAGACTGACACAGCAGAATCCATAGACTTCAACAGGGAAAGAGGATTACAAAAACAGGGTGCTTTGCCATGGAACTTTTGGTTCATCTTGCCACCAACTCCAGGAGCATTGGATCGTGACCAGCAAAGATCGGCTCCCGTCTGCGATCAATCTGGCTGGCCACTAGATTGATCCAGACTCTGGACTAGTAAATATAACATTGACTGGAGGGACTGTGTGCATGGTGTGTGTGTGTGGGGGGGAGGGAATGACTGAAAAGCATATGCTAACTGTTGTATTCTCAATAAATGCAGCGTACTGCCTTCTCCCCTATAAAAGATCTTGCGTGTTTTGTATAGCATAACAGGATGACTCCTCCTCCCATTGTGTGATGCTGGAGCAATTTGCCAGAAGAGGCAGGAGTAGTGAGAGCAAGGCTCCACCCGGCCTCCCCCATCATCACTTTTCAAAGGGCTAGTCAAAAATGCAGGTAGGCCAGCCAGCCTTACGCAGTTTTTGCAATAAGTGTATATGCTGCCGGGAGGGCTGGATCATTTGTAGCAGCAGATACCCCACTCTGGCCTGCTAAGTGGAACTGGGCAGAACAATAAATGGCCAGGAGGAATGGATCCCCCTCCACCTGGGCCAGAGGAGCCCTTCAGATCTTTCCCATAGGTAAGCAATGGCCTGAGTTTGGGGCAATTTTTTTTTTTTTTTACTTGTTCAAATTCTGTGATGGTCAGCACAGGGGGAGCTCTTGGTTGGGGAGGGCAGTGATCTTGAGCAGTGGGAGCCTGAGGAGAAAGATTGTGGAGGGAAGAAAGCGGGGGCAGGGGGAGGAGGAATGTGGTGGCAAGGAAGAGAAAAGTTATTGGTAGGATAAGTCTCAGCTCTTTTCAGTCTCAACTCCTTCCAGTGGTTGGTAGATTATGTTTGCCTGGTGAGAACAGGGCTGGGCATTTGGTTCCTTCACCCCTGGGGATATTGGGTCTACCAGTCTGATGCATAAAGCTGTCACCATCATGCTCCTCAGTGGGACATTTTACCTTCTTGGTTCTGTGAGCTGAATAGGTTAAAGCAGCAGCTAGCCTGTATTTTACTGGCATGTCCTTTGGCAATTCTTATTCACTGTCTGAGGTGTTTACTGCTATTGAAACAGTCAACATAAGAAGCCCTCACTACTTTGTATGAAGAAGTGAATTGAGGTGGCAACTTTTACATTACAGTCTGATTCTAGTCAGCATCTTCCTCTCAGAGAGCAAATGCCAGCTCAGGGTGAAGCCTGACACCTTGTTTGATTGTGTGAAGAAAGGACAGAGATTTCTCAATTAGCTTTAACTGGTGCTTGCCATTCTGTGTTCCTCAGGATCAATGAGAGGAGTTTGGAGCATTTGCAAGCTGCCTGTATATCATCTATGAGAGTATCTAATAAACCTGTGACTGACATTTCTTATTCCCAGTTTTAGTGCTATTAATTGGATACCTTCTGAGTATCTGGCACATGGTACAAAACATGCTCCATTTTGTTGAAAAAGAAATAGCAGAAAAGTGGATTTTTTTTCAAAAATAATTTGCTTGAGTTCAGGGAAGGGGACAAGCACAGTGAACAGGGATACAGGATGCGCAGGGAAGAGAGGAGGGAGACAGTGGGAAAGGGGGTGGGGCCTGGGCTGGGAAGCTACTGCCTCCCCAGGTGGAAGCTTCACCAACTGCCCAGGAGATATAATAAGTTAATGCTAAATGCAAAGAGAAATGGCATATGTCAATTGAATTAAAGATAGTTGGGCTCAGCACATTTCTGGGGAAGAGTCTGTTCCACCAGTTTTCAGTCTCAAAGCTAATAGATTACCTTAAGGAAAATGGTGCCATTTGTGTTGCTCTCCATTAGATCAAAATTACATGTGTAGGCCTGCTCCTGCTCCTAGGCCTGGTCTACACTAGGACCTTAGTCCAAAAATAGCCCCCCAAAGTAGATTTTGTAAGTGATGCATCCATACTACCAAGCCCATTATTCCAGAATAGGGGGCTGCAGAATTCAAATTCAGTAGTCCTGCTTTTCATGACGCTATTCCTGAACTTGTAAGTCTGAAATAATGTTAGTGTGGACACTCCGGTGCCGCTAATTTGAACTAATTGGCCTCTGGGAGGCCTCCCACAGATCCCCAGAGTGCTTACTGGGGCTCTGAGTCCAAGGTAGCATGTCCACATTAATGGAGCCTGCCTTGAACTATATTCAATTCTTCCCCATAGTGAGGACTTGGAACTTTGAATTTGTAAAATCGGGTGCCTTGAAGTCAAACTTAGTAAATGTGAAATAATCTCCTGGTGTAGACATGGCCTCACTGACTTCAAGATTTAGGCCCAAATGACTTCAGGTTCAGAGTCAGAAATCTATATAACAACCCCTCAAAGAGATTCTATTTCAGGCTGCAGGAGACCTGTCTAACCATTGCCAAGTCAAGGGAACATACTATAACCATTACAGGTTTCCCAGAAAAAAAAAGAAAGGGGTCTGTAAGGATAAAGAGAAAATCAAGGAACTGTTGGAATTAAGTGGGGAAAAGCCTTTTTATCAAAATAGCAGTATTTAAGAACTTTCACTCTATATTAATTTCCTCTATTTCTGTACCATTCAGCAACATTGTTTTCTTTTCTGACTTCTATACAGACTCCTATATCCCCTTTTCTTTCCTTTGTTAAGCTGTCCCCCTCAGTTCAGTCTGTTCTCTTGGATAGTATACTGGTGCTACCAAGCTCAGTGCAGGCACAGCCACCTATTGCATAGACAGATAGAGCATATATGTTCATAGGTTTTGAGGCCAGAAGTGACTGTTATGATGGTTTTATTTCTTAGGTTACACAGCAAGGTCAGACTAGATGATCTAATGATCCCTTCTGTCCATAAAATCTTTGCATGTATGATTACAGGGACTTTGTACCAGTAGTGGGCCCCCCCATAAATTTTTCACTATGAATAATTTGCCCACCAAGAAGCAGTTGGAAGACTAACTGTGGGCTTGCCTACATGGGAACACTCAGGAAAGTTAAAACAAATCAATGAAAACTGAAGTAAATGCACACAAATTAAACAGCGTGAAACCCCCCGTGGATGCTCTGATTTATAAATAACCTTAGTTCACTGTAGCTTAATCTTTCTTAAAGGTCACTTCTGAATGTAAGCATCCATGCAGGGATTTAATGCACTTTAATTTATGCACTTTAAAGTCACACCATGAGTTGATTCAGATGTAGTCTCCTGAAACCTGGGCTACACTAAAACATGTTAGACTACCTATATGAATACCTATATAACTATGCCAAAAAAGCCACCTAGTGGAGAGACTGCTTGTATCGACAAAGGGAATTCTGCCAGAATAGTTAAACCACATCCCTGTTTGATATAAATTATGCTGGCAGAAGGACACTTTTGCCAGTATAATTGTTGACAACACTAGGAGGTTTTGCCATTGTAGCTATGTTGGTTGAGGGGTGCAATTTTTTTTCACATTTGTATCCAACATAGTTATGCTGGCAAAACTTTGTAATGTGGGCCAGGCACCCACGTAGACAAGCCCTGCGAAGGAAAAAGGCTGGGAGCAGAAAATACACAAAGGTGCCTGTACAAAATTAGTTGGGGGGGGGGGGGCCACACACAGGTAAGAAGCAAAGAAGAAAAAACAAACCCTCTGTGAGGCAGTGAAGAGAAGAGAGCCTGACATTACAGGGGTGAAACAAAGCCTTTTGGCCCATCTAGCCCAGCTCCGCTTTACCTGTAGCCAATGCCAGGCCTGGAGACAGGATAAAAGGAAGGACCCTGGCTCAGTTAGGGGCTAACCAGCAAGGAGACAGGAGCATGGTTCTGTTGCCTGTAGGACAGGAAACAAAGTCTGTCCACTTGGCCAGCCACAGGACCACGTAAGCCTCCAACCTTCTAAAACCCTAGCTAAAGAGAAAATCTGAACTCTTGGGATCACGCCCAAACACAAGTACTATACTCATATAGTGGGGTGTAGTTTCTAGGTCAGGGCACCAGTGGCAGGGGTCTGCACCCTTTTTCTGCTGGCTAACTCTGGGACCTAATCACTAGGTAACCCCAAAGCCAGGGAGACCCAGCCACAAGTGGTGGAGAATGTGGGCACTGCCCTAGCCTTGCTGAAGGGCTGTGTTAAAGAGACAACAATAGAAAAAGCAAGTGCAGGCCCAGCCCTTGAAGAGAAATTAAGCTGCTGCTGAAGTGGATGGTAGAGCAAAATGACAACCAGCAGCAACAGCAGCAGCTGTTACAACAGATGGCCCAGCAATAGCTCATTAGAGAATTAGCAGCTCAACAACAGCAGCTAATGCAGCACGTGACTTCCCTGCTACAACCCATGACCCCAGCAGAGCTGCCTACACCTGCACCAGCGCCTATCAAGCTCACTAAGATGGGGCCAGACAATGATCCCAAGGCATTTCTGGAAACATTTGAATGGGTGGCTGTGGTAGCCTGGTTGACTTGAGCACTGTGGGTAGCTGTGCTGGCTCCATACCGACTGGAGTAACCCAGACGGCGTACCATGCACTAGACCCACTTGCAGCTCAAGACTATGCCCAGATCAAAGCAGCAATCCTTGATGCCCTGGACATCTCAGAAGAGACATTCAGACAACACTTCCTGGAGGAACAGTACCAACCAGGAGCCTGACGCCACCGCATCACTCAGAAGCTGCACGACACAGGCTGGAGATGGCTGAAGCCAGAGACAAAGACAGGAGTGCAAGTCGCCAAGCAGATCCTGCACAAACAATTTACTCAGATCCTACTCTCTGGGAGGAGGGAATAGGTTGTACAGAACCACCCAGATAGCGTAGCCACTGCTGTCCAACAGATGGAGAACTATCTGGTGGCCAGGACCCCAGAGATGACGCCCTCTTTGGGCCCTAGAACAACCAAGAGCACCACGACCCTGACAGACAGAACTAGCTGGGGGCCCCAGGGCCGGGGGGAACCTCGACATACTGTACCACTCCTCGGGTCCCGAAGGGTTCATGGGTTCAGAAATACCCATATGCCCCAATTCCCAGACTCAGGACGAGCCCCCCATCTCCCTGTTTGGGAGATCATGCGTCCACTAGTCATGAAGCTGGGGCCCCTACTGAACCCCAGGATCGGGGAAGCCTCCCAAGACCCATCTTCCCGGGTACCCAGATGGGACAATCCTAAAGCCACCCAGGATCAGGACTCGTGTTTTACGAGTTGGGACTTTGGGCATTGGTCCAGGGACTGCCCCTACATGGAATATAACTTCAGAAAGCTCTGGACTCCACACATATGCACACACCATCAGGATCCTGCAAAGCTGATTGTCCCACTGTGGATAAATGGAAAGCAATCAGGCTGATTGACTCTATTTGTGTTCAGACCCTGGCATGGCACACTCTCATGCATAACCCTGGCCCTCCTCAGGGCACTATTAGGTGCAGTGTTTCCATGGGGACGTGAAAACCTACCCCTGCACCCAGGTGACCTTAAGGGTAGGGAGGTGTGAAGAGCCCTTGGTGGTTGGCCTGGCTCTAAACCTCGCCTACCCAGTGATACTGGGCAGGGACTGGGGATATATTGGGGAACTGCTGTTGGAACTGGTGAAACCCTTCTCTATGGAGTGCCAACCCCAGACTTTAAAGGCCAGTCAAGTGGAAACAGCGACTCTTGTGGGAGTGGGGGAAGTGGCGGATCCTGGGGAGGGGACCTCCCAGTGCCAGTCCAGAGGGACTAGGCCCCCAGCCAGCCAGAGAAGGACCCAGCCCTGTTACCTGAATCTACAATCCTAACTCACCTCTCAGAACTTCATGGGAGAGCAATGAGACGACAACATCCTGAGCCAAGCCTATGACCAGGCATCTGTAAAATGAGAAGACCACGACCCCCCATCAAGTGGAACAGTTCCTTCATTTTGAGATTCAGGGACACTGCCTATACTGGGTAGAGAAGGACCCACAAATGGAAGAAGTGCACCACCAGCTCTTGGTGCCTACTCTAGCGAGAGGGAGGTCATGCAACTTGCCCATGCCATGCCTACTGCAGGATACCTGGGGAGGGAAAAGACGCTGGCCCGGATCTTGGCCCACTCCTTTTGGCCTGGGATCCACAGGGAGGTGGCAAACTTTTGTGCCTCCTGTCTGGAGTGTCAGCTCACTGCACCCCAGTCCATCGAGAAAGCCCTGCTGATTCCCCTCCCACTCGTGAGTGTACCCTTTGAGCTGATTGGTGATGACATAGTCAGCCCCCTAGACAAGAGTGCTGCCGGATACCAGTTCATCCTTGTGGTAGGACACTACACGACCCGATAGCCTAAAACAGTGCCATTACACTCCATGAGTGCCAAGAGTGTAGCAACTGAGTTTATGAACATCTTCACCCGCATTGGCGTCCCTCGGGAAATCCTAACGGATCAGGGGACAAACTTTATGTATGACAGTGCAGCAACTCTGCCAATTATTAAAAATCAAAACACTCCGAATGTCCATCTACCACCCACAAATAGATGGCCTAGTAGAGCATTTCAACAGGACCCTGAAGGCCATGATCTGCAAGTTTGTCCAGATTGATGTGTGTCACTGAGACCAGCTCCTCCTGTCCCTCGTGTTCGCAGTCTGGGAAGTCCTCCAGGCCTTCACAAGGTTTTCACCTTTTGAACTTCTGTATGTGAAGCAACTGCATGGGATTTTAGACCTAATACAGGAAATGTGGGAGGAACAACTCTCCTATGCCAATAATGAAGTGCAGTACATACTTAACCTTTGAGAGAGACTTGAAGCATTAGGCACATTTGCACAAGAGAACCTCCTACACGCCCAAGAGGCCCACGAGACAACTTATAATAAATGGGCAAGATTCTGTGAGTTCCAGACTGGGGATCAAGTCCTATTGCTGCTGCCCAGTTTGGACTCAAAATTCCTTGCCTGCAGGCAGGGGTGTTATGAGGTGATTCGGTGAGTGAGCCTGGTAAACTATGAGGTGATCAGCCTGACAAATGCAAAGTTTGCCAGATTTATCATGTAAATCTCTTAAAACTCTGGAGAGCCAGTAAGGGTTACTAATAACACCTGTGGCAGGGCATTGTCCTGCACTGGCCCTTTAAGGAGCTGGGAGCTGGAGTGAGGGAAGGAAGCCCAGCTGAGGCAGCTAATGAGGGTCCAGCTGGAGGCCATATAAAGCAATTCCTGGAAGGAGGAGAGAGACCTGCCTGTCTGCCTGCAATGAGAGAGGCTTCAGCCTAGCAAACCCAGGCTACCTGGCCTGAGGCCCAGGGCTGCAAGGAGGCAGTCATGGAGGGCGGGGCTCACATGGAGGCAGCCCTAAAAGGCTGGGCTGCAAGGAGGCAGTTGCGGTAGGCTGGGGGAGTTTGAGCCAGGGAAGCCCCAAGACATAAGTCTGCCAGGCAGGGTTGCAGGAGGCAACTGGGCAGGCAGAGTGGAAGAAGAACTGGGGGTCCTAGGGAGGACCCTGGAGGAGGAGCGGAGGAAGAACAATGACTCCCCCCTGGAAGGGGGCGCAGACCAAGAACGGAGTGGTCACTGCCGGAGGGCAGTGCCCTAAAGAGAACACCTCATCCAAAGGGGGCACGTTGGCGTCGGAGCAGCTGGTTATTTCCCCAAAAGCCACCCTAAGGGAAGAAGCCGTGAAAGTGAGTTGAATCCATTACACACCCTACTCGCCGGACCTGGAACTGGGGCTCCAGATGAAAGATGCATCAAAACCAGAAGAGGTCCAGATTGGATCCAACCTCACTCCTGAACAAAAGCATCAGGCACAGTAACTGGTCACCACATTCTCATCTGTCTTTTCAGTGAAACCAGGCTAAACTCACCTGGCAGTTCACCACATTGATGGAACCCAGGGGCTAAGGTCTGGAAGAATCCCCTGTCCCTTCCCCGTAAACTGAGAGAAGCAAGAACTCCAGTCGATGCTGGTGTTGGGGCTAATCAAGGAGTCTTTCAGTGATTGGAAGAGCCCAATAGTCTTCATCCCTAAACCCAATGAAAGCACCCAGTTTTGCATCGACATCCGGAAAGTGAATGCTATGTCCAAATTCGATGCATACCCCATGCCCCGGCTGGATGAGCTGCTTGATTGGCTTGGAGAAGCAGAATATATTACCACTTGGGACTTAACAAAGGGATATGGGCAAACCCCCCTCACACCTGAGCCCAAGGAGAGGACAGCATTCTCCACCCCTTTGGACTCTTCCAGTTCCGAACCATGCCCTTCGGGTTGCACAGCACACTGGCCATGTTCCAGTGGCTGATGGACCACATTCTGCACCACCATAGCCAGTACATGGCTGCTTATTTGGACAATGTGGTGATTTATAGCCACAACTGGCAGACCCAGTTACAACACATGGCGGCCATGTTACAGTCCCTCAAGGAAGCCGGCCTGACAGCAAACCCTGCAAAATGCCACCTCAGTATGGATGAGACCACCTACGGGGGTTACACTTTTGGAGAAGGCACTGTCTGCCCCCTAGTGGGAAAAGTTCAAGCTCTCCAGCAACGTAACCATCCATCCTCAAAAAAGCAAGTACACCAGTTTTTAGGGTTAGCTGGTTACTATTGTTGCTTTATCCCAGGCTTCTCCTCCATTGCAACCCTTCTTAGTGATCTCCTCAAGAATGAGAGTCCAAACCAGATCCGATGGACCAAAGCCTGTGAAGAAGCTTTCTAAGCTCTAAAGGCCCAGCTCTGTCAAGAACCTGTCTTGTACAGCCCCGACTTCTCAAAGGAGTTCTTGCTACAAACGGATGTCTCCGACTTGGGCAGGGCCGCATTATGACTTTTGTGGGTCCTAGGCACTTTCGCCTTCGTGGGCCCCTTCCTCCATAATATCAATATTAAAAATTATTTTTGATATAACTTTAAATACTTCAACATTTTTTTTTTCTGTTTTAGGCAAAATTTAATAGATTTTCGTGGGCTCTAAAAGTTTCATTTTTTTCTGATGTGAGAAAAAAATTAAAACATTTTCTTTGACCCTAAAAGTTCATTTTTTTTCTTCTGATTTAAAAAAAAATTAAAACATTTTCGTGGGCCCCTAAAAGTATCGTGGGCCCTAGGCACTGTGCCTACTGTTCGTAATGGATAAGTCGGCCCTGGACTTGGGCCTAGGAGCTGTTCTCTCCCAGGTAGTGGGAGGGGACGAACACCCAATCCTCTACATTAGTAGGAAGTTGTTTCCAAGAGAGAAGGCCTACTCCATAATCGAAAAGGAGGTGCTAGGGGTGAAATGGGCAGTGGATTCACTCCGCTATTACCCATTGGGCAAACACTTCACCCTCATCACAGACCATGCCCCTCTTCGCTGGCTACATGCAATAAAAGACACAAACCCCAAAATCAAGCAGTGCTACTTCTCCCTCAAACTCTTCTCCCTTCCAGTTCCAACACTGGGCGGGGAGGGCCTATGTAAATGCAGAATTTTTCTCTAGGGAGGGTGGAGCACAGTTGGAGGTGGGGCCAACCCCAATAGGGTCATGGGGGGGGGGTGTATTAGACTTAATAGATTCTGTGGCATTTCTCCCTTCTTGGGGTGAAAACTCTGCTTGGGGTAGCTTTGGGGACTTTTTTTGGGGGGGGGGAGTTTAGTAGCAGAAGGAAGTGTCTGAGTTGTGCCATTCTTACACTGAAAATGACATTTTAAAAGGTAAGTTTCTAGTCACTCAATGTAGAGAAATGATTGAAAATGTGAAACTTGAATGATCAAACATTTAAGTCACATTTTAAAAAATTCTGTATTTTGCAAAAGATTTTATGATTTTGGGGGACCTGTTGGTTCTTGGCACTTTTGCTAGAGTATGTGACAGTGGGGCTCTCCCTGGGGAGCTAGTCCATAGTTGTCAAGTTCTGTGCAACAGCATGTGTAATGTTTAATCAGGGCCGGCCCGAGGTATTCTGGCACCCCGGGCACGGGTGCGCGGCGCTGCCCCCGGGCGCACAGCGCATGCGTGGGCCCGCCCGTTGGGAGCGAGCCTGCCCCCCTAGGGTGCGCAGGCCCGCCCCCAGGGCGCACGGCGCATGCGCGGCCCGGCTATGGCCACTGGCATGCAGCCCGGGGCCCACCTCTAGGGTGCACGGCGCAAGCGCGGCCCAGTCACGGCCTGGCTGTCACTGCTGGCACACGTGCCGGGCCGTGTAGGGCCCCGCGGCCGTGGAGGGAAGGGCGTTGCTGGCCGGCACCGCGGGGATGCGGGCGAGCCGGGCGCGCGGTGCCTGATGGCAGCTGTAAGGGACGCTGCGCGCCCCTTAAAGCTGCCATCAGGCGCCCCCCATCGGTTGGCGCCCTGGGCAGCTGCCCAGCTCGCCCATGCCTCCGTGCAGCCCTGTGTTTAATGCACATTTACAAATCAGCTCACTAAATAATTTGCATGTGACTACGACCTTTAAGAACAGCTGCTTAGTTGACATGTCAATTGAAGCTCAGCTGAATAAGTGATATCTCTATTCTCCTCTGGCCATGGGAATATGGGCAGCTGCTAGTATGTGAGAGTGTTGAGCCCAAGCAAGAGGATGGCTAGTATGTGCGCGTGGAGGGTCTCTAGCGAAGGCGGTGGGCTATTTTGTGATGGGAGGGAAGCCTGTACATGTATAGGGCACAGGAAAGTGAAAGGCTAGTGTCTGTGAATGGGCCCTTGTGAGAGGTGAGTTAGTGACTGTGTATGGAGGCCAAAATAGAGGGAATTGGGTGTGTGAGAGAAGCACTGCTGGGGTGTACATAGAATAGTATGTGGAGAGATAATGGGGACAACTTGTGTGGGTTTTATGGGGCAGAACGGTCTCGCACCAGCAACGAGAGGGTTAAGGAGGCTGATGGGCTCTCCATTGGCAATGATGGATCCAGGCGGTCCTGTCCAGCTGCACTTATAGCCTTTGGCAGTTGTGGAAAGAACAGTTAAAAGGGGGAGAACTAGCCCAGTTTGGGCCTCACCAGGAACGAAACCAGGGCTGTGCCTCCATGGATAGGACAGAAGCCTAGAAGCAGCACTGAAATGGATCAGCTCTTTTAGCAGGGACAACTGGACCCCTTGGAGAGGTGGGGGCTCGGCAGGAGCACAGATAGTTTGAGACCCACCCAGAATGGAAGGATGGGACCCCAGAGAAGACTTGTGACTAGCCCTGTTTTTGTTTTGTTCCTGATTACCTTTGAGCCTCAGTGCCCTGAAAGGAGTAGGACCAAAGGGTACTTTTGGCCTGAGGGTCAGAACATCACTACATTGGACCTCTGAGAGACAGACATAATGGAGAGGTGCAGGGTGAGTTGTGTCCTGAGGGACCACAGGGAGTTACCACCCTGGAACCATGGTTACAGGTGTCACTAGTCTACATGGAGGCAGCTAATATGTAAAGGGATAGAGAAATTAGATGGTGGCTAGGGAAACTGAAAGCCCTGTTTAGTAAAGGAGTGTGGGACAGATGGAAATAAGCAACCACAAACAGTGATCAGAATTCCTTAAAGGAAGATGTATAATTAAATTGGCAAAAACTCTCCTAATGTGGGCCTAAAAGATACTGAACAAGCATCTAGTTGTGGAGGAAAATGTGAATGACAAGGGTAAGGAGTAGGAAGCAAAACCACTTTGAATTAGTAAATTGCTAATTTACTTTATAAAGCATTTGTTTTAATATTTGAAATCTACGACTTGCTGATACATACTCTGTTTACATTAAAATAAACAGAAAAAGGAGCTGGCCTTTAAACACTCAGGTGATACTCTCCCCACCCAAAATTTTATGCAAGGCCATCGTTACCCATACGCATAATATGCAGCTGTATAGGGACCTCAAATTTTTGGGGCAGCACTGGATCCATCACCCGCGTCTTCCTATCTCTGTCCTGTGCCTGCGTCCTCTCAAGAGGATCTAGTAACTTAAAAGTGGAAAAGCCTGCCAGCCCTATTTGCAGAACATGGAACCTATGAAAGAGCCATTCCAGTGGTAATAAAGCCATTTAACAGGCATTTGCCAGCCGCAGGTATATGCTGTCAGTTTCTGAATTTACCGTGTTACTCTACAGGAGCTTAGTTTAAAATCTGCTTTAAAAATATTTCATGAGTGTGCTGCTGAAGATTATAAAATCACATCTCTAAAAAATCATCATCCCTCTCCCCTCCTGTGGGCCGCCATTGGGCACAGGGACACTAGTTTATTAGTACTGCATACGTCTCCCTAAATCCTAAGAACGTCCCAAAGTTCATGGATTGCTGGTGCGCACCCATTTTTATTTTTAAATATACAGGTGGGAGAGCAGGGCAGAAGTTCCCACAGAAGGAGCAAGACATTGCTGGGAAGATTTCCGACAACAAGGTCATCAAATGTTAATTGGATGTTCTGCTCATTATGGTCCAAATTTTCAAAAGAACTTGGGGTCAGATTTTCAACCGCTTAGTGCCCAGAATTGGGTCTACATTTTTCCAAAAGAGCTTGGCTCCCATTTAGACATCTCAGTAATGGCTGGATTCTCAGAAATTGCTCATTACCCCATATACTGAGATCTTGCAGGGCCTGCGCCTATCTGAAAATGTCAGCCTTTGTAAAGGAAGCATCACAGTTCTTAGAGCCCTGCAGCTTTCATCAGCCAAGCCATCCAGAGAACATGGTATTCTCCTCAGCTACTTCCGTAAGTCAGCCCCTTTCTTCTGACTACCTCATCTGCCAGCCATCTGTTTGCCTTTCTGTGCAGGGAGGACGACACAGACCTTTGCCTGCTTTCCCATTCTCCACAAAAGACCTTTACTCAGGTCCCTAACTCAATGACTCTGTTTCCTCCTTTGTATCCTTTTTTTAATTTGCAGGGAGAGAGATGATAAAAGGCTGAAGGAGAAAAAGAAAGAACATGACAAGTCACCACACCAATAGAAGGAAATCAAGCAGGGATTTCAGCTATGCTCTGAACACAAACATGGTCTTTTGTCATCTTTTCCCATGAGAAGCAATGCCAGGGAGAGAAGAGCCTACCTAGATTAAAACTGTACCTTCATATTAATCCCACCCATCTGCGTTCTGTCCCAGGAGTTTGAAAGTAGAGGGGGTGTTTGACTTATAGGGCTGGCTGGAAAATGAAGTGTCTGAGAGCTGGCCCTGCCCTTCCCCTTACCTTGATGCTTGCTGCTCTACCACTTTAACTCCAACATGACACATGAGCAGCTCCAAGGGACATGAATTCCCAGCTCCATCAGACAGCCAGGGAATGCAGGTCATAAGAGCACTGTGGCCACATGGGAGCAGCCAGGCTGCCCTGCTTGCAAGCTAGGATACAACCCTCCAGCATGGCAGCCTTCTGCCTCCCTCTGCACTGCCTGTCCAGCAGCCCCCAAGACTACCTGCTGCCTGAGAGCATTGTCGGGAAATGCTGCCTAGTGGAGCAGCTTGTGTTCCATCCATCCCAGAGAACATTCCAGGCCTGCTGGGAGCTCTTTACTCCCTGGCCATGGGCCCTGCGGTCTAGGCACTGTCCTCCGCCGCTTCTCTGCAAATGGTGCTCCTCACAGGGGCAGCCTGACCTGGTGCATACCTGTTGCCATGGGAGCCGCCACTTTAAGGCCAGGTGACAGGATGCCACTAGGGTTGCCAACATTCCAGTTGCACAAACCAAACACTCTGGCCCTGCCTCTTAACCAAGGCACTGCCCCTTCTCTGAGACCCCATTGGCCCTCCCTCAGCGGTTCGCTATACCCCCACCTTGACTAACTCACTGGGCTGGTTCAGTGGTTTAGCTGAAGGAGGGTTTGAGGGCTCAAACTGGGGGGGGCACAGGGTGTGGGGTGGGGCCAGAAATGAAGGGTTCAGGGCTAAATTCCAGCTAAGGTTCACAGCTGTGCAGCTGCCTATTAAGCACAGCTGCTGTGGCCAAGGGAGAGGCATCTCTCCCTGCCAGCTCTGCATGGAACTGCCTCAGAGGTGCCACAGCCCCCACTCAGCCTAGCCCAGACCTGCCCCAGATGCAGAACAGGTGTCCTTCCTCTGGCTGTGCCTGCTGGAGCTGCTGCGGCTGTGGAAAGGCATCTCTCCCCAACTGACGCCATGAGCTGCTGCAATAAGGGAGGGCTGGGGAGTTCTCTCCCTGGGGCATCCAGCACCCCAAACTCTTCATCACCAGCCCCACCCCAGAGCCCTCGCCCTGCACTCCAACCCTCTACTCCAGCTCTGCATGCCAAACCCTGAGCCTCGGGGCCCCCCTTTTCTTAGGAGCTGCTTCCAGGGTGCAGCACGTTTCCAGGAAATGTAGGGACTAGCCTGCCTTAGCTCCGCAGCACTGCCTACTGGACTTTAATGGCCTGGTTAAAACCGAACACCCCAGTCACCCTAGCTGCCATTCCCCCTGTCCTATCTGCAGTAACTCTACTTTTAGGCTATGTCTACACTAGCGCGATCTTGCGCCAGAAGTATGCAAATGAGGCTAAGCGTGGAATATCGCCAAGCCTCATTTGCGTATCTAATGAGCTGCCATTTTTGCGGAAGAGGCTCTTGCGCCAGAAGGAGCTGTCTACCCTGCCCCTTCTTGCGCAAGAAAAACCCTCTTGCGCAATGCCGTTCTTCCTGAAAATAATCAGCGTAGCGGCATTGCACAAGAGGGGTTTTCTTGCGCAAGAAGGGGCAGTGTAGACAGTTCCTTCAGGCGCAAGAGCCTCTTCCACAAAAATGGCAGCTCATTAGATATGCAAATGAGGCTCAGCGATATTCCACGCTTAGCCTCATTTGCATACTTCTGGCACAAGATCGCGCCAGTGTAGACATAGCCCTGGTGTCCAGTCAGTACATCTGATCAGACACCACTAGATTCCTTTCTTGACCAGATTTTCTGGAACAAAACCAGATACCTGGCAACCCTATAATATGGCAACGCTGCATGTTGTCCAGGGGGTGCGGGAGAAATGGTGGAGTTCGTTGGGGTGCAGAGAAATCCCAATCTATTTGCAGCCCAAACATTCAGCCTTCTCCTCTGACTTATCTGTTCTTGTCTATAGAAGGAGGAGTCCCCAAATTCTCTAGGCAGCTCATTCTGAACTGTTGCCAAATATACGTTCCTTAAAGGACTGAGGTTTACTGCAAGGCAAGAGTGAAATGCCCTCTGCCCAAATACAATAAAATAAAGCTTAAAATGGACTGAGCTGAAAGGGGATGCAGACCTGGTTTAAAAAAATATTGAGCATTCTGGACTGGGATATGCATATGTGCTAGTGGGGAAGGCCAGTAGTGAAATAGCACTTTCTAACATGCAAGTAGGAACTGCTACATCACCATTTCCAACAAGTGTCTTCCTGTAGCTCAGAAAACTTACAGTTGGGCACAGGGAAGAGAATTTGTGCTTTTCAGATTGCAAATCCATGTCTTCTATTTTGGCATGTCTTTGTTGTGTCACTTGGGCCACTGGCCAGTCAGGATGCTCAGTTAGACTTGGCACTATGCTGGATAACCGTGCTCCCTGCAGCTGGGCTCCATGTGGCGTTGCCGCTTTGAAACGCCACAGGGAGCACAGGGCCAGCGGGGGACTGCTTGAGTCCCCCGCTGACCCTGGGCTCCCTGCAGTGCTTTCACCCTGGAGCTGTTGCTACACTTCAAAGGCAGAGGCGCCCTTATCGACTAATCGAATAGTTGATGCAGATTGCATCAACTATTTGATTAGCCAATTAATCTAAATTTAACATCCCTAGTAAGCAGTGGAAGTGTTGGTAATGTGGCTAGACAATATTGACCTCCCTTGGTCCAGAAACTTCTCTGGTTCAGAACAGGTCAGGTCCCCAGGGTGCCGGACTAGAGAGATTCAACCTGTAGTATTGCTCTGAATTTGCTTTCTAATATTACAAACCTTGTCCTGACCTGTTAGAAAAGTATAGATACCATTAAAATTAGAAGTGTATTTATACCAACTGTTAATGTTCTACCTTCTAACAATGAATTTAAGCTTTATCCTCCTCCCCTTCTGTTCAGCATGTCCCTCTTTCCCTCACAGCTCCCCAGGCAGAGGCCCCTGAATATCACTCAAGTCCCAATAACTTTGCTCTGCAGCTGGGGTGTGGGAACCTGAAGATAAAGCTGCTTAGTGATATGGGAGAAAGGGCCTGGCACTTCTCCTTCCTTAGAGAAGGGGGAGCTGCCTGTACCTCAGTTGGGATTTTAGGGGGCCAGGCAAGGAGGGTGCTCGTCACTTCCTCTCCCTCAGGCTGCATGTAGCAGTGCTGGGGAATACAGAAAGGTCCCTGACATTTCCTCAGGCTTCAGCTGAAAGGCACAGAGCGTATGTTCCATTTCCTCCCTGGGGCCGCGGGGCAGAGTGAGCGAGCTGGGGGGAAGTTGCATGTTCCTCCCTCGGGCAAGGGTTGGAGGGAGTGGGTGCGCTGCATGTCCCTCCTCTAGGCAGAAACAGGATTAACAGGGTGGGGTTGCTGCATTTCCCTTCCTCTTGCTCAGAAAGCAGTTGCTGTTAGTGGAGGTGGGGGTTTGCCTGTCCCTCCCCCATCATCAATCAGGGAGGAGGAGGAGTCAAGAGTGGCTCCGGTCTGGGGAACAGCTGCATTTCCAGAATAACTCTCCCCCTGAAAAGTGTGGTGGTGTTCTCCTTCGACTCCGTAGGAAAGTGTTTGCCAGGAGCGGTTACTCTGCAGAAATGCTGAGTGTGCAGATCCAACTCCTGGCTTGTGCCATGCTGCTAGTTGGCTACAGTTTGGCTGAAGACGATGCAGCTTTGAGTCGGGACCAAGTGCCCTACTTTTTGAGTAAGTGGTGTAATCAGCTATTTTGAGTAACTAGTGCGAAGGGCAGCTGCTTTGAACAGCGCCGGGCTTACTGGTTTTGCTTTTTCCCTTTGCTCTCCTGTTCTTCCTGCAGTTGCCAGATAAATGAAGCAGATGCAGACTGTACACAGCCTGTTGGGGGGGATGTGGTCACACTGACAGCATGTTTACATGTGGCGGCTCTTTGGCAGCAGCAGGGGATTCTGGCTTTCCTTTGGGAAATGAAATTATTCACCAGGTTACTCTAGGAAATGCTCTCCATTTTCAAAACTACACCCCTTGCCTCTTCTAGTGAGTGCTCTCTGCTTCTTCCTTATGTTCTGTAGAAAAGTGTCACCACCCCCTTGGTCACTGTGCCAGCTCCCCCATGTCCTCTATACTCTGCCTTGTGGAGTGAGTGACAGCAGTTCTCCCTGTCAGTCCCCTGAGGGAAGTTCTCTGTGCTCAGGGCTTCCTGCTGAACTTTAGGGGGGAGAGTGAAGATTCCTCCCCCAACCCCCATCCCAGTGATTGTAAGTTTGGGGAGAAGCATAAGGATGCTTCCATCCTAGGCTCTCCTACCTGCCAGAAGGCAGAGATCTGCTCCTCTTTCCTCTGCTTTTGGAGACGGGAATGATCATCTTTACTATGGATGTAAAATCCCAGTTAATCAGTTAACTGCTTAAACATTTAACATTTAACCAGTTAAACATTTAACCGGTTAACCCACTAAGCGGGATCTCACCACTCAGCCTGTGGGGCTGCAGGTGGGGGGCTGTTAACCATTACCTGGTAAGCATCACCCATTACCCCAGTCACATACCTAATCTTTCCCCACTCTTCTGTTAGCTTCCCCTGCCTCTCTCCTCTGCCTTTGGGAGTTTCTTCACTGCAGAGTTGTGTGTTCGTACCAGGGTGAGTCTACTGCAGGTGTGAGCAGCCAAACTGCAAAGCCTCATTGGTACATGGCAATAGGGCTTGGGGGTGGGAGGGGCATATCCCAGGGTTCTCTGTGCTGCAGTAAAGTGAGCTGCTCTCTGATTTTTTCCCAGTGAATTGTGGGAGAATTGTCTGGCTTTTTGGGCACATGGGGGTAATTGTGGGATGGGAGTGTAGTACTCCATGATGTAACCTATGTCTTCACTACAGAGTGGGTGGGTTACCGGGATGTGTGAAAGCCTCACATTCTGACGTTAGCCTAGACCCCATGCCAGGCCAGAGAGCCTGGGTTGAAAGCACCACTACACTTACCTAAAAAGTGGGTGGCTGGGTGGGTGGGTGGACAGGAAGGGGATTAGGGAGAACTCCCAAATAAGAATCCTGGTTAATTCTGCAATTAAGACAGACTCTTTGTTGCGGGAGAATGCAGATACCCCTCTCCCACCTCAATGGCTGCCTTTTTTCCTTTTATCCCGGGAGGACAGACAGTAGGCCTCTCATGCTACTCTGCTCCTAAATGTCTTGTCAGAGGACACTGAAGGTTTTTCCTATTCTTAGCAACTCCCTGCTACTCTCCAAGTGCTATTGGTAGTGGGAGTAAAACACTCCCATTATGAGCATGAGGAATTTCCCACTGCCTTTTGCGGGAAGTGAAGATGCCCGTTAGCAGTGTCAAACATAGTAAACAGGAACTGAAAGTGCTTACCAGATGTTTGCCTTTTACCCCTTGCAAATCTGGCAGGGGTTTTTTATTTCTTGCACAGGATGATGGCCGAAGCATATTGTTTTATCTACATTTTGTGTTTCCTGTACTAGGCTTGACCATCTCCCTGTATTGAGTGGGGGAAAAATAACTATTCTAAAATGCTTGACATTTATTTTTAAAGGGCATATCCAAAGAGGAGTCCTGCAGGGATCAGTTCTGTGTCTGGTTCTGTTCAGTATCTCATCAATGATTCAGATAATGACATAGAAAGTACAGTTTTGTGGACAACACCAAATTGGGAAGGGTGCTTTGGAGGATAGGATTAAAATGTAAAGTGATCTTGAAAAATTGGAAAAATGGTCTTACGTAATAGGATGGAATTCATTAAGGAAAATTGCACTTAGGAGGGAACAATCAGTTGCACACTGGAGTACTACAGTAAAGAATCAGAGGGTTATAGTGGCTCACAAAGTAAATATGAGCCAACAGCATAACACTGGTAGAAAAGAAGGAAACACATTATGGAATAAATTAGCAGGAGTTTTGTAAGCAAGACCCAAGAAGCAATTCTTCAACTACTCATGTAGTGCCCAGAACTGGACTCAGCACATTCAGGAAGAGATGTGAACAAATTGGAGAAAGTCCAGCGAAGAGCTACAAAAATGATGAAAGGTCTAGAAAACATGATCTATGAGGGAAGACTGAAAAATATAGTGTTTGGTTAGTCTGGAAAAGAGAAGGCTGGGAGAGGTTGTAGGGGCCCCTGAATGGTGGGAGAACTTTTTACCATGGCCTCCCCAACCTACCTCTTCTCCCTGGCCAGATCAGAAGCAGAGCCCAGGCAGCTGGGGGCGGGGATCTGGGCTAGAAGTGTTGTTTAGGGGCCTCTCCATCCCAGACATGTGGAGAGGTCTGGGTTTCTTGGCCCTTCTTCAGCTTCACCAAGGGCAGGACATTGGGGGATGCGGAGAAGCAGGGGTAAGGTTATGGAGGAGGCCACCTTTGGGAAGCCTCTGCTGCCCCTATAGAGAGGACATAAAGTTTATTTGGAAATTGTTACAAGGAGAAAGGAGAAAAAGTAGTGTTCTTAACCGCTGAGGATAGAACAGGAAGCAATAGGCTTAAACTGGAACAAGAGCAGTTTAGGTTGGATATTAGGAAAACTTCTTAACTATCAGGGTGGTTAAGCACTGAAATAAATTGCCCAAGGTAGGTTGCAAAATAACCTTTACTGGAGATTTTTAAGACCAGGTTAGACAAACAACTATCAGGGAGGGTCTAGAAAATACTTGGTCCTGCCATGAGAGCAGGGGACTGGACTAGATGACCTCTCAAGGTTTTGTTGTTTTTTAAGTTTATCCTGTACAGACTAACTCAGCTACACCCTGAAGCTCTCAAGGTTCCGTTCAATTCTATGATTCAGTTATTCTCATTGAAGCTTGCAAACTTGCAGAACCTTTAAGTATTCTTTGTTCTCCATGTCCACTAAAGGGAAGACAAGAAATTATTAGCTTAATCTAAGCAAGGGAGATATATGTTAGATTTTAGGAAACTCTTTCAAGAACTTAACTACCATTATAGTTAGAATAGGTTTCCAAAGGATGTTGTAGAATCCCCATCATTAAAAGTTTTAAGAACAGGCTGTACAAACGCCTATCAGGGATGATTTAAATATACTTGGTCCTAATCAGTGCAGGTGAAATGGACTAGATGACCTCTCTGGGTCCCTTCTAGCTCCATATTTTTATGATTCAATGAATATTCTATGGACAAGATTTTATAACTAATTATGTTGGGTGCCTCATTATTTGGGTGAACGGCTTGAGCTACATTGATTTTTAGAAATTGCTTAACATGTCTCAGATGAGGATAACATCACTGATTGCTCTAGAAAGTCTTAGCCTATGTAATTAACATTATATATAACATAAAATGGATGTCATAATGCTGGATACTTAAAAACAAAAATGAGAGTGTGTTCGGAAGTACTAGTACTAAATAAAAAGTGGAGGTGGGTTGCATTGGGCTATGAAGGATGGCTGAAGCTTAAAGCTTTTTTTTTTTCATTCCACCACCACCTTGGAACCATCATTTTTTTTCTTTGGAGTACCAGTTTTTAACATGATTTTATATGTAACTTGAGAGTAATTTTAAAGTTCTTTGTAAAAGTTAAACACATTTTAATTCAGATGGTCAAAACTAAGACCCTGGTCCTGCATAATATATAGAAATCTGTTAAAAAGTATCATGAATTTAAACTTCTTTTTTCCCCAGACAAAGGGATATTTATTATCCAAAGTGAACATCTCAACCTGTGCATTAAAGCAGATACATTTGGACTTGTTCTTGAAGACTGCAATCAACTTTCCAAATATATGCTGTGGAAATGGGTATCAAAACGTCATCTTTTCAACATAGGTAGAAACACTTGTCTAGGACTGAACATTAGTAATGAAGAGCAACCTTTAAGCCTATTAGAATGTGATTCTACTCAGCATTCATTATGGTGGAACTGTAATGGAAAGCTATTGGTTGGTGCATCAGAATACAAACTAGCAGCTGAAAATGGCAAACACATAGTAGCAAAAAGAATCACTAATCATGAGTGGAAGCAGTACATGTCCCATGACGAAGATCTTTGTGAACGTCCATTTCAAGGTAAAAATAAAGCATAGTCTCCATCCACATTCCCATTATAATTTTGCAGTTTCTCTGAAGCAAATTATCAATCTGTGTCATGCTGAGTCTTTAAATTAGTTCTTATTTTTACAGTATTACAAAGTATCACAAATTGGATCAGGATCCCAGTATTAGCAGCCCCATGATTTTAAAAATCCTCACGTACAAATAATCTCAAGATTTATTTATTTTTTAAAACATAAAGTACTTTGAGTTAGGTGCTGATTTTCAAATTCTTCACAGATCCCATCATTCTCCCCCTACCCCCAATTCAGTGCATGCATTTGTTTCAAGAGGAAAAAGTCAACCTCAGACACAAAATAGGTGTGTACAAATGTTTGGAGGGGATTTCTCTATCTTCCACCTGATATGGACTCCATATTTCCCCTTCGTAGCACCTGAGCCAGGAGGTGCAACAGAGGTACTGTCTCCAGGAATGGAGCATCCATCGAGAAAAATTAGGGGGTGATCAGCACCACCAGCAACTAAACTCCCTCCTTTGCTTCCCACCCCCACAGCACCTCTCACCTGCCAGGGGCCCCATTGACCAACTCCTCCTCTGCCTTCCCAGTGCCTCCTAACTGCTGTGAAACAGCTGTTTCATGGTGTTTAGAGGCTATAGAAGTCAATGGGAGGGGCAGGAAGAGAAAGGTAGTGGGCAGAGCAGGGGCAGGAGGAGGCAGGGTGTCTCCTCACTCAGTCTCTCTGTGTCACCTATAGTTCAACTCATTGTTAGGCTGTTTCTCCAGATTCCAAAACTCCAGTTTAACAACCAGGTTCAACTAGGCTTTAGCCCCCTGATACAGACATCCTGTTGGGAGCTATAGGTGGCATAAAAATGCAGTGAGTTTGAACAGCTTCATCAAAACAAAATAGTATTTATTCACCTGTAGAAGCATAGCAATCAGAGAGAAAGGGGTTAAAACGGGTGGGGAACCTTATTTTTGGGGGGGTTGGGGGCTGCTGACCCACAGAAAAATCAGTCAGGAGCCGCACACAAGTGAGAAGCAAAAGGAAAAAAACACACCCCTCACTGACATGGTCCCTGAGGGCATGTCTATACAGCAGCATTATTTCAGAATAACATCAGTTATTCCGAAATAACGTAGTGAGGCGTCTACACAGCAAGCCTGTTATTTTGAAATACATTCAAAATAACAGGCTTCTTACTCCGACTTCTGTAAACCTCATTGTATGAGGAGTAAGGGAAGTTGGGGGAAGGGTGCTCTATTTCGAAATAAGTGCTGTGTAGATGTGTCCAAATTCAAAATACACTATTTAGACTTAAGCTACGCAATTGACGTAGCTCAAGTTATGTAGCTTATTTCAAGTTTAGCCCTGCGGAGTAGACATGCCAGACAGAGAAGGTGAAAGATGCTCTCCACATTTCCCTCACACACCAGAGCCTAGGGGGGCCAGGCTAGTAGATTATGTGTGTTCCAGCCCCATGGTGCAGTGGCAGGGGGACTGGAGCGCCAGTGTGGGCTCCCCAGTGCTGAGCCTTAGGGGCTGGATCCAAGCAAGCTGGGTGCCACATCCAGCCCCCTTCCCTGGGTTAAAACAACAAAAACCAAACATCATCTTACTGAAGATTAGCATTCCTCCCAAGATTTATGTAGGCCTGATCAGTAGTCCCTCTAATCTTTCCCATCTATGTGCAGAAT
Organism: Rafetus swinhoei; assembly: GCA_019425775.1. Classification (NCBI taxonomy): domain Eukaryota; kingdom Metazoa; phylum Chordata; order Testudines; family Trionychidae; genus Rafetus; species Rafetus swinhoei. The sequence continues at coordinate 34,618,193 of CM033439.1, read as the reverse complement.
AAACTTTTATGTGCACCAAGGCATGTGCACACCAACAATAGAAACACAAAACGTAGCTGTGGCGCTCTGCTAATCTGCTGGGTGGCATTTGAATTTCTCCTGAGCAGCTGCACAAACACTCAGCTTTTGGGAACACTGGGCCTCACTCATCTCTGTTCTCCAACATCTGGGAAAAGAGGAGAAGTGTCATCTCAGCAGTCACTGCCTCCTTCTGTCTCCCTTTGAACTTGAGGGTTGAGACCAGAGTTGTTGACTCGAGTCCAACGACTTGAAATCGAGTCCAACTTAAATCGCCTAGGTGATTCGACTTGAGACTCAACTTGAGACTTGCTAATTTTGTTAAACCAACTTGGTGAAAAAATTGTCCGAAAATGCCGATATTGATGGCTTGTACAAAAGTGACTTGACATTTTTTAAATTAAGACTTGAGACTTGACTTGGGACTTGACTCGAAAGTGACTTTAGGGACTTGAGACTCAACTTGAGACTTGAACTGTAGTGACTTGAGACTTGACTTGGACTTGACAATGACGACTTGAAGACAACACTGGCTGAGACCTTACTCCATCCTAAATCCTGCGTTTCATTTTCCCCTACTTGTATTCCCCTAGCTTCTTGGGGTTACTAGCCAGATTGTTGGTCAGAGCGTGATGGGAATAAATCTTCAAAAGTGTGTTTCATAAGTACTGGTGAGACGCTACTTTGGGGTACTGCTGATGTATAATAATAATAATAATTAACAATCCAGGACTGATTGCATGATAGTAATCAAATAGACTGAGGTATGTATAATATTCATACAAATAATACAGCTGTTTCCCATATTTATCACACTGTCCATTAACTTTGCTGGGCTTATACTGAGATTCATTAGTGGAGGGGTGGGAACCTAAGGTCCAGGGGCCTGATGTGGCCCCCAGCTTGCCTGGATCAGGCCCCTGAGGCTCAGGGCTCCACCCCCAGCATTGGGGAGCCCAAGTTGGCACTCCAGTCCCCCTGTGACCCCACTGCAGGTCTGGAGCACACAAAATCTACTAGCCTGGGGCCCCCCTAGTGGGTGAGGGAATGGGTAGAGGTGGAGAGTGTCTTTCTCTTTTTCAGGGACCACGTCAGTGAGGAGTGGGTTTTTTTGTTTGTGGGTTTTTTTGAGGGTTTTTTGTTTGTTTGTTTTGTTTCTCACTTATGTGCGGCCCCCAACTGATATTACTGTGGGTCAGCGGCCTCTGACCCAAAAAATTTCCCAACCCTGCATTAGTGAATATAACCTACTCTCCCACCCTTATTGGAGCAGACAGCCAATACTGTGGAGGTGATGCCTAATCTGTAGACAGAGAACTTTGATCTCCTCACTATCAGTCCAGCACCTTTCACAAACATTAGTTTCATGCTAAAAAACAATTGTGGTGCTTTAAAAATTCCCCTTTACTGAAGTTTAGTGTGGTAAGGTTTCTTTGGCACTTTCAGATTGATTGATTGATTTCCACATTTTGTTAATGAAAATGTATTAGGAAAATATTTAGATTGTTTTGTAAGGCATCAGCCAAAGATACAATGAAGTCCAATAGCTCTGCTTACTCTTCCACAAAGCCAGACTGTTACCATTCACACTGTAAAAGATTTTTTTCCTTTTTGTAAAATACACTTATTCAAATTCTAATGGCAAAGAGCTAGAGAGGAGAAGACTAAACAAGAACATTCAAAAGCAGTAGAAATCCATAAAATTCTACTATGTTTATGTAAAATTGTTTGGCATTGATTATGAACAAATAACAATATGATGTTTAAAGCCCTTCTTCTTGAAAATATATCTAAAAGGATTTGAGTGAACCAAACTAGGGATGTTAGAGTTTCACCAATTAACTGGTTAACTGATAAACTGATGCTCCTTGGTAAGTGCTATTACTTAAACTCTGCCCCACTCCCAGGGAAGCGGCTTTGCTGTGGGCTCTGCTGTATGAAGCTTATTTAAGCTTCATACTGCAGAGCCTGTAGCATGTGTAACCATGTAACTGCTGAGTTTTTTTAGTGGTTACACAGAAACCTTATTAAATGTCTTTTAACATCCCTAAAACAAACCTGCATTTGTGCAACTCAGACAATTGCATGTGTTATGCTAATGGACATTTTTTGTGCAGTTAGTCGCAAATGCAGATTCTGTATGCATACTTACTATTGCATATATATTGTAATAGTAGTAAATTATGGCCACAGTTTTGAAAAATTGCCTGAAAGTCTTAGACTGAATGAAACTTTTAAAAATAAACTTCTGATGATGTAATATATGCTGCTGTAGTTTTAATAACAACGTTGCTGTGATATGTATAAATAAAAAAAATAGAAAAGTAACTAGTATTTGATTGATACAGATTTTCCTTTTCTTTAATATGTGATTTGATTCGTCTTATTTTATTTATTGTAGAAACATATACCCTGTTGGGCAATTCTCTTGGTTTGCCTTGTATTTTTCCATTTAAATATAAGAAGAAATGGTACTATGAATGCATCAGAGAAAGCAGGGAATTTTACTGGTGTGCCACAACAAGTCAATATGAAAAAGATGAAAAATGGGGTTTTTGCCCAAATGCTGGTACGTACTACCTTTCTTTGTTTTGTAAATAACAAGGAGAGCAGATTGTTTTATGAATTGCAAGATCACTGCCATTCTGATAGCGTGGACATTTGTTAAAAGAATTGTAGCCATTACCATAGTTCTTTATGCATATCTCTGAGACTCAAATCCAGATCTCTAGAGCAAAATATGAATACAAGGAATGCCCACTGACTGTGCTCCTCCCCTTCTACCAGCCCACTGATCCAGATGATCTAGCATGTGGTGGATGATGATTCATTCTGTACAGGGCCTCTACTCTTTTTGACAGCAGCACACCTTTTAAACTGCTTTTGGTCCATGCACCGTCTTCAATGGGCTCAGTATTTGGATCTAAGATATTTAGATCTATAGTGAACATTGGCTGATATTTGTTAAAGTTCCAGGAATTTCCTATCTTTTGAGTGTTTGTGCAACTTTAAATTTTCTTTTAATATAATTTGTGTGTCAATTTTTAAAAACAAACTGAAAACAGAAATTCCAACAGGTGGCATCATATTGACACCCACATAGGTGATCAGAAGGGTTGGGACCTTTAAACCCACCAGCAGAACCCTGTCACTTGACCTAACAGAGTAACTGATTGCAGTAGTTAGTCATCCTCTATGGTGGGACACTATGGTGAAATTCAAGGATCTTGTTCTATTCCAAGCTTTGGAAGGGAATGTTCTTTAGTAGGCATATACTCTTCTGCTCATTCTTCACAAGAGTGGTCCCCTTGTGCCCCATATCTTCAGCCTGTCCCAGTTCTGTTTCTTCTCTATGGCTGTCTCCTCATCCCAGTTCCATTCTCCTCACTGCTGTAGTCCCAGGCTTTGCTACATTCAAACATTTCATCCCAGTCCTCGTCTCCTTGCCCAGAAAGTCCCAGTCTCACTCCCTGGACTCCTAGTCTCAACCCTCCTCACTCTCAGTTCCAGGTTCCTTACTCCGCCGTTGCCCTCATCCCCTTCTTTGTTCCTAGTCTCCTTTCTCACCTACTGCTACTATCCCTACTCCCAGCTTTTCATCTGATTTCTTTTTTCCCCTTGACCCCACTCACGGCCTCTAGTCCACACACTCCCACACATTTGTTCAGCATCTTCACTGGTTCCTGATCTCCCTCCTTTAGTTCCTTGTCCAATCACAATCTCCTGTATGCTCAGCTCCTTGGCCCAATCTCTCCCACCTCAGCTCCTGATCTGATCTCAGTCTTCCTCCACCTACTAGCTCCTCCAGTCTCAGCCTCCTTGCCCAGTCACATCCCTTCCTCCCAACCCGAACTTTCAGTTTCCCTCTGACCAACTGCCAATTTCCTGGTCAGTTGTCCCTTTGCTCCTGTCCCCTCTGTATTTGAATCAGGTTTCTTCTTCTTCCATAGTGCCTGGGCATAACAGGGAGTTAGCCTTGAGAGCAGAAGAGAGACAATCTTCCTGCTCTCTCAGTTCAGGTGCCTAGATACAGACTTGACACAGCCCAGAGCTGCAGTTGCAGGAATAGTCTTGCTCAATCCTGGGTTGGACTATGCCCAGGGTAGGTAGGATCTTCAGAGAATTCAGTTGCTAAAATCTAAGAAGTCTCTTCTGAGCTGGTGCAAATTAATTTTTCAAAGGGTTATAACTCATCCACAAGGACGGCAAAATACACATCATGACACAAGAGACCACCCTCTGTCAAAAGCCTACGACGCTAGAGTTTTTTGAAAGAAAAGGCCTCTAGAATTTCTTAACCTAGGCAAAACAACATATTTTCCCCTACACATTCTTGGAAACAGCTAAACTACTTTGGCTAACATTTTCCCCAAAAAACTGTTCCTAAGAGAGACATGCAGTGGAAAATTAAAGTCAAAATGGTTAGAGTTAAGCAAAGTTATGAATAACTGCAAACAGGGTTTTATAATGGAAAAATGTCAGCAAATCTTAATGCAGGTGAGCTTGGTAGTACTGCTTAGTAACTGTTTATAATGTGGTCATCACCTAACAGAGAGTCCTCTTGGGCACTTGGGAGCTGTAATGCCTTTCCCCTCCAGCTATGGGGATGTGGGTTTCTCCTATTCCAACAAAGTTCACTATGAGTTAGTTTTACCAGTAAGCTTAGTCATAGCTCTAACTCCAGTGGGGCTGTGACAATTTACAACAGGTGAGGACCTTCCCCGAGTCAGAGTTCCTTCTAATCTGGGCAGCAGCACAGCTTCACAAATCAGCCCCGCCCAGTCAGAGGCTCAGGGCTCCCTGCTCAGAGCTGACTGAGCAGGTCTGATTAATTGCCCCTAATACTTGCTAACATTGTGAAAAGCTGGGCAGTTCATTTACATGGATGAAACATCTCTTTTAAAATTCACTAGCATCCTAATTCCTTGTGTGATTTTTTACACTAGAACAGCCGTGGCTAACCCGAGGCTCACGAGCCGCATGCGGCTCTTCCCCCTCCAGGTGCAGCTCGCGAAGCCCTCCCCATGGCTCATAAGCCGCCCCCGTGCCTCCAAAAATGGGCCTCTCCTCCCGGCTTCCTGTGCTGACCCGGGCAGGGGAGCCATCCGGAGCGACCATGAAAGATGTAGAATTAAAGATGGCGTTGGGTGGCGGAATCCTGCTGTGGCCAAAAAGCCTCAAAATGCGTTTAAATGCGTTTTCTTAAAGGGACAGAGCTTTTTCATAGAATCATAGAATACTAGGACTGGAAGGGACCTCGAGAGGTCATCAAGTCCAGTCCCCTGCCCTCATGGCAGGACCAAGCACTGTCTAGATCAGGGGTCCCCAACGCAATGCCCATGGCGCCTGCGGGGCATTTATGTGTGCCCACGGAATGATCTGGGCCAGCCCTGCCCCCGGACGCATGGCACATGCGCAGTGCCAGCCCTGGGCATGCAGCACATGGGTGGCCCCTGCCCCAGGCGCGTGGCACATGCGCGGCCCCGGCCCCAGATGCCCGGCAGCCCCGAAAGGTTGGGGACCACTGGTCTAGATCATCCCTGATAGACATTTATCTAACTTGCTCTTAAGTATCTCCAGAGATGGAGATTCCACAACCTCCCTGGGCACTTTATTCCAGTGTTTGACTACCCTGACAGTTAGGAAGTTTTTCCTAATGTCCAACCTAAACCTCCCTTGCTGCAGTTTAAGCCCATTGCTTCTTGTTCTATCCTCAGAGGCCAAGATGAACAAGTTTTCTCCCTCCTCCTTATGACACCCTTTTAGATACCTGAAAACTGCTATCATGTCCCCCCTCAATCTTCTCTTATCCAAACTAAACAAACCCAATTCTTTCAGCCTTCCTTCATAGGTCATGTTCTCTAGACCTTTAATCGTTCTTGTTGCTCTTCTCTGGACCCATCTTTCTTGAAATGCGGTGCCCAGAACTGGATACAATACTCCAAATGAGGCCTAACCAGCGCAGGGTAGAGCAGAAGAATAACTTCTCATGTCTTGCTCACAACACACCTGTTAATGCACCCCAGAATCATGTTTGCTATTTTTGTTTTGTTTTGTTCGACAACTTTGCCCTGGCTCTTTGCGCTGGATCCACTGCTATCTTAGCTCTTTGCCCAGAATGTGTTGGCCAACCCTGCACTAGAACATTGATAATGAATTCAAACTCATGCTTTGATGGCATTTCCATTTGGTGTTCAATATTAAGTGACTAGATTGTTATACTTTTATCTCTGTAATTGTTTTCTTCTGTCATGTTTTTAACTGATTTTCACACAGAGCCTGGTTGTGACATATTTTGGGAGAAGAACCCTGACACCCAAATTTGCTATCAGTTCAATCTTTTTTCTATTCTTTCTTGGAATGAGGCACGTGTTGCATGTCAGACACAAGGAGGAGATTTGCTGAGTATCACAGACATGACAGAGCAGAAGTATATAAGTGGTGAGCAGCTGTGCAGTTATATTAAAACTTACTTAAATATATGTTTTGCTTGTTTAGCTGGGCAGTTCTGCAATTGATTTCAGAAGGGCCAAGATTTCATCCTATGGGTCAAATATTGCTCTTTAGTAGAAATGGGCATCAATCAAAAGATGGATCCAAACATCCCCAGACTTAGGAGAAATTCAGACCTCAGTTTCAATTTAACAAACCAAGTCCAAACTTTATGTATATGTTACTCCAGGAAGTAGTTATGTTATTAATTCTTTCCCCTCCCAAGAAGTTTGCAATGTGGCTTTTTATTTCTTTCTTGGAACTGAAGCCTTTTTGGACGGGTGCTGGAGTCTTGCAGCTCCATACAGCTCCATAAAGTTATCCCTGTAGTCTTACTCAGGGAAGCCAACACACTTGCCGGGATCTGAGCAAGGTGGATGGGGCCTGGCTCCGTGCTCCCAGAAGGGGAGGGACTGGAGGCAACTAGTGCTCAGCACTACTCCCTCCCTGCTGTCTCCCCTCCCCACCCTGCCAGCCCTTATCTCTGCCCAGAGCACACCGCCTGGTACCACAGTAGCAATTTAGAGGACCCAGCTACCCCCTTTGTCCACACACCTCCCCCCCCCCAATGTCGTTGGTAGATCTGCTCCTACTGCATCCCAGTCCAGGAAGCAGTGAAGTGACAGGAAAGGGGCAGCAAAGGTGGGTCCTTCAGGCCTGACCAGAGAGACCTCATGGAAGCAGCCAATCAAAGCCCAGTAGGCTTAACTAAAAGAAGCTGTAGGGCATGGGTTCCCAAACTGGGGGCATGCCCGGGGCGTGAAGAAATTCCAGGGGGGGCACGAGGTGACCCAGCCCTCTTCCCCCTTTGTTATTTTTGTTTTTGGCCCCGGTCAGTTCCTTTTTTTTTGCTCAGCAAGTTTTCCTGCTATTTGGGAGGGGTTGGGGGCGTGAGGGTTTCTCAGAAATCAAAAAGGGGGCATGATGCTGAAAAGTTTGGGAACCACTGCTAGGGCCTTAGCATATGCTTGTTGGTTAGTCGATTAGTGACTTGATTAGTCGCTTTCCCACCCCTTCCTGCCTCTATCAGAAAGAGGTAGCAAGGAGGGGGGAAGTGAAGAGGGTGCTTCAAAGTGGTAGCACCGTATGGAGCCCAGGATCTGGCACTACCACTTTGAAATGCCGTGTGCAGCTGGGAGTCCCCTGCTGGCCTGGGCTGCACACAGCATTTCAAAGTGACAGTGCTGCATGGAACCTGGGATCCGCTGCTTTGAACACCACGTGCAGCCTGGGGTCTGCTGATTTGAAACACCTCAGACTGCATGCAGCGTTTCAAAGTGGCAGCACTGCGTGGAGCCCGGGGTCAGCTGGGGACTCCCCTGCTGACCCAGGGCTCCATGCAGCACTGCTGCTTTGAAATGCCATGGGGAGCATGGGGCCAACGGTGGATTGCTTGAGTCCTGCTGGCCCCATGCTCCTCTCAGCACTTTCGTCTTTGAAGTGTAGCAACAGCCCTAGGACTGTTGCTACACTTCAAGAGCGGAGGCATCCTTATTGACTAATCAAATAGTCGATGCAAATTGCATCGACTATTCAATTAGCCAATTAATCGAAATTTTACATCCCTTTAAAAGATGGCTTCCCCTAGCACTGTCACCATGGGGAGGGGGCAGCGGCATATCAGGGAACTGGCAGGGCTCTTGTACATTTTAAAAGCAGGGAGCATGGAGCCAATGGGGTATTGCTTGAGTCCCCCGCTAACCCTGTGCTCCCCGTGGTGCTTCCACCTTTGAAATGTAGCAAGAGCCAGCGGGCTACATTTCAAAGGCAGAGGCACACTTCTCAACTAATCAAATATTCTATGCAAATTCCATCAACTATTAGTTGATTAGTCTAAATTTAACATCCCTAGTTGAGACCAGAGAATTGAAGAAGGCGGCCTTGAGATATAGAAGTACCTGAGGGAACTGGGCCTGAGATCATTGACTATTCGATTAATTGATTAATCTAAATTTAACATCCTTATGCCATACCACAACTAGCTACTAGGAAGCTATCAAGCAGTGAATGCCCTAATTACAACTTTGTACCAGAAGTGGGGTTCAACTGCCTCTGCATCAAGAATGAGATGTCTGATGTCCCAGATATGCAGATGGAGTAATAGTGATAACCCCAAAAGCACCCGTTCCAGCCATCAACCACAGCACTGTCCACATAGGCTCAGTCATTGCAGACCACAAAGGGAAGCAAGTCAGATGGTGCTGCCAAGTGGGTGCTGGTATTATGGTCAAGAGGGACATACAATTTGGGTTTACCACAGGAGTAATAGACAAGGTCGATCACTGGCTTCTGCATTGTACTGAGGCATCTGGAGAGGTCAAGACCATAAAGGGTACCTGCTCTCAGATAACAAAGATTCAATACCTGTTGAAAAGAATGATAAAACATAGTTTGAGGTCTAGAAGAATGAAATCCCTGGGGTAATCAGTTTTAAAGGAGACAAGGTAGGATATAGTAGAGGTCTATAAAATCATGGATTGTATGGAGAAAGTGAATAGAGAAGTGTTATCTACACCTTCACATAATGTAAGAACCATGGATCAGCCAATGAAATTAATAGGCAACATGTTTAAAGCAAATATAAGGAAGTGCTTCTTCACACAATGGAAAATCAGGCTGTGGAACGCATTGCCCCAGGATATGTGAATGTCAAAAGCATAAATGGTTTCCAAAAAGAATTAGGGTACGTCTACACTGCGGAACTATTTTGAAATACACTCGAAATAAGCTATGCAATTTGCGTAGCTTATTTCAAGCTAAGGGTGCTGTGTAGATGCACCCTTAGAGTTCATGGAGCATAGATCCATCAATGACTATTAACCAAGTAAGGCCAGGGATACAACCCCATCACTGAAGTGTCCCTAACCACAGTTTGCCAGAAGCTGGGAATAGGTACCAGGGGATGGATCGCTTGATGATTACCTGTTCTGTTCATTCCCTCTGGAGCATGTGGCATTGGCCGCTGTCAGATGTCAGGATACTAGTCTAGATGAATCATTGGTCAGACTCCATATGACCATTTTTACTCTCTTAACTAAGTCTCCTTTAGTAGAAAGTATAGCATGGGGCTCAAGAAGCCCAACAGTTAATGGTATGTGATACTCCAATCATTGGATAGGACACCGGAATAAAGTGAGAAGGGCACAACAGAGCCTAACTGGGAGTGACCAGTCATGGTGATGGCCAATACAAAGAATCAGGGAAACTATATTTTAGAAGGAAAACAGCTCTGAGGCTGGGGTTGCTTGAATTGAACACGGTCAAAGCAATAGCATAACGGGAGAATCAGTTTAGGACAGCAGACGTTGAGTCTAGGTTGACAGGAAATATGATGGTGTCCAAATCAGATCTTCCTTCACTGTGTAGAGGTGAAGACAGTGTGGCTTAGCTATCTGATTCAAATAATGCCAGGCTGTTGGCCACCAGGCAGCTAAGGGAGCCAGGGAATTAATTGACAGAAGCCATCAACCAGCCAGGACACTGTGGGTGGACGATACAGTGCCATGCAGAAGAATTTGAAGCTGAAAGAGAAGAGAGCTGACAAGCATCAGAAGTGACTGAGAGATCCATCCCAATGGTAGGACCCAGACACCCAGTACCACTTAGTCAAGCAGCTACTCATGGAGATGGGTCTAAAATGGGAGATAAAAAAAGGAAAAAGACTCTGCTAAATAAGCAACTACAAAGTCTGCAGATAGTGAAGCAGGCAAAGATCCCCTGGCTCTAAGAACAGACAGATAAGCTCGCTGAGGAGTTAAAGGAGAACCAAAAGAGTTGCAGGTAACTACAGATGGAGAAGAAATCTCTTTACATTGACAGTAGGGCCAAGATTAAGGTGATCTGGCAGTGCAAAGATGAGGTGCTGACATCTCTGCAGCTTTGTAACCTAAAGTTACAGCAGGAGCTACAGAGAGAAATGTATAATGTTTCTAAGATGTAGGATCAGCTACAAAGCCAGTGTAAGAACACAAGGTATTTCTGCAAGTCCTCTGGGACCAGATCCAGATATTGGAAACCCATCAGATGTGTCTGCAAGGTCAGAATGTAGTATTCAGCTGCAAGCTGTCTCAGCAACAGAGCAAGAGGGACTCACTTATAGAATAGCAGGATGACAGCGCTCAGCTATAAAAATCCATCTGAGCCAGCAACCACTTTCTGAAACAAAGTGAAGAATTGAAAGGACAGAGGATGATATTCTAGGAGAAGGCAGAAAGGTGTGATAAACACAAAAGTATGAACTTGAAATAGAAAGCAGGATGATAGCTGAATATGAAACTTATATCTCCACAAGAGAGTGGGGTAAGATTGAAGCACATGGGAAGATGGTGTGAAGATATGGATTCACCACCCAGTGAAGAACTTAGTATCAACAGCTGCCAGTACCAAGCTTGTGTTGACTATAGAGTGTAGTTCCCGTTGGCTGTGGATTGCCATTCCTGGCCAATGGAATCTTCAAGAAGTGGTGTGGACCGGGACAACACTTCCAGCAGCTCCCATTGGCCAGGAATGGTGATCTGCAGCCAACGGAAGCTGCAATCACCAGTACCTGCAGAGGAACAGATAAATATGGTGGCCCACCAGGGTCTAACCCTGGAGAACCTGATCCAGCCTGAGGGCCCATATTTGTCCACCCCTGCTATAGGAGCATAAATAATAGGGCAAAATCTGTGGCTCCTTTAGTGACAGCTTACTAAGAGATGACTGCAAAAATCTCTCATAGAATGAAGTGATTTTCAGTGTTGGGCATTAGAAATGGGTTGTGATCCCTAGCCTCAGAGTCTCAGTACAGGGGAGTTTTTACAGGGGGGCTTTTACAGCATGCATGCACAGTCCTCTCCTAGGGGTACAAAGATCCATTTTCCATGCTCACATGAGGAAGTATCTCCAGGACTTTTCTCAGCTAGACAGACTCATCCAGTACACTGATGACATATCGATTCAATTTCCTATGGAAGAGGAACATAAGAAGGATTTGTCTGAGGTCTTGCAGTGTCTGCAGCAATCAAGATTAAAAATGAATAGTGGAAACAACACAGCAGGTGAGGAAAGAGGTGTCAATAGGTAAGGAAGGACAAAATGTAGACCACCAGAGGGCAGAGTGAATCTCCAAACTCCCCATCTCCACAGACTTAACAGACTCACAATCTTATCTTGAAATAACAGGGTTTTACAGGGAGTTTTCTCCCCAGCAAGCCCACTGTATGAAATGACAATGGCAACTCATTGGGATTGGCAGGAAGAACACACTGAAGCTGTGGCTGAGTTGAATAGGCTTTTGGGAAGTGCTTTGGTACTGGCAAAGATTTAAGATATTTATGTACTCAGTGGTAATGCCAAACAATATAGGGATTATGTTCATTCAGAAATATGAAGATCGGGATCAGCTGGTGGCATTTGCTACGTAAGTATGCAGCAGAGTGTTGAACTAAAGTATAACTGGTGTGAGAAAATTGTGCTGACACCACACTGGGCTATTATCAAGTACAAATATCTGGTGGACAGCCAAAACATGTTTATAGTCAGTCACCATACCCCTCTTAAGGTTCTGCTAGTGCTAGAAGGAAAAGTATGAAGTGAGTAGGAGAGCAATGAAAGAATTTAGAAATGGATGCTGGCTTTGCATAGAGAATATGGGGAGTCTGTCTAGCTTAAGGAATCAAAGTAACAGAATGCAGGAATTTGTCTAGGAAGGATGGTACATTAGTGTGAAGTGAGCCCCTCTGGCATCCTGGTATACAGTCTTTAACGAACTTTATGCTGGCAAGGTTAAAGAAGAAGAGGAAGTTTGATATGCAGATGGCATAGGACAGAAGAAAGGTCTGGCAAGCAGTAAAACTGAGGGGTGGCAAGATTATAAACACTTTACAATATAAATGTGGCAGTAAATTGGCTCAGTATGCAGAGGTGGCAGTAATTATCCATGTGTTGATGAAAGTAAAGGGATCTCACTCTAAACTGACCATAGTTCTGGACTCAGATTATGTGTTCAGGAGAGCAGTGTTGATGTTAGCCTGGTGGGCTCAGAAGAAGTACTGGGCTACTGAGGGAGGAGGAATGAAATTCATTAGTATGTAGCAAATGCTGGCAATGTAGCAAATTGCCAAGCAGTTTGACAGAGTGGATAGTGGTTGGTTAAAATTGAGATGCACAGGAAAAAAGGCAGCCAAGGATGCAGCAGTCACTGGACCTCCTTGGCCATGGGAGACTACTTTGGAAGCAACCTCCAGTGCTCATTCAATGCTCATTCAATGTCAGAAACAAACATAAGCTAAAGTGGAGTGACTTCTAAACATTCTGAAACAAGGGTTGGATCTAGGACTTTGGGAGCAAGTGAAGGTAGCTGGATTTAGTAATAGAAGGAGGACTCTTAGGTGTAAAATCAGAAAATGGTTTGCTACCATGAGATATGTGAAAATATATGCTATTTTGTGTGCATAGTTTCACTGTGGGTGGCCATCCCACACTGGCTGAGCCCAGAAACAGGTTGGTAAAGATGGGGTTTTGGCACAAATTGGAAGAGAACCTAAAGGAGCATCTTGATGTTTGCTTGATCGGTGCCAGACACAACCCAGCTAACAGAAATCAGTTGATATGGATTTAGGAAACTGTGGCATGCACTGGAATTTCAGCCCTATGGGTGTGCTTATAGGAACTAATTGTAGTGACATGGAGCCAGATGGATAGTTTATACTATCATCAGTTGTTTACTGGTTTGGTGGAGGCTGGTTTGAAAGTGATACTATGGTTCCACTAGGAATGTTAAATGTCGGTTAATTGAATAGTCGATTAATCTCATGAATTCTTATCGGTTACTTGACTATTCTATAGTCTTGGAGGGGCGGGGGGGAGCTGGCAGCCCAGTGACTCCGGCCCCCTCCTGAGGAGCCCCCTGCCACTCCATGCTGCTGCCTCTGATACAGAGCCAGTTTAAAAACCATCTCCCCTCACAGACTGGCTGCCTATTGCCCCCCTCTGCTGCCTCTGGTATTTGATTTGGTACAAAAGAAAATAGAGCAGATTGTGTCCAATGCCCTGCTAATAGCCAAGCAACAAACAATTGTGGATGATATTGATCAGGAATGGTTGGCTGTAGCAGAAGAGATGAGCTTGCATGCCCTAGTTCCTACTTTAAGCCTAATATTGGTGGCGGTTCAAATAATTACAGCTACTGTGGTCTTAGGCACATGTTGCTGGATAATAAACTTTAAAAAAAGCACAGAAAGACAGGAATATGCAGATGAAATGAATGCTAATATAAAACAGACAGAAGCAGGGGGATATAGCTGAGGACTGATCTGAAATGAGTGATTAATACACGGAAGGAGGCCCCATTTTTTGAAAAATATAATTTGGAGGCAAACAGATCATTAGGCTAAAAAGACAGAAAGTCTGGGCCAGCCAAGATAAGAGGGAAGACAACCAGGGAACCACAGACAAGATAAGGATGGACAAGATAAGATAGGAATGCAGAAAGGTGGTAAAGAAGAGGTCAGGATAGATATGTCAGGATAGGGCAAAGTAACCAAGCCAATCAAAAAATGTGTGACTCAGTGTATAGTAAATGCAATTTTATATATATATATATATATATATATATATATATATACACAGAGATAGAGAGAGAGAGTTTCTATGTACACTGCATCCATCCTCATTACATTTTAACCTGATCAACTTAGCATTCCATTGCTGCATATGCCAATTAAAGATATATCTGAGTGACAAAGTCTGGAGTCAAACTGAGTTCTTGGGAAGCCAAGTGGAAAGAGGTCTTGGAGGGAATCTCAACAATTATCACATTCAATATAGAATGTGGCTAACAGGAAACTCTCTGAAATTCATATTGCAGCAGGGCTTGAAATGTTTACAGTTTGCAGGTGAAGGCACTGAATATTTTATACATAATTGGCCTTAAAATCATATTTTATTCATAACGATGAAGAAAAAGCTGAAACAGGATGGAAGGTGAAGAAATCATGGTATTGTGGACATATGGATATTGTGAGTTCTAAGAGCAATAACACTGAATGATACTGCAGGCGACAGTTTTGCATACTTTGCACTTCTTGAACTTTGGTCTATTTGTATTTTATGAGTAAGAAATCATGTTATCCCTGCACTGTGACTGGCTGAGTTAAGTTCTCTTGTAGTATGATACTGATTAGTAATGAAATAGAACATTTTCAAGAGCGAAGATTAAATGCTAGTGACATTCCTAAGCCTTCTGGGGGCTTGTTTTAAGTTTTGCTTTTTTATCATCATGAGAGCTCAGAATAGCATAGCTGCATCTGAAATGTTCAACTCATTTTATATGTTTTTATATTTCAGAGAAGTTAAGCACCAAAGGAATTCTGCTATGGACAGGCCTAAATAGACTGGATGAATGTGCTGGCTGGCAGTGGTCAGATGGGGCACCATTGGCATTTGTGAACTGGAGATCAAGTACATGATGTTCCTCTTTAACCATATTATTGCACTGTAATTACATGCGCTCCATAACTGAGATTTGTAAGGGAACTGGCCTTTTTTGCATTTTCGTTTGGAAGCATATTCAAAATTCCAGTGACGTAGATCAGGGTTTAGTTAATTGGACTTATTAAAGGGTATTTTAAATACATTCTATTGGGTATTTGGACTGATTAGTTTCATATTAATATGACAAGCTCTGTGACAAGCCTGATCCCATCTTTCAAGGCTATTAATTTCCACAGAAAATGGACATGGAACTTTTCAGGTATTTTATGGGATAGCTCTTGGTGAGCAAACATGCACCAACAAATATAGATTGTGCTGTTAGGGTGCCGGGTGTCCGGTATTTTCGCCTCCTGTCCGGTAAGAAAACTTCGGAAAATACTGGACACCTAAAATGTCTGGTATTTTCTTGGTTTTTTTCCTTGCCAGGAGGCAAAAATACTGGACACCTGGCAACCCTATGACACACTCAGCAACTGGGCCCAGCCCCCAGACCCCCTCCCCGGGCCCCCGGGTCCCCTGCTTACCTGGTGCTGTTCAGCCACCCATTTCCTATGAATTTAATCATTTCCTCTGCATCACCCACTTCTGAGCAATAAAACTTGTTCTACTTTACTGGGGGCTTGTTGTTTGTGATAAAACCTGTAGACAACTATAAGCTTGTTTTGCAAGTCAAAAGTAAACTGTGGTTAATTTACCTTTTTAAAAAAATGTTTGGTTGCAGATCTCACTGATAGCCCACCTGAAGAAAATCACTGTATGGTGTTTAATTCAAAGGTGCAGTATGACTGGCAAAGTTACAAGTGTGAATCTAGATTGCCTTATGGATGCAAAAAATATGGAAGTAGTGCTGAGTATGAAACATTTGGTAAGTGTTTCAATGGTAATAGTTCATTTGATGGATTTTTTTTGGTTTTTACAGTAAAATCATCTATATTTAGCATTTGTATTTTGATACTCATTACTGTTGATATGCTCTGGTTTTACCTTGTAGTTTTGTATGGTTTTATACTTCTTCTTTTGAAAATTAAAAAATAGCTATGACTTTTTTTATTAAAACAATAGAGTATAGTCTAAAATTAATTTTGTGTGACATATTCTTATATTTTATTATTTAATTAAGATTCATGGAAGTATCATCCTACCAACTGTAACCCTGGCTGGTATTCCTACAACCGCAACTGCTACAAACTTCACAAAGAGGAAAAGAGCTGGAATGAGGCTCACCTCTCTTGCCAGACTGATAATAGCAGCCTTATTAGTATAACTTCCTTGGCAGAACTGGAGTTACTTATTAACTTTCTAGAAGAAGGTGAGTGCTGGAGATTTAATTTAAACTATGTTACTTTTAATAGCCAAATTCTTTTTGATTCATTAAGTTCTTTTAATGATAGCTTTCCCAATGACTCAGGCATGATTATTTGTCTTGTACAGACATATGATAGAGTAAGAACTTATGATGCCTGCTCCCTCTAGGACCCTCGCAACAATGAAATATATATCTCATCTGCTACCCCAATGAGCACAGTTGAAATTATGTAAAAAAAAAAAAAGTAGGTATATGAAGATAGCAAAGGGCTATATTCTCCCCTTCAAGCAAAAGAAGAGCACTAAACCCTTTTGTAAGGCTTCAGAAAACATTGTTACCTCTAAGAAGTGGGACTAGCATCAGAGTCTGAAGTTCAAGTGACATGGCCAGTAATTCTAGCAAAAAGTAAAGATATCTTGTACAAAAAACATCCTGTTACCATAAATCTTGGTGTAATCTAGCTTCTGAGCAAGTCCTGAATAAGCCCTTTGCAGTCTTATTCTTGGCCTTCTCATTTTACTATTGGCTTGGTGCCTGCAAACTGCTCTGAAGCATCTATAGAGTAAAATTCCAGGCTTGTCAGTCTGAAGCGATGAGTGAGTGTGCATTGTGCTTACAATACCATCAGTTTCAATCATCACTGAAATGTATGGTCTGTTGCTGCCCAATTCTTAAGTCCTCAGGAATTTTTGCATCTATTTTTTATACTTTACAAATTACATCTGTATGGCAGCATGGGGTTTTACTTAATTCAATAATAATCCCTGTGCAAAAGCTATGGAGTGAGAACTGCTGCTCAAAGCAATGCATCTGAAACTTTTTTTCTCTCTGAGTTGGAACCTACAGTGGCTCTTCCCAAGATGTCATGTCTCCTCACCCCAGACATGTAGAGCAGAGTTCCCATTAATTCCCAGGTGCAGAGAGTAGGTGGAAAAGGATACTTACTCCATAGTCAACTTTCTTTTCTATACCATATTTTCTCCTTCTTGCATGGTCATTTGCAGACCATAACATCACATAACTTGACAGCCATATTTTTTATAAAGTGAAACAGAAATATATCTCTACAGTAAATTTTCACAAAGTTTGTGTAATTAATTTTTCAAAACTAAAAAGAGGACATCGACTGAAATTCTACATTTTTAAAAGGTGCTATTATATAGAAATAATTGGCTTTTATTTCTGCTTCATCTAAATCTAAAATATCTTTTTCAGAAAATGTGACCGAAACATGGATTGGCTTGAACGGTAATAAAAACCTCGTTATTTTTCAATGGTCTGATGGCTCCTTAGTAACCTTCACTAACTGGCATAAGCAAGAACCGAATATCTTTCAGAGAACAAGTCAACTTTGTGTCTCAGCAGAAGGATCTGTAAGTTTTCTTTTCTCCTTTCCTTTAAAAATAAAGTTATGTTAATCAATCTTGGTCATGATCATTGTTAGGCTTTTTAATATGCTTATATCTTTCCATCTCCAACCACCTTTACGATGTTGCCTGTTGGTGCTTTGACTCTGAGTCTTGAAAAGTATAATGATGCACAAACAAAACAAAGAATGAATCACAGCCTTTGGGCCTCATCCTTAACAAGAAGTGGAACAAATGCAATATTTGCCAAATGGAAAAGGACAAAAACCAGGGGGAAGGAGGTTTTATTCCAGTGAAGAGAAAATAATTTAAAATCCATATAAAGTGCATCTTGATTCACTGTGTTTAGGTTATTGACTTTAAAAGCTCCGAATGAATATTTTTATAAAGTATGCTGGTTTCATGTTGCTCTCAGTTCTCAGCATTTATAACAGTTTATGGAACATCTGGTAAAAATATCCATTATGGAACAGAACAGACTCTGCAGTCCGGGTCCCACTCCCACTCCCACTCCAACTCATTGGAAGTTTTGCCATTGTTTTTAGTGGTAGCAGGACTGAGTCCCAAATCTGATGGAGATTTTCAGGCTGGGAGCAATATGCATACATTAAAAAAAAGAGGTAAATTACAATTCCGACTAGCCAAACAAGAATACCTAAAAACATTTGCCAGTATTTTATCTGGCCAAAGGAAAATTCAATAAAGCTCTAACCCACTAATAAACTCGTTCCTTCATACCATACAACACCATTTTCAGGTTTTACCGTAAAGTATGTTTTTGCCAAAGAATACACTACTCTGCACAAAATCTAGTCCCTGTAATCATGGGCAACCCTGTAGTCCTGCAACCCTTCCTCATGCAATCCTTACTTATGGGAGTAATCCAGCAGAAACCAAGCATTACTCTTGGTAACTGAATACTGGAAGGTCAGGCCTAATTTCTTGGAGCTGAAGACAATATTTATTTAAATTATAATTGAGATACACGTAGGCATTTGCCATTCCATTTGCACAGGTATAAATGACTATATTAAGAGCAATATAACAGAGACAGAGGCACAAGATTTAATATTCATTTTGTGCATGTCAAATAGTTTAAAATGCCAAAGGAGACAGTCCCACAAACTTTCTTGCTTGAGTAAAGATTATATGTGCGAAAAAGAATTAATAGGGCAAGACCCCGTAGTAGGTAAGAAACATCTATGAAATGATTCTGAGAGAGGCTAGCAACAGCCAGGCCCAGCCCTAGGGCAAGGTGAGTAAGGCAAATGACTTGGGCCCCGCGCTCCTGAGTATTCACCATCCACCGGCCCGGGGCCCCACTCCCAGCATCCTGCCTTGGGCCCTGCAAGCCCTTTGGCCAGGCCTGGTAACAGAAACTCCCATTGACTTCAGTCAATTAAAGGGTATTTCATTTTCACATTCAACAGACAAATCCGTATTGCCTTTGTTAATGGGAAGACTAAATACAGTAAATGAGTGAGGGGAATTTGACTGTGTCTCACCCAAAAATCTGTAAGCAGAAAAAGAAACTATTTAATCATGTATGTGTGTGTTTGATTTAGTATTTTATTTCTTTGGTTGGTTTTTTACTAGGCAGGACGCTGGAAAGTTAAAAACTGTGAGGATAAATATTTTTACATTTGTAAAAGAGCAGGATGGTTTGAAAATGTCACGTCCAAGGAGGAATCAGGCTGTCAAGAGGTGAGGAGTTTGCTTAATGCTTTTTTTTTTTTTTTTTTTTTCCAACTTCATAAAATGTGATATAAACTCTTGCATATTTGCATATAACTAATATGTTTGCTTTTTCACATTACAAATATACTTGAGTTTGCCTAGGAAAATTTAATTCCTACTGTTGGCTTTAAAAATGTATAAACCAAAGATTAATGTAAGATTTGCAAGTGCTCCTTTTATGGATCATTGCCTTGTCCGCGGTTGTGACCCAAGTTCCTATTTCTTTCTAGATCAAAAGTCAAAATACTCTTGCAGACCATCTGTGCAAATAATAACTGATACATGATGCCCCACCTCACAGATGGTTTTCATAGTTTCAAGTGGAATGTCAGGGTGAAAAACAATCAATTTCTTTGATATGGAGAATGAACTTTTACACTCAGTTTGACATTCCTTTCACTTTCGTAAAATAAATGGAAAGAAGTGGAGCTATCTAAATAGGAGGAAATAATAGGAATTCAAGCTTTTTGAAATGTGTGGTCCAGTGGTAAAACTTTTGTTTTTGCTGCTAATTTGTTCATCAGACACAATATAAAGAAACATTCTGGGATCAGTGGGGTTTGGTGTCTTTGAAAATTGCTCAAACACTATAGAAAAGTTTAATAAAAGCTTTTTAAATAGAAATGTTTGTCCTTGCTTTAGTTGCAAAGCAGTATTGCAGCACAGTGTAATGCCCCCCTCTGTTGGGGGAGGGGGAGATTTCCTTTTGATATTTGATTAACACAGCTATGAGCAGAAGTCAAGAAACACTACAAATTCAATTTAAAATGGAGAAGGGACCAAGCTAAAAAGTTAGGCTCTTGATCTAATTTTCTCCCAAATTCAGTTCACTTAAGACCTGGGATTTCTATTCAGATCAGCATGGAGATACTTTCTGTGATATTTTGATCCAGATATGGATCCAAATAGAAATTTCCCCAAATTTAGGGTGCTTGGGCCAATTTCCATTCTGAGGTATATCAAGTAAAAATTCTCAGGTGTTTTGTCATTCTGAAATGTGTTTTATGAGTACTATTACAAATGAAGTTTAAATATAGGATCACACAACAATTCTGAGTTCACTGAATCTTGTTTCATTCTTGTGCTCAAAAGTAGAAAATGGTATTATTATGATACCCAGATATTTGTAGTTAATTATGTAAAGTCATTGCACTGACAGAATTGTTACAGATACCTTTTTCTTTCAAAGACACTACTCCTTCACTACAGCTCTTAGGCATAGGCTGTTGTTAAAATTCATGCAATTTAGTAGGAATATGTCATTCTTTATATTTTATAAAGCTGCAAGCACAGTAAAGACCTCATCAAAATTGAGCGTATGCAACTTTTTTCTCCCTTTCTAATCAATAATATTTTTTTAGCTAAATTCTGTAGTATCTACACAGGCAAAACTCCTATTGAAGATAAATGAAGGAGATAGAAAGACACTTCTACTACATTACGCAGCTCTATAGTAATACTCAAGTGAATTTTCCTGGGACCCTGATCTAACCTGGTCTTTTAGTATCACAGATGCTAACTCATCTCTCCAGCCTCTAACTCTTGAAATCATCCCTTTCTGGGATCACAGAGTCCAAAAAAGTATATAAGTCCAACTCCTCCCTCCCCCAAAAAAGGAGTTTTTAGCCCAACTGAGGGCCCCCAAGATCTCACAGTCTTACTTCAGGGCTTACAATAGCTTTAATCTCCTTATCTCAAGCGGGGAAAGGTTTATACCATGGATGGAGAAGCTAAGGTTCAGGGACTTGATACAGCCCTCGGCTTGCCTGGATCTGGCCCCCGAGGCTCAGGGCTTCCTCACCCCCAGCAGGGGAGCCTGTGCTGGTGCTCCAGCCCCACCCCACACCCTCCTGCAGGGCAAAATCTATTAGTTGGAACCCTACCAGGCTTTGGTGTGTGAGGGGAATGTGGGGAGTGTCTTTCTCCTTCTCAGGCAGGGGCCACTTCAGTGAGTATTTGGTGTGTGTTTTGTTTGTTTGTTTGTTTTTGCTTCTCATTTGTGTGTGACTCCTGACTGATTTTTTTGTAGGTCAGCAGCCCCCAACCCAAACAAGGTTCCCCACCCCTGGTTTATACCATCCTGATGGTGGTCCTGAGAGCCTGGGTTCCCCTGCCATTCTATCCCCTCTTCCAGAGATGGGCAAAATAAGGCAGAGTGGCCGGATCCGGTCCACCAAGCATTTCTCTCTGGCACAGCCAGCTGATTAGCAGAGCATGCATACTTCCAGCTGGTAGAATAGTAATAGAGAGGTAGCCGTGTTAGTCTGATCTTGGTAAAACAACAGGAAAAACTATGTAGCACTTTAAAGACTAACAAGATGGTTTAATAGGTGATGAGCTTTCATGGGCCAGACCCACTTCCTCAGATCATATTCTGGAAGAGAATTGGCATGACCATATATACCAAAGGAACACAATGAAAAAAGCGAACACTTTTTCCATTGTATTCCTTTGGCATATATGGTCATGCCAATTCTCTCAGAAACTAACCCCATCTCTCAACTCAATGCTATTTGAAGGCATTCAATTATTGCAAGAGGCAGGGAAGTGCTTCCCAGCATCAGAACTCACATGTGTGATTTATAGGTCATAAGTAGTGGAATGTATTGTGGGAGTTACCTTTTCAGGGTAAACGTACTCTCTGTTTTCATCGTGTAGTGTAAAACATGCTCAAGCCTAGTATAGTTCCTTGATTTCTAAGGGTTTATTAATTTTTAATTTGATAGAAGTGGTTGTGTGCGTTTGATCAAAAGTAGTAAGTTAAATTTTGATTTTGGACTTGTTTTCTTTTTTCTGTCTATTGTGTATGGGTTGGTTAAGTGTATTTTGTATCCCCAAACTAAAGTTGTTTTTTATTAGCATAGCTGGCATCATGTCATAGAAAATTCTGCTTGTCATTAATAACTTTATTCTTGATTTCCCTCTATGTGCCGTTCTAGTTTTACTTATTTTTCCTTTTCTTTGTCATTATTGATGTATATTAACTAACTACAGGTAAATTCTGGTGGCTTGTCTCACATCTGATTTTTAATTCATTATGCCTCTATTTTTCTCTCAAGGATTCTTAGCCCAGGCATGTTTGTCTTTATGAAGCTTTCTAGTCTTATCTGTTTTACTAAGGTTTCTATCTTCTGTTGATTTTATTACTTGTTCCTCAGACCAATTGTCATTTAAAATCTCCTGTGCTGATTATTCTGATTTTTACAGCACATCCTTAGCCAAAAATTGCAGAAATCACTATTTTTCCTCTTCTCTCAACTCACCATGAGCTATGTGACTCTTTTTTAAACTTTTATTTGCTAATTCAGCTATTAGTTTTCCTAATCTATTGTCTATTAACAGGGAGCAAATGTCTGAAACAAAGTTCAGCTTTCTATGGCAGTCCGGCCAATAATTAAAACAATGATTTTTAAGAACTTTCCTTAAAGCAGTTTCTGGTAGGAGCTCTGGAGCTGTCAGTTACTTGTTGGAAGAGATAGGTGAGAGGCAAAATGAGTGAGGTAATACATGTATTGGACCAACTTCTGTTAGTGTGAGAGAGAGAAGTTTTTGAGAAGTTGGTCCAGTCCAAACATATTATTTCACCCCCTTATCTCTCTAATATCCTGGGACTAACACAGCTACAACAGCACTGCATATGCATATCATCATGAGCAGTTATGGTCCTTGGTAATGTAATTTACATGTTCAGAACTACTCTAGTAAAGCATTAAAATAGGCATTTTTCTTATTTGCTTCTTGGCACTTGTGGTTAAAAGGGCCCATCTCCCTGGTATTAATATTATTAATGTTACCATGCCTGCAGAAAATAACACAGAAAAGAAGGAGATGTATTAAGGGCCAGAATGGCAAGTACAATTGATGAACAAAAATGACATAGAGAGACAAGGTGGGAG
Source organism: Rafetus swinhoei (assembly GCA_019425775.1). Lineage (NCBI taxonomy): Eukaryota > Metazoa > Chordata > Testudines > Trionychidae > Rafetus > Rafetus swinhoei. The sequence goes on along the minus strand of CM033439.1, from coordinate 34,594,902 downwards.
AGATAATATCTCTTATTGGACCAATTTCTGTTGGTGACAGAGACAAGCTCTACAGCTTACACAGAGCTCTTCAGGTATGAGGAAATATACTCAGTCTCACAGTTAAATACAAGATGGAACAGAGTGTTTAGCATAAATAATTAACATATATTTCAGGGGACTGTTTAAGGTTAAGTGACCTGTTAACAGCCCTCCAGTCATGAGGAGGTAGGGTGAAATAATGGAGAGAAGGGGGCAGAGGTAGTTTGGGAGAAGTATAAGTGAGTTATAGTTTGTTGTAATGTGCTATTATTGTTAGTGTCTAGCAAAGTTATGAATTTAAGCTCCCAAATTTGTTAATCTGTGGGTGAACATTTCTCACAAAACGTTCACTCTGTAACTGATGCTTCAGTCCTTATTCTCTAAGGACATCTGCAAAACACTACAAAAATGTGCTTCATATGGAAGCAATTCTATACCCCTAATCATTTTGTTGCCTTTCTCTGTACTTTTTCCAAGTCTAATAAATCTTTTTGAGATGGAGAAAGCAGAATTTCATGCAGTATTCAAGTTGTGGTGTACAATAGACATGTGCAGTGTCATTGTGACATTCTCTATCTTATTATCTGTCCCTTTCCTAATAGTTCCTAACATTTTTTTAGCTTTTTTGACTGCCATTGAATGTTGAGTGGATGTTTTCAGAAAACTGTCCACAGACACTCCAAGATCTTTCTTGAGTGGTAACATTTAGACCCCATCATTTTGTTTGTATAATTGGGATTATGTTTTCCAGTGTGAAGTGCTTTGTACTTGTCAGCATTGAATTTCTACAGCTATTTTGTTGCTTAGTCACCCAGTTTTGTGAGATCCCTTTGTAACTTTTCACAATCAGCTTTGGACTTAGCCATCTTGAGTAATGTTCTGTCTACAAATTGTGCCATGTCACTGTTTATCCCCTTTTTCAGCTCATTTATGAATGTGTTGAACTGTGCCAGTCCCAGTACCACTCTCCATTTGTGAAAGCTGATCATTTATTCTTACCCTTGTTTACTATCTTTTACTCAGGTACTAATCCTTTAGAGGTCCTTCCCGCTTATCCCATGATTGCTTTCTTTGTTTAAGAGCCTTTGGTGTGGAAGTTTGTGAAAAGCTTCTGAAAGTCCAGCTACACCATATCAACTGATCACACTTGTCCATGTGCTTGTTGAGACCCTCAAAGTCTTTTAGTAAATTGGTGAGGCATGACTTCCCTTTACAAAAGCTGTGTCAACTCTTCCCCTATATGAACATCTTGGATGAGGAAATTAGACCTGTGTAATAGCTATAATGTGCTTCATTTTTTTTATCCTGTGCTTATTGGCATTTTTTTAAAAATAACTGAAAAAAATTAAACATATTGCTGTATTTGAAAACAAATCAAGAAAATTATATGAGGTAAATAACAAGGAGGAGGATTTTTTAAATCAAAGATCAGCATTAGGGCCACTTTTAGTATTAAGTAAACATTGCACCTTCAATTTAAAATAATAATAATACAGCTGCAACATATAATACTGTGATAAGGTATAATCTGGGCTGATGCACAGCTGTGTTCCCAGTTCTCCAGTCTGGATTGTCCATTTACATTGCTTCCCTGTGGCTTGGTCTACAGAGGAGTTTAGGTCACATTTAGCCAAATAAGGTCAGCTAAACAATAAGAGCTACTACTCCTGGTCTGCTCTCACACAGCCTCCAGCATGTAAGTTACTCACTGTTATATAGGATGAGTGCTATAGCCAGTCACCCTTTAATTACACTGTAGAACAACACCAGCAAATTCCCAGGCCCAGCCATTCCCCCAGAAATGTATGTCTTGTACTGCCCACTCCCTCCTGGATAATATAAGCTCATATAAAGCTCTCCATTTTATTAATAGAAAATGAGACGATGCACAAATCTTGTTATCCCAAATGGAGTTTCCTAAACACTACAGTCCAAAGAGACTGGTTTATAACAATAAAACAGATGTATCAACTACAGAAAGATTTCAAGTGACCACAAGTAATAAGACATAAAAGTCAGAAATGGTTACAAAAAAAAAGTAAAACACAACTAATGCCTAATCTAATACAGTAAGGGTATGTCTACACAGCAGTGTTATTTAGGAATAACTGACATTATTCCAAAACAACATAGTGCATGTCTACACTACAAGCAGTTATTTTGACATAATGTCAAAATAATGTCAAGCTGAAGGACGTTTTACTCCGACTCCTGTGACCCTCATTTTACGAGGAATAAGAGAAGTCAGAGGAAGAGTGATCTTTCTCGGACTTCCTGCTGTATAGACAGCGCCAAAAGCCAAAATAAGCTATTTCTACTTAAGCTGCACAATTGACGTAGCTCAAATTGCGTAGCTTAGTTCTGCTTTAGCCCTGCTGTGTAGAAGTACCCTAAGTGATTTCAAAGTAAAGGTCTCTCTCACCACGTTTCAGCTGACTTATTAGTTGAATTTCTTTCAGTCAGTATACCTCCCTCTTTCCTTTGTTCTTCAAGTTTGTTGATGTTATGGATAGAGAGAAAAGGAGAGATAGTTTGGGGCATCTGTTCTTCCTTCTTATAGTTTTTTTTCCTTCATTGAAAATTATCTCCAGCTGAGGTTCAGAAGACAGAAAGGCTGTGTGGCCTAAAACCCTGCAGTTTTTTCTTTGTCTAATGTAATTTTTCAGTCATATTCTCTTTCTTGCCAAAAATGGTCACTGACCCAGGTGATGGTCCATTTGATTTCATTGACATCTGGCTGAGTTATCAACTAGCCTTTTGTCTCTGGGAAACTGATTTGTGATTGCTCTCCAGAATTGGAACATGCTAGGTCATAGGTGCTGGAACTCGCAGTGTTGGAGGTGCTGAAGCATGCATTGGTTTGAAGTGGCATCCATTTTATGCAAGGTTTACAGCTTGGTTCAATGGCTTTCAGCACCCCCACTATACACATTATTCCAGCAGCCCTGGCCTTTTAGTATCATAAAATAGAATATTGTAACTTTACATACAGTGTTGCCACACATTTTACTGGGACAGTAATGATCAGCAATTTTTGAGTTTTTAGATGATACCTCACAAGGCTTACTTTGTACAAAAATTATCATAATCTTATAAAAGATGTGAACATAGGGGTACAGACCATCACAAGTACCAGCTCAGTTGAAACCAACATACAATGCTTTTTACACTTTCAATATTCTATATAGGGATGTTTCAGTGCAAACAACTAACCATTTAACCAATAACTGGATGCTTCCTCCCAGGGAACTGGGCAGGCAAGGGCTACTCGCTTCATTCCCATTGAGGAGGCTTCTCTCCCATCCTCAGCTGTGAAGTCTGAAAGCAAAGAATTCATTTAAATGCTCTGCAATGACCTTATTGTCCTTGAGTGCTCCTTTAGCATCTTGATCATCCAGTGGCCCCACTGGTTGATTAGCAGGATTCCTGCTTTCTTCCATACTTAAAAAAAAAAATTTTTTTTTTTTTTTTGCTACTACTTTTTGAGTTTTTGATTAGCTGTTCTTCAAATTCCTTTTTGGCCTTCCTAATTATATTTTTACACTTCATTTGACAGACTTTATGCTCTTTTCTATTTCCCTCACTAGGATTTACATTACACTTTTTAAACAATGCCTTTTTATCTCTTGCTGCTTCTTTTACTTGGTTGTTAAGCTAGAGTGGCACTTCTTTGGTTCTTTTACTGTGCTTTTTTAATTTGGGATATATATTAAAATTGAGCCTCTATTATGGTGTCTTTGAAAAGTTTCCATGCAGCTTGCAGGGATTTTACTTTTGTCACTATACCTTTTAATTCCTGTTTAAACAACCTCCTTGTTTTTGTGTAGTTACCCTTTCTGAAATTAAGCACCACAGTGCTGGGCTGCTGTGGTATTTTTCCCACTACAGGGATGTTAAATTTAATTATATTATGGCTAATATTTTCAGCTATATTCACCTGTTGGGCCAGATCCGGTGATCCACTTAGGATTAAATCAAGAATTGCATTTCCTCTTGTGGGTTCCAGAAGTTGTTGTAAGAAGAAGTCATTTAAAGATTTGTCCTTGAAATATTTGTTATAAATTACAAACACTCCAACCCAGAAAAGCAGACAAATAATATAAGATGGTCAAATACCCCACATATGAGCATCCATAAACTCACACCACTCCCTGCAGAAAAACCCTAAGTGTGAGTCATCCTCGCCATCATCACCAGTTGTCATCTTCCTGGCTTCTCCACAGGTATATTGGCCAGAATCAGAGGTGACTTACGGTTTTGTGGGTTCCTGAGCCAGAGCAAGTGGGGGCCCCTCCTTGCCCCTTTCACCTACAATCCCCCCTCCCCTGGTGCTCTTGCCAGAGAGTGAGGTTGGAGCGAGGGGGCTTGCCCTGCTCCCTGGCAGGAATGCTGAGCAGGCTTTGCAGGGCAAGGTCCCTGTACCCTGACCCCGCTCCCCCAGCAGGTGCTCCGAGTAAATGGAGCAGGCCATTCTGCTGAGGCCCATTTGCCCCTGTGGCTAATCTGCCACTGGCCAAGATACAGTTTTTGTCCATTTTGCCTAATGCATATTCAGTAGGAGTTTCAGACCCTTTTCCTTATCTGTATTTCCTCACTCTGCTAATGTAGGGGCACCTTTCTCCCTTTCAAGTGACTGGGCCTTTTACCTAAAGCTCATTTATATATCAATTAGTTAATATTGCATTTTTGTTGTTGGAGATCTGCTGATGTTCCTAATTTAAATTATCTGAAGTTGGTATAAACTGGCGTTTTGTGGTTAGCTATCTGCAGTTCAGTCATACTTGTTCATTACAGTATTCTGTCTTGTGATATGGTGAAGTCTTATGGTCTAGGATTACTCCTGGTTAGCTATTCAGGCTAAGGATTTGGGGGACTTAGACCTTGATTAGTTTAGCTAATCTATTGTTTTACAGGCCTTGAGGCTTGTCAGTTTATTGTATTAGTGCCTTAATTTATATCTATGCTTTACCTTGCAAATACTTACACCTACAGGCTACAAATCAAAGATCATAAAATAAACTTTTCGTGTAATATTTGTCATGTTTAATAGATTTATACTCTCAGTTTTTGATTCTGTAAAATGGGAATACATCTATTTACCTACCTGCTGAGACACAACAGTCCCTTTAAAAAAAAATGAATATTGGTATTTTACTTATTATTAGCTTCTTGTTTTTACAAAGCAGAGTCAGTGATATCAGCCATATTTCAATAAGTAATCCTTTCCTTTCTGTATTTGTATTCATTTTAAAGTAGATGAAAAATAACTCCCATTTATGAGCTGACTATTTCATCACATGATGGCAGGAACTTGAGGGCTACTGAAAGCCCAGACTGTCAGTCAGGTATGGCCACAAGAACTCCAGAACAGCAAAAAGGAAAGGAGTACGTAGGGTAACATTAGTGGTGGTTACATAGAAAGTCCAAACAAGGGTCATTTGCTTAACAACCAAACCAACTGTGCATATTTATTATATATATAAATAACCCTTATTTTTTTTAAGGGATGGGAGAGACATGGTGGATATTGTTACAAAATCGACAATACCCCTCGAAGTTTTGAACATGCTTCCAGTGGCTATTACTGTCCTCCTTCACTTGTAACAGTAACAAACAGGTAGTTAATCGTATTAGATAGTTCAAAGATATTCTTAACAAATGTTATTCTAATTATAAAAAAGCATAGAGAAAAATGTTAGTATTTATAAATAATACCACACAAATTAATGACTGACTAAAATCAAATGTTCGTTTTGTCATTGTTTCCTTCCTAAGTCAGGATTAAATTTGGTAGAGTGCAATTACTGACGTAGTTGATATGAACACTTACTTATTCAAGCATGCAATACTTCAGATATTTTAATGCCTTATATACAGATTTATAGAGTATTCAGCATAGGAAGCTTTAATGGTGTACTTGGTCATAGTGCTAATAAATTGAAATACATCTAGACTTTATTCACTAAACTTTATGAAAGGCTCTTAAACGTAAAACAGTTATCATTTTGTTACGTTATTTTCTGTTAGTTTTGCATTTACTATGATCTTTTAGCAACTCAAAAAAGAAAAATATTGATATGAAAAATATTTAAATTCTCCATCTCCTCTTTTTTTCTCCTCTGTATATTCTAACTCCAGCAGCAGGCTTTCCTAGTTGTAGATACCCACATGCCTGGATTTGTTATGAATTAGCTCTATTTTATATACTGTTAGGATCCAATACTGCCCCTTTTCTATACACTCCTACTAAGTCTATGACAAATGAACCAAAAATAGTTATTTTATGCATATTCTTATCTATAATGCACTTATTATATGACTCTTTAGGAAGAAATTATTGGTTTATATTATAAATTATCAGAATATGTGGGCATTTTTTCCACAATAAATTTCAAGGTTTTTGTTGAAAAAAATCAAAATCCAAAATACTTCACTTCAGAAATACCACCATAATACTGCTTCCCAGTGTGGAGTAGGGGTTTTAATTCTTGAAGTCCCTCAAGTTTCCATACTCCTCTATAGGCTAAATGCCTTGATCAGACTCCTCTGAAGAACTAGGCATCATTTTTTAGATGAAAGCATTTTTGCCTTTAGGATTAATTTTTTTTTACAAAATAAAGAGAAAAATTTCCATTGAAACAGTTTATCAATTGGAACATTTTATTTTCATTTAAACAATTGTTTTTTGAAGAAAAAAATCAGAGAAATTAGATTTTATCAGCCCTGCTTTCTGTGTAGCCAATGGAGAAAGCTGGGGGGGAAAGTTGATAATTTTCAATCAGTGACAAAGTGTATTAGTGTTGATACACTCCTGGCTAGTGATGCTTAGGTGCCAATGTTGTAAAAGGGTTTCTTAGCTTGTCAAGATTGATTATTTTATTAGAAATGCATTATTTTGGATTCCATCCAAAATTAGCTGTGTGGAAAAGTTGGGGAAAATGCCAATGCTAACAGGGCTTGTGAGCACCTCTGCTTCATGGAAACATTTAGGGAGTCTGAGGAAGAATTGCCTGAGGGGACACCATTTTTCATGTTCTAACCCAGTATCCAATTCTTTTCTGTTATTTTATACTGTAGGAGCAATAAAATGATCAATTTTATATGAGTTCATTAGGCTGCCAAAAGATGCAGTTGGGTAACTGATCTCTAAAGTTGACCCATGGAATTGATTTATTCAGTACCATAACTAGGCCCTTTAGGACTAGGGGAAAGCAAGCATATTTGCGCCCCCTACCATTTTTATCATTTTTCCCCTCAGAGGCAATTTGGGGGAGGAGACATGGGATCACATGCCCCCTGATTTTTTGGTTGTGCCCTCCCTACTCCCAGACAGGGTGGACCACCACGGTGACTCAGGGTGGAGTTGGAGCTATGCAGGGCTTTATGTGTCATTTCCATTTCCACCCCATTTTTCCAATCTTACATCTTTGTGCCCTGTGTGGTTTCCCGCTCACCCTGCCATGGTTTCATATAATTCTTGGAAATGTGGGTCACCAGTCCCTGCTATTGTGTCTCCTTTTTTGCTCCTCTCTGTGCAATTGCTACCGCTACCGCTCTATGGATGAATTACACATGGACACATACCTGCGTTACTGGAAACTGAGATTACTTTGCAGGATAGATCTGTAAAGCCCTGATCCTAATTACTCTGGCCCCACTCCAACAAAACACTGAACTATAGTCTTGACTTTAACAGAACTACTCTTGTTTAAAATTAAGCACATTTTTCAGTGCTTTGCTAGACTAGGACTGGAGTGCATGGCACCAAGCGGGATCAAGCTCTAAATAAGTAATGTTCAAATATAAGGAAATATTTTATTAACCTTTTTATTTGATCATTATTTACATACATGAACTTTCTGTACAAATATTAACAAAGCTTACTCATATCCTGCATTTGTTACCATTGAGAGACCTCTTTGTGTTTGGTCAACCTCTTCTCTTCTGTCTATTTATCTTTTCAAAATTGAAAAATGTTAACTAGATATTAGAAATCTACTTGATCCTGGATGTGGAGGAATAGGGACTTGTATGCATATAGGGTAAGAATGTCCCATCATAATACTATTCTGGAGAAAAATAATAAATATAAATTCTCAAGATAGCTGAGGTTAGGCTATCCACAGAATCCCTAGCCATTCTAAAGGAGGTTATTGAATGCAGGTGGGAGGCAAGAACCATTTATAACACAGTTTCTATTAGCATCCAGATGTGAGCTTGCTCATTTTTTGGAAAAGAATAGATTCCCCCAACACCAGTGGCAGGGGGGAATAAAGTATGAGAAATCACTTCAGTTGAAAAAATGACAGCAATATCAGGTTCAAGAGAATAATTCAGTAGGATGGATTTAAAAATCCAGGAGTTAGATTGATGGAGATTTTTCTTGCTAGGACAGTGATTCCCTATATTGTCTCCAGTACTCAATGAATATCTTAGTAGAATGGTAATGCATGTGGTGAATACAAAGGAATGATCCTGCAATTGCTGAACCTCTACAATTCTACAACTATCATTAGCATCAATGGGCATAGAGGTTATATAGCATCTCACTGGAGGCACAGGTGTAATAATTGTTCATTACTACACGTTATCATTGTTTCAGATACTGGATTCCTGGTGTACTGTATTGCACTAGCTGTGAAAGTAGTAATTAACAGGGAGTTTTCTTTATTGTTTCAATTCTTGGTCCTGATGTGACACCTACAACCACTGGAGGGTCCAAATGAAATGCTGAAAAAACATTGTTGTGACAAGTAGATGTCTTTGAATATTTCTCTCTTTTGCATTCAAAATATTTCATGAGAATTATTCATTGAAGTGTGAATTCAGGTATCTTATTCTAACAAAATATTTATCTTGACCTTTTTAAAGATTTGAACAAGCTTTTATCAACAGTATGATTCGTAGAATGGTGGAAACTGATAACACCTATTTTTGGATAGCCCTACAAGACCTTAACAATACAGGAGAATATTCCTGGCTTACTACGGAGGGGAAGAATCAGCCTGTAAGCTATACAAACTGGAACAAGTATCAGCCAAGTGAGTAATGTACTATAGAGATAAAAGGCAACTTCTCATTAAATTCTAACGTCTACCACTGTGTTTTTGAGCCAGGATTATTTTTGCCACCCTTTTTACATAGCCAACATCACTTTCCTCTCTTCACTCTGCCCAAGGAATGTGTAGCATTAGGCTCACTTTGAAATGGACTGTAACTTTACAGTCTGCCCTGAGGAAGGGATGGCACATAATGGCACCTCCCCATGAGTAAAGTACTGTCCACTGTGCACCCAGCCAGGTAATCTGGCCAGCTGGGAAGGTGTGGGTGTATGTAGCCATGAAACCTCCTACACTCAGCTCCCTCTCTGCCCTTTTGCTCACAGTCAGCAGTATCAGGCAAACAGCCTCTGCTTTCCCTCCCCTGTGTGACTGTAATAATATAGCCATTTACTTCCAGTCTCAACCATTCCATGGAGTCTCAGGGTCACATCACAATCATTTCAGACCTATATTCATTTTCAAGTCCTACTTTCTCACTCCTCAGCCTACTGGAGCTCCAAGTGCTCTGGGGAAAGCACACCCCACTTATGGGAGCTTCTTGTCCTTTTAGGTCCCTGGAGTTTTTCCTTTAGTCATATATGGCATTTGTCAGGAGTTTTAGTGTACATACAAGCTTGGGCCTCCACCAGGGATGTGGAGGATCTCCCAACAAAAGAAAATGTCCCAATTTTTATTCAGCAATTCGCAATTCAAAAATTTGCACTTAGTCCAACAATGAAATGGAAAAAAGGTGGCTTTAGATTAATTTTTGGAAATGAGAACAAAGCCTTAACTGATTGGCAGTATTTTTCTGTTCCCTTTTCTAAACACTATAGTGTTGATGATCGTTGTTCCTAGTGATTGACAGCAAAGCAAATTGTTTTTGAATAAAATAAAAATGTAAATATTTTGTAGACAATAATAATAATATAAAAAATGTCCCAAGATTTTTATTTTTTTTAAGTCTCTTAAGTTACCTTAAAAAGAGGCCTGGATTTTGGAAAAGCCTGAATACCCATTCTTTGAAACTGTGGCCACTTAAAGGAGTCTCAGATTTAGGGATATAAGCAAGTTGTCGCGTAGTCAACTACTGGACTACTCGCATTACCCCCCACCCCTCAGAGGCATCAAGGGGGGGGAAGCAGGAGGTGGTTCCACACAGCACAGTCAAAGCTGTGCTGCCTGTTCTCCCCCCCCACCCCCCCATGCTGCTGCCTCTGATAGAGGCAGCAGTGTGTGAGGGGGGAGAGGCAGGGAAGGCTGCCACGAAGTAGCCTTTGCCCGCGGAGCAGCCTCTGTCCGTGGTGGGATCCCCCGCAGACAGAGGCTGCTGGCATGAAGCAGCCCCTGTCTGTGGTGGCCTGGCCTGGACTGGACTTGGGCAGAGGCTGCTAGACCCAGTGCAAGCCAGGACTGAGCAAGCCTGAATCAATCCCAGCTCGTGCTGGGTTTGGGAGCTACCCCCACTGTGGGCTCTGCAATTTAAATGTAGTAGGAGCCAGGTTGCCTGCCCAGTCAGCTCTTACTACATTTAAACTGCAGAGCCGCAGTGGGGGTAGCTCCCGGACCTGGCGCGAGCCAAGACTGAGCACCTTTCCTTATCAACTAGTCGATAAAAACTCTCTTGACTACGTGATTAGTGAAATACCCACTTCTTAACATCCCTACTCAGATTAGGCACGTAAAAACTGATGCACTCAATTACTTGTCATACTTGGAAAATTTTGGACCCTCTTTGTTTCTAGGTTGCATGCTGCAAAAATACCATGATTAATCACATTCTCTTTCCCTCCATTTATCAAAGAATCCATTGTCATGATCCTCTATTTTACCAGCTGAATCCATCCAAAATAGAACAATAAACTGATCACTGAACAAAAAACCCACTGCTTTTATAAACTCACCAAACCTATACACTCCTGGCCTGGGAGCTGATGCCAATGAAATACTCACTCCAGAATGAATTCTCAGTATTATCATATTGTTGTTCAAAGAGTAAAACCTACAGTTGGATGATTGTTTAACTGACTGTCCAATAAAAGATTTTACATCAGCCACCTTGAGTTTATTAGGGAAAATGGTTTAAATCTTCTTTCATTTTATACCTTAGGGTACCTCAGAAAAAGGTGCCCATTACTAATTCATAAAACTATCTCCTGGTTGAGCATATAATGTTTTGTTCTGATGCTGAATATTCTTGTTTTCTTTTCCTGAGGCCATTCTGGAGGGTGTGTTGTTATTCGCAGAGGGCAACCTCTTGGTTACTGGGAAGTGAAAAACTGTAGAAGCTTCAAAGCTATGTCATTGTGTAAGCAAAAAATGGACTCATATGAAGAAAATCAGCCTAATTTTGAAGAACCTTCAGATGCATGTTATCCTGGGTGGGAATCAGATTCTAATCTGCTCAACTGCTACAAGGTAAAATAGGGTTACCTAAATCTCTTGATTTGTACCAGGTTTTTACCTCCTTTTCCTGACAACATTGCTTAAAGAAAATTTAAATTAATTTAAATTTGAAATTCTACATTTTCTAAAAGAATCCAAGACCCCTTGTTGCACTTGATTTTTCTCCATTGGACTTCTTATCAGCACCATTTCATACAGCATTTCAAAGTTAATGAAAGCCAATAAAAGATTAGTGTCAGACACAGACCTGGCAAAATGCCTTTTATGGCAAGGGCATACTGCACTTTTTAAATAAAATCATTTGTATTACCAACCCCAAATTAATTTTGTTCTTAAATTTGTGGTGATACTTACTTTATATGCAGGTATTTCACTATGAGAAAGTTTTGAAGAAAAGAACATGGGATGAAGCAGAGGCACTATGCCAAGATCTTGGAGCACATCTTGCCAGCTTTACCCATGTGTATGAAGAGGATTTTTTGAACACATTTTTAAACAAAATATTTGATAGGTAAATATGTATTTATAATGTTTAATATAATCAAATATTTGTTTAAACAAAAAAAAAACAATCTGTGCCTCTGCAGCCTCATTAGCAGTGATCAATAACTGATGTAAATTTCCCTCACTCACTGAAATGAACTTGGAAATGAATTTGTTCTCCCAAAAGAATCACAACAGCAAATTCGAATGTGATTTCTTTTAAAGATCAGATTTATCTGTGCCAGGGCTGCCACAACTCTCACCAAGGTCCACTGCTTTTCATTTAGTTCAAATCCTCCATGACAGGGTAGCCTGTTATTAATCTTAATTTATTTTTAGAGGGTCTGTGCCAACTCCCATTGATGTCCATCGGAGTGTTGCCATTGACTTAAATGAGAGTAAGAGCAGGCCCAAAATTTGAAATCTTTCATTAACAAAATACATCGAAAAAGCATATGTTGTGGTCAAATAGCATTTGATTGAGCAATGCATACCCAGAAGGTTTTACTCAGTATAAAATATTCTTAATGCATGTGACTGTGTCTGTCTGTTGTTGCTAGCTTCCTGCTACTGTAACAGCCTATTACTTAAACCAAATGAATTACTCCTCTATCATAAGTGGCTAGGGGTTGTGCCTTTTCAAAGTCCTGGTTTCAGTCTCACAATATATAGCCTCAATTTGCTATACTTTTATGTCAAGACATGCGCCATCTGGCACAGATCCTTATCATTACTAAGTAATAATTTAATCTATGAATAATCAAAAGTCAATGTAATCGTGTGGATAGAAGTTTACCATCTGATTCGCTATTTTTAACATTGCCATATTTAAATAAGTAACAACGTATTTTTTTTGTAAGAGAAATGGAAATTATTTTATTGATGCCATTAGTCCTGCTAAGAACTCTAACAAATGAATCACAGTTTGACATATCTAAATTACCAGAATTTGCTATGGATATGCATGCTACTTATACATTTAAAAAAGGCTTCACAAAGCTAGATAAGATGAATGTATCAGCAGTGTTTTTCAGCTTTTTTTTTCTTTTTTTGTCGGTCACAGGGCTGAAGAAAGACAATTCTGGATTGGATTTAATAAAAGAAATCCCTTGTCTGGAGGAACATGGGTGTGGTCCGATGGAACTCCTGTAAATATTCATGTGTTATATATTCTAAGGCCCTATTAAATTATATCTGAACATGAAACTACAGTTTAAAAACAAACCTTCCAAAGAGCCAGTGTGGCCAGACAAAACAGACTCTTCCCTCACACCTATCCACTTCACTAACGTTAATCTGCTTTTGAATTAGCAGATTAAATCACATTTCTTGTGCCATAACCTAAATGGTAATAAGTTTTGATTTTGGCACACAGAATGTGCGAATATTGTTTGAAATATTAAATGGCATTCAAAAGTAATAGAGTGTTTCAAGGGCATGAAGAGACATCCAGAAAAAATATAATAATTAGAATTGTATCCAGAAACAGACTACAATAAAAACATGATTAAAATATATGTAGAACATGGATACAAAATACAAGTCACACAACACTTTGAACACAGAGGAAAAATGACATTAGACAGGGTGCAGTCATTGTCTGGAATGGCAAATATATATATTAATGTTGCTCAGTTAACTATATGAAAAAAGATATGTAAATGAGTAAGGAGTTCTGAATAGGGTCCAGGAAGAGGGTAGATGTAGACCCCATATTAGGACTTTGTTGCCATACTTCAAGTACCCCTGGTTTATTAGTCATCTAATGGAGCAACGTATACATTTCTAAACACACTTAGTTTTGTATCAGAACTTTCAAACATCTTATCTGGGAATCAAAGTAACGGCTGATAAAAGCATTGGTCTCTTGCAGGTTGTATCTGCATTTTTACAGAACATATATGTTGAAGATGATTCAAGAAATTGTGCAGCATACCAAGTAAATAGAACAGTCCTGCCATTGCATTGCAATGGAAAGCGTGAATGGATATGCAAAATACCAAAAGGTAAGAGTTGCTAAACTACATGTATGATACTTATAATTAGTTATTATGTTGTAATGAAAAGAAACAGGGGAAATATTTATGGGCCATAGAGTGTTCTTACTCTAAGCCAGAGCTCCATGTTGATATTAATGGGAATTCTGCTGCACAGAATGAAAGCAGTGCTGTAATACCCTTAGATTTTGGATTCATATTGGTGTTCCATTTGCAAAATACCTTCAATGTGCATGTACTTTAGAATTGACCTATGCTGATGAGCAGTATGTGATGTATGTTCAGCTGAAATCTAGAACAAGTGCGTTACCTTGTTGCTGAAAAGTGTCATGTTAATTTAAAAACTATGTGCCCAATATTTATTTTATTCTTTTTTGAATAAAAAGTAATATACATTATTTTTGTTAGGTTCTACTGTATGGTTGGTGTGTGAGATTTTGCTTTTTAATTATTATTTCTTTACAGGTGTTAAGCCAAAGAGTCCAATGTGGTACATACATGGTAAGAAAAGGCGTGTTTTAGTTTTTACCTCTTGAAAAATAATTATTTGGAATTATGTATTTAAGCTATGAATAAAAACAATTAATAAAAGGTTTTATGTTAAACCCATGGAAGAATCCAGAGGAAGTCTTAAAACTTTCACAATGCATTTGAATCCTTTGCTTCTATTTTAGAACCCCCATTGTCTTATTATCAAGGAGCAGAATACCTCTTTCATATTAGTGCCTCAGAGTGGGCCATCTTTGAGTTCATTTGTGGTTGGCTTCGTGGTGAAATAGTGACAATAAAATCTTCCGATGAACAAGAATTTATTCACAGTAAAATAAAACAGGTAACAAGACAAACATTTTGCAAAATTAAGTTTTAGTAAAAATAACATCTTTTGGAATTTTGGGTTTTCAGTTGCCTTTTATAAATATTTGAAAATCATATTATTTTAGAAACAACTGTGCTTATATCATTACTGTTATCTTTATTTCTTACCTTATCATTATAAAGGGCCATCCTGCTATATGCTAGTAACCTTTGGGGGGGAAACGAGGTAATTGCAGTGGTCTGAGATAATCAAGAGACAGGTCAACTTGCTGCATAAGTGTCAAGAGAAACAAAAAACAGCCAAAGCTGTGGAAGTACTAGGGAAAGTGGTGAGTTCATGTTGCAGGTGCTTCCCAAGCTGCATGTGCTTAACCTGTTTTTATCATAGGCTCCTTTTTCTTTGTTCCACTCGTCTTCTGTATCTGTGCAGGCCACAGAAGTTGTTGAAGCATTAGTGAGCCCAAGTCTGTCATCATGGTTCCTGCTCACTCACAGAGGCTATGTCTAGACTACGGAGTTTTTCTGGGATACCTCCAGAGGAACACATCTGCTCTTCCGACATTTTCTGTGGAAGAGCAGACGCGCTCTTTGACGGCTTTTCTAAAATAAGAGGTTTTTCTGAAATTTGGCCCAGTGTAGATGGGCCAACTTTTGGAAAAGTCTCTTCCGACAAAACTATCGGAAAAAGGTACGCAAATTGCGGAATTTGTGTACCTTTTTCCAATTAAAAATTAGCAGTCTAGATGTAGCCAGAGGGGGCAATGGATGCAGTTTTATAAGGCTAGATTTGGTCATATGTAGTTGAACATTAATTTTCTCTTCTCATAGTAAACTGTAGCTGGCCTTTGAGTAATGATACTGGAGAACAAACCGAGAGCTTATCTACATGGGAAGTGCCATCTAAAGTGCATTAATACATTTCACATTAATTGATAGAGACTGCTGGTGTTCACTAAAGGTTCCCTAGTATGTTTGAATATGTTTGTAATACTCTTTGGGTACGTCTAAACAGCAGGGTTAAACTCGAACTGAACTATGCAACTTGAGCTACGCTAATTGCATAGCTTAAGTCGAAAGAGCTTATTTCAAATTTGAGCATGTCTACACAGCACTTATTTTGAAGTAGTGCACTCTTCCTCCAACTTCCTTTTGGGTGTGTCTACACAGCACCCTAAACTCAAAATAAGATATGCAATTTGCACTACGCAAATTATGTATCTTATTTTGAATCTATTTCAAAATAGGCTATTTTGAAATTTGGTGTGTCTATACAGCACCAAATTTCAAAATAATATGCTATTTTGAGCCATTCCTTATCCCTCATGCAATGAGATTTACCGGCATGGCAAAATAGTGTGCCCGTTATCTCGAAAAATATTTCGAAATGAGGTGGTTTGTGTAGATGCAGGGTGGATATCTCCGATATCCTGAAATAGCCATGCAGTGTAGATGTACCCTTACTCCTCATACAATAAGCTTTATAGAAGTCAGAGTAAAAAGCCTGTTATTTTGAATTTATTTTGAAATCACGGGCTTGCTGTGTAGATGCACAATATGTTATTTCAGAATAACTGGCATTATTCCGAAATAACGCTGCTGTATGCCCTTTCAGACGACACTACTGCAAAGTGCACTAGCCGAATTTACGTGAACGGATTAGTGTGCAACATTAATGTGGAATGGATATAGCTTTCTGCAGCTGAGCATCTCTCACCGCCCTGATATATATTTGGCTTATTCTCTTCAGAGCTGCAGGGTTGGGTGCGGGGGGCAGTTCAATCCTGTGTCACTGCCTCAGCTGGTTCACTTTACTCTCCAACATTTCTTTTTCATCTTTAATAGTTTTTTGGGATAGAAATGAGTGACCTTTACTCTCCTTTCTTGTCACATCCCTGGTTCTGATAGAGACCAATGTCCTGGTCTCAGTCTGAGCTGGATCCAGCACAGTAGTGTCTTCCTACCAGACTCCTCTGTTCCCCTTCAGGCTTTTCAGAGCTGCCCCGAACACACCAGGCTTAGCATTGCCATATGTGAGGCAGCATTTATAGGGTTTCCAGAGAGTGAATTATTGCCAGCCTGTTCACAGCCAGTCAACCCTCACTCTGCCAGGGCTCAGGGTCTTGGAGTTGGACTGGCATGTAAGGATTCCCCTCCATCCCCACCCCAAGGAGCTGCAGTTCCAATGCAGAAATGCCCAATGTACAGACTCAGAACGTGTCAGAGAATCCAAGGACAATGCCAGTCAGCCAGCTTTGGGGGTAAGTCCCTGTACAGCCTTGGTCCATAAGGAACACCCTTAAGGGGCACCAGGTCATTCCCATCTTCTCAGCCCCACCCCCAGATAATGAAGTGGGTCCTGAGTTCCTTCAGGAAAGAGACAGGCTCCTACTCAGTCTCTCTTTTTCCCAATTGCAAATCCAAGGACTCTAGAAATGAGACCTCTACACCCTACAAGACAGTCACTCCAAACAAATCCTGTGCTCATCCAAATTCATCGTTTGTGAGAAAATTGGATAGGACTGGCAGATAGTGCTTACAAACCAAAACCTTCCCTCTCTATCACACACATTGTTAGATAGCTGGGTTGGCAACTTTAAGACCCTCATTGTGTGTGCCATGATGACAAGGTGGTGGTAAGGACCCCAGAATCTTTTTTGCCAAGGTGAACTCAACTTCTCATACTTCCATCATTCTGTCCAAAACCACAGCATCCTACAGAAAAGCTGTAGGGTAATGTGGATGGATTATAGAGCTCTACAGGGCTGTAGCAAATATCATGAATCAAAAAGAAGACTGGGCTTCTTGTTCAAGTCCTTTCATCCAGATTACCACAGGCTCTTGGCATTGAAATGGTCCCTGGCCAGGTGGCTCAAGTTGTATGTTGTGGATGCATAGAAGACATCAGGTTTATCTGTTGCTGGTTAAGTCAAGCATCTTTCATGAGGTTTCTGATAACTTCATGAACAGAAAGAATCAATTTTCACTGCAGAGATTTATAGGGCAGCAACATGGCCCTCTGTTAACACCGATGTAGGATACTCGATTTATCCAGTATTGCTAGATCCTTCAGGGCAGGGTGCTGCAAGTGTGGAGAGTGCAGGATTCAGGGCAGTGGCTTGGGTTGTGGGGGGGCTTAAGGCAGGGGACTGAGGGTGTGGGAGTGCAGGAGTTAGGGCAGGAGGTGGTGGTTCAGGAATCAGGGGAAGGAGCTGGGAGGTGGGGGGGACTGAGGACTGGGTTGCGGGTACAGGAGTCAGGGCAGGGGACCAGGGGCTCAAGACAAAGAGTGGGAGGTGGGGGGAGGCCTCAAACTGGGAGAGTGAAGTATTCAAGGTGAGGTGGCTCAGGTCGAGGAGCTGTGACATCAGGGGGTTTACTGAGGCCACACATGGTGGCGAGAATGGCACTGCTCTGATGGCAGCTCCTCCTCGGGGATCGGTCCTCCTAGCCAACAGCTCCTCGTGGGAGAAGGCTGCCCAGCCCCACCCCCCCAGTCTGGCAAATCCTCGGGGGGAGTGAGCTGGGGCTGGGCTGCCCCCAGCTGGCTGTCAGTGGGGAGGGCTGGGGCTGGGTTGCCTGGCGGCTCCTTGCACAAGGGGGCCGGGGCTGCACTGCTTGGCCCTCTGCCAGTGGGTGGATCCTGGGAGGGCCGGGGCTGTTGGTCAGCAGGGCTCCCCCTCCATCCAGCACTGCTGCCAAGGGCCGGGGGGAGGAGTTTGAGGGAAGAGGAGCCACTTTCCTGGACCAGTGTCCATCAATAGGGAGAGCCCCAGCCCCAGTTGACCACTCTCTTCCTGGTGCGAATGCTCCCCTGTGGTCATTCTGCAGTATAACTGTCACCTGTGGTAATTGCAGAGCATAACTCTCCTCTTTTTCCATATTATGGAAAACAATCAAGTTCCAGGAACATCCTATTTTCCTGGCACAACCAAACCCTGATCTTGCTTTAAGTTAGGGTAAGAGGAAGCTGCATACCAAATTTGTTGGTTCTACCTCTTACCGTTTAGGAGGACTTCTTGAATAAACGGACTCACACGTGGATGGGCGGACTCAGACAGACACACAAGCTCTCTAATATATATATAGACTACAAGGTGGATTTTCTATCCTCTTCAGAGTCCTCCTTTGGTCAGAAGGTGCTACATGCCACTTTGGCAATTAGTTTGCAGTGAGGTGCTTTCCATGTCTCATTTGACTTTATGTGTTTTGAACTCCCTGTTTCTGTTCACTGCTTGTTTTTTCTCCTACATCTCATTGGAAACAGTGTGTTGCAGAATCGGCAATTTAATACTTGATAATTTTCTTTCTGATAGCACCTTCTTCTGCAAGCCTACCCTTCCTAGATTGCTTCCTAGACAAGAAGTGAAATTTAATTTTTATATCTACAATTTGTAGGCATGTTAGCTTCCTATAATGATATATTAGTTGGCATGAGAGCTATTGTTGTTAATCATATTCTGTGAGGCTTTTATACAGCTTGGAATGAACCATATAGTGGCAAGCTGGAAAATGAGACATGACCAGTTTGGGGTTGTTATAGCAGCACTGAAATGCTCCCAGAAACTGCAGACAGCAGATCAATAGCTTGTACGTATAAGCTCTGTGGGAAATGTTGCTAGTAGACAGGAAAGGATCAGGTAAGAAATTTCCCATACTTGAATGCCTTGAAGTCCTTTCCTTAAACATACATCTCTCAAGAGGTAATTGAAGGGCTGTAATTATTCCTCAGCAGTGCTGAGCAAGAATCAGGAATGCACAAGCTTCCCACTCAATAAGCAGATCCAGAGCTTGCTGCTTTGGACCTTGCATAACAGATCAACTTTTCCTCTGAATAGGCCAGTCTAGGGAATTGCTCCCAACTCGCATGCTTTGGAATATTACATATAATTTCTTCTTACTTAGAGCCCTTTGTTACTAAGGCCATTTGTATGAAAACAGGATTTTTGCTTTTAAATTATCATATTCATAATTCTCATTTGTACATGAAATCAGAATTTCCAGAGCAATCATTGTGATGTAATAAGTACATTATTATGATTTTAAATTGAGGAAATAGCTGCAGAAACAGATACATTCCCAAGAAACAAAGAGCTTGTTTTCATTTAAATGTCCTTAAGAAGAAAATAGCTATGATACTGGTGCCTTAGTCAGAGCAACACTACATTCTCCAGCACTAATTCAAACAATGATCAATTACTGCTGAGTCAAAAAAGGTATTAAGTAGTGATTGTTTACTGTTTACTTTTACTTTCAGCATGTAAAGTCTTTTTTGCTTTTACCTTAAAATAAAACAAAAACCTAAGCAGAATTGTTTCTTAATGCAATGGGATTTTTGTAAGTTTTGAATGACTTAGCCTGATTTCATGCATAGTAGACAGTGAGAATTTTCACACAATATATATTGAAAATGGATTTAAACAGGGATAGGTTGTAATGAAAGAACATTTTATCTTTTGTATACATTGTACAACAGACACATCAGTCATCAGGTATGTTACTTTTTATTATAACCTGTGCTCTATTGAGATTATAAACTGATTTTACTAAAAATATGTGTTTTGTTCATGAAATATGTATAAAACAAAATATTTTTCTGACTTAAAATCATTTTTAAAATGGTAAATAAAAATGATTATATGAAGCTGCAGTTACTTAACTATTTGTAAAAATATTCTTTTTACATTTTAAAACAAATAATGGATATTTATTAATGGTTTGTCCAAAGAATAAGACAGATTTTAAATTCATGTTATGTGTAATATTAACTTTACCAGTATATCCTTCAAGGAGCTAAGGGAAAAAAGAATTTGTGTTTAAAAAAAAAAAAAAAAAAAGTCAGCTTCTGCTGTCAATTGTATTTAAATTATTAATATAAATTTAACATATATATATAATCTAGAGTAAATCAATTTAATTCATTGATTTTATGTTGGATTATGAGCATGACCCCATGTTGTATTGAGAGCCCTCAATTCACATTTACGTCAGGAGGAGTCTAGATTGCTCAGCACCTTGCAGGAGATACTCCATTCCTTGGAGGATCATGTAGTATTTGTTTAGCAAGCCTTGTTTGCACTAGAGAAACATTAAATTGTTAAAACCACCTGGAGCTGCTGTGTGAATAAGGTTCCAGCAGACAGAATTATTCCTGTAACTGGTAGGTCGGGCCACCAGAGTCTTAACTAGGCTGATGCTCCAACTAATTTTAAAGCCCAGTAAAGCCATGTTCTTGTGCTGTAGTAGCTACTACATGAAACACTGGGCTTAATCCTGTTCTCTTCAAAGTCATTTGAAGAGACTTCAGTGGAAGCAGCAGCATGGGCAGTTATCATTAAAGTTGTAAAATGTTTGACTGGAATTAACGGGGTCCTTCTACTGTTCACAATAAGGCATGAGAAACTTTTTTGATGGTATTTTAAGGTGTGACAAGGAAAATTGAAACTTTGCATGTCTCAACATTTCCCTGCAACTACATGGCCTAGGTTGAATGTTAGTTAAAATTTTTCCATATTTAGCAAATCACAAGATTGATCTAATCTCTTTCTTTCATCAGGAGCATCTATCTTTTTAAATGGGTCAAATTGTGCTCTTATTTCTGAACATAGCAACCACAGTAAAATCAATAACTGAGAGTGAATTTGGCTAACGTCTCTACTACTGATTGTATGGACTGAAAATTTTTATGGGAAAACTAACTACTTCTCAATGATACAACTGTTTTTTCAGTATCACGCACATTTAAAACCAACTATTTATTTTGTTAGAGAGGCCAAGGATTAAATGCAGGGCACCATTTATTGGAGGCCAAAGGAGCTCTAGCCCTCCCTCTGTCCCCCTGAATTTTGTACCAGGGTCTACTCACCCTAGCTCCAGACAGAACTCTTGACTGAAAAAGCCTGAGTGTGGTATGTGATGAATTCAGATGCTGGGAGCAGCATAGTCCTTGGGCAGGGAGTATATTTATAAACAGAGCTAGGGTGATTAAGATAACAAAATGCTTGTCATTAAAGTAAACTAAGGATCCTTAGATGATCATGAAAACATTGTCAGGCACTCTGGTTAAAAGATAAGAAACAAAGTGTTTCTTGTATATTAGCTCCATGTATATTAGCAATCAAAAAACTAACAGTACTTTGGGACTCATTAGGAAAGAGATCGATAATAAGACAGAAATGACCACATTGTGTATAAATCCATGGTGCAGCTACATATTGAATAATGTTTGCAGATTTGGTCACGCCATCTCAAAAAAGATATATTGGATTTGGAAAATTTACATAGAAGGAAAACAGAAATGATTAGGAGTACTAAATAAATTCCATATGAGTAAAGATTAAAAGGCTGGTACTTTTCAGTTTGGAAAGGAGATGATTAAGGGGGAGATATGACAGAGATCTATAAAATCATGAATGGTGTGGAAAAATGGAATAAAGAGGTGTTTATTCCTTCAAATAACAGAAGAACTAGGAGTCACTCAATGAAATTAATAAGCAGCAGACAAGCAACCTGTGGAACTCTTTGACAGAAGATATTGTGAAGGCCAAGACTATAACAGGGTTAAAGAAGAGCTAGATAGTTTCATGGAGAATAGGACCTGCAATGACTGTTAGCCAGTGTGGTCAGGGATCAAACACCATGTTCTGCAGGTTCCTCGCTTGTTTGCCAGAAGCAAGGAATAGGTGATGGGATGAGTTACTCAATTACATGCAATTGTCTGTTGTGTTGATTCCCTCTGAAGCACCTGGCATTGGGCACTGTCAGAAACTAGGATACTGGGCTTGGTGGACCTTTGGTCTCACCCAAAATTGCCATTCTGATGTTCTTACATAGAACCCAGACCTGTCTGCCTCCTACTATAACCCACTAGACCCCAGTGATCATCTAAAGTTGAGATAGAACCCAGAAGTTCTGATGGGTACCTCTCTCTCTCTCTCTCTCTCCCTGCAGAGTTAGTAACAAAGTAAGAATATATATTAAAATTCTAAACCCAACAGTGTTCCTCAAGTGACTTGCCACAAGATTTCAAAACATGTTATTATTAGAGCTGAGTGGATCTAATCTTTATTTGTCCTTCTTTTATATAGAAATTAGATACAGGACTCCTGTCAGCTAATCACTAAATTATCGGCCAGAAATCTAGAGTTTTCAAGTCCCTAAGTAGGTCCTGGAATCATGGTTAAAGTTGACCCCCTCCCCAAATAAATCTGAAGTAGTACCCCAGGAGAAGTCTCCACCCACAGTTCAGGGGAAAGGCATTTTGGCAGGGCAGTGAGTAGGAGCTTATATTGTTTCTGTCTGTATTGTATCTATTCTCTGGATTAAAAAGAACACTCACTGTGAAATATGTAGTGTAGAGCTGTAATAATAAAGACATTAAAATGTTCAGTAACCAATTTTGTAAACTTTAATGACTGTTTAACATTATTTTAATACTAAAACGGTATGTTTGCATTAAATAAGTTAAATGAATTACCTGATTTAAAAAAAACATAAGTAAACAAAACAAGTTCAGGTTCAGATTTGAATAGCAAATTGCAAACCACAACAAAATTTTACGAACTATAAATCCCTAAAATTGGTAACTTATCCTCTGTAAATTAGAGCTCCAAATACAAACCAAGGGCAAATGTTCCTGTCCTTGCATGAATAGTCACAGTGAAGTCAATGGGCTGGCTCACAGGAATTAAGGCAGGGCTACTCAACATGTGGCCTGTGGGCTGCATGCGACCCGCAGCCCATTTGTTTGCGGCCCACGGTGCAGGTTGGGTTTACGGCTCAGCACGCAGCCCCGCGGGTGTGAAACAAAACAAATAAGTAGTCAATATAATGGTCTTCTGTTAATATGCTTTTTAGTATTTAAATTCCTGGACTGTCATTGCTCATTAAAAGTGCTGTCATATGGGTGAAAATTGGGTAAGTATTGCATTTTATTAATATCAGCAGAACTGACTTAAATGGGGCCTGCATGTTGTGTAGTCTTGCCTTAATCTTTGTATTCATGCCTGTCACTGTGAAAGAAGCTATTTGCATATATATTTACATGTATATGCCACCACACTTAAGTTGTGGCCCTCGGCATGTGCTGTGAGTATCATTGTGGCCCCCGTAGCTTCCAAAGTCGAATAGCCCCGAATTAAGGCAAGGAGGATTTGGACTTGATGTTGTTGCCATTGACCTGACGGGAGCAGGAGTGGGCCTTAAGTGTTGTCTGTGCTTTACCAGCAGAACTATATGTAATTAAACTCTGGTTACAAAAATTCTTACAGCTATCAAAAAGTGATTTACACTGGTGGATTGGATTGCATTCTGAAGTACCTAGTGATGGATTTCGGTAAGAATGTACTTAAAGGTATACTTGGGATTGTTTTGTCTTGTCTTGTCTTTTTAATTGAAAGATTTTGTTGCCAAACGGCAGGGCAACTTGTAAAAATAAGACTGTTTTATGACTGCATGGTATGTGATGAACTCAGTTTGTTGGCAGAGGGAGAGGGGCTGTAGTTCAGAATGTCTTACTGTTTTTCCTATTTGAATAGTATTTCTTCAGAAAGAGCTATAATGGATACAGCACAACAATGTGAATAGTGGTTTTTGTGAGTCTATTAAGGGACATTTTCTATTCCTTACCTGTTTGGAGGCATTTATTAATGTATGTGGCAATTTGAGGTGAAGAAAAAAGAAGAGAATATCATTAAATGTTTAATGTTTCGGTGCAGCTGGAGAGATGGGTCACCATTAGTTTATGAGAACTGGAATGAAGAAAGAGAAAGATCTGTGCGCACACAAGGGGAAAGATGTGGCTTCATTTCATCACAGACAGGTCACTTTTACATTTTTTTTTATTGTATTAATCGAAAGCTAATTTTATCAGCCTGAAGGGGTTATTTCACTTTTTATTGCTAAATTAGATTGAGGTTTATATTTTGCTAGAGCATGCAAAAAAACCTCGCAGACTAATTTGTTTTTCAACAAGTAGACCCTAGATAGTGACACACTTATTTTGAATAAAGTAGTAAGGAAAATAACTTGAAAATATTCTCACATACTGAGTCAAAGCATTTCAAGCAAATATATTAAGGTTCTAAATATTCAGTATCAAAATTATAAATAGTTCAATCATATAATGAATGTTCAGTACATATTAGAACTTGGTTTTAAACAGCAGTAATGCTAATGCACTGCCAGCTCTGAATTGTTCATCCCAGTGAGTCAGATGAATTTAGTAATGATTTTTAATCCTTTCATAAACTGTACTTACGCCAACACAAAATTTTACTAATTCAATGCTCTAGCTTAGTTTAGGTTCTTTAGCCAGTTTGCTTAGGAATTGTTGGTACAGTTTTGTATTCCCTTATCACCTCTTTACATCATTCATTGAATCTGTATTTTTGCTGTTATCTGTAATCAAAATTATAGCATTGCCAGCTCATGATTTTTATCATGTATCTTGTATATCATGTATTTTTATCATGTATCTTGTGATATGTGGTGTTTTTCTTAAAGCCCCACTTCCTTATGTCATTTGATAATTTAAGTGTTCCAGCTTTAGTGGTTTCTTATTAAACTAAATTAACTTTCTAGCCCTTGTGGTAATGAAATGATAAAAAATGTAACGAGGTTCACCCTAAGGATGTTAAATTGCGGTTATCTGGCTAATCGTGTAGTCGATACTGACGATTAGTCGGTAAGGACCGCTCTGCAGAGCCGCAGCAGGGGACTGAGCAGTCCTGGCTCCTGCCAGCTCTGGGAGCCACCTGTGCTACAGCGCAGCATTTTAAATGTAGTAAGAGCTGCTGGGCTCGCACTGAGTCCAGCAGCCCCTGTTTGTGGCAGCCAGGACTGGCCATGGACAGGGGGCTCCTGCCAGAGCAGCCTTTGTGCATGGCCAGCCCGGGCCTCCGTGAACTGGGTGCTGCTTGGTGGCAGCAGCCCCTGTCCATAGGCAGTCCTGCTGGGACCTCTGCAGACAAAAGGCTGCAGGGGAGGGGGCAGGCCGCACGGCGGAGACTGTTGTAGGGAGCTTTTAAGCCGTCTCCCTCCAGTACCAGCTCCTGTCCCCTCCTCCCCCCTTGGTGCCTCTCATAGAGGCAACTGCTCGCTAACTTCCCTAATTCACCCTAAGCTCAAAAAAGCAGAAATCAAACTTTAAAAAGAACCTGAGTGCTTGGGGTTGGCAGTACTGTTAGTTCTAGGTGTCCACCAAAGAGATAGTTGCTGTTTGTCAAAATAGATTCAATTTTGAGAGTAGGCTCAGTGGCAAATGTAAGTTTTGTTGTTTTGTGGCCTTGTAAGAAGCAGTGTTTTGAAGTGATGATGAGGGCAAGCAAAGATGAAATATGTAGGCAAATGGTATTACTGCTTACTAGAAGGGCTCATGGATTGCATCACCTGAAGTAGTGTCAATTGCCCCATCTTGGAGTAACCAAGGCCCTGTTGTGTTCTCAGAGAGAGTGTGGCTGTCCTCATGGCTAAAAGTGAAAATGTTTCGTAGACCTTGTAAGGAAAAGAACAGATGAAATCAGACAAAATGGGACCTTCCTGTTACTCTTAGGCTGAGTTTAAAAGGAGACCCTGTGATTTCCTACTTTTTTGTTTTCCAGTAAAGGTCATCACCGTCTACCACCAGAGTAAGGAAGATTTTAGAGCATAGTAGCTCAACTGAGCTGCCACTCCACTCCTTCTCCTCCTCCCCAGGTTGCTGCTGATGCTCAGCACTTCTGAGCAACAGATCGGACCCTTTATACTGTACAATGCTCAGCAGTAAATTGCCACTAGAGAGTTACACACTTCATTGCTCATGTAGACTAATGTGTGTGTTACCCATCTTAAGTGTAAATGTAGATGAGGATGAAGGGGCCTGGTCAGAGAATGGGCAAGGAGCATATAGGGGGTGAAAAGTGTCCATTGGCCTGCCTGGAGGAGGGGTCTGGCTGTCCAGATAGGGGGATAGGGTTGCCAAATTTCTAATCACACAAAACCAAACATCCTTGCCCTGTCCCCCTCTTTTCCAAGGCCCTGCCCACTCCATCTTCCTCTCTCTGGGTATGTCTACACTTGCACCCTAGTTCAAACTAAGGATGCAAATGTAGGAATTCGAAATAGTCAATGAGCGGGGATTTAAATATCCCGCGCTTCGTTAGCATGATCTCGCTGGTGCGTTACTCAAAAAATGAGGAGTAACGTTAGTTCGAACCAAGGGGTTTGGTTCGAACTAACGTGTCCTGGTGCACACTTTCACTTTCCAAACAGCTGTTGATCGGAGTAACGTGCCGGCAAGATCATGCTAATGAAACGTGGGATATTTAAATCCCCGCTTCGTTAGCAATTTCGGTCGCCTACATTTGCATCCCTAGTTCAAACTAGGGAGCAAGTGTAGACATACCCTCTCTGTGTTGCTTACTCTCCTGCACTCTCACTCATTTGCTCATTTTCACAGGGCTGGGACAAGAGGTTGGGATGCAGGAGGGGGTGAGGCTTCCGACCGAGGGCACAGGCTCCAGGGTAGGGCCAAATGTGAGGGATTCAGGATATGGGAGGGGACTCCAGGGTAGGGAGAGGGGGTTAGGGTACAGGCTTCAGGAAAGAGTTAGGGTGCTAGAGGGGGTTCAGGTCTGGGCAAGGTGTTGGGGTGTGAGACGGTTGCAGGAAGCAAGATCCAGGCATCGTTTACTTTGGGGGGGTGCTCCCTGGAAGTAGCTTAGTGTCCCTTGGCTCCTAGGTGGAGGCCTGTCAACCTAGCGGCTGTGCATGGTACATGCTGCCTTCACCCACAGGCACCAGCTCTGCAGCTCCCATTGGCTGTGGGCCCTGGCCAATTGGAGCTGCAGAGCTGGTGCATGGAGTGAGGACAGCACACGGAGCTCCCTAGACGTCCCTCCACCAAGGAGCCAGAGGGACATGTTGCCACTTCTGGGAGCCATATGGAGCCAGGTAGGGAGCCTGTCAACCAGATTTTTAGTGTCAGCAGTGCTGGCTGGGGCTACCAGAGTCCCTTTTTGACTGTTCCAATCAAAAACTGGGCACCTGGCAAGAGACCCAGCTTGGGGGGGCTGACCAACATGGGAGCATGGTCCCCAGATTGGTGTAAAACTCAGCTAACATAAGCAAGGGAATGTGCAAGTAAGCTTCTGTGGTAATTGTAGGCAGCAGCAGAGGGCAGCAGAGACCTTTCTCTGCCTCCAGCACTAAGCAGGCAGTCTGTGGGTCTGACTTTAGTACAAATCAAACTTTTCTGTTTTTTCAGTTTTCAAATTTGGGAATTGACCAGATGTGGTTTTCAAAAGTTGTTGTGTTATACAGATTTGAGCTGTTAAAAAATTTCCATAGACACTTTTGTTGAAATTGAAATTGTTAGTAAGAACATGTTAATTCTGACAAAATTTTCAACAGAAAAAATTTCTAAATGTTTCACTCAATAGTGCTAAAACAATTTTGTTCTGATAGAATAGTTTTGATTCCTTTTGTTTAGTTGTGCATATTATATTAAAATATTTAAATGTTATATCAAATATAATATGTTTAATATTTTTTAAATATCATAAACTAAATTAATCAAAATAATACAAACAAAACATTTCAGCTATACTGCAATAAAATATTATAGTGGTTCCAAATCAAATTTTTTCTGAATTTTCCTTTCACAACAAATCTCCAAATTTCAGATGAATGAAAACAAAATTGAAAATGACAGTGTTTCCAATGGAATGTATATGCCAGTTCTTGTGCACCTCTAATATAAAAAGACATACAGAGAAATATCATTGAGTTGAATTTAGGACCTTGTATCATTTGGCCAGTAAATGTATAGAAATATTAATAATAAATCTGAGAAACAGTAATTTCTAGTCATCACATTGATGTACATAGCAAAATTTCTAACATGAATATATTAATATAATTGTTATAATTATTTTTCACAGGACTTTGGGGTGATGAAAACTGTACCATTTCTCTTCCTTCTATTTGTAAGCGTAAAACTGTATGGAAAATAGAGAGAGAAATTCTAAAAGGCCAGAGCCATCAAGGAGTATGTCCCAAAGGATGGCTGTACTTTGGATTCAAGGTAAAAAAGTGTATTTTTGTTTGTTCAAAACTCATTGTAAATTTATTATAGTGACTATTTAAAAATATTACTGATTATTAAGAACATTGTTTCCCCTTTTGATAACAGAGTTTTTAGGCATATAAACATAGGCCCAAATTCTGCAAATGCTTATGCTGATCAGTACTTATGTACACAAATAGTTCCATTAAGTTACAGAATGTTATGATTTTGTTGAGTAAAATGGGTATGCCTGCATATGAAGTTACTTTTGTTTTTGTGTCACATATGTTCAGTGTCTGCAGGATTGGGGCCTTAACCTTTTCCATATCCCATGGCCCAATGAAGACATGTGCACTAAGAAGGGTTTTATTTCCTAAAATATGATTCCAATATGACAAGACTGTGATAAAGGGAGCCCCTGTATTTTTACTTCAAAAACTGTCACACTCTTTCTTGTACATGTTACAATAATGTTCAGAACAGATTATAAACTGAAATCTATTCAAACTCTAGAGTTGGTATCTTTTGGTTTATATTAAACCTATGGATTCTGTAATCCCAGGACAGACAGTTGGACTCATTCCTGGTTAAACTCTATTGGCTTCAGGGGTAAATTTGGCCCAAGAAACATTTCAACTTTAAACGGTATAGAATCTCATCCTGATCAATTGTGACTGAAAATTAATGTAGAAGAGATTTGCTTATGTAAATAAATGCTTATTTTTTTAATGGCCTGTTTGATTTGATGGCTTCAGTCTAGTTCTTGCTAGGCAAATGTCCACATCACAGTATTCATGACTCTGATCTTAATTTTTCACTCTTAGGATACGTCTACACCGCATGGCTAAAGTCGAATTAAGCTACACAACTTCAGCTGCATCAACTGAGTAGCTTAAGTCGAAAATAGCTTAATTCAGTTTTTGGCGCTGTCTACCCAGCAGGAAGTTGAAGGAAGAACACTCTTCCTTCAACTTCCCTTACCCCTGTGAAGCGAGGGTTGCCATGGGTCGGAGTAAGAAGTCCTTCAGCTCGACATTATTTCAAAATAAAGGCTTGTAGTGTTGACGCACATGATTCTGAAATAATGCTGCCGTGTAGACGTACCCTTGCTGACTGTCAATAAGAATGAAAACTCGAGAGGCCTAGATATGGAAAGAGCATGGACATTGACCTGCCCTATCTCCCTTTGAAATGATTCTCATTCTTGCTTAGGGTTCAAACACAATGGCGTGCCATTGCCCTTGTTGTACCTATTTCATGGGTAATCCGAAGACTACAGTAACTTTAACAATCACCAAACTAATTTTAAAATATAGATAAAATAAATATTTTCTGTTGTTGGGAAATAGTGCTTCTTGATACAAATTCCAAAGA
Source organism: Rafetus swinhoei (assembly GCA_019425775.1). Classification (NCBI taxonomy): domain Eukaryota; kingdom Metazoa; phylum Chordata; order Testudines; family Trionychidae; genus Rafetus; species Rafetus swinhoei. The sequence goes on along the minus strand of CM033439.1, from coordinate 34,564,723 downwards.
ATCCAGACCATCTGAGGAACTGGTACTCTGCCCAAACTTTCTGCAGTGAACAGGAGGGGTCACTTGCTTCTATTGAAAATGAAGCAGAACAAGGTACATTACAGATTATACTGTATTGCATTACAATAAAGATAAAATTGTATTTGTTTTATTAAGAAGTAAAGTATAATCTTAATTACAGGACTGTGAATGAAGAGCACTTACATTTCAAACCTGGCTATACTAATAGCTCTCTCAAGTGACTTTGAACAATGCTTTTAAAATCTCCATTCTTCAGTTTCTCAAATGGGTATAATATTTCCTTGTATTCTTCAGAAGTGTGTTTTAAGAATTAGTTATTGTTTGCACAACAGTTTGTGCTTATATACTAAGGTGATGCATGAATTAGAAATGCCAAAGATAGAAGGATACATTTTTAAGGACTGCTTTTTAAATTTCCTGTATTAGGAATACAACATTATATATTGTAAAATCTACTTAATAAAAAATAGTGATAATGATGAAAAACTAGCACCCTCGATACATGAATGTAAGGGCACTTTGTCTTATCTGAACTATATTAGATTAGCTTTTTATAGACTCTAGTTTGGACTGGTTAGCATAACAAACAACTGTACACAAGGCCCTTTTCATATTCCCTGTTCAAAAAAGTCCCAGATTAAAATGTATCATGTTTGTATAGCTTTTTCTAGTTGAACTAAAAATCTAGTCTTCAATCTTTATGTTACTGTTTAATTTTTGTCTACAGTGGAGAAATGTATTTTCAGAGAAACAATCGCATCTAAAAACTAAAATTTTTCCAACTGCTGCAGAAACCTCTTCACACTAATTAGAAAGAGGTCTAGATCCTGACCCCACTGAAGTCAAACAGTCAAAGGCTCCGTTTATGGGGGTCAGTAGTCCCCCTTCCTGAGTTTAAACCCCCTGGATTTCATATTTGAGGTCTGCTTAAAGCTGCATGCCCTAGCTCCAGAGTTTTAGCTGCTTGAAGCTTTGCCTTTGGGGCAGGGAGTTGGTTATAAAAAGAGAAAGGTAGGGTGATTAAGAATAGCAAAAGGTTGAGCATTCTAGTAACTGAAGGATCATTAGATCATCATGAAAACATTGCTGGTACTCCACTTAAAAGATAGGGGGGAAGAGTAGGAATGCGTGTTATGCTGCTGGGATTTGCATTTGGATTACTGTGTTAAATTTACAAATGTTCTTGAATAAGTGGTGAACAGGGACTAATCCATAGCTGACTGCAAAGAGCTACAAAGGGATTTCACAAAATTGGGCGACTGGGCAACATGAGGGCAGATGGAATTTAGTATTGATAAGTGCAAACTAATGCACATGGAAAAATATAATCCTAACTGTAGATACAAAATAGCTGTTATCACTCAGGAAAGAGATCTTGAAATCACTGTGGATAGTTCCCCAAAAACATCTGTTCAATGTGCAGTGGCAGTCAAAAAAATTAAAAACTAACAGAATATTGGGAATTATTAGGAGAGGAATAGATAATAAGACACAAATATTGCCTCTATATAAAGTCATGGTATGCCCACATCTTGAATATTGTATGCAGATCTGGTCACCCCATCTAAAAAACCCAGATATATTGTATTTGGAAACTGTACAGAAACGACAACAGAAATGATTAGGAGGTAAGGAACAGCTTCCATATGAGGAGAGATTAACAAAACTGGGACTTTTCAACTTGGAAATAAATGACTAAAGGGTTGCAGGGGGATATGTTAGATGTCTAGAAAATCATGAATGGTGTGGAAAAATAGAATAAGGAAATGTTATTAATTTCTTCACTAATATAACACAAGAAGCTGACCCAATTAAATTTACAGGCAGCAGATTTAAAACAAACAAAATAAATATTTTTTCCACAATCAACTTCTGGAACTCTTTTCCAGGAAATGGCGGAAAAGCTCAAACTATAACAGAGTTCCAATAAGAACAAAATAAGTTCAAGGAGTAGCCATCATTGGCTGCTAGCCAGAATGGGCAGGGATGGTGTCCCTAGCTTCTGTTTGCCAGAAGCTGGGAATGGGCGACGGGATGGATCATGATGATTGCCTCTTCTGTTTATTCCTTCTGAAGCACCTGGCATTGGACACTGTCAGCAGACAGGATACTGGGCTAGAAGGACCTTTGGTCTGACCCAATATGGCCATTCTGATATTCTTATATAGAGCTAAATGTATCTGCTGTCTTGCTATAACCGACTGGTCCCCATTCCTCATCCAGAGCTGAGATAGAGCCTAGGGCTATGTCTACACTACGCGCTTATTTTGAAATAATAACTCCAGAAATAATTATTTTGAAATAGTGCATCCACACTACAAATCCCCAGTGAAATAGCGCAGATTTATATCAGTCCACACTGACTGATCGCATTTAAAGCCCCCCAGAAGCACTCCAGGCAGGGCATCAGGACAGCAGTCACTTCTGGTAGCTGCTTCCTGAGGCTCATGCTTAAACGGGCTCACCTCTGCAACCATGTCTCACACTCTTCTCCATTGCCTACCTCCTTGACAGATGGCAAACTCACACCATGTGCTCTGGTTGCCCTTGCGGACGTGACAGCACTTCCACCATGGAACCGGACCTGCTACAAAGCAGTCACCGGCTGTTAGACCTCCTGCTGCAACTCCTGGTGCAGTTTAAACCCTGCAGGAGAAGGGAAGTTATAGAGTTTTGAAGGATGTAGCGAGAGTGGCCACCAAGGTAGCTGTGAGACGCTCTGGAGGCTAATTATTTTGAAATAAGCACAGTTGAGCATCCAAATTCACCCTATTTCGAAATAGCAATTTCAAAACAGGCATTATTCCTCATAGAATGAGGGGTTATTATTTCTCTACAGCAAGCCCATTATTTCAAAACAATTTTGAAATAATGCGCTTGCTGTGTGGATGCTCGCCCTTGTTACTCTGTAGTGTAGACATGCCTTAGGAGTCCTGACAGGGTCTGTCTGTCTCCATAAAGTTAGTAACAAAGTAAGAATATACATTAAAATTTTAAGGCTAACCTGTGTCCCTTAAGTGACTTGCTACAATGTCAGAATATGTTAGTGTTAGAGATGAGTGGGTCTAATATTTATTTAATTTTCTTTCTTTTATATAGGAATTAGATACAGTGCTCCTATCAGCTAACTGCTAAGTTGTATGCCAAAAACTAGAGTTTTCCAGTACCTCGGTAGCCCCTGGATAGAGCTGATGCATGTGGGGGGAGGGCGGATGGGGTTGGCTTCCCGCCCTCCCCATTTGGTGTGTGGCTTGTACTGAGCATGCTCAGTAACACTGTTGAAGCCTCTGTCCTTAGTCTGCCCCCTCCCAAGCTTTCACTCTCTTCCCCTCCTCATCACAGCATGGACAGATCCCTCCCTCCCACTACCAAAATCTGAAATAGCGCCTCTGCAGACAGTACCAGTACATTTAAGATTAGATGGAAATGAGATGCTGCAAATGTTCTTTCCTTCTAATAAGGACAGTAACTATGAAATGGCATTAGTTGGTAATAAAGTTTATCCTTTTTTTAAAATGTGTTTATTGTGGCTATATAGCTTATAAGTAGGCCAGATAGCTTATATTAAATTGTGTCTTAAAATCCATTCCTTTCTTTTTTCAGCTTTCATAACAATGAATCTGTATGGACAGAGGACTAGTGTTTGGATAGGTCTGCAGAGTGATGATTATGACAAATGGGTGAATGAACAACCAAAAGTATATTCCAATTGGTCTCCAGTTGAAGCAGTTCACGTAAGTTTTTTGAAATGTATTTGTGAGGAGGTGTTGCTTTGTACATATTAATCAATTATTTTTTTAAAGGATATGGCCTAATTTTGACGGGTTCAACCTGGGTTCATTTTTGCATGTCCTCAAAACTGGGGGCTCAGTTTCATAGGTCCAGTTAGATATGGGCAAAAATTATTCTCTGTAGATATCTAGCTATTTGATTTATACCACCAATCAGGCAGACACACACATTCCATCATTTACTACTACAGCACAGGTGGGCAAAATCTGGCCTGCCAAACATTTAGATATAGCCTGCCACAGCCCAGCAGGATCCTCAGGCAGGCTCCTTGGCTGCCACAACCCTGGGGCCAGCTTGTGTGTCTCTGCACTGCATACCCCTTGGAGTGGGGGTGGGTCTCCACACCCTCTCCCCACCCCCAGTACTATCCTCACAGCCACCCTTGGTGGGTTTCTGGACAATGGGAGTTGTGGGGGCAGTGCTTGTGGATGCATGCAGCACACAGGCTACGGCTACACTGCCGTTTTTTTTGTGGAAGAAAATATGCAAATCGCGTGTAGACGTGGCCAGGTGTCACAAAAAACCTCTCTTTCACAAGACCCCTTATTCCTCGTAAATCGAGATTTACAGGATTTTGTGAAAGAGGGTTTTTTTGCAACATTCGGCCCCGTCTACACGGGGCCAAATAGCTGCAAAACCTGTTCCGTAAAAATAATCGGAAGAAGATATGCAAATACGAGCGTGATTTGCATATCTTCTTCCGCAAAAAAACGGCAGTGTAGCTGTAGCCACAGAGACCAGCTGCCTTTTCTCCCCCAAGGGTGCACCATACAGAGAGACACATGCTGGCCCCAGTAGCCAGCCGCTTTGAGTGACATGTGAAGCCACGGCAGACAGGGGAGCCTGCCTGAGAGTCCCTCTGGGCTGCCAATCAGGAACCATCTACAGTAAGCACCTCCTGACCAGAACCTACACCAGGCACCTCACTCATGCACCCCAACCCTCTGCCCCAGGTCACAACCCCCTCCTGCACCCAAACTTCCTCCATGATCTTGCCCTCTCTGTCCCCATGCCCCAGATCAGAGCCCCCTCCTGAACCCAAATTCCCTCCCAGAACTCACACTCCCTCCTGCACCCAAATCTCTTATCCAGAGCTCCCTCCTGTACCCATACTCTTCTCAAACTCCACATTCCTGCCATTAATATCATAGATCACTTACCAAATTGTTGAAGTCCCCCCTCCCCATAAAAAATTATTGCCCACCCCTGTGCTACAGCTATTGACAGGCACAAAATTGAAGGCATACCAAGTGTTAATCAGGTTTTTTACATTTATCCTGGAGAGACTGGGGAATCAAAATTTTCATAAAGGGTACTAAGCAGAATATTGCTTTATGCACAGAAAAAATATTTAGTTCTGATTTCAAATTCTTTCAACTTAATTATGCACATTTTTCATTACGATGTTTCAATCTTTAATTATGATAATGTACATTGGAAAGTTTATGTTTAGTGACTGTCAGTTGATTAATATTCCATGTATTTTCTCTTTTAATTATTTTTATTTTAATCAGTTAAGAATTATCTATTTATTTTCAGGCAGTGTTTATCATTATCTCGATATACATTTATTACAGGGTCAGGAATATGACGGTGTTAATATTCAAGAACAAGTTTCATTGTGTACCTTGGTATCAAATAACCCTAATTTTCATTTTACGGGAAAATGGTACTTAGAAAACTGTGAGAAAAATTATGGCTTTATCTGCCAAAAGTCTCAAGGTAAGGATTTGTTTCTGTTTTGCTCTCCCCCTCAGCCCTCTTCATTGTTATTTAACTTACTCACTTTCTTTTGTCTCAGCTGTTTAATGACGTATAAAGTCTTTATAAACCAAGGAATGTAATAGGGATGTCAACATGTAGTCAACTACACAATCAACCGATAAGCCTTGGCTTATTGGTTAATCTTGTTGACTACATGGACTCCCCTCCCTTTGCTACCTCTGGTGCCCGTGAGGAGCTGGCTTCTAATAGAGTGTCAACAGTGCAGAGGGTGAGGGGGGCAGGCTGAGCACATACGTGCAGGAAGCTGGCTTTCAAACAGGCTCCCCTCACGTGCCAGCTCCACAGACCCACCTGACCGCCCCCTTGCTGTCTTCTACAGAGGCAGCAAGGTGGGATAGGCAAGAGCCAGTGCAAGCTCTTTGCTGCCACCTCCCCATCGCGCTGCTGCCTCTATCAGCAGTAGCAGTATGAGGGGGGTTTAGGGGAGGCTGCCATGAAGCTCCCCACAGATAGAGGCTGCTCCGGCATCCCATGGAGCAGCCTCTGTCCATGGCAAGCCTGGGCCCACCACAGACAGAGGCTGGTTTATGGCAGCAGCCCCTGTCCCTGGGGGAGTCCAAACTCCCTGAGAACAGGAGCTGCTTCCGTGGACCAGCCTCTATCCATGGGTAGTTCGGACCCTCCACAGACAGGGGCTGCTGCTACCCCACGCTGCTGTCTCTTTATTAGAGGCAGCAGCACAGGGCAGCAGGCAGTCGATCTGCATGGGGAGCTAGTTTTTAAACTGACTCTGCTCACTGACCGGCTCCTGCCTTTCATCCTGCACTGCTGCCTCTGATATAGAGGAAGCAGTATAGGGTTCAGGGGGCTACCCTGGGAGTGAGGCTGGGAGTACACTAGCTGCCAGCTCCTCCTCCGGAGACTATCGAATAGTTGTGTAGCCGCTAAGATTTCATGCGGTTACACGACTATTCAATTAAACTATATCTATCATCCCTGGAATGTAATATATATGACCTCTTACATGGTTTTACATCAACAGCCTAACTTATCTGTAATATTTTGTATATAGAAACATTAGTAGATGAATAATACCAAGAGTATTATCTTTGGTTTTTTTTCTTCTGACTATATATTGCATATCTTAGATCGTGGAGAGAATTGGGTATTATGGGTGATGCATATCTTGAAGTAACTGTATGAAATTTAGACTAAGCATCAGAAGAAACTACTGACAATGAGATACAGTGTGAGACCTGTAAAACTGGTTTATAGAAAACTCTAGGCAGAAGTACTGTAGAGAACAGTCTATATAAACAGGAAGATAGATTAGATGACCTAATATAGTTTTTTCACCCATTGATTCCAAAGCCAATAGGAATCACTGCTATCTTCTAGTCTGCCCTTCTGTATAATATAGGCATAGAACTTCTGCAAAAATTGGGAATGGTGGAGAATCCACCACAACCCTTGGTAAATTGTTCCAGTCTGAAAATATCTAGCTTTAACTTCTAACAATTAGATTAGGGCTACTCAACTTTGCAAGGGGCCACAATGATAGTCACAGCACATGCTGAGGGCCGCAACTTAAGTGTGGTTGCACATACGGGCAAATATATATAGCTTCTTTCACACTGATGGGCATGAATACAAAGATTAAGGCAAGACTACACAACATGCAGGCCCCATTTAAGTCAGTTCTGCTGATATTAATAAAATGCAATATTTACCTGATTTCCACGCATATGACAGCACTTTTAGTGAGCAATGACAGTCCAGGAATTTAACTACTAAAACGCATATCAACAGAAGACCATTATATTGACTCGCCGTTGTGAAGCGTGTTCCCAGTGGAGGCCATGTTCAAAGGATCCTACCTGCAGGCTGCATATTGAGCCCCATTGTTATGCCTAAAAGAAGCATACAGGATCTTTTTCAGGGGATAAGGCAACATGCTGCATTTATTGATAATATAACAAAGTAGCATATGCATTCTCACGCGCGCACGCGCGTCTCCTGTTGATGGAATAGTTACCAGCCTGTTGCTCGGCCCAACCTATTGGCCAGATAGGTTGAGTACGATGAAGGTGATGGGTTCTTGTCAATCCGGACTGATGCTCCATAGTTGTAGCAGGACGGAACCCGAAGAATCATGCAAGACACCCCATCCTTTGTAGGATTTCCTTCCATGTGAGTCTATGCATTTTTCCTTGTCAGGCCTTAATCAGTCACTCAGCATCACAATCAGTCTTTCTGCGACATATGTTAATCTGGAAGTTGTTCTCAGTCATCTGGTATCAGTGTGCTGACGACCCCTCGGGGGTGTTGTCTTCCAGAAAATGTTGTTATCGGTTCTGTATTAAGGGGTTCTTGCCACTACCTTCAGGGTTCGTCAACCTGCCTCAGTCCAGTTTGCGTCTTCAGTGTGCTTTAGCTTAGTGGATAATTATTTGATGCTTCTGAGTCTTTGGCCCCTCCTCTGACCATCTGATCATGTAGCGATCTTCACAGTTATCTGTCCTAAAATCTTATCTCTCTCATTCACACAAACAACACATTTACACAATTGCAGCATAGAACAAAGGGTACTTCTAGTCACTTTAACAAAGTTACAGAGTCTTTCAACATTAAACTTCTTTTTATCTACTACAAGGCTTTACCTAATACTAACATCACCATGCATTACAATATTCCATCCCTTCACTTTAACATTAAACAGAGCTTGAGCTAAGTTAACAAAGCTGCCTGTATTAGACCATGTTTTACTTTTCTCTGCTAGATTGAAGAACCCACTACTAAATATTTTTTCCTAATGAAGATACTTACAGACTGTAATCAAGTTGCCTCTTAACTTGTCTCTTAGTTAAGATTAAATAGATTGAGCTCCTTGAGTCAGTCACTCTCTTGAGACGTGTTGTCTAATCCTTTTCATTCTTCTGGCTCTTTGAATCCACTGCAATTAAAGAACATCCTTCTTGAATTGAGGAGAATTAGACTTGGTGTTCCAGCAGCAGTCACACCAGTCACACCAAATCCAGAGGTAAAATTACGTCTCTGTTCATACTTAGGATTCCCATTTATGCGTCCAAGGATTGCATTAGCTCTTTTGGCCACAATATTGCACTAAGAGCTCATGTTTAGTTGTTTATCTACCTGGAACCCTACATCTTTATTCAGAGCTATCCCTTCCCAAAAGAGAGTCCCTCATCTCGTAAGTTATGCCCTATATTCTTTGTTCCTAGATGTAAACATGTATACATTTACATTTAGTCGTATTGAAATAGAAGTTGTTTACTTATGCCCAAGAGATCCAGATCTCTCTGTATCAATGACCTGGCTTCTTCATTATTCAACACTGCCCAATTTTTGTATGATCTGCAAATTTTATCAGTCATGATTTTGTTTTCTTCCAGGTAATTAATAAAAATGTTAAATAGCATAGTATGGATCCCTCTGGTACCCCATTAGAAATACTCCCATTTGATTCCCTATTTACAATTACTTTTTGAGACCTATCATTTAGCCAGCTTTTAATCCTTTTAATGTGTTAATTTTATTAGAGAGATAAGATGGCTGAGGTAATACCTTTTGATGGACCAACTTTTCTTAGTGAATAAAAGATAAACTTCAGAGATATACATTTGACCTGGAGTTTTTCCCCAGGTCAGATGTTAATTTTGTATTGGCCTAGTTGTTTAATCAAAGTGTCATGTGATAATAGATCAAATGCCTTACAGAAGTCTAAGTATTATATCAACACCTTTACCTTTATCAACAAAACTTACAAGCACATTAAAAAATCAAGCTAGTTTGACAGGATCTATGTTCCATAAAAGTCCATGTTGATAGGCACTAATTTTATTACCCCCTTTTAAAATATTGTAAATTGAGTCCCATATCAGTTGCTCCATTATCTTGACTGGGATTCTGATTTACATTCATTAATATCAACTATTATCCCCTTTCGTGACCTAGGATGCTTGGGGCAGCCCTCACTGAGAATGCTAAGGTCAGGGCAGACTGCAAAAGAGGGAGCAGATATTTCCAAAACGGATAGTTAACACTGAAGTTAAACTCATCAACCAGTCACAAACTGTGCTTCTGATCCCACACACTGGTTGTCAAGAAACTTTAAAAAAAATCACACAGCCCCCTTTATTGCATTCCAGTTCTCTGACTCCCAGTCAGCACTAGGTCTAACACAGTGAGAAGTTATTTAAAAACTCACTGTACCAAAAGGATCAGTCACATTACTAGTCAATGTTAGTTTGGATCTTACCCCAAAATACCACACTGCCAACCTGCCTAAAACTTAAGATTTATTATAAAGAAGAAAGAAAGAACAAGAAGCGGGTTGTTGTATGGGCAATATGCTAATCCATGCTTCATTTGCATAGGCTTTTGCGCAAGAGAGGTGCAGTGTAGACACAGACTTAGAGTTCTGTCCATAAGCACACTACATGCCTTGCTGACTCATAAGGTGTATCCCCTACTTTCTTTCAATGGGCTCATTGTAAAAAGTTAACCCTTGATGTGCCATCAAACAGGCTAGGCAATGCTGATGCCTATCTATCTGGGGGTATATCATGGGGTTTGGCTGACCACCAGGGCGCCTCCTGCCAGTCATGTTGGGAATTAGCTCTGTCTCGCTGTCACAGGGTGTCACTCAGAAACACAGCACAAATTTGGAAATATAGATATGTATGTTATATCTGTAACTTATCACACAAATGTGATTCAAAAATATAAACAAGATTATCATATTTAGCAAATTATAACATTTTCCTATATACCTCACACACTTACCCGGTCAGATTTCTTGCTATTTTATAGTATCAGTATCAAAAATATAATAAACTGCCCTATATATTACATACAGCATCACACCTTTCTTCCACTTGTTTCATACTAATGACATTCACAAATGCTACTTGCTTTATATTAATGTTTTTATTTTTATAGCTGCCTTTATTTCTCTACTAAACAAGTTGGCATTTTCATCTTCTTCCTTGATTGTAGGTATTTAATACAGAGTTCTTAAATAATTCCCTATTATTCACATTTTTCTGATTTTAAATTCTTCCTACCAACAGATTTGGCTTATAAGTGTTTTCAGCTTTTTGCAGTTGGTCTTCTCTCTCTCCTCTGATTCTGTTACCGTTTTATCCATTTGCCAAAATCAGTGAGATACTACATAGGCTATGTGATGCTCTTTACAGCTAATTTTTGAAGTCATCCCTTAGTCTTTGTACTGTTTGGACTCATCTTTGACTTTGAGATTGCTCATGCATAATTTTCTCTCCTTGGAAAGATAGACTTCACAGTTGTATATATATCTTACCCACGGTGTGCAAAGTATCTATTTTTTTACAATTAAAAACCATGGTCGTTTTACCACAATAAGCCGATAAGCAAATCTTTGGATTACTCCAGCTACTTGGTCCAGTGGGAGATAAGGGTGATCCCCATTAAACAGGTAGGTATTGAATTTGCACTGAAAACATCACTGTAAAACAGAATCACTGAGCTGGTTCATGTTTCTGTCTGTGTATATGGGATTGAGACCCACTGGCATTAGTTCCCATTTGAATTCTTTTTGAAATTCAAAGTTTGAAAGTTGATAGAAAGCCTTCCTCTCTCTGTACTGAATCTATTCATTTTCCATGGCAATTCAATCTTTGGCCTTGCTGTGATTTCAAACAAGAGCCATGTGTTGTGTGTGTGCACAAGTGCATCATGTGTATTGATATTATCTCAGGGAAGTCTAACAGATTTGGGATTTTTACATTTGTTTTCAAGGATAGCCATGCTGCTTTGAGAACTGTTAATGTATTAAACCCTTGTCTACTAAAGGAAAATGTTTGATACTAGAAATACTTGATATTTTGTCTTTTTTTCTGATTGTTGCAGATATGTCCAGACATACCATAGATGCATCTGAGATGTATCCAGTACCAGATATTTTAGAATATGGAAGCAGAACATATAAATTAATACGTGGAAATATGACTTGGTTTGCTGCTTTAAAAACCTGCCTGACAAATGGAACTGAATTGGTCAGCATTACAGATCAGTATCACCAAGCCTTCCTCACTGTTATTGTAAACAGACTAGGATATGCCCACTGGATTGGGCTGTCTACCTCAGATGTACGTAATGGAGTCTGTGCGTATGAATGTGATATTGTAGATTAGTTTTTACAGTAACAAGGGAACAAGCTGTTAAAAAAAAAGGAAATGCTGATTCTCTTGAAATTGGTAAACAGAGATGATGATCTTGCAACAAAAATCTCAAGTTGAGTACCTGTGTAATTGGGGGAAGTTCAGATCCTGAAGCAAAACCCAACTATGCAGCTTTGGCTCATCTCTAGTTGTCACACAACATAGAAGCTTCATTAAAATCAGTTGTAGTCAGTGTGGGGTCAGCACTGCGTGATGCGACACTGGTGAGATGCCAGAGTCCCAACACTGAAAGGAAGCTTAAAGGCAGAGAGAAGAACATTCACAGGCAAAAAAGCTTTTGTAAGCTTACCACTGAAGTGGCGTTAGCTTCATTCTTGGTATGCTTACGCTCCAGATAATGACCTTATTCATGGTCAGTTGCCACAGGAGTTCAGTTAGTAGTTTATGAGGATTTCACAGAATTATATAGTAATGATCTTTGGGACTATGTCTGCATCATTTAGTTAGGACCCTGTTTTGGAAGAGGAAACGCCAGATTTGCCAGCCCATGGAAAGGATATCAGCAGAAAAAGAAGAAGCCACTTATGTTACAGTAACTGAAAAAGAGAAATAATCCTAAATTTGTTTTGGCAGAGCGGGCTTAACTTTGAGTGGTCAGATGGTACAAAGTCTTTGTTTACCTTTTGGGGAGACGAGGAATCTCAGTCACTGGGCAGCTGTGTTTATATTGATATTAATGGACAGTGGGAAAGTGCTAATTGTGAAAGACTTCTACAAGGAGCAATTTGCCACGTACCAACTGGTAAGTCATTGTTTGGTTTTGTATTAAAACTCTGCAGCAACAAATGTAATTGACTGTGGAAGTATGTGAACAGAAGTATGTTGGCTTATAGCTGAATACTGATTATTATAACATAAAAATATGTAAGTATTTAGGGCTAGATCCACAAAAGGACTTAATCTGCTTTTGATTGTGGAATAAAGTAAAAGGTTCGGAAATATGGCTAGTCCCAGGGAGGTGCAGAAACAGGCAAACTATTACTAAATATATTTTAAACTTTTATTAAAGGGCTTCTACGTATAAATTATTATTTTATTAATTTCTTACATACGTAGGCACCAAATAATTATTAGAATGACTAATAAGCAAAATGTAATACAGTAAAGAAAATTCCCTGTGGTTTTTCTAAATCCCAATAGTTGTTAACAAGGGACCAGGGATTATTAACAGTTACATTTACATCAGTCTTACTTATAAGACTAATCATTTATCTAAAACTCTTACCACTACTACTTGACAATACCTCGAAACAATTTCAGATAACAATACTTACATTTACAGACACACAAATTACAACAATAACAACAACATATTTGGTATACATTATGTTTGGTATACGTTACGCTCTACAGGAACTTGTTTGGTTCGGTGAGCGGGAGGTGGCCCTCGGGTGATCAGTCCTCGGACCTGGCTCATATTCTGCCTTCCAATATTTATTTGGGATTCCTCAGTTTGATACAGGAGGGGAAGCTGTTTTATAGAGAAAGCTTTTGTGCGCTTTTTGTGATAGGCTAACAGACCCTGTCTGTTAAGTGACAGGAGTAAGGAGGTGAGATGGCTTCCTGTTTTTCCTTTTCTGCCTTATTGGACATGGCACAGTCAGCATGAACTTTTCATGAACTTTTCAGGTCTGGTTTTGGTTCCTGTTCTTCGCTGATCTTTAAGTTACATAGTGTAAGGGTTTTCATCAAGGGGAAGTTGATCTTTTGCTTGGATGGCAATACGTGCAAGAGGCCTGGCCAGCAAAGAGCCTGCTTTCACATTGATGACTTACTCCCAGAATCAGATCCCACTAGGATTCACAGAACTGCTGAGCTGCCACCAAGCTCTGTAGGCACCTACACACAGTTGGTATCTAAATTACTGCAATAAAAGTTCCCAAGGCACCTACTCTTCTGCCTCTGTGCATGTGCACTACAGCCCATGCCAATGTCCTAATGCCTACGCCCCTGAGTCATGCACTAATTGCAGGAAGATAGACATTCCTCTGCCTATTTTACTTGCAGACCCTATCCAGTAAATATGGTCAGACCTCCACCATCAAATCAAGCCACCATAAGCTTGATTACACAAAATGAGCAGCAGCTTCCTACACCTCATAACTTTCAGGCCCCTTAGTAGCATACTCACTTGGGATGTAGGTCACCCCAGTTAGATCTCTTGGCTTAAGAATACATTTAGCATGAAGTATAATACATTTTAATAAAATTCACTGGTGTGGATGATTTGGTGGTCATCAGTTAGAAATGAGTAAATTCTTGTCTAGATTTCCTGGATCCAAACCACAGTTTTAAATGATTGCATGGATATCCTAGCCCTTAAATAGGGTTTCGGGCAATTTACCATGTGAGGTCATTTTTGCGTAAAACCAGAAACTGAGGTCCTGTTTTTACTATCTGCCTATAATTATAAATGATAGCACACTGCTAAGGAAAGAAGGACATATTTAAGAACACCAATGATATACTGAAGGTGATGTATCCAAAGTGATGATACAAAACTAATTAGCAATTTTAATTTAATTAAAGGTACCATCTCTGATGAGTCTTTTGCTGTAGTAAACAGTGTCCTTTAAACATTCTTTCAACACAAGCCCACACTACCTTATACAAGGGCCCAGTCCTGCTGCCATTGAACTCCTGCTGGCTTCAATGGGAGTTGCATGATATTTATTGTCCATTAAAAATATTAAATAATGTATAATAGTGAGCTAATTTCTTGAGTGGAAGGGCAGCAGGATCAGTCCTAATAACTATCTATTTTGTGAGTGTATCCCTTAATAATATTTTATTTGTGTTTAGGATTAGCTTAGGGAAAACATAGTTCTAAACGTGGGTGAGTCAAGTTTCCATTTTTCTTTATAATTGTTACAGTAAAGATTTTCCATAACATACATAATACAATAAAATATAACAAGTTTACATGCATACTTCTAAAAGGTAAAATTATTGCTAGTATTACTTTAAAATGATTTATGGAATGTTTATTATGTGATTGCATAAAACCTGCAATGTTGTTTTTGTCACAGAAAAGAAACTAATTGAATTCAGAGGCTTATGCTCAGAAGAAAATGTGGCCTGGATAAAATTTAAAAGCAATTGCTACAGTTTTTCTACAGTTTTTGAAAGTACCAGTTTTGATATGGCAAACGTATTTTGCAAAAAGCAAGGTAATCTGTTATGGGTTATTTTACAGCAATAAAGTGTCATATATTCTGTATTGAAATAGTGGCCTGTTTTAGACAAGAGTGAAGATTATGATATTGTAGCTAACTAAACTAACCAACAAATGTTCTAAATTACATCAGTTTTCTTTTGGGACATCCTGAGCATGGTGTTGCATGCAGTTATCTTGAGAAAAGTGAACTGGGGATACAATAGGAGATGTTTTCCCACAGTCTAAACTAGGAGAATAGAGTTTATGTTCTGAACATGATCAACAATGAAAAACTTGGTATAAATGTTCCATCTGCAGGATCTAATCTTTTAACTATTAAAGATGAAGATGAAAATGCTTTCATTCTGGAAGAACTGCACCATTTTGGCTCTTCTGTCCAAAAGATTTGGTTGAACATTCAGTTTGTTGCAGACAGTAAGTAATGGAATACATAAATAAGATAGCATAGTTGCATTGCTTAGTTTGGCATTGACAACCATGTACCGACTCAACTTTTATCCCAGCAGTCTTTGTCAGTTTAGGGTGCACTGTAAATACAAAGTGCTATCTGTCACTGTTTAAGCTGTGACTGCTCTGTGGAAACACTCTGGCTTGTGTCCCACTATAGTAGTTGGCTCACGGGAAGAATAATACCCTTATTCATTTCCAGGGCAGAATGGATGGTCACTGCAGAGCAGATTCCCTCCTGCTCCACATCCCCAACCACGCTACTCCCCAGAACTCAGACACCCAGCTTCATTGACCGCACCTTAACTGTTCATAATGGACGGTACTGTTTTTGTTGTGAGAGGCAGGTTTCTCAATCTGGGCCAACTCCTAGCAGGCAAGATACCGCTCATGAATGTGCTAAAATCCATCCATATTCAGGAGACACGCAGGTGGTTTCCTGAATAGGAATGCTTTCCCCAGCTGGAGATGGAGAGAACAAAAGAAGTTCCTGCAGTACATATCAGAGGAGATAATTTTGCCCATATTTTTGAGGAGTTGGCTCTCCAGACTCACCCTATCCAATTGCCCTCTCCTTGTTCTTTGCTATTCAGCACATATTTAAACACAAATTACACAGACCTCACAGTATTTAAATATATATATATATTTGCTCTTAGATAACACATTAGCATGGCTTGATGGTTCTCCCTTAAATTATTCCAACTGGGGCATCAGAGAGCCTGACTTGGACAATCTCAAAGGGAATTTTTGTATTGCTTTGAGGACTACAGATGGAGCATGGCAATTATCTCCCTGCAGAGAAAAAATGGGATTTGTATGTAAAATGGATACAGGTATGTGTTTATGTAAAAGCAAATAAGCTAATTGTTTTACATGCCCCCAGATTGCGCCTTTCTTTACTTTAGGCTACATCTGAAATGGTGTGCAGTTAATGGCCTTTAATGCTATTGCCCCGTCTTTCCCATATGTCTGCAACTATCTTCATAACTGGACTTCACGTCCATGAACCCTGTAGCTACATGCCTCGCTTGATTTTGGGAGTCTATACATATAAAGGATACTTCATTTTTATAGATAATTTTGTCCCTTTTTATTCATGGACATAGCTTTGAAGAAGTGAACTAACTTCAAAGGTTACAATTTTAACACTGATTTTTTCTCTCCCTAAAGACCATTCTTTATTTCTGGTCTTCCCTAATGCCATTCAGAATTGGCCTGCAGGACCCAGGAATCTTTAATCATGGTCACTTTATTTTGATGGGGATGCAGACCAGTTTGTAGTTGCAAGGCACAATGAGCACTACTACAGATGCTGCTAGAGCTGAGGTAGCTGCTTTTCAGATTAATCTCTGCAACTGAATCAGGTCCTCTGCTGAGCAGACTGTGTGACCTCCAGCCCCAAGGACAGAGTGCTCAATATGTGAAAGATCGCCTATGATGCAGAAGCAAGCTCCCTTACTTTTAAACCTAATTCCGACTCCTATTGTGATCATAATTAAGTCATTTAACTTGTCTGTTGTTGTCTTTCTCCCTGCAAAAAAGGGATATTTAATACTTACTTTATAAGTACTTCTTTAATTTATGCCACCTCTTTAGGAGATTGTATAGTGTTACTATACCCATGCTAAAGTTCATGAGAATATGCACGAAACCTTCCAGTAGTTCCCAAAATTTTAGCTTATTTGAATAATTATTCTTTGAAATACTTTAGAATGTTGGAAACTTTTGCACAGACCCTGGTCTCTCTTTGGAGACTAAAGGGCACGTCTATACAGCAGCGTTATTTCAAAATAACAAAGGGAGTGTTGGAAATAATTTCAAACTAACGGGCGTCTTATTCTGAAATCCATAACCCTCATTTTACGAGGAATAATGCCTATTCTGAAATAGTTATGTTGAAATAGGGCGTGTGTACACAGCGCAGTTGTGGTTATTTTGAAATAAGGGGTCTCCAGGGTTTCCCATAGGTGCCCTGCTGGCCATTTTGTCCACACTCATCTGGACTCTATAGTTCCCCTTCCCCTTCAGGGTTTAAAGATGCAGCCTTGGGGGAAATAGTGTGGGGCACACAGCAAGTCCAGCGCACACCATGCCACACAGCAACAACCAGATCTGCCTACCCACTGCCCTGGCAGACCACTGCACTGACTCTGAGCACCCAACCAGCTGCAAGCACAGCTGCAGGCAGCTCCCAACCCCCTGCCCAGGGGAGGAGGACGTGGGCCCCATCCTGGACGGGTGCGGAGATCCTGGATCTCACTGAGATCTGGGGAGAGAAGGCAAACCTCCAGGACCTCCGCACCTAACGTAGGAGTGTGGACATTTATGGCTGGATGGCCAACAGCCTGGGGCACAGGGGACACATCCGCATCCAGGAGCGGGTGTGGATGAAAGTAAAGGAGCGCAAGCAGGCCTATACCAAGGCTAGGGAGCACAGCTCCCACTCAGGGCTGACATCCCAGAGCTGCTAATATTACAACCAGTTCCACCGCACCCTGGGAGGGGAGTCAGTCTCTTCCCTCCCTTGGTTGTGGACTCTGGGTGGGAGACGCCCATTGTTACCCTCCTGGAGGGCAGACCTGCAGCTGAAGAAAAGGAGCAGGAGGAGGAGCAGGCCTTTGGATCCACGATACCCACCAGCCAGGATCTCACCCCATCCTTGGAGCTATTACCACCCACCCAGGATGTTGCCCGGGATCAGACGACACAGCGGATGGCCCATCAGGTGAGCTCCATGACTGTCCTTAGACACACCTGGGGGAAGGCAGCAGGCGGCAAGGGGCTGCACTCTCCTCACTCTGCCTTCTCGGCCTAGGCATCGTGCAGCAGCCTGTGCACATGGATGCACATGGAGCGCCAGTTCGGAGCACTCAGCCCCAGGAGGCTGCCATAGAGGACCCTTGGGCTCCTGCTTACAGGGTTCCTGCGCAGGCCTGCCTTAGTCCTGACCCTGTGGTGAGACACCCTCCCACTGCAAGCCACCACTAAGGAGGGTGGGGTCCTGGACACACACACGCAACAGAGCCGCACACGGCACATGGTCAGGCTCATACTCTGGGGGCAGCATCTGCTCCCAGACAAGCCCAGCGAGGCGGAGGACACTGAGCCTCTGTTAGGGGAGCCTGCTGGGAGGGGAAGAAAGTGGAGGGGAACCCAGTCGCACCTTTCCCTAACACTCTACCCCCTCCTCCAGTGGGCAGGGATTCAAGTTCTGTGGGATGCCGCAACGTGCCTGGCACAGAGGGAAGCTAAGCTGCCCTGTCACCCCCTCCCACCCATGACTGCTTGTCCCTGGAACGTGGAAGTAGTGACGCTCCCCCTGGGGACAACTGGGCCCCTTCAGGAAGGGGCTCATTGTCTAGGCCATCGATGACCTTGCTCCAAGCACATCACCTTCATCTGACCCGAAACCTTTCGGTGTAACCTCAGAGATGAGGGCTAGGCTTCAGGCACCCTGTCGCCTGGGATGACTGCCCTTCTCTTTGTTCTTCACAGCTGGACCAGCTGCGAGTGAGGCGCCTACAACACTTCCCGTGCCAGCTTCCTGACCACGTGGGAACTGCTGCCGCAGATGAGCCCATGAGGACCTGGAGCAGGAGCACATTGTTGCCTTGCGTGCCCCGCAGCAGTCTCTGGGGGCGGACATGGAGCTGCGCCACACCACCTGGCAGAAGCTCTTGCTGCAGGCCCGGACCATGTGCGTGGCTTACACCGCTGCTGTCGACCTCCTGCTGGCCAGTTCTGTCCCAGCTCCTGCCCCTCCGGCTTCGCCCCCTAAATCTCCCAGTGGCCAGCGAGGGTCCCGCACACAAGGCGCCACTTCCAGCCCGAGGAAGGCGCCACTTCCAGCCCGATCCCTGAGCATCTCTCCCCCTCAATTCCCCTGCCTCCTCCCTCCCAGTTACATTTTCCCCTAATTAAACCAGAAATACAGTTTCTTGTTTCAAAAACAAAAGGTCTGCTTTATTGTATCAATAGGGGAAGGGGAGATGGGGGAGGAAAGGCACAAAGGGGCAATGCACGGGGGGGAGTCTCACTGGGGTCCTTGTGTGAAACTCTTCCTCAGGGCTTCTCAGATGCGCACAGCCCCCGATGGGCCTGTTGGATGGCAGCCGTATGCGGCTGCTCAAAGGCTCTTGTGAGCTGCTCAGCCTTTGACCCCCCACCCTGGCAGGAATGTCTCCCTATTGTTCTGACACACATTGTACAGGACACAGGCCACAACTATTTGAGGGATGTTCTGCTCGCCGAGGTCAAGGCGGGTAAGGAGGCAACGGAACCTCCCTTTTAGAGAGCCAAAGGCACCTTCCACAACCATGCAGGCCCTGCTAAGCCTGGCATTGAAACGTTTCTTGCTTTGGTCAAGGTGTCCTGTGGTAGGATTCCATAAGACAGGGGAGCAGAGGGTAGGCGGCGTCCTCCACTATGCACATTGGCATGTCCACGTCCCCGACCCTCATGGTGCAATCGGGGAAAAAAGTGCCAGCATGATCTTCTCCTAGAGGCTGGAGTTGCAGGTGTCATGCACCTTCCCTGACCACTCGATACTGATGTTGGTGAACCAGCCTCGGTGTTCCACGAGGGCCTGCATTCCTGTTGATGTATTAGGAGCCCCAGTGGGGATATAGGTGCTATCAATGCCCCTCCCGCTCCCCACAGTTAGGGAAGCCCATGGCGACAAATCTAGTGACGAGCCCGAGGATGAGCCAGCACAGTAGGATGGTGTTGATGGCCCTCACCACCTATGGAAGGAGACAAACAGAAAATCACAGGGTTGCCAGGGCCCTCGGGAGGTCCATGAAGCCAACCCTCCCCCCACCCGGCACACCAGGACCAAACCCCTACTTACCCATCCCCCAACAGGGCTTTGTGAAGGTGGGACTGAAAACCCCTTCCAGGACAGGAGCTTCCACCACTCCCCCACCCTTCCCTAGGGAACCCCATTCCAGCAGTTCACCGCCCTCCTGGGACAGTAGCATGAGAGCACCATACCACGACCATGACGAGCACCATACCATCTCCCCACACCGAACTGTCTCCTGACAGAGCAGTAGCTGTGCGGCATGGCGAGCTTGCAGATAGCGATGGCGACCCAATTCTGGAGGGGGTGGCGGGTCTCATGTGGGTGTCCCGTCACACGAGGGTAGGGGCAAGCCATTCACACAGCTCCAGAAGGTGTCCTTTCACATGTGAAAATTCTGGAGCCACTGCTGGTCGCCCCACAGCTCCATGATGATACGGTGCCACCAGTCAGAACTGGTGTCCAGTTGCCAGAAGCAGCAGTGCACGGTGCGCAGAAAGGACAGGTGAGGTCAATGCTGCATGAGCAGCACATGGAGAGAAGAGAGGAGGTGCCCCACAATGGGCTGGGGGTTCTGTTCCTGCAGAGCCACGAGGGCAGCCTGCAGTAACTGCAACAGGAGGTGTGGCATGGGGTCTAAGAGCCATCGACTGTTTGGAGGCAGGTCAGACTCCATGGCTGGGAGAGCTGTGGTGTCTGCAAGGGCAACCAGTGCAGGCAGTAAAAAGGCTTTGCTGACCCTCAAAGAGGTAGGCAAAGGAGAAGAGCCTGAGACATGGCGGTATGGTGGGGTCCCTTTAAGCACGAGCTTCAGATAGCCTCAGGAAGCAGCTCCAGGAAGTGAGTGCTGTCCTGATGACCTGCCGGAAGTGCTTTTGAGAGGCCTTAAATGCGATTCAGTGTCCAATGAGTGTGGACGCTCTATTTCGAAATAGCTCAGCGCTATTTCAATGGGGATTTGCTGTGTAGACACGCTATTTCGAAATAAGCTATTTTGGAGTTTCTATTCCGAAATAGGTTATTCTGAAATAAGTGTGCAGTGTAGACGTACCCTAAGAGATTTTCCCCTCTCTTTTTTTATGTGCCATGAAATTAAATATAGGGTATCCTAAAAAATTACCTCACTTACCCTCCCCAAAGTACAAAGTCTGGCCTGACACACAGTGCTACTCTATAGACACAGGGACCAGGAATCATGACAGAGCTGAAAAAATTGCTTTGCAAGTCCACCCAAAAGCACTAAAACCAGCATTAGCTCTGCTAGTTAGTCATAAACCAGTAATGGTTCTCCTCTGCTTGTCCAATATGAATTTTTTTTTTTATATTGAGTAAATATCACAACCTTTTTCATCGTCATGTGATGGGAACAATAGTTTTGTGCTAATTTTGCCAGCTTCTTTTGTACCAAAAAAAAAAAAGAGCCTAAACATTAAATTGCACCGTATATATTTTGGTGAAAGCAGTACAATCGTCTAAGATGACTCATAAAGCAGGTGGCAAATAGAAACATTAAATCTTTGATTTCACACTGCTACAGTTCGGACATTGATAAAATGGATGACTGAAAGTTATACCCAAGTATTTATGCATAGACTTTTCTGTGGCACTCCACAGTATATGTGCCTCACAAATATTAATGAATTTAGTCTCACTGTTTCGCTAGGGGTGTGTAAATGTTATTTCCCCTGATAAAGGTGGACTTGGCCACAATCACCCAGGAAATTCGTGTGAGAATCAGGAATAGAATTCATGTTTACTTAGTCCCAGCCTGCTTTCTTAACCAAAAGACCATCTTTCCAGTGTATGAATAAAAAAAGATTTAAAAGTATGAGAGTCTGATAACCCTCATGTAATAGATGCTCAATCCTACTTCCACAGAAATCTATGGCAAAAATCCAGTGACTTCAGTGGAAGCAAATCAAACCATAAGTGAGCATTCTTGAATGTTAGCTCCTTTGTATTTAGAACATTCTTATCTCCCATGTACTTTGATATGTGAAAGAATTTAAAATGACACTATATGCCTTATTTATTCCAATGTGGTGTAACTCCATTGGCATCAATAGTTAAATCAGGGACAGCCCATTTTTTGTTACAAATATGTCCTCTCCCCCATCTCCAGTAGCAACTATACAATAAACATGTATGTTAACTTTTACAAGTTGCCTGAATAATTTTCTTGCTAATTTTGGATTCTGTTTCAGATATCTTTGAAACAGTGCCAACTGTAAAAGGTAAATTCTATTATGTGATACATTTATCTTTTTTATCAGAAATACTGAAGCTAAAATATTTTCTGTTTCTGTTTGTATAGTGTGACTTTCTTTCACTGTTATAGAACTTTTCTTCTGCTGCTTCTTTCCTTTTAGCATCATACCATCAGATCATAGCTCTCGCTGTAATGGTGACATTGGTGATGGTGGCTGCTATTTCTACATTTCTATGGTACCTGTACAGACAGAATGGCAGTCTCTTCACTAGAATACGATGGTTCAGAAATCCATATTATTCACAAACTAACTCTGACTCTCTAGCTCTGGAAGAAAGCACCCTCATTTCTGATCTCGAGAGTGAAAATTAATGATGCGAGAAGGACCGAAACAATTGCATTTAATAAAAAAAATTCTGTAGAATGTTGTGAATTGGTTGCTACTTAGGACCAGATCACCCCTTGGTTTTTTGCAATGAACAAAATGAAGATTGGAAAAAACATTCAAATCGGAAAACAGCTATCAAAAAGAAGGGCAGTGAAGCCTAAGTAGCAGCTGTATGACCCTTCCTTCTGCTCCTGTGAAAGCTTCGCTGTGTAAGGCCTCTGCAGATTTTAAGGGAGCACAAATGGGCAGAGACCAGTTAGACCCAGGAAACCTATGGCATATGCTGCAGCATCAACCCTGCAGCATTAACTCAGGTAGCTTTGCATTCCATTCCTGCAAAACCCCGTGGAAAACAAGTTTACTGGTTATGAACAGTCTTTCTTTGAAGTTCTGCAACCCTAGCAGATAGATTGTTCAAGGAGTATCACTCTCTGTGATGATGCAAGACCCAGGATGTTTGCTTCTTCTGTTCTTACAGATTCAAATACACTGAGCTCAGTCTTGCTCCCATTGAAGTCAGTAGTAAATCTCCCATTGACTTCAGTGGTACAGACCAGATCCTGGAGTGAGAACCTGTTCTAATTTGATATTGGTTCAATGCAGTGTTGTTAAGTAACCAGCCTTAGGGGAATCTCTGTGTATCTTACCCTTGTGAGAGAACCTAGAATTCTGCAGTTGCCTGAAGATCATCAGGACGTGCAAAACCTCTCAGGTTACACAAGACAATTCCACAGAAACCCTGTGCTGTGAAGGCAGCAGAGATTTTTCACTTAACTTTGTTCTTTCTGTGGTTTTTATTATTATTTGTTGTTGCATTTCTTGAAAGCAGAGCAAAATGTAATCAAATTACTACAATAAACTTTTGCTCAATACCCAGTTTTGTGCAAAGAGAATGACACTAGCATCATTTTTTTTCAGACAGAGGAATAGCCCATGTAGATTTCCAGCATGGAAAGAAATAAGCCATTCTTGATTGGTTTGTTTGCTTGTCTTTAAGGGGTTGGTGTTTTTGGTTGGCTTGGGTTTTTTTGTTTTGTTTTGAAAATTAAAAAGGGGGAAAAATTGGAGTGTCAGAATCGTTCAGTTCAGTCCACCATTCCTACTTCATTGTTAAAATATTTCACACTTACAATAGCCTACAGATTTAATTTCTTCAGGTTGTTAATATACTAACAGGAGTTACTCCCAGTTACCCGTTAAAGATTACATTTTGAGATAACACACTTGTTTGGGATTTTTTGTTTTGTTTTTGTTTTGCTGCAACAAACTAAGCATCTTGCATTGATCGTGTTTTTTGTCAGTGTCTATATGAAGAAACTGATTATAATCAGTGTTATTCAAGCTATGGTAAGAACTTACTTTTTTTTTACATAAGGAATTATTGTTACATCACCTAATTCTCATAATTAGCCCTAACCCAGGGCTATAAGAGTTGACTGTGTTTTCTGTTCTTCCTGTACTGGACTATTTCCCCATTCCTCTAACTTGCTTTTCCTGGATCACAGACATTTTGTATAATTCCTAATTTGAAAATTTGGTGAACATGTTTTCCTTCTGATTCATACCAATATTGATGGTATTAGCAATTTGTTTACTGTTATTTCAGTTGAAAATTAAAATAGTGTACTAAAAGGATAAATAATGCTCTTCTGTATTTATTTTCCCCTTAATCTTCCTCATATTAATATTTTGTCTGAGCCAAATTCACCATCGACAGAAGCAGGCACAAAACATTGATTGCAATGAAATTTTCACCAGCAGCGAACTCTCCTTGTCATTGTTTGGATTTACCAAAGCACATGCATGGAGGTTGTATGTTGCATTTTGCTCTGCCAGCCCACTCCCTTGGAAGGAGACCGGGCAGGTGATTTTGTTCTGCAACCATTTTTAGTCTATCCTTTGGGGCCTCCAGTGCACAACATCCATGCATCTCTTGCCACCCTGACCACATCTCTTTCCTGAGATGAACTGTTCTTCAGTGGGACAGCCAGAAGGGAAGTTGTGGTTGCTTTCCATTCCCATGATATTTCCCTCTTCCCCCAGTGTCACACTGTTAGATTTTCCACCTTTAAAGCTTTGCCAGTACAAACCTGTGCTGAATTTAACTCTAAAGTTTTTTTCTCTTCCTGGCCTTAACAGTCTTAGCCCTTCTAATAAATCCATTTTAATAAAATCCACAGCACATCCACACATTCATATACTGACATAATCATTGTGCAGCTATACTGTGCACATTAACCAACAAAACTCTCTACCACCTGCTCCAAAGCCACAGATCTCTTCCTGAGTCACAATATAAATAGTATTGGGGAAAGTGTAACTAACTTTGTAAGGCCAGCCCCTTGAAACTTTATGGCCTAATTCTGACCACCTTTACATCACTATAAATCAGGAGTAATCTTTTTGTAAAACAGTAAGATTGGAATCTAGCCAGGATTACAAACACGCAATGGGTGATTAAACACTGGAATAAATTGCCTAGGGCGGTTGTGGAATATCCATCTCTGGAGATATTTAAGAATGGGTTAGATAGACATCTATCAGGGATGATCTAGAGAGTACTAGGTCCTGCCCTGAGGGCAGGGGACTGGACTCGATAACCTCTCAAGGTCCCTTCCATTTCTAGTATTCTGTGATTCTATAAGCAGGTCTTACTCTAGCCAGTAGATGGCAGTGGTATACATAGAGCAGCCAACTCAGTTAACATTAACTGATCTTAGAAGTTGAGCAGATGGGGGCTATAATGTACTGTACTGGGTCAACTCCTATTCCTTTTGATGTTAATGCAAGTGTTGCCACTGATTTTAGTGTGTGTAAGATTGACTCCTTAAGATGACTGTTTACACATACATCTATTTAATTTATATTTAGAATCAGCGGAAGGATGACAATTTCATTTTGTGACAACTTCCAAGGTTTCAGAATTTGAAGGGTTTTTTTTTCAAACTGAAATGAAAACAGAATCATTTGAAAATTTTGAGAAGCAAAATTGTGTCAAAATGTCCATTGGAATTGAAAATGTCAGATTTTAGCTTCCCTTCTCTCTCTGGTGTCAACCAGAGTTGCCATCTTGGGCCTCAAAATTTTCGCTGTCAAAAATTACATAAACATCTCTACACCTCTGAGAAGTGATTTCATCTTTTATGGAACAGAAGATTTTGATGAAGGTGTTCTGACAAAAGTGTTCCAACAAACCCTCTTTATTATAGAGATATTTGTTTTAATGTATTTATACATTCCTCTCATTTGTTGACTCTGAGCACAATATCTTCTTTATCAAGGCTTTATGTTTGAAAAGGAAAATGCTGTTTGTTTCAGTTCTCAGTTTCATTAGTGAATGGAGATTTTATTCTTTTTCATGGCTTAGTCACAAGGAACTGAGCCTTGGACATGCTGAACACCCTCAGTTTCCACTGACTTTAAGCAGAAATTGACTTTTGATATTTTTGGATTTTTTTCCTATGTCTTAACACTACTATAACTACCTGATACTTGTGTAACCGAGTATCTAGTGATTAAGGATGATTAAGGAAAAAGTAAGCATACAAATGATCATGTATTATTTCTGTAGTATCCATTCTAACATATATTCATATGTAAAGAGGGCCCAAGTAGATAGAAACAAAACTCCCTCAATTACGTCTGTGTATTTGAGTTAATAAAGCATGTTATTTTTCATTAGACATCTGCTAATTTTGACAAGCCCTTAAAAAAAAGGCAACATCTCAACCTGTTGAATAGGCCTCCAAAATAATTTTAACAATTAAAAGGTCTTGTTGGAACAAAAATTAAATTGTAAATATGACAAATCTTCAAATTCATGATGGTTTGTCTAACCTCATGAATAGTTGCACAGGGGAATAAGGTCTCTCTTCACCTTCCTCTCACCACCTACCCCTGATCCAATCACCCTAGATCTCCTTTCTGTGGAAAAAAAATGGTGGCTGCATGCCCAACCTTTTTTAGTGGGTAAAGAGGGACAGAGATGGAATGGAATCCTGGCTTCTCCTTTGGTATGAGGCATTCCTACCACCATGGCACCTATACTTTATCAACATACAGCAGTAATCTTTGAGTTGGGGTTACACTGGAATGCCTAAGCCTATAAAAAATATTAGGCCTGATTCTTCCAGTATAAATCCTTTAACTTCAGTGACATACCACATTTTAAAAGGGTAGAATCAGGCCTATTAAAGCTGTAATTAACTAATTATTGTCTTTAAGGCAGACCAGGGTACAAATCATGTCCAGCCACTCATTCAATGACTCTTTAAGCTCCTTCACAACGATTAGGGCAACTGATGGAGTGTGACGGCTGTGCCTAACATGAACGATATTGTATCAATACATAGCAGTTACCTTAAGTAAAAACATTCACTCATGTAATTTTGGTTTCCTTTTTATACGGATTTTCTTCAGTATCAGCTGAGAAAATCCCCTCCATTACTCCAAAAACCACATATGGTGGGGATTTTGAAATGGCTATTAAAAACTTTCAAAACTGTCTCGTGAGCATGCTGCTTCAGATCCCTGCTCTGAGGCAGCAACTTGGAAAGGTTACAATGGAAGTGGGTCCGTAAGCGTGTCTCTCATTCTGTCACCTGACAATTATCAGAGCATAATAGAAGAAGGGTACGTCTATACTGCAGGGTCCAGGGAACATGTTTGCTCTTCTGCTTTTTTTTGCGGAAGTGCAAACGCGCTCTTTCAGAAGCCCTGTCTTTCTCATTCCTTGAGGAAGAAGGGATCTTCCAAAAGAGGGGGATTTTCCAAAATTTGGCCCAGTGTAGACGGGCCAAAATTTGGCCCAGTGTGGATGGGCCAAATTTCAGAAAAGCCTCTTCTGAAAAAAAAATTGGAAAAAGCTGTTGTGTAGACCTAGCCAAAATGCGCTGCCCTTTTCCCTAGCCCAACATTCCTTCCCCCTGCCACTCATGGGGCAAGATAAGGGATTCCCTTACCCCTTTCAAGCAGATGATAGGAGAACCACTCTGGCTGCAGAGCCCTAAGGAGCAGGCCTGCACAAAGATAATGATCTGTAAACTGAAGGAAAGGTGGACTCCAGTTAGTCAGCAGCTTCATGCAAAAATGCTTCCTTGACATTTGTTTCTGCATTGTGTCAAATAGCTTGATGCTTTAAGACTTGATCAGACGCCTGCAGAAACCCTAACTTCAGTTGCTACCAACTGGATGGAGTACAAAACTTTTAAAATAGCTCTTAATGTATCTATAAAATAAAAAATTCTGAGGCTTAATTAGATATGGACTGAAGCATACAAACCTGACTGCCACTAATAGTTCCACTGGTGGTGTCTACACTCAACTCTTTTGAGAGATCCCCCACTGTCACCAATGAACTTACCTATCTATAATCAATTAATTAGCTACCTACTTACATGTGTATTGCCATCACTGTACTGCCTGAGTACCTAAAATTCCGTGTTACTGGAAGGATTACTTCTTCAGGGGCAAGAATCTAACATGGCTGCTGAGATAGAGAAAATGGGCCAGGCTGTGGACTGACAAAACTTTCCAAGTGATTTCATGGTTAAGGACAAATGAAATTACTTCAAATACAAATTATCTGCAAAGTTTGAGAGTGGGCTTACGCTGTGATTTTAAAAGCCACAGGTGCCTTAGAGTGGGGATGGAGGTACATCAAATCAGCAATGGCATCTGGAAAGTTTCTACCTGTGAAGAACAGAGACAAATAGAATACCTACAGGGGCATAAACTCCCGAGCCCTTTCAATAATCCACTGAGCACTCCCCAGCACTGGGCTCCAGCTGGAATGGAAATGGGACCCTGGCCATAAAGACCTTGCCCTGTTTGGGGTGTTTAGTATTTACACTCACCTACCTCCTGCAATTATTGAAAAAACATCAAGATTCTGGCTGTAGATGCATAAGGGAAAGGGGAGACATTTTTTCATGTGCCCTCTCCTCTTCCCTACTTCAACCCATGTGTCCACATACAAGCAGCCAAAATCTAGGCCTGTAGGGTAGATTCAGTTAATAACTTGGATTTTAACTATTGTCTCAAGACATGAGCTTCCGAGTTGATCACTCTCCTTCCTACGGTCAATAGCAAAGTTGCTCCAGCCTTTTCTAGTATAAAAAGGCACAATGAAATCAGAGAGGTTTCTGTTGGCCTTATGGGGCGTTCAGTTACCTACTCCTAGGTAGCACAATCCCAAGAATGCCAAAACAGTGGCGTAGTGAGAGGGGGTGGGAGGTGGCAGTTGCTCCTGGGTGCCACGCTGGGGGGGGGGCCACCAATTTAGCCACCAAAAGTTATGTTGAGAGCCAGACAGCAGAGGGAAGGATGATGCTAGGACCCCGCGGGCGCCGGCTGGACAACAGAGGGAAGGACGGCGCTAGGAACCCGCGGGCACCAACCACTTCCGCACCTGCAGGAAATCAAAACTGAGCATGAAGCGCCTGGTGGAGACAGCGCACAGGGCGGGGGTTCAAGCTGAACATGCGGAGAACGCAGCTGGCGCACAAGCCCCGTCTGTGACTACAACCCCCACAATCCCCACCACCGCCAGTTGGTCCGAGGCGCCACCCATTGGGCCGCAGCGTCTGGGTCCTCACCTGTAGCCTGCCCCTCTGAGAAACCGCAGCTGCCGATTGGCCAGAGGGCTTGTCAGTCTGGCTGGAAGCGGAACGGCCCCATGCACCGAAGGAAGCCCCACATGGTGGCAGGACAGGCTGGGGGCGGGGAGAGTCTGGCTAGGAGTTGTTCTTTTTTTTAATTTACATTCTTATTTTTGCTTACTTAGAAATAAATAACATATACATAGTAACAAATGATTGGGGGGGGGCGCAAATTTTGCTTTTGCTCCCGGGTACATAACACCCTCGCTATGCCATTGTGCCAAATGCAAAAACCAAGGGGGATTAAGATCATGAAAGTAATTGACTGAAAAAGCGGGAGGGAAATCTTTATAACCATAGGAACAGTCAGGGTATGTCTACATTGCATTCCTCTTTCGAGAGAGGAATGCAAATGCAGATGAACACAATTGCAAATGAAGTGCGGATTTGAATTTCCCGTGCTTCATTTGCATAATCGCGTCCGGGTGCTATTTCGAAATACCCTATTTTGAAAAAAGAACGCTGACTAGATGTGGTTATTTCGAAAGAAAACCCTTCTTTCAAAATTACCCTTAAATCTCATTTTATAAGGAGAAGGGTAATTTTGAAAGACAGGTTTTCTTTCGAAATAACCGAGCCTAGCCAGCGTTTCTTTTTTCCAAATAGGGTATTTCAAAAAAGCGGCTGGAGGTGATTATGCAAACGAAGCGCTGGAAATTCAAATCCGCGCTTCATTTGCAATTTTGCTCAGTTGCATTTGCATTCCTCTCTCGAAAGAGGAATGCAATGTAGACATACCCTCAAAGAGCAGGACAAGTTGCCAATATAAGTTGTACAATTGCCCTCAATAGAAATATGCACTGTTACATTGGCTACCCATGGTATCAGAATGCTCAAATCACTCCAGGAACATTGCAGGAAAATGGACTAGAAACCTCACTGGATGTGCCTTACAGCTGATCTTGTGTGAGGAATCACAACTTATTTTCCCTATTGATTAAACACTATTCACATCCTGCTCACCCCTGAACATTTATTCACAAGTATTCTACAAACACAAACCTGGCATCCCAAGACCCTAATTCCTCCTAAAATGGGATTCAGGAAACACCTCCACTGTAGCATGAAAGGTGCCAGAATGAAAGCCAGGAAGGAAGTATATAGACAACAAAACCTTCACAGTCCACCAAATAAAAGGCAAAAAAACCACCCCAACATTCACCAGATACAAAAGAAATGCAAATGTCTAAGGAAGGACTAGGAATCAATAAAGAAGCCTCATGGAAGTGAGTCAAGAAGAGAGGTTCTTCATTGTAATTTTTACAGCAAGGCCATAAACAGACTTGCAATTGGACACTTAATACTCATTTCATCATTTTAGTCTCCCAAAAGTATCTGTATTGTACGTCATGCAACAACCAAATCCATGGAAGGGAGTGAACAGGCCCTTCCACAAAGAACCAGGCTCCGAAGCATTACAGAAACAAGTTTGCTTTCCTTAAAGAGATACTATTTGTGGGTTTGGAAATTGCCACAAGAAAAATTATTTTGGCCCAGGTGCCCTCCTAATATCTCAGGCCAAGATACTCAGCTAAACCAAGTCACAGTCCAGGCTTCATCTCACGATCCGGGATCAGCCTAAGCAGATTCTCTGAGCTCCTGGGAAAATGGCATCTAGATCCCCTGCCAAGTTCCTCCATGTAATAGCTGCCCCTGTTTTGTAGATCACTTCCTGAAGTGCAGTGGCCATGAGTTCACAGGCATCCACATTCTCTCCACACCTGTGAGAGAAATTCTCCTTGCTCTTATAACCTAGAGCAGTGGTTCCCAAACTTTTCAGCATCAAGCCCCTCTTTTGATTTTTGAGAAACCTTCGCGTCTCCCCAACTCTTCTTTACCATCTTCCAACTCCCCTTTTAACAAAGAATTCAATTCGTAATTGAAAATGAAAAATAAACACAAAAACTTGGTATAGAAATTATTTAAAATTAAAAATATGCACAAATAGTTTTTCTTGACAACAATTTAATAAAAATGTAATTTAACATAAGAAATAGCAGAAACAAATAGAATTTAATGTGAATGATGATGCTGCATTTTCTTCACGAGATGGGAAATCCTAGGTTTGAAATGAGGGAATGAGGGTTTTGGGTGTGGGAAGGGATGAGAGGTGCAAGTTCTGGGAGGGAATTTGGGTGCAGGAGGAGGTGGAGAAGGGGCTGCTGGCTTAGGGAAGGGTCTCCAGGCTGGAGAGTGTTGAGGTCAGGTAGAGGGTTGGGATGCTGAGCAAACCACAGGCTTGTGGACATAAGGGTGCAGGAGTTCAGGTTGAGGTGTATGAGGGGCTCAGGACGGGGTTTGGGCATATGATGGGCTCAGGACACAGATTTGTAGTGTGTGGATTGTGCAATAGTGTTGTGGCATAAGCCTGGGGATGTGAGAGGCTCAGGACAGGGGGTTCCAATGTATGATAGGCTCAGGGTTGGGGTTTGTACGGGGATGCAGGCATGTTATGATGCTGCGGCCAGATGGGGGCTTGGCCCAAATTGTTGGCCAGGCTTCATTTTTAAATAAAATATGTCCAACATAAACGTTTCAGCATTGTCTTTAATTATGGCAGGGGCAGGGAACCTGTTTTGGGTCGGGGTCACTGACCCACAGAAAAATCAGTCATGGACCACACAAGTGAGATGCAAAAAAAAAAACAAAACCCCTCCAAGCCCGTCTCTGATGTGACCCCCAACTGAGACACCTCCCTTCCCGGCACCCTAGCCCCATGTGGGGAGGGTAGGTAGGACTCAGGTTCAAGGCCTCAGGCCAGATTCATTCTTCTGGGATTCCAAGGTTAGTGGAATTTGTGGGCCCCTCTACACTCTGGGGTGGGGCCAAAAATGAGAGTTCCAGTGTGCGAGACAGGGGATCCAGTGTGCAAGTGAGTGGGATAGGGATGGGGTGCAAAATCTGGGTGGAAAATAGGGTGCAGGAGCAAGCTGGGGTGGGTGTCTGGCCAAGAGGGAGGGGGCAGGAGCAGGGTGCTGGTGGGTGTCTGGCTAGGAGGCAGATGCAGAGTTCCGGTGGGTGTCTGCTCCGAGGCAGGGTGCTGGTGGTGTGTGGGCAGGGTGCTGGATGGGGTCTGGCAGGGGGCAGGTGGGCCCCCGATTAGGGGGCAGGGTGCTGGTGAAGCCCTGGGCAGGGTACTTGTGGGGGGACTGGACAGGGGGACAGGGTACTTGTGGGGGTCTGGGTGAGGGGAAGGTTCAGCTAGGCTGGTACCTGGGGGTCCCACAGCTGCGCGCTAGGTCCGGGGTCTCAGGAAACGCATGCACTGCTTCCCGTCCCCAACCAGCCAACATGCTTCCTGAAAAGCCGGGTCTGTTGTGTACCGGTGACTTCCTTCTGCCTGCTGCCTTCCTGTGCATGGGGGAGAGGGGAGTGGGAGTCCCAGGTATGCACCAGCTCCAACTGCTCAGGCAGCGCGCAGCTGCCGTGGGGAGTGAGGCGCGCGCAGCCTCAGTAGTTGGAGCTGGCGCGGACCCTGGACTCCCTCTCCTGCGCAGGAAGGCAGCAGGCAGAAGGAAGTCGCTGGTACACCACAGACCCAGCTTTTCAGGAAGCACGCCGGCTGTTTGGGGCGGTGAAACAGTGCATGTGCTTCCTGGGATGCCAGCTCTGGCGTGCAGCTGCGGGACTCCACCCCCCCACGCTGCAGGAAGCTGGTGCTACCGCCATTTTTGCAGGAGGTAACGCCAGCGCAGGCTCTTTCTTGGGGGAAGAGGGATTGAGGAAGGGGCTGGGTCACCTCACACCTCCCCGGAATTTCTTCATGCCCTCCAAGGGGGGCGCACTCCCCAGTTTGGGAACCTATGATCTAGAGCTTGCCATGTCCACTATAGGGGCTAACAACCCTTCCCTTCATTAAGGATACTGAGATGAGGTCTGAGAGGGCTTTGTTTGAAGCTACAGGGGTTTATACCACCCAGCTATGTCTATACTATGGGGGTTCTTCCAGGATACCAGAGGTATCCCAGAAAAACCCCTCTGCATCCAGGGAATGCATCTGCTCTTCCGCTTTTTTTTGTGGAAGAGCAGACGCGCTCTTTCGGAAGCCCTGCCTTCCTCCTTCCACGAGGAAGAAGGGCTCTTCCAAAAAAAGGAGACTTTTCCGAAATTTGGCCCAGTGTAGACGGGCCAAATTTTGGAAATGCCTCTTCCAAAAAAACTATCGGAAAAAGGTACGCAAATTGTGGAGTACTTTTAGTTCTGTAATTGTCTCAAGTTGAATGTTGCTTTAGCTGGGGCTAAGTACCAGATTATAAATCAGAGACATCTACTTTTTCATCCCTGCTCTGGCATTGATTTCCCTGTGTCCTTAAGAAAACTCTCTTAATCCTGTCAACTCTATTACCCATACTGTAAAATAGTGAACTCAAAAAGGGTAGAACTGCAACTGCAGAGGGCTAAAACTACTTCATAGGGATATTAACGTTTAACCAGTTTGGGAGAAACCAGGCATTGTGATGATTGATTAATCAGTAAAGGTAGATCTACGCAGCAATGTTATTTCAAAATAACTGGTGTTATTTCGAAATAATAATACGAGCATCTATACAGCAATTCTATTATTTTGAAATAATTTTGAAATAATGGGTTGCTTATTTCAAAATCTGTAAACCTCATTCCATGAGGAATAACATTTATTCTGAAACAGCTATTTCAGAATAGCAGCAGTGTGGATGCTCCATTGCCCCGGTGCCTCTTGGGGCTCTAATTCAAGATAGCACATCCACATTAGAGATGCGTGGGCTTCCCTGTAGTGTGAACATGCTATTTCAAAATAATCGATTTCAGAAAAAAATTCAGAAAATATTTATTTTGAAATAAGTGTGTTGTGTAGATGTACCCTAAATGTTTGTAAGTATGTTGATGCTATAAAGAGTTTGATAGTATTAGAAACATAAATGCTTTTTAAAGCACAGGTCCTATTGTTTCACATAAAATCACCGCATGTGGAATGGAACAAAAGCTTACATGGAAAATAACAAAACTTGTTGGGTGCAGACCAAAACTTTGAAAGAAATTCCTGGAGCATACAGTGTTTTGTTTAATGTTTTATTTCTGGTAGATGTTAATTCAGTTCATGAAACTGATAGCAGCTAAACTCCAAAAACAGCTGTGGGATCAAGTTTGTTAATTGTGTGTTAACCCTCCATGGAACAGATTGAATTTGATGTGTGTATGAAAACATCTCAGGAAAGCAGCAAAAGAAACACTTCAATGTGTCTTACCTATTATCAGTAGTGAAAGAGGAAAAATGTATGATGTTATATGAGGCATTAGTAAGTTCCCAAACTGCGCACAGAAGAAAATTGAGTCTTAGCCTCATTTTCTCCATGACTTTTTTTCCACACCCTTCAGCAGCCTTCAGGCTGAAATGCAGGTTAATCTTAATGATGGGATCTATGAGAAGAGCTGAGGTTACGTATTTGTTTGGATATAAAACATTTAGAGAAGAATGCCTATTTATGGATTTTAGGCACTCTGACAATAATGAAAGGGGAAATTTTTTCCAAGGGCACAAATGGGATTTGGGCACCTATCTGCTCTTCGTGTCTTTGAAAATTTCCCTCTAAACTTACAA
Organism: Rafetus swinhoei; assembly: GCA_019425775.1. Lineage (NCBI taxonomy): Eukaryota > Metazoa > Chordata > Testudines > Trionychidae > Rafetus > Rafetus swinhoei. The sequence continues at coordinate 34,529,680 of CM033439.1, read as the reverse complement.
CTAGCAATTAAAAATAACAACTGGTCAGTGGCGAGGAGACACCACAGAAGCATATTCCCATCCCACTCCACTTAAAAGTCCTCATTCTTCCCCTGCAGCCTTATCAAATAGATGGTGTTATGTAGTGTACAGATATTTATTCCCAGTTGCTGGAGTCAAGTGAGGGAAAGAAGGTTTTTCAGGGTGGGCATTGAACCAAATACTGGCTCATTCAGCATTTGGCTGGCTATAATTAAAATATGATATGGTTGGGGAAAAAAGTATAAATTAAATAGTTAAACAACAAGTTAAATGCATCTAATATACCACGTTAAAAATAAGAAAGGCAAAGAAATTAAATTTAGGAATGAATAAATAATTTGTACCATTTGCTTAAGATGCCGGAGTTATTTTGCTATTTGATACATCAGTTGCAAAACAGAGACATCTGGTGTTAGCAAGCAAGTGCCAGCACTGATTTAACAGAATTATGTGTTATTGTTTTAAACAGATCACTTGTGATAAGGAATTGATTTTTGTTCCCCCATAATTTAGAACCTAATGATTTTAAGTATCAGATTGTTAGAGAAAATCATTATTGTTTGCCAAACTATTAGAAACTGAATTGATTGGCCATGAAATTAATAATGGTAGTATACAGGTTTTTTGGCTTTGTTTGGATGTTTTATGTGACGTTACAAGTTCTGCTTACATTGCTGACCCACCATAATGTGGAAAATTTACTTTAAGGATGTTTTAACCACTTCCCACCCTTGTCCAGTTCTCTTTCTTTCGTTCCAATTATCTCCCTAGTTGTCTGCTAGTACTTACGTGTAGGACATACTGAGAGCTACTGGGGATGATGCATCAAGCAGTTACCATCTGAGCCATCTCAAGAATTCTGAAATTCCTCCCTGGACTGATGAGTTAAATTGCAGCAGATAAGGTACAGTAAATGTTCATAATATTGTTGACGGTAAGTTGAAATGAGTCCTGACTGATCAAGAATTTGAATCTCCAGATATGATCACACACATTACTGGATCAGTGGGGGAATCTCAACTTGGTGGAAGGCATATGCATAAACAAAGGACACAACTACTCTTTTAAGCAAGTAAAGGTGCCACAAAATGTAGCAGCTGTTTTGAATTGTGGGGCCCAGGTCATCCAGTTTGTTTTAGATCATCACTTGTAAAAAATAAGCTAGATAGCCAATAATTGTTGGCATTTACTATTGTACCTTTACTAAAGGAAGCATCATCTTAATAGCAAATGATACCAGATTGGCCCAGCGAGCAGTCCACAAGGACGATAATCATTTGTGGTTCTGAGGAAGACAAGGTAAAGAAAAACAGAAAGAGTTATGTAATTTAATGTTGATCTGTTTGAGGACAGGTGCAGTATTCATGGAGTGAGCCCAAGGCTGGTGTTAATGAGGTGCCAGGCCAATGTTCTATTTCCAACTGTGGTGTTGCCTTGTCTGACCTGAGCTAACTCATTCACTGTCTCTGTGCCTCAGTCAGCTCATCTGTAAAATGGCAATAAGGATATTTACCCACCAGTTTGAAGCATTCTGAGATCAATTGTTGAAAGTGAGTCACATTGCTCAAATCAATTGCTATGTGAGTCAAAAAAATTATCTGACTGTTAACTGAGGGGGAAAATCCTTCCTGATTCCTTCAGCAACAGTTTCAAGTGTCCTATTTTATACTTTTTAGTGCTACTGAGGATATGGGAGAAGACCATTAGCTGGAAAATCTGAATCCAGAACTGCATTTTTTAGTTTTATTTTAAAGCCAAATTTGGAGTATTGTTAATTCTAAAACCAGTTTTTGCTAACATCGTGTAATGAATGACTACCAATTTCATTATAAAAGGATGCATAAAAAATTGTTCTTTTAATTTATGTTGTGGGTAAAAAAGTTGTGCAGTATTGCCAGCCAAAAAAAACCCTTGTTAATCATGGAATATGTGTTAATAACAGTCTTCTGAAAATGTGGCATTATGCATAAAAACAAACTAGGGTAAGACTACATCTCTTCTGTTCGGATCAATGTCAGACACTAAATATGTGTTTCCTCCATGGTTCTTTTTCTTGTCCAAAGTTTGGATTTAGTCATATATTGTCAAATGACTGAGTCTTTACTGCTCATGCTTTGGCTTTTGAAGCCAAGCAAGACTCTTGGCTTCATTCTAGCTTCTCCCATCTTACAGTGTTCTGTCATGCCTTGATTTACAGTGTAAATGACCATAAAAATATGTAGGCATAAGGTTAAAGATAAGTGCTTTGGTTTATAGGTATGATTGCAATTAGGGTTTCACTTACAGCTGGGGTAAATGATAAGACTTGTGACTGTTTTAAGGTTAAGATGAAAAGTATTGTCTGTGTTTGTACCTGAGTTAAGGTGGGTTAGGCTTAGTATGTGGTAAAGATAATTCTGACACATTTTTAGCACTTTCCATTTTAAGATCTGTACAAATGTTAGAAACCAAGTACTTCCATGTGCACACACTGGATAGCACTGTAAAATGCATATGAAAATAAATTGTGGGATTTATAGAATAAAATGTTGCCATTGCAGAGCAAATGTGTCATAGTTGATGCTCTTAATTTGTGCACATCAGTTACAGATTTTATGTACACAGATTACAACTACTGAGCTTTGTTGGCAGGACTAGCGTATGTTTAGTCCTTTGTGAGTTCTGGTCCCTATATGTATTCAACACATGATCAGCATGTGACCATGTCCCTGTGATAGATTTCTAGCAAGTAGTGTCCACTGGTCTGCACTTGCAGAGTTGCCTTCTTTGTGGGCAGCCATGTAGCAAATACGTATTCCAAACCTAGGATATAACTTGGGCAGTGTGGACCAACCCCTCTCTAGTTCTTTCTTATGGACACATGGCCTGAGTTGGAATCATGTGTGTCCACAGACACCTCTATGTTTCTTCTTCAGAACCCATTAAGATATGGTGCATAGTTTTTAATATTGTTAGAATTTGGGGAGAAACTAATCTCAGAGTCCTAGTGTTTAAAAACTATATCTCCTTCCTCTGCTCCTTCTCCTTGAGTGATGAACGCCAGCAGTGTCTGAGAGAAGCTTATGTCTCTGCTAAATGAAGCTTCTCCCACTCCTTCTCCCCATGAAACTGCATGGGGCAAGTGCTTGATCTGAGGAAGTATCTTCTGCAGAAACCCATAAAACCTCAGTCAGATTCTGGTCAGTGGGACACTTGTGTATATCAGTTTCAGCCGATGAGCAGTGCTCTTTTGAGTAATAGCTCAGGAGTGGAAGCTAGAGTTGCTAAACCCAAACCCAAACGTAAGGAGAGAGACCGTGCCAGATCTGCCTCTAAAAAAAAAAAAAAAAAGGCATTTGTCCCTGATTCTGTCCAAGTCAGACGTGTCCTTATGCAAGGGTCCTAAGGACCTAGACTTGTATAAAACCACCAAACATGAGGTTAGAGCATAAAAGAGGAAGGATCTGCTGGTACAGACAAGGGCTCTGGTTCACAAGCATACTTGTCAACACCCACGAACACCATCAAAGAATATGTCTACACTGCAATAAAACACCTATGGTTGGCCCATGTCAGCTTACTCTGGCTCAGGCTGCAAAGCTATGACATTGAAATCTAGACATTGAGGATCAAGCTGGAGCCCAGGACACTTCATTCCACAATAGGGAAGAGTCCCAGAGCCCAGGCTCCAATCCAAGCCCAAACATGGACACTGCCATTTTATAAATCTGCCGCGTAAGCCCTGTGAGCCTGAGTCAACTGACACAGGCCAGCCTTGGGTGTTTTATTGTGGTGTATGCATACCCTAAGGCTACATCTACACTGATGCTTTCTTGCGCAAGTACTGTTTTGCACAAGAGTTCTTACACAAAAGTACTTGTGCAAGAGAGCGTCCACATTGGTCACGGCACATCGTCAGAGCCATGCACTTTTGCGCAAGAGAGCGTCCACACTGGCGGAACATTCCAGAAGTTGTGGCCATGTGTTGTGTGCTCCACAACATCGTGGAGTGGAAGGGGGAGGCCTTCCTCCTGGCATGGATGGCAGTCGAGGGCCAGGCATTCGAACAGCCCCGCACATCCGCCAGGCGCACCATGATGGGGTGCACATCCGGGAGGCCCTGAAGGAGATGTTCTCCCAGGCCCCCACAGTAGGGTTGCTTCTGTCTCCCATTTACATCTCCCTCCCATCCCCAACCCTTCCCTCCCCCTCCCAATAAACAAAACATATTTTTTTCAAACAACATAAAACTTTTATTTGTATTTACAATAGGGAGGAAGGGTGTGCAGTGGGAGGGGCATTGAACTGGGAGGGGGAGAAGGGAAGGGCTTCTGAACTGGGAGGGGGAGGAGGGAAGGGGCTCTGAACTGGGAGGGAGAGCTACTGGTGGGAGGGGTGGCTCCTGCCAGTGCCTCTGCAGGGGCGGAGGTCTGTGTGGCCTTCAGGCTGCATCGGGGCAGGCAGCACGGGGAGGTGGGCAGGACGGGGTGCAGCAGATGGGGTCATGGTGGTAGCAGGAGGGGCGGCTGGAGAGGCAGCAGGAGGGGGCAAGGGTATGGGCATGGCATGGAGGGCAGGTGCATGAGGCAATGCCATGCCATAGTGCACAGTGTGACCGATGTGTGATGTCAGAGTGGTGATCGCATCGCACATGCGGTCACACCGGTGCAGGAACTGCCCCCATGCCTGCTGGCGCCACTCCAGGTCAGCGTCGATCTTCCGAGTGCTCGCCACCTCAATGCGCTCGACAGCCTGGATGTGGCGCTGGAGCAGTTGGTCCCGCTGCCTGACCCGCCAGGCTGGTGCCTGGACCATTGGGGGTGCTGCCGCCACAGGGCTGGAGGGTCCCTCGCTCCTGGATGGTCCTGCTGCAGAGAACAGAGGAAATGATGGCTCGGTCAGGCAGCCCTGCCCACACTGTCCCTGTGCCTCGTGCACTCCGCCCTGAGCCCAGGTGACACCAAAGTACTGTGGCTTGGGCCCACTAAGTCCCCCCTGTGTGTATGTTTGCATACAGGACTCCCCCTGGAATAAAGTGATCCTCTATGGATTGTAACCCCTTGTCTGTGTCCTGGCCCCTTGGCATGTGTTGTGTTAACCTGTGGAACTCCTTGCCAGGAGGCTGTGAAGGGTTAGGACTATTAACAGAGTTTAAAGAGGAGCAAGACAAATCCTCACATTGCATGAGAGCAAGTATGGGAGACGAGGTCTGGGCTTTCGGACCCCTGTCAAGTGATGTCCTCCGAGACAGAGCCAGGGGTGACTGGGGAGTGTACCGTCCTTGCAGCAGAACTCAAGTGGCCCTAGGGCCAGGCCGATCGCTTCCCTGCTCCCCGTCCCACTAGCCCTCAGACAAGTAGCCCAGGGAAGTGCGTGGCCGCAGTGAGGGGCTTCCCTCGGGGGCCAGCCTAGGGGCCGGTAGCAGGCAAGGGGCTCAGAGGGAGCTGTGCTCACAGGGCTGGCTCGCTGCGGTTTTCCCAGGAGCAGCTGCTGTGTCACACGGCCAGGCATGGCTGCGTGCTGTCTGTGTGCGGCACCCTTCGGGAGGTGTGGAGTCTGGCCTGAGCTCTTGGGGCCTTGGCTGCTTCCAGTCGGCACCGCCCTACCCCCCAAGTCCGGACGTGTGCAAGCAGCACGGTCCCAGGCGTGCCCTGCAGCTGCCTGCCGTGTCCACATGCCGCACAGTCAGGCTGCACGAGGTTGCACGTGCTGCGTACTGGTACACAGCGTGCAGCTCGAACTGCCCTGAGTGACGCTCCCTCCCCCTCCCCCCTGGGCACCCGGCTCCCCCCGCCCTTGTGAGTGAAAAGCGCAACACTCACCAGAGGATCCTTCCCCAGCTTCCGACAAAGCCCAGGAGACATCCTGGCTGCTCGGCACCATCTCAAGGTAGAGGGTGACGGTGCTGCCCTGGTCATCATCCTCCTCCAATCCAGACCCGGTGGGCAGCTCAGCCTCTTCCTTCACCTCGGCTGGCCTGGTGACTGGGGGGGGCGCATGCTGCTGTCCACGGGAACCAAGGGTCCTTGTGGTGCCGTCTCTCCAAGGATGGCGTGGAGCTGGTCATAGTGGGGGCAGGCGTCGGCTCCCGCCCCCTGGCCCTCGGTGGCCCAGACATAGCCCAGGCACAGCTCCTTCACCTTTGCCCAGACCTGTTCAAGGCCCGGGCTGGATGTCCTTGGTGGGAGAGCGCCTGGGCCATGCAGCAGAAGATGTCAGCATTCCGCCGACGGGCACGGGGGTCGTGGAGGGCTTCCTCGTTGGCCCACAGGTCAAGCAGGGCCTCCACCTCGGCCTGGGACCAGCACGGGGCACGCCTCTTGGTGCCCCTCGCCTCCTGGGAACCCTGGGATGGCTGCTGGGAGGAGGATGCAGGTTGCTGGTGCCCCCCAGGAGCAGACATTCTCAGGGCTTGTGGCTGCAGCAGGGCAGAGCCGCACATGAGAGCTGGGTGGCAGAGGTGCTGCTGCCGTGTGGCCTCTGCAGGCTGCATGTGCCTTTAAGGGGGCTCCGGTAACCAGGAAGTAAGGAGCTGTGAGTGCAGGTATGGAGCGTCCAAACAGCCACTTGCCTTTTTTCCTAGGAGGCCAGTTCTTGTGCAAAAACTCTTGGCTGCCTGTCTACACTGGCCTCTTGCGCAAGAACGCTGCTTCCTGAGAGGGAGCGTCAGAACTCTCGCGCAAGAAGCCCTGATTTCCGACGCTGTACTGTAGATTTACTTGCGCAAGAGCGCACGTGCAGTGTAGACAGGCGGCAAGTTTTTGCGCAAGAACGCGCCAGTGTAGACATAGCCTTAGAGTTGCCAGTTAGAGTCTTTGTCAGTACTAATAGATCCCCCGCTCACTATCCACTATAACCATGGAGATGCAGAATCCATCAGTTCCAACTGCCAGAACACCATGAACTATGGGATGAACCAAAACCTACATATCTCTGGAGAACACTATCCTTTCCTATCCTCAATTTCTTCTTCTTTCAAGGGCAACCCTCATGGCAGACATTCTGACACCAGAGGAGGAATCAGCCTTGAGGAAACAGGGATATACCCCTCTCCTGTGCTGTTGCAGGAGCTTTCACCCACCAGCCCTGACCGCTCCGCAGGTCAAATGAGAAATGGTTTGTTTTCTGATGAGACAGAAGCTTCAGGTGAGCCATCAGCACCGAGTAAGGGGTGAGTTAAGACAGAAATTTAAGAAGATCTAGGATCTGTCCTTCATCCAGATACAACTATTCATGGACCCAAAGGGACCCTATACCAATCCCTTTGCTAAACACCTGTCATCCTTTCATGAGTCTCATTGTTCCTCTCCTATAGGACATCAGCCAGCTCCATTGGAGCATGAGGGAGAGAAAATCAGATTGGATCCACCCAGGTACCACAACTGTTTCATCTTCCTCGCTAAATGAGGTAAGTGTTTCCCATCTCTGCCTGATGACCCCCAGGATATATCAAGAGCTCCCACAAAGAGTAGCAAATGATCTCCAGATTTCACTTGAGGAGATCCTGGATACTCAGCATCAAGGGCATGGCAAAAGGGAACTCCATGCTTTCTTGTTCCAGGTTCGTATCTCCAGATAGAGAAGCCATGAACTTGGAGGGAAATGCTACTCTCATGTATATGTAGTCTCCATCGGGTGAGTAAACAAACCAGAGCTGGTCTTGTAGGCAACATAGGGGAAGTTAGGCATTGGTTAGTCTTGATGGATCAGACATGCAAAAGAGGTAAAGCTGGAAGTCATCAGCATTACGAAATACTCTGCCCCCTTGTCTCCTCACCAACCCTATGTGGCCTTCTAGTCATACAGAACAATTAAGTTGACAATATCATCCCTTAGGCACTAGAGCAGGGGTCAGCAAACTTTTCAAACCAAAGAGCCAAACTACATCATAATTCAGAGCAAGTGGTCAACAAAGAGCCATATAAGAATGCCCATTTGCATGACTGAAAATATACAACTTAATATTATTGATAATTGACATAATGATTAATAATAGCATAAATGAAACACTGCTGCTGCTGGGAGTGCAGTTTGTGGATATGGGGGTGCAGGAGTCAGGGTTGGCGTGTATGAGGGGGCTCAGGGCAAGGGGGTTGGGGTGTGTTGGAAGTGCAGGAGGCAGGGCAGGGCGCTGGGGGTGGGAAGTAGAGTATTTGGGGGGCCCTAGGGCTGGACTACCATACCTAGCCAAGGCTGAGCTACTGCACTACTGCACCCCCTACCCGTGCCATAGCAGGAAGCGGGGGGGGCTACCACCAGCCCTTCCTGCAGCCAGATGGGGGCTGGGACTGCGGGCCTGTCCCAGGATCAGAGCTGGGACAGGATGCTGCAGCCAGATGGGGGCTGGGCCTTGTTGGTCAGGCTGCCATGTCTGGAGCCCAAGCCAGCTGCCACAGTCGGGCTGTTGCAGCAGTTGCAGGGCCACCATGGCTGGGCTACAGGGTCTGCCCCAGGAGCACAGCAGCAGGGGACAGACCACAGCCATCAGATGGAGGCTGGAGCCAGGCCTCTCCAGCCAGATGGAGGCATCTGCCGCCACCAACCCCTCTCACTATCCCAGCTTGGAGTGTGCGCGTGTCCCCTACAGCACACCCTCAACTAGCCCTTGAAATGAGCAGAGTCCCCCAGCCGGCTCTAGCCTGAGTACAGCCGGTTCTTACCAGGGTGCACCGCTTCACTTTCACCTCTGGTTGAAGTAAAAAAGACCATCTTGACATGAATAATTACGCGTTTTTTAAATTAATTTTTCATTTTAATTGAAAAAGTTGCATCTATTTTGGGAATCACAAAACAGCTCCATAAAAAAAGTTCCATACCGAGCCATAGATTGCTGACCCCTGCACTAGAGAGATCCCTTGAGGCAGTGGAAGAATATTCTCAGGAAGATAAGAATGGAACCCTGTTGAGCAAATACTGCTGTCCACGAACAACTCAACAATGTCTTGTGGTCAATGAAAGAGTCAGCATGGCCACTTTTATCTTCATCCAGTGTTAGCAGAAGGTCAGCAACTAACTCAGAAAGTGCAGTTGCAATCCCATCCAAGTGTATAGCCAGACTGACTGGAAATCTGAGGCATCAAGAAACTGCTACCTCTCTAGTCCAGCACTCTCTGGTCTGGCCACATCTGTGATCTGGCATGATTTTAGTTACCTGGGCATGGCCAAGTTTCCCACAGTCCCTTAAAGTTTGTTTACAGCCGCCAGTCCTGGCTCTCAGTGTTCTGTGCTGTTGTTTAGCTCTATTTTACTCCTAAATGTCTTCTAAGCGCTCAGTAAGCAATGGAAGTGTTGTTAATACTGCTAAACAATATTGACCTCCCATGGTTTGGCAAATTCTCTGGTTCAGCACTGGTCAGATCCTGAGGGTCCCAGACTAGAGAGGTTCAACCTGTACCATTACCTTGCCATATCCATCTCAGTGGGAAATGAGCCAGATTTGTCAACATTTAAAGTCAGTTTCTTGACCATGGGCCTCATAATAGCTTCTTTAAGGGATGTGGGACTGCTGCCCCACTCCCATAGGGAAACACTAGCAATCATGATCAGAAGTGGACCCTGTACTTCCCTATTAGACTTCACCATCTAGGAACACCAGGCTCCAATATGCAAGTTGTGGAATGAAGCTACAGCAATATCTCTATGACCTCAGCAACTGATACTGACTGACACACAGAGACAGACATAGTGTTTGTCCTACCTGGTTTTATTTCAGCAGCAGAAGATAGCTCAGTCTGAATCTCAGCAATTTTATCTGCAGAGTAAGATGACAACTCTTCACAATGAGAAAAATAAAATCAGCAAATACGTAGAATTGCAAGGATTCACCACAGATTGTCAAGCACTCTGAACACTTTATTGTGCAACTTTTTGCAGACATTCTGGTGGAAGTGAAGAAACCCTCTGAGCTTCCCATGTGGCCATGGCATACAACTTTACAAAGTGTGGATGCTGCAATCAATCAAACTCAAAAAGAGACTTCCTCCACCAGTGAGCCAGCTTTCTATCATGTCACTTCATCTGTTGCATTACAAGTATCCAGAAAAATACTTGCCGGGAAGCTCCTCAGCTGCAAAGGAGAGAAAGAAAAATGTCTCAGAGGGGCAGTCATGTTAGTCTATAACTTTAAAAACAGTGAGTAGTCCCGTGGCACTTTAGAGACTAACAAAAATATTATACATATTTGTTAGTCTCTAAAGTTCCATAGGACTACTTGTTTTTAAAGAAAAATGTGTTCAAGATCAAAAATTTCTATTCACAGAACTCTCTTTGGAGCTGGCCTACAAGGCTACTACCTCATATACATTTAAACCTCTCATTAAGCCAACAAGGAACTAGCTAAGATATTCATTTTATACTTTTAAAAAGAGATTCACAGCACCATTCTGTACGATAGCCCCGAGGTAGCTACCGTATTATGAGTCTGATCTGTATAAGCAGAAAATTCACATTGATGGCAAAGAAGCTGGATCAGGACCTATCTTCTTGATATTACCTCTCCCCTTTCTTTCCTTCTCCAAACTTGTTCCTAGAGTCTCATTACCCCCTCAGTGCATCTTGTCTAATATTAATTTTAACATTATTCAGAACAGTGACCATTAGCCTTATTCTCCCCTCACTTCTGCCAGTGTAAATAAGAATCATCACCAGAGAAGTGGCGTTACATTGGTGTTAGTGTGATCAGAATCAGGCCTCATTTCTTTTTCTCTATTTTGGGAGGTGTCTAGAAAAATGTTGAAGACTCAGAAAAATAATAAATAAGAATGTGTAGTTGCCAAAACACTGTAATGTCAGATCTAATTAAGAAAATCAGGAGCCTAAGTCAGAGAACTATGTAAAACAAAAACCTGAAGTTTGTCGTAAGGAATTCTTTGAAAATTGTAAAAGAAATATCAGAAATCCATAAGAATCCAGTTGAAAAACTAGATCTCTTATCTTTCAGTTACTTTGCTGAAGTCATGCAACACAATGATTTCATAATGCCTTCAAAGACTGTGCTGTTGCAGTTGCAACAGGAAGACTAAAATCACAACAACAAGCCTATTTTCCTTTTATTTCCCTTTTTTAAATAAAAAAACCCCCATAAACACATGTTAATATTTAAAAGATAAGTCTTATGTATACAATGTTTGGTTACCACAGCCAAACAAGATCATATTTAGAAACTAAAAATCTTTGATGTCATCTCTTTTAACTTCTAACCAACTGCTGGCTGATTGTGTCACCTATCCTTGAATATTACTCAGACTGTTTGCATGGTCACCAACAGGGTCAAGTCAGTCAAACACACGCGTCGCTCCAAAGACATTCATTTGGCATTCAGTCATAGTTAAGGTGAAAGTTGCTATTGTCACATTCTTTATACTCATTTATCATATTAATTTCAGCAATAATAAAAATTAGTGTTGACCCCAGACCAGACATCACTATGTTTTGGGAATTTTTGTGTGAAAATGTTTGTAATATTACTCACACCAAATTTCTCTATATGTGAAATAACAAATTAAATGATTTTTTGTATTTCAAGTAAGTGATAAAATAAGAATCTCTGAATGTTTTCATTGTAAATATGTTTTCACTCAGCAGTGATTCTTTTTATTAAAAATGTCAGAAAAGGGACCATGTTTGTTACAAAAGTTGAAAATGCTATTTTTGAGGAATGTGTTTAATGTATGAATGTTTCAAATGCACCCAAATTTACTATCATTTCACAGAATTTACATGGCCCAACAATGCCAAAAAACACACAGTCATAAAAAGAAAGTAATTTAAATCTGATAATCCTAACCATACTTTTAAAGGATCCTTCCCATATTGTGCTTCAGAACTCCACTTTCATTTTGCAGTTTCAGTGAGAATGGTGTTAGCAGATGCTTTATAAAAAAAATTACAGCTGATTTCTGACAGACAGATCTGCACCAGTCCCTAAAATTTTACAAGCAGTAGACTGAACCTCTCTCTGCTCATAACTTCAGCAAACAACAAACTGTACTAAAGGCTTTGATGTTCTGCCTTCAGAGACAGCTATTACATGTAAACCAACTATTATCCAATTAAAACTAATGAGTCTACATTTATTGTTGGATTGCTTGATCTTGACCAGTTCTTTTGGTACACAGGAGATGCTCATTGTAATTCTTTTGTTTTTTTCAGTCCTTATTACTTTCTTCAAAGAATTTTATCATATGATTCTTTATTCCAAACTTGTAAGTTATTGCAGTGTAATCACTTTTGACCTATAATATGCACCCTTTTTTCTCATACCTCTCCCATGCAGATTAAACCCATCTATTTTCACATTCCAATTATAAGCATTATCCAAGCATATTTTAATTACAGATTATCCATTAGATCAAAATCTCTAAAATTTAGAAGTGTTTCTGGTTCTTCTTGTTTGTTTCTCAATACTCCTTGTATTGCATGTAGAGACACTGGTATGTTCATTGTCTTCATCCTGTTTCAGAACAATTCCACTGTCAGTCTCTTTTGCTGGAAGATCATATCAGATAACTAAGAACTTTCCTCCTCTAGAAACCTAGTTCAAAGTTCATGTAGCCCTATCTGTTTTGAACCAAACAGGTTGACAGCCCCATGTCCTTAATTCAATACAATCTTGGCAGAAGTAATATCCAGAGCTTCAGAAATCCAAAATCTTCTCTCCATTGCTGTTGAAGGTGCTGGTAGCTTCCATTATCAGTCTTCCTTCTTAACTTGTGCTTGTCATCTGCATGACTGCTAAGAAGATCGTCTGCATGGATCTCTTGTTCAGATGGGTTTCCAGATCTCTGAGGTGATTCTTTATTACCTAAAAACTTATTCTACAGGTGTCATGTCTGGTGTCCCCACGCAAATTATGATCAGTAGGAGTTGCCCAACATTTTACAGAAATCTGGAACCCTTCCTGTAATATCCTTCTAATGGCCCTCAAGAGCCAGCATATCAGCATTTTTCCTTCCTTTAGGCTACAAGTATCAGGTTTGATTCTCGTTTCTACTAAGGCCCTTTCACACTGCTCTGGAAGCTTAAAGGTGTCATCAAGTAGGGGAAAATGTATTTTATATTCACTTTAAGGCTTTAGTGTAAATAAATATCAGGCTCATTATGGTCCTCATTACAGAGTCACTAAACAAGATAATTTGCTGTTTTCTCTAGTGGCTCCATTTATCTGCTTGTGCATTCACTGGTTGGCATGCTGAACTCATCTGGGCTCTTCTTATTTGGATCCTCTTCTGTCAGTAGCAAATAATAATTTTAAATGCATGCTTCCCTTCTGTTCTTCTACAGTTTATAGTCTTCTTTGCGGTTGCATTCCTCCATCTGCTTTCAATTTCCACCTCTGTCTTATTCAGGGCACTTCACCTTCCATATCTCTCCTACTTTTATTTAAATTTTGTGTTTATTCCATGGAAACAAGACAAGGTACTTTCTTTTTGGATTATTGGGTACAATAGCTTTCTCCATATCTCTGCGGGTGATCATTCTTTCTATCTATGTTTAAAAGTCTCAGGGGGTAGCCATGTTAGTCTGTAACTTTAAAAACTCAAGTAGTCCTGTAGCACCATAGAGACTAACAAAAATGTTGGCATCCAGGCTTTCTCTTGGTGACTTAATTATTATCCTTACTCACACAATCTTTTCCTTCAGAACAGAAGTGAGTTTGCACTTCATAAATGGTCATTATTTTAAAATGTTTTTGAAACGTATTATGTACAAACATTAAAGAACATAAAATCAAGGTGCACAGATTAATATACATTGTGATTTTGTATTTATATGTTGTCTTTTGTATTTTAGCGAATTTGATCACCAAAATGCTAGCTCCTGTGTTGGTACACTGAGCAACTAAGTAATTTACCCGAGCACCTAAAACAGGTGTAAGTTCTTTGATTATTTTTTCCTGACTTTATAACTGTCTGTTCCTAGTTAGGGTGGGGGGAGGATGTAGAATGTGTTTTAAGTGGCAACTGAACAGCTGCAGGCTGCATGTCTACTGTGCTTATCTCAATATTTCAGTATATTAAGTATAAAAACACTTCATTGCTGAAGCATGATAAACTGTTCAAACATCAATCTTTAGCACCCCTAAAATGTTTTTTTCATCTTGAGACATGAAGCAGCAGGGCCTATGATACCAATGATATGGTCCCTAGTGTGATGTCTTGTAGACAGCTATATGAAAAAGAGACCACAAGCTGGAAGTGCATTTTAGGAGAGGTAAGCATGAGTCTTTGTACAATTTAGATTTCAGTAGATTTTCATTTCTTTTCTTAACTTATTATACATTGTTGGTGTAAGTGCATTAAATATGTACCACATAGCATTTGTTACAAGCTTAAAACTATGCTCTCTGTCTTCATGCAAACTAGAGACAGACAGTTATAAAGTTAGAGGAAAACAGTTAAAGAACTCACATTCAATGTGATTTCATGTGGGTACAGGTGTCTAGGCTGTACCCACATGAAGATGATTGATTCTTGTTATGATATTGTATTAAGAAAGACATCACATAATGTCTCAGTATACATTTCATTTTAGTTTTTACTCTCCTATTTCTCTATCAGAATTTTCAGTGAGAACTGTGCTCTCCCTCACTTCGGTTTAATGGTTTTATAGCTCTAGTGTTCCAGAAAATTAATACTGTGTTCTAATAAAGCAGTCTTAATTTTAAGGCAACTTACAGAAAACCCTTTTCCCTCTGAGCTAGAAATGTTATTTTTTTAAGAAATAATCTCTGGAAACACCTGCTTCCTGACTCAGGGCTCATTGCTGAGCTCTAGGAAGAATATAAATTTTGCTCTCTTATACAGTCTTGTTTGTATCTCTCCTCTCTGAGGCTATGTCTATACTACAGCCTTCTTCTGCAAAAAGCTTATGCAAATGAAGCATGGAGTAGAATATCACCGCACTTCATTTGAATAATTAATTAGCAGCCGTTTTTGCGCAAGAGGCTTTTGCGCAAAAAGGAGCTGTGTGGACGGCGCCTTTTTGCACAAAAACCCCCCTCTTCCACAAGAGCAGTTCTTCCTCATTTTTTCAGGAAGAACGGCTGTAGCCAGACATGAACCGCATCTTGTTTCCCCACCCCCAGAGAGCAAAAGAAAGGCAGTCAGCCTTTGATGCCGTGGGAAAGCAGGTGTGCTGCCTGTCCCTGACTCTACCATAAACAGAAACCAGACAGTAAATGGGCTAGCTGACGACCCGGGGCCTCCTGCCGCCCTAATGGCTAGTACCAGTAATTGACACGCCTGCACTGTCCCAGGAGAGGAATCTTCGCCCATCACATACTAGAAGTGCCCATTGTCTGCATTTTCCCAGGTGTGAATTATGCTTTGCACCCTTCGTGGGAAACTTGGCATTCAAAGCCATTTTTCCTAATTGGCCACTTGAGACCAGGAAGAAGCCTACGTGACCCAAGGGGTATAAAGAGGGTTTAGCAGCCCACCCCATTTGAGCTCCAATCATCTACACCTGTTGGCAGGTATTGATTGTCTCCTGAGGTCTGTGGGACGCCCAACCTCGCCCTACTTCTTCCCGAGGGATTGAGAGAAAGACGCTGGCCACGCCAAGTCTGGAACGCAGGGGTGAGAATATAGACCTGCTAGGTGTCTATTTTGCATGCATTTAATAAGAGCTCAGAGAACCAAAAGGGTTTCATGGTACCTGTAAGTGACTTATTAGTTTAATTTCTGTCCTGTCCTTTGTAGTGGCTGTGTTGTCTGTAACACAGTAGTAGCATTTAACAGCTAAGTTTACCCTGTAACAATAAAATAGTAACTGTTTAAGCTTTAACCTGACTCCTTCAGTTGCTGTAACAGAACCAAGCACAATTTAAAAGAACTCCAGCCGGTCATAAGGGACAGGTATAGGGAGAGCTTGGGCGTTTTGGATCGTGTCACTCCCAGGTGACAGATCCGTTGGGGCATCTCTCAGTCTTCCCTAGACTGCCCGCTGCGAAGGGATCCTGTATCTTAGCAGCTGAAATCTGAGATGTAATAAGCTCTCCCTGTAAACTTATTGGGGCGCCCGTCAACCTCTTCCAGGTTGCCCGCTGCTAAGGGACCCCGGTCCTGGCAGTTGAAGTCTCGAGTGTATAACACACACACACACACCACTCACTGCCCTGACCATCGGCTGACAACGGCTCTTGCTCAAGAGGGGGTTTTTGCGCAAAAAGGAGCTGTGTAGACAAAAGCTTCTTATGCAAAAATGGCTGCTAATTAATTATGCAAATGAAGCGTGGCGATATTCTGCTCTGCACTTCATTTGCATAAGCTTTTGTGGAAGAAGGCTGCAGTATAGACGTAGCCTGAGAGTTAGCTCCCAGCATCGCAACTAGCAGAATTATATTCAACATACCTACATTCTCAGATGAGTGTCCACCAGAATTTTAAGTGACTGGGTGTATTAGAAATGTGTAAAATTATAAGTGGGGTTGATTTAGATTACTGATCAGTATGTCAGATAACTCAGCTCAGTTGATGTATATTAGTAAAATAAATAGATCAGCACAAACAGTGAAGCAACTACAGATCAGTCCTTGAGAAACAGTACTACTGCAGCTCAAATCTGTTCCAAAGACATGCACTCATTTTGATCTGTATTTATGTCCTATCTGCCTACCTAAAATAGAAAATACCCCAATTATCTCAGCCCTTTCTTCTGTTTCTTCTCTAGTTTCTATCACATGTTTTTTAGGGTACAGACACCTATCCCAAATATTTCTAGGACTGGCATCAATTATCCCAATTGTCCTAGCATTGTATCTAGCTCACAGACAACCTTTTCAGTTATTCCTGATAATTTGTGCCCAGCACACTAATTATGAACTGCCAAACCTTTACAAAACACACATCTCCTTTCTGACAGTTCTTGCATGTACAAGGAATTGAGGTTATATGATTTTTACTGGCTAATACAATTCCACTGTAAAGCTTAGCATACCTAACAAGGTATGCTAGGAGTATGGAACATAGTTATATAGCTTAGCATAAACCTTTTAAAACACATGGTATTGGCTAATAAAATAGATGAGATGTTGCACCTTCCATCATAATGGAAATCTAACTTACTCCCCTAGCATTTGTTTTCTAAATTTAATTACTCTATAACAGATCCCCCAATGTTTTTTCTGCAAATTTTGAATGAGGGAATACCTTTCCTACCTGGGGCCCTACCTCTATAAATATTTCTAAATCACCAAATACACAGTATCTCTCTACATAAACAGATTATATTTTATTTCACAAGCCTTTTTGTTTGAGAAGACTGGGTGTTGTTTTCCCCCTTCAGGCCAACAAGTCTTTTTTTTTAAGTAGCTGTGACTCACTTATCCCATATGTTCATTTTTTTAGCCGCAGTTTTTTCAAATCAGAGAGGCCATAGACACTTGAATTTTATAATCTAACACTGAAATCCCCTAGCAATTCTTTCACAGAAGGATCTTTCTCCTCAACAGGAGTGACTCCATCATCTGTGGGTGGGAAGAAGGCATCTATTTATTCCTGTGGACTGTGTCTACCACCAGGGCCGGATTAACTCTCTGTGGGCCCTGGGGTATTAAATTTTGTGGGGCCCCTGTATACAAGTTTTTTTCCTAGTTTAAAACAACATTTTCACAATTATGACATAAAGACTATTAATACTGTACTAAACTTGCCTCGGGTGCAGGAAGGGATTCTGACCTGGGGCCAAAGGTAGAATTCAGGAGGGGGTGCAAAATACAGTCTCCAGCAAGGAGATGCTTACCATAGGTGGCTCCTGGCCAGCACTGCAGCAGGGGTCAGGCATGCTGCCTGCATGCCGTGGTCCTACACCGCTCTCAGGAGCAGCTGGCTGCAGGCACATCTCTCCATACCCCTGTGGCAGGAGGACAGTGTGTTTCCAGGTGCTGTCTGCACCCACAGGTGCCACCCCCAGCTAATGGGAGCTGTGGGGACTGTTCTGGGGATGAGGGCAGTGTGTGGAGTTGACTCCCCCTCCCCCCACTCCATGGGCTGCAGAAACATGCCGGCAACTGGCTGCTTTCAGGAGCTGCATACGGCCAGGAACTCCGCCATGAAGCCTCTAGAGGTTTCATGCCAGTCCCAAGCCTGGATAAAGGAGGAGGGTTGGTCAGATGAATGTCGATGCGCTGATTGTAAAACAACAATACGAATTAAATCTGATGCCAGTACGACTAAAAAGGAGATCCGATATTGCCGAGTATCTTCATCACGCACCTAGAGAGAGCGATAGACAAAATCAAGGAAGCGGTAGAAGCGATATCAGTGCATGGGATGAGAATTAACAACCTGAGGTTCGTGGATGATATAGTTATCATCAAGGAAGATGAAGAGAAGCTAGCAAGAACGGTGCATGTGCTAAATGAGGAAGGGTACTGGTATGGACTGATTATGAATATCGATAAAAAGAAGACAATGGTATTTAGAGATAAGGAAATAGGAAGGAAGATCAGTATAGATGGGATCAAACTAGAGAACGTCGAGAAGTTCACGTATTTGGGGAGCAACATGACGTATGATCTAGACCAGTGGTTCTTAACCTTACTGCAGCCTGTACCCCTTTGGTTCTCAAAATACGTTCTCGCACCCCTTATTAAAAATCATTGAAGTTGGTCAGTTCTTTAAACCTAAGATCTATCATAAAAATCTGGCATGTCTCACACCCCCAGAAAGGGCATCTCGCACCCCTAAAGGGTGCGTGCACCCCAGGTTAAGAACCACTGATCTAGACTGTAGGAAGGAAATAGCGACAAGAATAGTGAAAGCAAGAGTGAGTTTGAAGGCGATGGATAAGATCTGGAAAAGTAAAGCAATTAGCTTAGGAACGAAGCTGAGCATCTTGAAAACGTGTGTATTTAGCAGCATGTTGTACAGATGTGAGACATGAGTGATAACGAAAATTTGAAGAGAAGGATATTGGCGTTCGAGAGGAGTTGTTAGAGAAAGATCCTGAGAATAGGATGGATGCAGAAGGTCGCCAACAAGGAATTATACAGGAAGATACAGCCGAAAGAGAACCTACTGCAGAAGATTATACAACGGAAGTTACAGCTATTCAGGCATATCTGCAGAATGAACAACGAGCGAAAAGTTAAGACCCTGTTTTTTGGCATAATGGATGGTCCGAATAGAAGAAGCAGACCCCACAGAGAATGGGTAGATGATATAGTAGATTGGTGCAGAGCTAGTTTACAGAAACTAAGCTACTCTGCACTGGACAGGGAAAGATGGAAGGAAATAGTGAGGGAGGCATCAGACACCAATGGGCGTTGAGCCCCTGGTTGTTGTTGATGATGATGATGATGCGGCCAGGGCATGTAACATGCAGGCAACCTGCCTGGGCCCTGCTGGACTCTTAGGGGCCCAAAGATTGCAATCAACTGACAGACACCACAGAATCGACCAGTCGATCACAATCGATGCATTGGTGTGCACGGATGTATGTAACATGGATTTATTTTTGCGAGGCCCCCCTTAGCCCAAGACTCTGGGCTGCAGCCCCTAAAACCTTTGTGTAGTGTTCTTCTTTATGCTTGGTTATGGCTCTTTGACAACTAGCTTTCCATTACAATCAAAAGGAGTACTACGCATCTCCCTAACCCCTACCTGGTAAAACCTTTTAGAGCCAACTTTTGGTTGTCTTGCTTATGTAAGTAATGGCTTGAAGTAATTTGTTTTGAGTAGAGCAGCAGAAAAATCCTATCATTCAGCTGGAGTTAAATGATTATTTTTAAGCTCTGATATGTTGGTAATGTACATAGATAATGTACATAGATAATATAGAACAAATTTCACTCCTCCTCAACAGACACATTGTCCTGATGAACTGGAACAAATGCAGTTCTGCTGCGAAAGGATGAGGGGAGAGTCTGGGGACTCCACATGGAGATTTCACACTGCTGCATGTGCATTCCCACATACCTCTCTGTGTATATTCCTTGTGCACGGGCTGTTCTCCCCTTAGAGGGAGAGCACCAGCAGTAGAGGCTATTACAGCTCTCGGGACATAACAGTGCCACAGAGCAGTTTCTTGTCATATGGCAGCCTCAGGAGAGAGTGTCCCAGTTGAGAAATCCAGGCACAGCCCAATTTTGTGTGTTGGGTCAAGAATTTTCCCCCCAGATTAAAAAAAATAAATGAAAAGACTTTCTGTGTATTTGATTTTGTCATGTGGCTTATTATTAGATTGTGAAGCAAACCCATGCTCATTTCAGAGGCTGTAATTTGCCTTATTTAACTGAAGTAATTGAGCCAAGAAACACCAGCAAGATACAAAGGCAGCTCAGGCTAAACTCAGAAAGCCTTAAAATTGTACTAATGAGCTGAGGTCAATGACCAAACACTCTTCCTTGAGCCTCTTTCTTCATCGCACCTTTTCGTCCTTAGTCCTCACTCCCCAGTCACTGCATTGTGACCCTGGGCTTCTTCCCTCTTCCATGTTCTCTCCCTTGGTCCTCTTTCCCCCAGAAGATTTTTTTTTCTGAGAATAGATGTGACCTACTTAGCATGCTGCAATATCATAGGACATATATATCCCCATGTTTTCCTCTTTCCCTTTTTAACATAATTGTCTTAATTGACCCACATTTGCTGCTGTCCAATTGGGATCTTGTGTTTCTCTTTAGTTATCATCATGGCCCAGATTCTCAGCCAGTGTAAATTAGAATAGTTCCAGTGACATCACTGGGGCTAAACAGATTTACACAGTGGAGAATCTGGCTCGTCATTATAATGCATTATTTGTTAATCATGGGGAGGGTCTGGGCTAGACCAATCCAAACATTTACATTATAAACATTGACTGCAACCAAAGTTCTGGATGAGAAGGAAATCCTAAAATGCTAAAAGCTCTGCATCAGCAAGAAATTCTACCGCTGTCTCTGGTTCAGGCTCTGAATTTTGTGTTATAAGATCAACTCTAAGTACAGCCTCCCTCTGTCTCCCATTAATGCTGAATCAGACACTAACTGTTGCTAACTCCTGCGGTTTTTGGTGCAAATGGCATTTGGGGCTGGTCCCCATCTCTAGACCTTTTGCAAATTCAGAGGGAACAGAACCCCCTCTGATTGCTCTTACCCAGGAGATGAGTAAGTGAGGCAGCAGCCAGTCAGTCAAAGCTGCTGTAGGAAGAGTGTGCTCTCTCTCAGCAACCCCAAGCCATTCTTACAGGAGCACCCTCCTTCCCCTTCCTTCTTGTGAACAGCTGGACAAGCCTCTGCTCTGCTCCTCCAGCTCCTTCCTGGGCCTGGGTAGGGGCAGAGAGGGTGAAGCACAGTGCTGTCCTTACCCGTACACAGAATACACAGGTACATAGGACACCTGATCATCTGGGACAACACTGAGTCTTAATGTCCACCACCCACCTGCCTCTTCTTATCCCTGTTCTTTGGGTCTGTTTTCTCTGGAGAGGATCTAGTTAACATAAAAGTGAAAAAGCTTGCCAGACTTATTAGCAAACACTGAAACTGTGAAAAAGCTTAGTTTAAAATTTGCTTTAAAAATATTTCATTAGTGTGTTGCTGAAGATTATAAAAATCACATTTCTAAAATCACATCTCCAAAAAAATCACCATACTTCCCCTTCCCTCATGGCTGCCATTAGGCATGGGGCACCAGTTTAATAGTATTGTATGTGGGCTCCATAAATCCTAAGGATGGCCCTGGTGAAGTAGGGTTGTCAATCCTACAATATTGCCTAGGAGTCTCCAGGAATTAGAGATTATTAAAAAGACTGTCACATGATGAAAGCTCAAGGCATACGTCCAAAATTGACAATGTTGCTTGTGAAGAGCAGTGAGAGGTACACTTCCAACCCCAAAGGTGGGCCTAATGCACCTTGCCCCTAGGTGAAGAGTCCCAGAAGGAGCCAGAGGGAAGGTGACAGTAGGGGAGGGCACTGAATTCATGGGGGCTGAGGAGAGGTGACTGCTGGGGGCTGGAGCTGAACTGAGGGAGACTGGTGGGTGGTAGAAATAAATCTTGGTGCGTTTAAAGCAAGGGCGGGCAAAAGGGCCGGATCCAGCCTGTGGAGGCCCAGCTGCTCCCCCTCCCCCAGGTCCTAATTGGCCTGGGGGTGAGGGAGCATGTGAAGCCTCCTCCTGCCCAGCCAGGAGCACGTGGCACTTTGAAGCTTTGCACGCTTGCCCTCCCCCAGGCCAATCAGGGCCTGGGGGTGGGGGAGCTACATGAAGCTTCCTTCACCCTGCCCCGGCACTGCAAGGAGCCTGTGTGCTCCTCACAGGGCAGGTGGAGGCTTCCCACGCTCCCCGCCCTCAGGCCCTGATCAGCCTGGGGGTGGGGAAGCATGCCAAGCCTCTTGCAGGGCATAGGTGCCTAGTGGGAAGGGGGGGCACCCCCATCACCAGACCAATCATGGTTTGGGGGTGGGGTAGCCTTGCCCTTTCCCATTTAGGCCCTGTCCCTTCCAGGGTGGCCTGGGGCTACTTCAAAAAAATTTGAAGTGTCCCTGGGGAAAAATTGACCACCCCTGGTTTAATGCTTCTCAAATTATTCCTCTTCTGTGTGGTGCTCTGGGGCTCTTGTTCCCTAGTTAAGGGCCTCAGTGCGTACAGGGATGTGAACTTAAGTTCAAGTTGAAGAGAGCAGGGCAGGGGTGGCCAGCCTGAGCAGGAACCGGAATTTCCCAGTGTACATTTCCAAAGAGCCACAGTAATAAATCAGCAACCTTCAGCCGTTCCTGCTCTTCCCCACCCTCAGCACCGCCTGCAGCAGCCAACCCCGCCCAGAGGCCACGCCTGGCTAGAGCAGCTGTTTCACAGGTGCAGGAGACCGCGGGGAAGGCGCAAGCTCAGAGCAGGGGGCAGAGTCGGGGTTGAGCAGCGAGCTCCCCCCAAAACACACATTGGAAAGCTGGCGCCTGTGCAACGAGCCGCCGCCTGTTAACGGCTCGGGAGCGCACGTCGGAGCGGCCACCCCTGCTGCCGGGCAAACACCTTAGGGGTAGATTCGCCTGGCAACTGCTTACCCGCCCAGGCTGCGTCTCGGCGAAGGCTCCGATTGGCTCCAGCCTCCTCCAATCGGCGGCCGCGAGTGGCCGTGGGACGGCAGCGGGCCGGGGAGTGTCACAGCCTGGGAAGCGCTCGGGGATCGCTGCGGGGCAGGCTCGCTGCCGCACTCGCCCTGCCGGAGGATGAGGAGGGCGGCGCCCGGGCACTGGCTGCCCCCCTGCTGGGTGGCTCTGCTGGCCGCCTGCTGCTTGGCGCGCCGGGCACCCGCAGGTAACGCGCCGCCGGGCTTTGAACTTTACCAGCGTCCGGGCGCCCCCTCCACCCGGGTCCCCGGCCACGGGCCCCGCGCCGCCAGCCCAGCCCGGGGGAGACCGGGGAGCTGCGAGGGGAAGAGCCGCGGCGAGGGGCTGAGCTGTCCCTCTGCGCTTTGGTGGCGCTTTGAGTTGCAGTTTAAGGGCGCTTGGGGGGCGGGCGGGCAACGTCGGTCATCGGGAAGGAGCGGGCGCCCGTGGGGAGGCGGAGGAGGGTCCCCTGGGGGAGCGGTGTGTGCCCTGTGGGTGGGTGAAGCCCCCCCCCACCGTGGGAGGACGGAGCGCCCCGTGGGGAGACGAAGGGGTCACCCCCTCAGAAGCGCTCTTGAAAGAGGCGAGGCAGGGCTCCGCCTACCCGCTCATTCACTTTTGCTTTCATCTTCTCGCTCTTGGCATTGCCAGCCAGCCCCCTCCGCCTCCTCCAGCACTTTAAAGTCCTCGCCCCCTTTGCGTCCGCAGCAATAGCGCAGCCCCTCGAGCAGATGGAACCGAAACATGCAGGGAAACCCAAGCCCGAGAGACTGGGAGTTGCATAAGGAAGTGGTGCAGCCCTTTGACTTCAGCCGGGGAATTTCAGCTCGTGCGTTTGTGGTGTTCACTGCGAGGCAAAGCAAATTCTCCTGCTAAGGTCAAGCAAGGAAGTGGAAGAAGTTTAGTTTCGATATACTGTAACAAGGGCAAACCTATGTATTATCAGCAGAAGGGGCAAGTAGACTTGGTAGCAAAGTCCAAACTATGGCGCCTGCTTAATTCCTGCTGCTAGTCTGCTTTGCTCTGCAGGTGGCCCTGCTGCTAGAAAAGTGCTTGTGCTGATGTGTTTAGGATTGGGGTCCGGGCAGTACTGAGTTTTTCCAACCTGTAGTCCCATGGTCAGGTGCTGGAAAAATTCTTCTGACAGTCAGGAAAGATCCTAGGCATACCAGCTGCTGATTTGTTCATCCCAATGGGAATCTTTTAGAATTTTAGGATATTAAATGTTGGGACAAGCAGATTAGCTTTCTTGGGGCGCTAAACTTTAAAATAGTCTAAGGATGATCTCTCAGAATCTGATTACCAGTCATACACAGGTTGGTTGAAAACTGATGGTTGTTACAAACTGGTGAATGTGTCAACTGATGCTCATAAAAAGAATTTTGAATTCATGTTTTCAATAGAGTTACAAAGGTCCACATCACTGAAGCCTTACTGGTATTCCTGTTGGCAGATTCAGCAGAGGAGCCAGAGATTGAATACAGAAAGTCCCTGTAGATGAGAGCTAAGGCATGTTGGTTGAAATATCAACATTTAGCTTTTCTAAATGCACTTACAAAAGATTTTTTTTCTAAATCCACTATGAGATGCAGGTTAGAAGCAAGTCCTGGTCCCAGTCAAATTAATAAACAGTAGAGGTGCCTCTTCACTGATGTTCTGTCCCTGTTTGTACTTATACTTGCCAAAAGGCTTGGAAAAAATCTCATTGCTTTCTAGCCTGGGAACACTTGCTGTTGCTGCAAGACAAAAGATGCTGCTTTTCATAAGTCCAAGAGAAAACCTAAATGCACAGTATCTCTTTCTCTCTCCTTATCTCATATCAGGTAATATTAAGGTGCCTATCAGAATGCTTTCTAAGTGCTGATGACATCTTAGTTGTAATTCTCTGCAGATAATCCAAAATAGTCAGATTCTGCGAAGCATTACAACTCAGGTGGTTCTTAAGCTAAGATTCATTGGTGTTTCTCACTGTGCACTTCTAGTGCAAGTACAGTCTTGAATCATAGGCACTAGGGATGTAAGTGAGTAATTGAATACTCCACTACTCGCTCCCCCCCCCCCTTGCTGCTTCTGTATCAGAGGCAGTAAGGAGGTGGGAAACAGGAGCTGGTGCTGGGGGGGAGCGGTCTCTGTGGTGCCGCCCAGTGGGGGAGGTCTAGGTTGGATATTGGGAAAAACTATTTCACTAGAAGGGTGTTGAAGTACTGGAATGGATTACCTAGGGGAGGTGGTGGAATCTCCATCCTAGAGGTTTTTAAGTACTGGCTTGACAAAGCCCTGGCTGGGATGATTTAGTTGGGATTGGTCCTACTTTGGGCAGGGGGCTGGACTTGATGACCTCCTGAGGTCTCTTCCAGCCCTATGATTCTATATGGCTGGGCCAAACCTGAATGGGGCCGTGACATCAGGGGCTGGGTCACAATGCCTAGAGTGGGGAGCCAAACCCACCCAGTCCTGTGGAACAGGAGCTGCAGGAATGCTGCTGTGGAGTGAGCACGGGGCACGCTTCCTCTGCAACACCAGTTGCCTGAGCCTCGCACACTCCTGAGGGTAGGACTCATCCCAGTTTAATCATTGAAAATAGAAAAGGTACATTCTCCTCTATCAGCATAGTTGGAACTTGTGACTACGCTGCGGGTTTTGCTGCAATAGCTATATCAACTGCGATATGTGATTTCCTCCCCCTCTCTCTCTCTCTCTCCTGGTTAGCATAGCATATATGGCCTTGTCATCAGGGAAAGTTTTACCATAATACTGATATAGTTAAATTGGTATAAGCCTCTGGACACTCTTATTCTGTTATAAGATTTTTTTTTCTAGTTTAGCCTCAAATCCTTCCCCATTGACATAAGATATATTGAGGAAAGGCCAGTCAGTATCCACATGGGAAGTTAGATTGATGTAACTATATCCTTTTAAATTCACACATTAGATTATACCAGAAAAAAACTTACTTATATAAACAAAATCTTAGCCACACACTAGGCCCCAAATTCTTCTGAAAATGTTACCTTGGTCTGCCAGCTGGTAAGTGAGTAAATATTTCAAGCCCTGGCTAAAGGAATGGTTTTATGGTTATATGCTCATTTCCTTAACAGGATCAGTGTTCCCTCTAAGCTGAGCTATTGGGTGACTGCCCAAGAGAGATTCAGATGCTACCCAGCTGATTAGCAGAGTGCCCACAGCCAGCAGCATGTGTTTCTATGGGTGGTGCACAGCTGCACATGCCTTGTGCACATAACAAAATGTATTCCACACATGGATAGAAAAAATAAAGGAAACATTGAATGGGATAAATATCTATTATTATATTTATGATTAATCAATATTACAGTAGCAACCAATGACCCTAGTCTACAAGGGGGTCCCATTGAGCTTGACACCACACACACACAGATATATTTATGTTTAGCCAGTCCCTGTTGATTAGCAGGTGATGATTATTTTTTTTTTTATTTTTAATACTATTTGTGGCTCACCTACAGCATGCTAGTTAATTTACACGTGAAAACAAGTTCCCAGATATAGATAGTTTGCAAATTAATCCAACATCTGATTCATTGTGCACTGAAGTCCATGGAAAGACTCCTATTGACCTCACTGGGCTTAAGGTCAGACCTTACATTGTAAACTCATGAGCATTTAGAATTATTTTTGTTTAACAGAAAACTTTCACTCAGGAAGATGGTATTAAATGTGTTGCTAACACTAGGGTTTATATAAGTTTGCCAGTGTTACAAAGACGATAATTTTGCCACTGAGATCACAGAAGTCATGGAATCCATGACTTCCAAAGACCACCTTGACTTCAGCCCATGGTAGCTGGGAACTGCAGTGTCCCACTCTTCTCCACATTGTCCAGAAGCTTCAGTGGTAGAGGTATCTGGCAGCTCCTGGCTGCTGTGGGGGACCCCTGTAACTGCCAGCTGTCACAAATGACAGGGGGACCACGACAGCCCCTGGCCACTGTGGGCAACAGAGTATTTCAGCTCCCTACCACTCTGGCAGCAGGGGCATAGCCACATTTCCCAGTCACCCATGACGTTGATCCTTGCTGCTTCCCACCACAGTGGTGGCAGAGGGACCTCTCTGCCACCATGGGCAACAGGGGAATCCCTGTAGCTCCTCCCCACGCCTCAGGAGGAACCCCGCAGCTCCCAGCCTGGTTGAGGGGGACCCTGGAGCTCCAAGCCCATATAAGTGGTGAAGGACCCCAGAGCTGGCCAGAGGCTTCCCATTTTGTCATGGATATTTTTAGTAAAAGTCAGGGACAGGTCACACATTTCTGTGAAAGCGACAAGGAGTCCTGTGGCACGGCTACCCCTCTGATACTTCTGTGAATTTGTCTTTATTGCCCTTGACCTGTCCCTGACTTTTACTAAAAATATTCATGATAAAATCTTAGCCTTACTGTAAGCAATATTTGTGTAATGCAATTGCTAGTCTTTTCTGGTAGAGTACAGTAGAACTTTGTCTTTAGTTTTAAAAATAAAATTTCCCATGGAAATCACATGTGTATGTTTGTACAGGTAATGATGCATTTACCATTCGCCATGAAAAAACCAGCAAGTGCCTACAAATTAAAGACTCATGGATCGTAGTAGCAGATTGCAAGGAGACAAAGGAGACATTGTGGAAATGGGTCTCTCAAAATCGCCTTTTCCATTTGGGATCCCAAAAGTGCCTTGGACTAAATATAGCCAAACCAGAATTGCCTTTGAAAATGGTTAATTGTGATTCACAACTTATGCTATGGTGGCGATGTGTTGATGCTTCCATATTTGGTGCATCCCAATACAAGCTGACTTTAAAGGACAATTTTGTGACAGCAAGTATAAATTCGTCAGACACATGGAGAAGAAGTAACTCCTCTGAAGATATTTGTGTATACCCTTACCGTGGTAAGTCAGTGGTTTTGATTTTGTTCTGCATGATATAGGAGACATGGTAGTGAAAATCACCAATGATATGTGGGAATATGCCAATTCCACGCCTTTGGAAGACTGATAAAGTAAGGGAATGTTTGCCACAGAGATGATAATGATGTATAGATAACTGCAAATTTGTAATGTAGCATTTATTGATTGATTACAGCAAAACGTTGTCAAGGAAAAGGTAAGTTTGGTACATGTACACCCAGGGGCGGATATAGGGCAGGGCAGCGGGGCGGCCGGCCCGGGCCCCGCGCTTCAAAAAGGCCCGCGCATGCGCGTGGCGCCACTGCGCATGCGCCGTGGCAAAGGGGGGCCCTGCAAAATTGTGCTGCCCTGGGCCCCGCAAAACGGTCATCTGCCCCTGTGTACACCTATTCTTATGATAGTGTCCCTTTCATATATGAAACACTAGCAGGACTGTTGTTTTATGGGCCTTTTACTGTCCCTGGCTAAGTCAATGGAAATTTTGCTATTATCTTCATTGAGACCAGGATTTCAGGGTTTTTTTCTTTTCCTACCACACTAAATCTATTCTTGGCACTGATTAGTAGGATTGGAGATCTCACAACTGGTTATCTGCAATATTTTTTGTATTTAAATAAAACAATAATTTTAACCATGATAATTGATGGTACACCGGTTATTATACAAAAATTCACAAGTAAATTATTTTTCATGGAGAAAATGTAGATTGAGCTACTTTCTGCTATGCCCCGGGTATTTTAATGTTTTAGTGGTTTGTTCCCCTTGGTTTGAAAAAAAAAAATTGCCTGGATTGTAGATTTGCCACAAGCCCTGTATAAAAGGCATAAAATAGCTGCCTCTGAGGTAGTGCACAGAAGGAACCGAGTCTTTAATAGTTTATTCTCTGCTATCTAGGTAAAGGAGAATAATCTGCATGCTGTGCAAAATCAAAAACATTAACAGTTCAATACCAGCTTCTGAGCTGATTGGAAGATGATTTCATGAAATATGCTCCATAACTCTTATTCATTATTATTATACATACAAATACAGACTGTCCCTGCCTCTCTTTCCAGGATCCCAGGGTCTTCTTCACTCTTCTCCTTCAGACTCTTTCTGCTTCTTAATGCCAAGCAGCCTGCCAAAATTACTGCTAATGGCATAGCTAGAATAACCTATTATAGGGCTTCTGATTTTCAGTTTTACCCAGTAAACCCCAATAAATATCCCCAGTACAGAAAAGAAAAAAGAAATTGGTGTTACTTTTATAAGGGCTTGTGTACATGGATTAGTAAGGTGAACTATGAGGGTATGATTTCTAAAGTGCACTACTGTGTTGTGCATTAATTGGTTCATATTGACTCTGCTGGTGCGCACTGAAGTTTTCCCTAGTACACTTTAAAAGAGCACTGTTCAAAACAGAACTATGTTAAATAGCACCACAGAGATTACTCATATACATTGTATATAACATGCATTACTCATACAACACATATAAAAAGAAAACCCCATCTACATAAAACTCAAAAAAATACTAAAAAAAACCTTCCAAAATGAAATTAATATACCCTGAATAACAGAAGCTCTTATGTATTATTATTACTTCATTTTTTATTTTCCATTGCAGTAGTGGCTTGAGTCAGGGATTGGAGCGTTGTATGTGACAAGAGATGGATTTAACAGGTGCATAAGGAAATGCATCATGACAATGAGACTATTATGTTTAGAGTATGAAAGTGGTTAAATCACACTAGCTGCTTTGCTATTGTCAAGTGTTCTGTGGGCATCATAGCAAAAGCAACATTTTTAGGAGTGGTTTAAAGGAGGGCAGTGTATCAGCTTCATAGATTTTTTACAGGGAATTCCAGTCAGGCATACTCACTGTGCAGCTCACCTCTGTTTGCCACAGTAGGAAGAGGATCAGCTTCCTTTACTTATTTGAAAGTTTTAAGGAACCTCTGCCCACAATAGCTCCCAACACTGTTTTTAAAACTACTATTGCCATATTATCTGAGCACCATCACAACACCCAACTTAGGTAGGGAAGTAGTATTATCCACATTTTACAGATAGAGGATAAGACATTGAGGGCATTTGCTCCCATTGATTCCCCTGCTGTGTGGATGGGGATTTAAGAAAGGTCGACTCTAGCTGCATAATTTACGTAACTGGAGTTGCATATCTTTCTTCGACCTTCCCATTATAGTGTAGACCAGGACTGAGAGACAGGTATTTAAGTGCCTAAAGATGCAGATAAATACAGGCCCAGATCTTCAAAGATATTTAGGCGTGTGACTTATTTAGGTGCCTTAAATACCTTGAAAGATCTGGGTCTTAGTGAGACTTACAGAAGTACTTAAGCGGGTTAGGCACCAGTGTTTCCTATAAGCTGTATGCTTGGGTGCTCACCCAGGAGAGAGTCAGATGCCACCCAGTTGATTGGCAGAGTGCCCACAGCTGGCAGCATGTGTTTCTACTGGTGATGCACATGCTTTGTTGCATATAACAACATTTATTCCTCGCTGGAAAAAATAGATGTCTAACAATGTTCCCTCTATCTGCCTCTTTCAGCATCAAAATATCTTTGTAAATATGGCACCAGGTAACTTGCCCAGGGTCACACAGGAAATCTGTGACTAAGCCAAGAACTGAAAAATGAACTCAGTCTAGTGGCCTATCTAGTAGACCATTCCCTCCAAGAGATTTCCCCTATTAGAGATCCACTAGGTGGGGAATCCCCTCTTCTCCCTATTCCTGAGAGTCTTCTTAACCTAAACAAAAATCAAGAAACTGCTAAGGGTTATAGGACTCCTTGCCCTCTATCAGAGGAAGTTGATGCTTAGGCCACATGCACCCTTTTGATTTTTTGCGAGGATAGCTGTGTTGTTCAGGCATATGGTGTGGTATGATCCCTGACTGACATAGCTCTCGAAAGCACTGATGTAGATGTAGTTACACTAACAAAAGCACAATTTTGCTGTGTCCTCAATGTGAGAGCTTTGTCAGTACAGTATATTATACCAGAACAGCTATAGCAGCAAATTGCTCCTAGTGTAGACTTAGCCTCGGGGAAAAGTTGCTGCAGGCCACAATGTTCCTGTAGCATTTCTTCCTTCAATGACTGATAATCTGTCATACACGGAAAAACCTGCCCTTGTATCAGGAGGAAGGGAGTGCTTTGAATATATTTGATGCAACTCCCTAATACTACAACCATGATTACTCCGATTACCACATTGACATGGCAGTCAGATTTGATGCGCTCTGTGTTCCTGACCTAAGGAAGAGGAGTTGTGTTTATTGCTTCTGAGAAGGGCATAGTTTTGAGTGCCTCTGTAGTCCTGCAGGCATGGAGTCACATTTGGGCTATGTAAAGTATTCTGTAAGAGCCCTTTATGGATGATATAATACATTTTACAATTTGCATTTAGACTGGGCTGAAAGTGATAGCAGTTAACAGTAATGTACAGCATTTCCATGTTTATTTAAAGAGACACCATCAACTTGAAATTGAATCCAGAGGTCCCATACTGGGGTGTGGCACACTTGTGGCCTCCGAGTTCTTGGTGGTGCTTTGTGGCTAGCTGGCCTCAACTCCTTTTTGGGAAGGAACAAAAAGGGAAACTAACTAAGGTGACGATCATGCAAATGCTTTTACGCATGCTTAATGTTACAGGTTTGAAGAGTCTTATTGAACTCAATGGGATTACTGAAATTTATGAATTAAACACAAGTGTGTTCACAGAATTGCGGCCTAACTGACCATTCCGAAAGTATAGTGAAACTGGCTAATGAACAAAATAATGAGTGGGGAGGAACAGAAAAATATTTTTCTTTCATCTCTTTTAGTTATGGTAGCATTGTGTATTATTTGTGACAGAGTACGATATGCACAGACAGCAGTGTGATTTAGTAATTTTCAAGTAAACTTTCTCCGTACAAGTAGTGGCTTTTTTTGTTGCTCGTTTCTTCCTCAACAGACTTGCAAGAGGGGAGTTTTATGTTATTCATTTGGTGTAATACTTTTAGGTATGTTCAGATTTCTCTTTCAAATACTAAATCTGCTCTTTGGTTGCTTTTCTTACAGAGATCTATACAAAGGATGGGAACTCCTATGGAAGGCCCTGTGAGTTCCCCTTCCTAGTTAATCAGATATGGCATCATGACTGCATTCTAAATGACACACACACAGGTGGTGAATGGTGTGCCACAACCTACAATTACATTCAGGATGGGAAATGGGGAATCTGCTTAAAACCAGGTATGTAGGTTTTCTGAATAGATATCCTAACAGAGTTCTGCAATTTCATGTGTTTACAGCTCCATTTTATGGTATAATATCTGCATACTAAACTCTTCAAATTCATTCTCCAATATTGGAACATTGATATAACAATCAACATAAATATACTCTGTATTATGAATGATTTTAATATACAACTAACATTTTTCCTTGCATATTCCTCTGTATAATAATAATAATACTCACTAAAATGTTTGGAAAAACGCAAATGCAGTAGTTATTTTGCTATAGTCACCAGTATCTTGTGCTTGCATTAAACAGAGGATGGTTGTAGTGATAACTGGGAACACGATCCAGGATCTGAAAGCTGCTACCAGTTAAACACACAGTCTGCTCTTTCTTGGAAAGAAGCTTATATTTCCTGTCAAACGCAAGGGGGAGATTTACTGAGCATCACAAATACAAATGAATTAAATTATATACAAGGTAGGTATAAGTTATAACTATCTATAATAATTCTATAAAATGTTGACAGCAGAATATCTGACCAGTAGAATAGCTTCAAGAGAGCATGAACATGTTCTGGCATGTGAGATCTCTTGGTGCTTGTAATTTGAATAATAGGAATGAATGACTAATCTATTTTCTCATATAGCTCATCTGATTGTTTTATAGTGTTTGTGATTAAAACCAGAGGTAAATAGCCAGCATCCATGCAAAAAAAATGCTGACTAGGTCAGTATGATAGTTTGATGTCAGTGCATTACATGGGATCCAGGCTTGGATCTGGAAATATAATTATATGAATTCTAGCAGTGCACTCATGCCTTGAGAGGGAGGGTATCTTCTGCCATTGTCATGTAATCACATGTGCAGCCATATAGGGCTTTATTCAGGCTTGGACTGCAGGAGGTGTCACTGTGTCTTTGAGTGTGGGGAGAACAAAACAGTCAGCTTCTGGAGGGAACTGGTGGAAGAAAGCAACAGAATTCTGTAACACATTAAGGATTAGAATTTTACCCAGGGTCCTTAACGTCGTCTTACTTCAGTAGAAGTTTCACATCCATATTCAATGCAAAATATTTCTTTACTGGACATATTTTTTCAGTTAGCTCCTTAGTTTAAAACCAGCTGTTTAATGGATGTAAATAGTTTTAATTAACCATTTAAATGATTAATTCCAGCTAAAGATGGCATTGCAGAGAAGTTTTGGATTGGCTTAAATCAGCTGGATATTTCTGGAGGCTGGCAGTGGTCAGACCACACACCCTTGAATTTTCTTAACTGGAATCCAGGTAATCATCTTTTCAATTGTTGTGGGTATTTATGAGAATCTTTGTTGTATAAGTGAACATAAATACTGAGGCTAATGTTTGCTTCCTTCCCTCCCCAAAGTAAGTCTGTCTAGTCTTTTTGGAACTGAACTCTCTCTTTTTCCAGCTTACTGAATAGCCTCTTGTTCAATCAAATGATGGCCATTTGAGGAAGCAAGTGAGAAGATAGATAAGATGTGGCTTTTGTAAGAGTTTAGCAAACTTATACAAAAAATAATAAAGTAGATCTTTTGATAATATTTGACACATGAAGTATTTCATGTTTTCATCATGTCAAAGTCTAAGGACCTAGCTTCACCACTTTTACATGAGCCACACCTTATTTGCGATTTCAGTGGGTCTATTTGCAAAGCAGAAGGCTACTTACAAGTAAAGGTAGCAGAATCTGTCCCCAGTTATCTGACAATACAAACCATGTAGCTCAAAAAATGAAACTTCTAAATGGTAGATGGAAAAGACCAGTAAATTACAACCTGACCACTTCCTGTTCAAATCCATAGGAAAACTCCCAGTAACTTCCAAGTCTGTAGGACTGAACCCTTAATCAGGAAACCAATTTATTCTTCTTGAGTGATTACGCATGTCCATTCAACGTAGGTGTGTGTGGTAGCTACGTGCACTGGTGCTGGAAAAATTTTCCCTCAACAGTATCCGTAGGGTACTGGATCCCAGCATGCCCTGGAGTGGGGCACACATGCCACGCTATACAGGGAGCTCCCAGGCCTCTCCTTCTCCAGGTCCGTCTTGTCGCCAGTGACTGTGCTTTGAACTGCGCTGCAGCACTCTTCAGTATTTCCCTCTTTTCAAATGGAAATAGGTTTAATTAATGGATAGTTGTTACTTTTTGTAAATAAAGTTTCATAGGCATAGCCTATGTCAGTCTGTAACTGAAAAAACTTAAAACAATGAATAGTCTTGCAGCACCTTAGAGACTAAAAAAAAATGTAGACAGAATCATGAGCTTTCATGGGCACAACCCACTTCTTCAGATGAAGTAGGTTGTGCCCACGAAAGCTCATGATACCCTCTACATTTTTTGTTAGTCTCTAAGGTGCTGCAAGTCTGTTTATTTTGTAAGTTTCTTCTTTGTAAATAGTTAGTCCCCCCTGCTGGGACTCGCCCCTGAGATGGGTCATGACCTGGTATCCTAGGTTTAAACATTGTGCTAACTGTTATAGTCCTATGCCTGTTAGTGACTTTCACAAAAACTGCCTCTGCTGCTTGGGTGAGGGTCATAAAGCAAGTAGTGCCACATTTGCCTTCCATGCTAGGACCTTGAAGGCTAGAGTCATCCAATTAAAGGCACTGCTGATGGAGTTGGCTTTGGCTCCACAAGACCAATGGTCTTACTCAGCACCAAGCACCAGCGTCCCGGTATGGAGCACCCACCCGGTACCAACAACATCTTGGAACCAAAAGTGTTCAGGGATCTCAGTGAAGCAGGACAGAAGACAAGACCCCCAGACCACGCAAGACAAGGCCCAAGCTGGTGTCAGACCAGGGCAAGGCATGGGAGAAGGCCCTGCAGCTGAAGTGGGTCGACCCACAGGGCTCTGTGCCCCCATTGCTGACCATTCAAGTCCCCACCACCCCAGAGGCATTCCATGCAGTGCAGGACATTATCACTTTGTCAGTCCTGCCTGCGCCCTCCGCACTGGGGCCCCGGCACAGGGGAAAGCCTTTCTAGTGAGGTTGCTTCAGAAAGCACTCTGTAGCCCAGCATGCCCTGTCAGAGAGAGGCAAAGGTCAGGCTCGAGAGCCAGAGCTTTGCCGGAGGTGGAGTGCAGACCATGAGGGATACGTGCTGCCTGGCAACCCAGGGCTGGTGTAGTCAGTCACTCACTTTTCCAGTGGAGTCATTCGTGAGACAGGTCCCCGTGAAGTCGATGCCACTCCCTGCACCGGGACTATTGCATGGCATGAGGTTCCCAGAATATGAGAGAATGTTCTCCAGGTCCCACTCCTCCTGGCACTGGAGATCTCAGTGTTGCTGGTCCCCACCATGGCCAAGCAGGACCAGGGGCTGCTTTTGGTCTCCAACTCACAGCCACGGGCGCTCCTCTCAATCCCCAAGGTTGACCTCTTCTGGCAGCTCCCGGCACCTCAGGACCAGGATCGGACACTCCAGCCCCTGGGCTTTGGTGAGTGTCAAGTGTGTGGGAGTCCTCTCTGAACAATCTTCTCTCCCACTGGTGCAGGCATTGGTACTGAGACCCGAACCACCCTGGCACCACAAGGGGCCACACAGCTGTCACAATGGCTGCAGGCACCATGGCCTTCACAATGGTGCCCAGGGACCCCGGGGGGTTTCCTGATGCAGCCGCAAGTTACACGGTTGGTAGCCAGAGTTTCTGAGGTGTGCTCCAGACCACTGGTTAGCAGCCCCCGGCACTGGATTCAGCTAGATCAGGCATCCCAATGGGCAGGAGGAGGTGGAAGACCAGCAACCACCAATGGAGGAAGAGCAGTCATCCTAGGCCTCATCATCTTCCTCACCAGATGAGGCGATATTGGCACTCCCTCCTCTGGTCCTGCAGGACGACAGTAGAGTGCATCAGGACTTCTTGGCTGATAACCTGGATCTCTAGATAGAGGAGGAACCCACCAACGCCCTTTTTGACATCCTCAGGAAAGTGGCTCCAGCTAGGGTCGCCTTCCCACTATTCAAAGGGCCTACCAAGATAGCCAAGGCATTGTCCCTATCCTCCTGGTTTCCCTCAATATCTAAGAGGGCTAAACACAAATATTTTGTCCCTGTCAAAGACCATAACTATTTGTATACCCACCTGACCCCCGAACTCACTTGTGGTAATCCGTTAACCAGAGGGAGAGCCAAGGCCAGCCTGCCCTACCCCCCAAAAATAAGGATTCTGGACACCTGGATCTCTTTGGACGCAAACTTTTTTAGTCTGATACTTCCTAGTTGTATGTGGCTAACCAGGAGGCCTTGATTGTCTGTTATGACTTGAGTATGTGGTAATCAATGGCTACATTTGAATCCTCTCTACCGGAGAACCCCAGAAAGGAGTTAAAGGCACTGGTAGAGGAAGGGGCCATGGCAGCTAGAGTGGAGCTCCAAGCAGCTTCAGATGCTTCAGACTTGGTGGCCTTATCCATGGCCTTAACCATCTCTATGTGCCTGTTGGCGTGGCTCCTGCTCTTAAGTTTGTCCGTGGAGGCCCAAAGCTCGCTGGAGGACCTCTCCTCCTATTGGATGGTCAGGCCCTGTTTGCAGAGAACAGACACTAAGTTGCATGGCTTGAAAGACTCTAGAATCACTCTAAAGACTCTGGGGTTGTATGTCCCAGGAATGGAGAGGATGTTGCCAGACCAGAATGTCCCAGACCACAGAGATTCAACCTGTATTGAAATACTTGTTGTCTCGCTCATTATAAGGACAGAAAAATTTGATGATAAAACATAAAATTGTGTCTATTACAAAATGATTTCTGTGGCAAATGTACTCATTCTTTCATATTGTTTTTACTGTGCTTACTGTATTGCTGAACAGTATATTGGTGTTTTTCAATTGATCATAAGAGCAGGTATTTGTACCTGAGCTATCACTAAACATATACAAGGAAATATAAAAGTTGACTTTTATTTCAATTCTTTAATTACAATTATTTTATTTGTTGGCTTATGTCAGAGCTTAAATTTTACTTGTGTTAATTGTAGTTTAGATAGAATATTCTGCTAGGTCTTGTAATTAAAGTATAGGAGTAGGAATGAGGATTTCTTGCTCTATTCTTGGTTCTTTCAAAAGGCTTTCTATCTGAGCTACTGTAAAACAAGTCCTGTAGGCCAAAGACTGTATTGCATTGTGATCCTCACATTGAAAATACTACAGAAATACAGAATATTATTATTATTATTTTATTATTATATCAAAAAAGTGTGAGACAAAAGAAGCAATAATCATCTTCACTTTATATAAATCTGCACTCTTACCAATAGTTCTTTCTCTCCAAAGACATGCAAAATATTTCGCCCTTGGATGGATCAAGTTGTGTGGCGATGCATGCCTCCTCGGGTCAATGGCAAAGTTATTACTGTGAGACTGCACTTCCATATGTCTGCAAGAAGCCACTTAACAATACCAAATCAGAATTACCAGGTAATCCGTCGTCACACATCTGTTTCTGAATAGTATATAGTGATATGAGAGTAATATCCACTGCTGCTGTAGTCACCTGCTAGTGTTTAAGGTCCTCTTCTCACTCTGACCACATCAGCCTCCCTTCCCAAAATCCCATTGCACTGACATAAACCCAGAATTGGAAGCCAGGAACTGCTGAGTTGGTGTCTGACCTTCTGTATAATCTTTACCTCTCTTATACTTGCTTCAGAGGGGGTGTTCTGAGAGGTAGTTAATGTTTGTACAGTGCTTTGATGAGTTAAACTAGAGAAGAACAAAGTGTTAGGACGCTATCCTCATTACCACGGTGTCTCCTCACCTCCTATATCTAAACTGTGTCCCCTTGTTTGGTTTTGTCTGAGTTAGTATGTAAGCTCTTTGAAGTAGGGTCTCTATGTCTTCTCTCTGGTTTTATAAAATACTTTGTGTAGTGTCATAAGCATTCAGTAGGCTTTTCGCGGAAATAGTACATTTACCCACTGTAACATTCCATCATACAACTTGCAATTATTGAAAATGTATTTGTTTTGTGTCTTTTTAAATCAGTAGGGCTGAACCTCATTGGAGGTTGAGCCTTTTTACAGAAACATACTTAGGAGAAAAAGATAGTAGGCACTCCAGGGCTGAGACTGGGAATTTTTGTATGTTTTCATAGCATTAATCTTGAATGAGGCTATTCAGTAGTACAACAATCTGTATAAATATTATTGTATACTTGACATGAATTCCTTCTAAATCAAGCTGCTGAAGCTGAGGGAGTGATATACTGGCTGCTAACAATGAAGTAGCATTATTTTTAGCTGCTTGGCTGTGTGTGCTAATGTAGTTTTGAGGGAAGATGTGGTTGGTTTTTTTGTTGTGCTTTTTTTAACAAACACCTTTTGCTTAGTTAGGGTAATGGATAACTTTTACTTCCCACTGCAACTAGCTGTTTTTTCTATGCCCCTTTCCTACCACTCAAATCTTACTAATCACTATTCTAGTTTCTCCCCCCCTACAACAGCTGGATTAATGCAAGCCCCAAATGTTTCTCTTTGATCCTTGGCTTAGGTTCTAACATTGTAAGAGCGACGTTACTTGATTTTATTAACATTACCGCTCTCCGTTTTACTTTAAGTCATTGATGTTTGTAATAAGTGTCTGACATATAGGAATTCTTGTAGAGACTGGAGCTTCCTCTGTGTACTTCTTGTTTGGGGCAATATCTGTGCTGTGAGAAGAGAACTTGAACAGTAACACTGAAGTGGATCTTTCTTTCCATTTGATACCATTGGGGAGCTACCCTTTAAAATGGTCCCCTCGTCTTATTGAATCACAGAGTACAATTTGGGTCACTGGTGTCAGAGAAAGAGGAAATAATAACATTTACCTGCTGGGTGAACACATTCTATTTGCTCTGTTTTGGAAGCTTTGAGATTCCGCAAGAAAACATTTATCAAAATTTCAGTTTACACAATAATCCATGTAACTCACATGGCACATAATCCACATTCTCTTCATTCTCAGATGTTTGGAGGTACTTGGAGACTCAATGTGATTCAGGCTGGCTTCCATACAGTGGTTTTTGCTATATGCTGATGAATAAACAAGCTTCTTGGAATGTGGCAGATCAGTCGTGCAAAGCAAACAAAAGTGACCTCATCAGCATACATTCTTTAGCAGATGTTGAGCTGATTGTTACAAAGCTTCATAATGGTAAGTCTGGATAGTTAATATAAAGGGTCAGTGTTTAAGTGCTGCTGGCTATAAATGCTGAATTACCACAAATTTGCTTTTAGCTTTTAAATGGAGTTAATAGATTATGGTTTGTAACCAACAGTCAGGAAGTGACCTCACTTCCATTCATGTATCATCATAGTGGCTATTACAGTGCAGTTCCAGTTGGACCATGTTAATTTCGTTGGAAGAGTAAAATGAACAGTAACTCTAGGAGCCCAGAAATTTACTGTCAGCAGGTTATAGAGAGAGCTATAAGGCCAGCTCCTCAGTATGTCTATCTTGGTAGATCTCCATTGTCTTCAGTAGTAATAGTATGTTGATTTCAGTGGAGTAAACTGATTAATGTTAGCTGAGGAACTGACCTGTGAAGATCAGCCTCTCTGGAGAAAAAAATAGTTTCCTCAAAAGTTGTTCAGGGTTGCTTACTCTGCTTTATATTGGTTTGTTTTTTCTTTGTGTTTTCTTCTATGTTTTACACAGGATGATGATAGTTCTTCATTCAAAGCTAAGCAGTTACTTGAGTTATTATTTGACTATTGGTCACTGAGCTAATAGAACTCTATTCTAATCTTCATACTCGCGTACTTCATTTTGCTAATACTGAGAATTATTTTGGATTAGTGGTAATTGTGCTTCTTTGTA
Source organism: Rafetus swinhoei (assembly GCA_019425775.1). Classification (NCBI taxonomy): domain Eukaryota; kingdom Metazoa; phylum Chordata; order Testudines; family Trionychidae; genus Rafetus; species Rafetus swinhoei. The sequence continues at coordinate 34,489,678 of CM033439.1, read as the reverse complement.
AATGTCACAAACAAGCAGTTGCATATAATCATACATTATAAAAACAGGATTGTTAAAAATGCTTTGTTCCAGTCTCAGATCCTTGATCTTATTGTTAGAATAGGTATCTGAGAAAAATGCAGTGCAGACTAAGAAATGACAAATTTTGGAGGGCTTCTATACATTTTTGTTTGTTTGTTTTGCATGCTGTTAAATTAATTTTTTTGTTTTGTTTTTATTTGCAATTATCTGACTTTGCAAAAGTTTAAAAAACAAAACAAAAACCCTTATCACCATTTTAACTTTTAGAAACTAAAGAGGAAATATGGACGGGGTTTCATGAATGTGGATACTCCAGCTTTGTTTAACTGGTCAGATGGGTCCAAAGTAGTTTTCACTTACTGGGATCAGAACGAACCAAAAATTCCTTTTAACAGCACTCCGAATTGTGTATCCTATTCAGGAAAGGTAAGAACCGAGTGATTTTTCAATCAAATAGTCTTATGTGATGCATGCAAAGGCTGAGAGCAAAATAATACCCAAATACAACTGATTCATCCTTGATATACACAGAAGCATAGGGATAATGAAATCAAATCTCTTAGTTTTAGAAATTATTATTTGACACTTTAAAAAAAAGAAGATTGCTTGAAATTATTTATCCAAGCTTTGTATACTGTGTGTCTTGAGTCTCCTATGTGTGTCATGGGCTGCAAGGGAATGGAAAAAACATGTTTTGAAATTCTCAGATTCTGCCACTAGCAGCTGCTGCTTTGGCTGCTGTTGAAGAGCAGCTAGTTGCTTCTCCATGTTGTTTTCAACCCTGCTCTTCCTTATGAGTTACCATTTACCATCTCCTTTTTATGTCTAGGTGTCAGAGGGACAAGAGGGAAGGAGGCGGGCAGGTAGAGCTATAGAGAGGAGGAGCCAGCCTCAATCAACCCCCAGAAGCTTGAAGCTCTGTGAGCAACTGAGTCGACCCTCCCTTCTTAGAAGGGGTACTGAGACACTTGGAGTGAAGGACAGAGACCAGGGCTGGTAGAGAATAGTAAAGGGAGTGACTGAGGGGGAGAGAAATCTTGATAACACCACAAAGATGCCAGAGTAGGGAGTTGGCCATAGCTTTTCCCCTGGAACAGATCCAGTAGCTATCCTGCACATGCTCATGAAAGAGGAGCGATAGAATCCTGTGAGGAGGGAGAGGTAGCTTGGAGGAAGACTTTAGGGCCTGGCTGGAGCTGTCATGGATTTTTTTTATAGCATCTAGATTTCTGCATGCATATCCAAACCAAATTGTTTGAGCAAATTCTGAACTTACAGACTTTTCTCCATCAAGGTTTTTATCTGTACTTGTTTGTTCAATTATGAAATTATGGAATTTTACTTCATCTTGTGTGTTTGGGCAGCATTGCGTTGAGGTAACAACACATGGGGAAAGGGCAGTTGGGTTTGGTGTTTGTGGGAACCGGTGTTCCTTCTAAGCTGTGGGGCAGTACAGCTTCACAGGTGATTAATCAGCCTCACCCAGTCAGTTCTGTGCACTGAGCCCTGAGCCTCTGGTGGGAACTCCGTGGTGAACAAGGGGTTGCTACTTCTGTTGTGACCAGTGGAATTGGTGTCTTCAAGAGGGTCATAGGAGACCCTGGTCAACTTGGAGGCAATGAAGTATCCATGTAATTCTTTGGTAAAGAGCAGCTTAGAAGTGTACTGGAAGGAAATAGCGGGACATCTGGCTGACAAAGATCTCTCAAGCAAGCTTTTTACAGAGCTAGTAACCAGGAAAATCTTTAATCTTTAAAGAAGCAAGAGCCAGGAAAGGCTGATTGAGCCTGGAGGAGTCCCCACAACTTAAATTGGCTTATGTCTACGTCACAGCAATGATTTTAAACCAAAGTATAGGCAGAAATAAGTTCAAATTTGAAACCTTTGAGGAGTCTTTTATCCCCTTTTTCCCTTCCTTTCTAATAGTTGGGTCGGTGGAGAGTCGAATCTTGTGAAAAGAAACTGAAATATGTATGCATGAAAAAAGGAGAGATTTTGAATGAAACAACCTCTGATAAACACTGTTTCATCAAAGAGGTAATAATTTATAATGCCAATGATTTTAAAAATTGTGATTTTTTTTTTTTATCTTACTTTAGTGTAAAAATGTTGCCTACATAAAATTACTCTTGTTTCCTCTGTTTTGGAGTTTTTAAGTTTTAAAAGAATGTCTGAAACATTGAATAGTTCTAGCTTTTAAAAGAAACATTCAAGTAGTTTGGACCCAAATCTTACTTTCATTTAAAATTCTCTTAACTGGCTAGGGATTATCTTTTATAAGTCTTACCCCCTGTGTTTATTGAGAAGTATATTGAAATGCTGGCAGGCAATTTAGGTTCAACATGTAAGCTGTGACGTATTTCTTTATTTTAAAATGGATTTTAGAAGCCCTAACGTTAATAGATGCTTGCATTAACTCCCTTTTCGGTTTGTTTTCATTTTGTTTTAATTCAATAAAAGCAGTTTTTGTTTGTATTTAAACATTTCCATCTAGTGTTTGCAACACAAAGAACTAAGGCATTGTGCTGGTTCATAAATAAAACCTAGAAGTGAAGCTGTATTAGAGAGTGACTAGAAATATAAGTGAAACTGGCCTATATTTGTTCTCCCACCTGAACAAAGTTCAAAATATATAGCAAAGATGTTATAAAGTAAATCAGTTTTAATAACCCAGGGGTTATCTTTTTAGTAAGACAGCTAAGATATTTCTGATTTTAAAATATGGTTTCTAACGTGAATCCCTAATAAAGAACACCTTCGTGCTCAAAGGTGTCTTTCTGCACATCCTTCTTGTATTTTTTATTTGCTACTGCATAGACTATTAGCATGAATGGAAGCACAGTGATGTAAGACTGAAAGGTACCTTGAGACATTATTTAGTCCAGCCCTGACACCTTTGAGTCAGGCCATTGTATACCTATGCCATCCCTGACAGATGCTTGTATAATCTGTTCTTGAAATCCTCCAGTAACAGGGATTTCACTACCTTCCCTGGAAGCCTAGTCCAGTGCTTAACTATCCTTATAGTTAGAAAATTTTCCTAATATCTCATCTAAATCACCCTTGCACTGCAGATTCATCTGATTACTTTTTGGGTGGACATGGAGAACAATTGATCTCCATCCTTTTTAAAACAGCCCTTACACTCAGACCCTCCGTCTCAAGTCTCCCTCTGTCTCAAGACAAATCAGTTTTTATAACCTTTCCTCATAGGTCAGGTTTTTAACCCTTTTGTCATCGTTTTTGTTCCTCTTCGCTGACTGTCCAGTATGTCAACATTCTTCATAAAGTGTGTCTCCCAGAACTAGACACAGTACTCCATCTGAAGCATCATCAGTGCCAAGTACAGTGGGAAAACTTCCTCACGTCTCTTATGTATGAAACTCTTGTTAATACATCTCAGAATTATATTAGTCTTTTCTGCACATGCATCACATTGTTGACTCTCATACAATTTGTGATTCACTATGACTTCTAGCTCCTTCTCAGCAGTATTACTTGCCAGGGATTCCCCTTTTTCTAGTTGTGCATTTGATTTTTCCTTTCTAAGTGAACTACTTTGTATATTTTTTGTTGTTGTTGAATTTCATCTTCTTGCTTTCAGACTAATTGTTTAATTTGTCAAGGTCATTTTGATGTTCTTCAAAGTACTTGTCACTCAGTCCCAGCTTGGGATCATCCAAAAATTTTATAAGCAAACTCTCCATTTAATTATCCAAGTCATTAATGAAAATACTGAATAGGACTGTAACAAGGACTGTCATCCTGCAGGACCCCACTAAAGACACCCTGTAATCTTGACAGTGAACAACTGAAAACTAATCTTTGAGTACAATCTTTCAACTAGTTATGTACTCAACGTGTAATAATTTCATCTAGACCACATTTCTCTGGTTTGCTTATGTGTGGGACTGTGTCAGAAGCCTTATTACAATCAAGATATATCACAACTACTGCTTCCTCTTGGTTCATTAGGGTAATCCCATCAGAGAATGGAAATTTGGTCTGGTATGGTTTGTTTTTAACAAATCCATGTTGGCTATTACTTATCCTATTTTCCTCTAGGTACTTACAAATTGATTGTTTAATAATTTGTTCCAATATCTTTCCAAGTATTGAAGTTATGCTGACTGCTCTATAATTCTCCAGGTCTTTTTTTTTGTCCTTTCATTTGAAAGACAGGTGCTGTGTTTGCTCTTCTCCAGTCCCCTGGGACCTTACTCATCATCTGTGAATTCTCAAAGATAAATCACTAATGGTTCTAAGATCACTTCAGCTAGTTCCTTAAGCATCCTGTGGTGAATTTTGTCAGGCCCTGCTGACATCAGTGTATCTAATTTAGCAAAATATTATTTCCTTATTCTAGCTTGTGCCCCTTCTCCCTTGTTTAAAATTAATTGGGTTATGTATTTGGACTCAATTTTTAAAGATATTTAGGCATTGCTACATTCAGCATTGCAAAGACTAACTGACTTAGGAGCATAAGTCTTGTTTTCAAAAGTAATTTGGCACTTAGGAGTCTAAATCAATGGGATTTAGAATTCAATCTTGTTAGTCAGAATTAAGTCTAAAATTGCTGCCCCTTGCCCCTTCCTCTTCTCCCTCCCCCACTTCCTCTCCCATTACTTTTCTAAAGTAAGAAATTGTTCCCAGTACATTCCAAGAACTTAATGGATATTTTGTGTTTTTCCAAGCTACATTTCCAGTAGATGTCTGAGTAGTTAAGGTGTCTCATTACTATAGGTCTTGTGCTTGGGATATTTCTGTTACTTGTTATGAGTGCCTCTTCTACCACCTCCTGCTGAGTTGATGGTCTGTTGTAAAGCCCGTACCATGATATTACCGTTGACTTTTCTTTCTTCCTTTTGTCTTCAACCAGAAACTTTCAAATGATGTGCCTCTCACCTCCTTCAGGATCTCAGAGCAAGTGAATACATTCTTGATGCCTAGTGCAACACCTCTTTTCCCCCCCCTCCCCTCCCCGCCATGTTCCTGAATGAGCTATTCCCCTCTAAATCACTATTCCAGTCTGTTCATAAATTGATACTACAAACCATTGCATTTTTAAAAATAAACATCTTAAAAATCCCAAGCTCATTAAAGTCAGTGGCTAAACTCCCATTTATTTCAGTGAGGCCAGAATTTCACTCTAGTATCGATGTTTGACAAACAGTAGTCAGTACTCTTCCTACACTGTGCTGCACACACAATGGTGCATTTTTATTCCTGAGTCTGTATTCTCTTTTGCCTTGTTTCCCAAATGCTATAGGTCTGGGGCTTGATCGTGACATTTACTTAAAGTAAAGGGATCTGGTGTGGGATAGTGCTCATGTTCTTTCTTCTCTGGCTGAGAGGGTGAAAATTTTGTAATACCCTGACCTTTGGTCTTTTAAGTACTATGTTTGTGCATGGACATCAAGCAGTGGTGTAATGATTTATTTTAGGGAAGTAGGTTGACCATACTGTCAGAACTTGCCTGCAAAAATATAAATGTTTCATTCTCTAAACTTGTAGGGATGGCAGAGACACGGAGACTTCTGTTACAAGATCCATAACAGTAAAGTATCATTTGGAGCTCAGTGCAATCTTACAATAATGAACAGGTACAGCCATGTATCTATTTATTTATTATTTGTATTACATTAGATCTTAGACGCTCCAATCAAAGAGGTGTTAGGTACAGTAAAGACAAGTAATAAGACAGTTTCTGCCCTAAAGAGCTCATAAGCTAGGTTTACATGACATAACAGTTGGTGGTGGGAGGACAAGGTAACATTAAAACAAGAGTGATATGCATGGTAGGCCGTAGTGTCAGCTTACCACCTGTCTAGTCCTTATCAGCTGTTAATATATTTTAAGCAATTCAAATTTGCATATTTAGAAATTATATTATCTTAATGTACAGAATGCATCAACCGCCTCTTATAACCATTTGGACTTACCCATCTGCATAGAGAAGAGAATATCCCTTCATTTTGAAATTGATTTAATAGTTGCAAATATCCTTGTAATCTCTCTTCAAAATACTTTGTGACTATTGCAGGTTTGAGCAAGAATTTATAAATAGTTTGATTGGAAAATACAGTAAAAGTGAAGACAAATATTTCTGGACAGGATTACAAGATATCAGTCGTTCAGGAAAGTATACCTGGGGTGATGTAGATGGGAGAAAAAATGCTGTGATGTATGCAAACTGGAATTCCTTACAGCCAGGTAAAATATTTAATAGTTAAGAAAAATAAATAACCATGATAAGGTGCATTTGTATTTCACAAGATTGGTACACACAGTAATTAAAAAACCAGTGGACTTTCTGAAAATCAGCAAGGAGATTTAAATGTTGTCTTTGTTTATTAAAATCTTAGCATTTCCAGGAGGATGTGTAGCAATGCCAAATGGGAAATTTCTTGGAAAATGGGAGGTCAAGGATTGTAAAACCTTTACAGCCTTGTCTATCTGCAAGAACTATACAGGGCCTCCCAGGCAACCAGAAGTACTTCCTAAGCCAACTGACCCTTGTCCTCTTGGATGGCAAAATGGATCAGGCCTTGCCTGTTATAAGGTAAAATACATCTTCCCATTAAATTCCATAATTCCTCTCTTGCAGCCATTTGTACATATATGTTAATGGCCAGTTTGTGACTTTAAGCAGTGCTATGGGCAGTTTCAGAGAGGCCATACTGCACCAGAAGCCCAAAGAAAAATTCTTGCTGACTCCGGCCAAATACCTCCAAAAGCTCTTAGGCAATGCACACTGGACTTATCAACTCTACCATCCTTTGAAAGGTGCAGCATGCAATCCCCTCCATGCCAGCATTACTGACAGTTGCAAGTAAGGCTGAGGCACAGCTTTGCCATTGCTTCCCTTTCAGGAGTCTAGTGCTGTTGGTGACACTAACAAGGAGTGTCTTCATTCCAGCCTGGCTGTTATTCAGCTTCACAAAGAAGGCACTTGTCACTATGCAGCTTTTTCCCTCTCACATCTCCTTGGGTACCACCATCTGAAGCCATGGATGGGGAGATTTGACTTTTCATTCAGGCTACAGGAATATGTGGATCTCATGCCCCAAACAGCATAGACAAATTTCCAATTTGTATTTGCTGTTTTAAGATTGCTGAGTCAATTAGCCGTTGGCTAGAATGGCTTCATTGATCTTGATTTTAGAAACACTCTTTTTTTCCTTTTAAAAATCTTAATGGAATTGCTGAGAATCAAATCACATTAAAAAGAATGGGTTGTTTGAGTTACACCTCCTAATTTCTGGATTCACTATTTCGGATGCAGTATAAACTTTAGACAGTAAACTGGAGATCACATTATTGTTACCCAGATCTCAGTCCATCTGAGCATCCAACTTTTTAAAGTGTGAGTGGAATCCCTGCTCAGAGGTTGGATAGAGCTGGGAGGAAGGGCTGCTGAGAGTAGGGTGGAGGGAAGTAACCCAGCTGGTCAGAGTGGGGCTCAGGACATAGGTGGGAGTGGGCTGGCTATAGCAGGGCTTAATGGTGAAGTTGGGAGGATAGAATGGCTTACATGAAAAAGGAAATGTGCGATGATCTAGTGAATTTGTGCCTGTGATATGTTACTCCTGGTGGAATTGTAAGCCAAAAAAATTAAAAATGCTGTGCATAATATTTTAAAATTCTGCAAAAATCTTCATAATTTATTTGTCAGAATAATTCAATATACTCATTCCAGTTTCAATCATTTTGGTAATTTATTCCAGATTACCTGTCAGCAAGTAGATCTGTGACAATACATTCAACAAAAAAGATTCAGGAAATGTTTTTTGACAAATAGATTCCTTACTAGGCATATTGAGACATAACTCTTGAGTAATAATTCATTTAAACAACAATACAGAACCATATTTCCACACCCCTCAGAAGCAGTGCAAAGGCTTGGGGGAGGCAGAGGTAATGGGGGAGCCGAGAGAGAGAACAGTAAGTTGCTGAGAGAGAGCCTGGCTGTCAACTTGGAGGCCTGGTGGCTATTAAGTGGGAGAAGTATGGAACAGGGTTTTTTTGGCAAGAGACAGGGCGGAATTGTTAGGGAGCTTCCCCTATGCAGACCCTGGCTGATCCCCCTAGCCCAGGGGTGGGCAATAATTTTTGATGAGGGGCCACTCTAAGATTTTTGGTAAGTGGTCAAGGGCTGCACTTTTCTATGGAGGGGTGCAGGATTTGGGATGGAGGTTGGGTGCACATGGGTGTTTGGGGTAGGGAGACTGAGTTCTGAGAAGGAGTTTGGGTGAAGGAGGGGGTTGTGACCTGAGTCAGGGGATTGGGGTGCAGCATCCAGGAGTGGGTATGGGTGCAGAGAGGAGTCTGGCCTGGGAGAGGGCTGTAGGAAGGGGTGCAAGGTCTGGGATGGAGTTCTGACCTGGGGTGGGTGGGGTTTGGATGGTGACCTGAAGCAGGAGGAGGTGATGAGCTCGGGTAGGGAGTTGGGGTGCGGGAAGGAGTGGGGTGTTAGAGGCAGGCTCTGGCTAGGAGGCTCTTATCAAGGAGGCTTCCAGCCTGGTGGCGTAAAGGGAGTTTTTTTTCTGCTGGGAGCTGCTGCTGTTGTGTGCCACAGTGCCCTGGGTGGACAAAAGGTGCAACTGCAACAACACTTTGACAGCATTTTTTCTGAGAGGAAAAAATGGAAAGCTACAGAGCTTATTAAATATGTGCATGTGCATTAGCACATCCCAGGAGTAGGCAGCAGCAGAGGGTGGCTGAAAGCTTTCTCTCACTGGAGCATTCTGTTGGCCTGATTTTAGTGTTGCTTTTCTGATAGTCACCAAAATCCATATGTTTCTGTCCCTTTTTTTTTTTTTTTTTTTTTCATATTTAGAACATTGCTTGACATTTTGGAATTTACCAAATGCAGTTTTCCAAAATTCTTGTGGTACATACAGACAAGAGGAGAAGTACCATCTAGCTGAGTGTAGACCAACAATATATGGACCCAAAAATCCAGAGACTCCAGTGGTTGCCGCAAATAAAACTGGGGGTGGGGGAGATAATTCCATTTTTTTTTATTATTTTTTTTTTTTAAGAACAAGTTTAAAATCAAATTCTCTATCTTCTTCCCCAGAAAGAAATGATTATTTCCTATAAATAGTGCCCATATTTGAGTAGGATGATAGAAACTAAACAGTGATGCCACTGAATGCTGTCACTTTGTGGTTTTTTTGCAGTTCTTTCATAAGGAAAGAGTGCTGAGAACCAGGACCTGGGAAGAGGCAGAAAGATTCTGTGAAGCACTAGGAGGTCATCTTCCTAGTTTCAGTGATATTACAGAAATGAAGGAGCTCCATTCTATACTAAGAGACGTTATCAGGTAATAATCTAGAAATGCCATGGTGATGTAGTGTTTTCATTTCTGCACTGCTGAGATTGGTGTCTAACCCTGTGTTTAAGTCTGAGAAATGCTACATCTAATGTGTATTTTGTCATTTGAATAACTCTGATGTTAAAATTTTTACCTTTTGTAAATGAGTATCCTGTAGTTTCTGATTTTAATAGGTAAAATCTGATTTCATTTTAGGCTATGATTCAACCTAGATTACATATCAAGAGAAAATCTTCAACCAGTCAGAATCCCCTCAGAAATAAAATTGAAAGCTCTATCAATGAGCCAAATTCTGCCTTAAAACAAGCAGACTTGATTTGAAATAACTGTAGTTTTACAACAGCTATAAATCTTTTTCCAAATAAGCCATTCCAATGAAGAACTAATTGATTTTTAGGATTGTCCTGAATCACTTACACCATCCTAGACATGTCCCTAAAATGTATATAACTAGATAATAAAGGAGACAGTGCAGCACTTTGAAAAGCTCTGAATGAAGTAAAAACATGTATTTTCTTGTATATCTTTGTTGTACAATAGCAGTAGCCTTAATTATTCAGTAGCATGTTTCATTGCCTCTTCTTTGCATTATCATTCATCAGTCTCTGCATTCATTTATTTCTTATTGAAAAGCAAAAGAGATTCTGTTCGTTAAAGCTACCTTTTAAAATTCTGCTTTCCCACTAGAATGGAATGACCAACCTTTTTTAAAAATGAATCAGTAACATTTTATCATTATCATCATTTTCATTGTGGTATTGGTGACAATATTTCCCATTGAAGCCATTGATGGCAGTAGGCTCAGGATTGCACCCTTTGTGTCTCTTACATCACCAGTACATGGGGTGGTTCTGTAGCAAGTATACATCCAAAACTTCATTGGCATTCAAAGTCTACTCTAAGCCACCAGTTCTCAAACTGTGGGCTGGGATCCCAAAGTTGGTTAATGGGGTTTCCAGAATTGTCTTAGACTTGTTGGAGACCAAAGCAAAGCCTGAGGCCCACTGTCCAAGGCTAGGCTTCTGCCCCAGGCAGAAGGGTCCAGCTTACAGGTTCCTGCCTCTGCTTTGTCCCTCCCTGCCCCGCCCAGGGTGGTACAGCTTAGGCTTTGACCCTCCTACTTAAGGCACTGGGGCTCAGGCCCCACTCCGTCCTCCTAGGGTGGTGTAATACATTTTGTTGTCTGAAGGGGGTCACAGTAGGGATGTTAAATTGCAGTAATCTGGCAAATCATGTAGTTGATACAATTTGTGTCGACTATACGATTAGTCGATAGGACCGCTCTGCAGATCCACAGCGGGGATAGCTTCAGGAGTCAGCTCAAGCCAGGATTGAGAAGTCCTGGCTTATGCTGGCTCTGGAAGCCACCTGTGCTACAGCTCTGCATTTTAAATGTAATAAGAGCTGCTGGACTCTTTCTGCATTTAAAATGCAGAAGCACAGTGTCCTGGACCAATACAACTCAGGACTTCTTGGTACCAGCTCATGCTGAGTCCAGCAGCCTCTTTTCATAGCACCACACACAGGGACTACTGCCAGAGCAACCTTTGCCCATGGCGAGCCTCGGCCCGCTGTGAAAAGAGGCTTCTTTGCAGCAGCCTCCACTATTCACCTCCGCGTCTCCCCACCCGCCCCTCCCACCCGCAGTGGGTAGGGAGGTGGCACTGCAGAGCCGGTGCTGGGTGGAACCAGTTTTTAAGCCGGCTCCCCCCGAGCACCGGCTCCTGTTTCCACTCACCCCACCACACACACTGCCTCTCATAGAGACAGCAACAGGGAGGGGAGCAAGTAGTCAATATTCTAGTCGATGACTCGCTAGCATCCCTAGGTCACAGTACCATGATGTTTGAGAACCCCTTACTTAGGCAGTTATTACCCTAAGAAGACAGTTACCCTGTTATTACCTGTCATATTACCCTATGACAGTCAATCTGCTTAACATAATACCACTTCTTTGGATAGTTTCAAAGGAAACACAAGTTCTCCAAAAGTTTCAAAGGGTTGTCGTGTTAGTCTATAACTGGAAAAACTTAAAAAATAATGAATAGTCTAGCTGGTTTTTGAAATTGGCTTGCAATAATACGGTAACACTCATTAATGGATCCCAAAGTTACTGTATTATTCCAAGCCAATTTCAAAACCCATCTTGAAAGGGAGGCTGCAGAATTTAATTTCATTTACAAGTTTGATACCTGCAACAGAGTTCTAAACAAAGACCTTGCATGGATGGCCTGCTACATTCCACATCCTAATGACATGAGAAACGAAGCACCGGGTGCTTAAGAGCACTTAGTGCCCACTCTATCAGCTTCATGTAGCGTGGACACTGACAAGTGTATCCCTTTTTTTCTCTTCTTTTCTTCTTTTTCCTTCCCGTCTTCCTTCTTTCCCTCCCTCCCCTCATCCGTTGTCTTTCTTTGCTTTTTATTTGGAACCTGGACTCCTTTAACTCCATTCATCTGAAGAAGTGGGTTATGCCCACGAAAGGTCATGATACCAGCTACAAATTTTGTTAGTCTCTAAGGTGCTGCAAGACTATTGGTTATTTAAGTTTTTTTTAAGTTGTCCAAAGTTTTTCTTGGCTCAGGAATAATGAGGCAAAGCAGAGATGTTTGCTTTCCATCTTCTCTTTAAAATGACTTTAAATCTACCTTGTTACAGTGAAATGATTGCTTCTTTCTGCTGAATTATGTCATTGTGACAGTTGCTCTCTGTTCTCGACTTCTGTATTCTTGTTGCCATAGAGAAAAATCTTACTTCAGGAATGGCTGAATGTCAATTTTTTGAAAGCGAGTTTTATTTTTATGACAAGATGCTCTCTGTCTAAATAAAGTTTTGTTTTTTTAAATTAATCAATGAATCGTGCCATCTAGCAGTCTGGTTGGCACAGATTCCATTTGGCATACCTGGAATAACACTGTACAGACATTAGGTGAGCGTGCTGAGTTCTCTGCTATCAAGAAATGAAATGCTATATAAATTGCGAGTCCTGGATTTTTGTCAAAGAAGCGCTCTCTGAAAAGCCTTGTTATACATGGGTGTGATGTCAGACCCATGTGTAATAACGTTTTTGATTGATATTTTAGCTTTGCAGGACCTTGCCAGCTTAAATTTTTTGTTGCAGCCAGTCTCACTTAACTTCTTACATTTTCCTTCATAAACTAAAGGCTCTCAATGTACAATCTCTTGTAATACATTTTAAAAATTGAAATGCCACTGTCTACTAATACAGGATGACAGCAAACCCACTTCTATGTGTATATTTTAGAAATGTCTGTCTGTCTAGAGTCTGATTGTTCAATAACTCCTAAATGATAAGAGCTAGGACCACCAAATTTGGTATACAGCTTTCTCTTATCCTGACTTAAACCAAGATCAGAGTTTGGTTTATGTCTAGGAAATGGGAATAATATTTTCCCTGCAAAGCCACGACAATGGGGTAGCTCCTGGGACTGGGAGCGAGCAGGGCTGTCTGCCCACCGGTTCCTAAAATACTGTTAGTGCAGAGCCACAGCAGGGGTAGTTGCCGGACCCAGCACAAGCTAGGACTGAGCGTTTGCAGTGCTAACCTTTATCGATTAATTGTGTAGTTGACAAGTATTTTGTTGACTACACAGTTAACAGATTACACACTTCTTAACATCCCTATGGTACAACACTGATTATAAAACTCCTTCATGATTTAAGGCATTTGATTTCTCCTGGCTAGGATCTCCCACTTGAGATCATTTAGGGCAGGGGTTCTCAAACTTTGTGATACCGCAACCCTCTTCTAAGTTGCTCGTGACCCTCCAGGGGGTCAGGACCCACAGTTTGAGAAACTCGTATTTAGGGTCTTTCATTTGGGGAGAGTGGAATTTGAGTTGACCATAATACAGTATGCACAGTGTAATCTGTGTAGTCAGATATAGCAGCAGTAACAGAATGTACAGAACACTAGCCCAAAAGGTGGAAAGAATGCTGGGCTGCATCACTTGCACTGAGATCATTAACTTCTGCTAAAGAGATGTTACATGGTTAATGTTGCCTCTGGAGACTGGCACATTAAAATTGTTAATTTTTAAACAACTTTACACACTGCTGTTGGTTCACACTGTGCTTTTAGGGTTGCCAGGTGTCCAGTTTTGAACTGGACAGTCCAGTATTTGAGCTTTCTGTTCAGGAAACAAATTGAGAAAATATAAATGTGAAAATAGAAATGTCCGGTATTTTCTAAATAAGATGTATTGTAGATTGCGATGTAATGTCAAGTGTGTCCGGTACTTTTGTTGAAACCATCTGGCAACCCTATGTGCTTTACATTTTTTAGTTATGTAGAATTAGTGATTTCAGAGATCAGGGAGATACACAGCCTTTCTTAAAACAAGATGGGATTTTTTTGGGGGGAAACGAGAGTAGAAAACAGACAGACAAAGTTGTTTCATCTACAAATCCCTGGATGATTATGAGGTTGCAGTACTCCACAGCTTAAAGGATGTCTTCCCTGGAATTTAGTCACATTCTCTGCCTAAAATTGGCAATACAGTAGAATATTTGGTTGCTTGTGGAAGACTCAGCACGTTGGGTCATCCATCAGCCTACCCTCACATGACTCATCGTTATGCGTTTGTTTTCAGATATTGGCAAGAGACTATTTTCTTCTCCATTTGGTAATAGGAAGAGTAGCTAACTTAGTCCAACTTGCTGTTTGTTCAGATTTTTACCTTTGAGGCAAAGAAAGATGCAGAAGTGTTTGATGTCTTCTGTCTATTAGTGGAAGGTAAAATAAAGTACACCCTTTTCCTGCCTAAATAAAATAGGGTCTAAAGTTTCTTTACCAGGAATGTGGTAGCTAATTTGACATACAGGTGTGGCAGATCCAGTTGAGCAGATTCCAAAGGAATGAAAGTATTCTGTGTGAGGGTATGTCTACGCTACAGCGCTATTTCAAATTAACTTAATTCGGAATAGTTAATTCGAATTAAGCTAATTCGAAATAACGCATCTAGACACAAAAACTATTTCAAAATAGCGTTTTGCTATTTCGAAATAGCGTGTCCACACTGAGTGGACCCTGAACTGAAATTAAGGCTGGCTGGAACCAGTGCCAGCAGGGCATCAGGTTAGGACTTAGTGTGAGGGGCTGCTGCCTGAGGCTAACTGAGCTCCATGCTTAAAGGGACCCTACCCCCACCCCGGACAGACAGTTCTCAGGGTTCCCCGCTTGCTTGTCTACCTCGATGAGGGACAGCAAAGCAGTCCTGTCTTGGAGTGCCCTGAGTTCCCGCACTCGGGACACCACAGCACTCGGCCACATGGAGCAAGAGCTGCCCCTGGGCACGCTGGTGCGTCTCATGGGGTCGTTGCCATCAGTCCGGCTGCACTTGCTGCAGGCTGCCATCTGGGGGGTCCATCGGGGGGCTGCCAGGATCCAAGAGGCCCTGCGGGAAAGCGTCCACCCTGAGGAGCCCTCAGAGCCTCCCCGGTCCTCCCCACCGGGGGCTCGTGCCCCATTCCTCCCTCACATCCTTCCACTTACCCCTCCCTAGCCCCCCTTCCTAATGTCAAATAAAAGACACATATGTTCAAAAATAGAAACTGGGTTTATTGAACAAAACAGAGGGTGGGGGATGAACGTCTGGGGAGACTGGAAAAAGGAGGTGGGAGAGGGGAAGAGAGAGGGTGGAAGAGGGGAGGGGGAAACCTGGGAGGAGGGAGCTGTAAGGGGGAAGCAAGGGGAAGAAGGGGGAGGGGACACTCAGGGTCGGGGGGTCTCGCAGGACCAACTTCACTTTTATGCTAACCTGCTCCCAGGTTCGCATGTGGCCTTTGGTGGCCAGGCTGGCAGCTATCCTGCCATAGACGGCCACATTCCTCCGTCTAGTGCGGAGATCATGGACGTTGGGGGCATCCCCCCCCCAAACCTGAATAAGTCCATGATCTTCACCCTGGACCAGGAAGGCGCCCACCTTCTCCAGCCCCTGTCAGGCTCCTGGGAGCTGGCAGGCTGCTCCTGGGGAGCGGTGGAGGGCTGGCTGCCAGTGGCTTGCTGGCTCATGTTTTGGGGCCACTGGGTCAGGGGCCCCAGTGGCCACTGCTGGCTCTGGGCTGGCAAGCTTGGAGCTGACACAGGCACTGCGGCCTGGGTCTACCCCTTTAATGGCTCTGGGGGTGGGGGAGAGGAGAGTAAGTTTTCCTGGTTGTGCCCAGAATGGCCACCAGGGCTCCCTGGGAAGGGCTTGAGGCCCCCTATTTCGAATTAAGTGTCTACACAGCACTTAATTCAAAATAGCTATTTTGAATTTGGCATTATTCCTCATAGAATGAGGTTTACCAAATTTGAATTAAGGGCTCCACTATTTCGAATTAAATTCGAAATAGCGGTTTGCATGTATAGACGCTATTGAAGTTAATTCGAAATAACTGCTGTTATTTTGAATTAACTTTACAGTGTAGACATACTCAGAGGGTATGTACATTTTTCAAAACAATTCTTAAGAGTAGTGGTAAAACTGGTTGACCTGTCTGGCAAATAGTGAATTTTCTGAAAAGTGCAGGTGTGAGAGAATAAAAATGAAGATTCATTATTTTTAAAAAATCAAAATAGCTCATTTTGACATTTTCTAAACAAACAATGTTGACATTTCAATTGAGAACTAATTTTGTGTTGACTCATTTGACCTAAGCACTTTTGTTTGTTTGTTTGTTTGTTTGTTTTTTGGCTCAGAAAAAATCAATTTTGAACAGTAAACCAAAAATTAGTTATCCAGTCAGCTCTAGTTGGCAGTTTTTATCAGACTTCCACATTCCAGGATTTTTTATTTGAAAAAATTACTCCTGTATTAATCCACCAAAGAATAAAAAATGATTTATATGGGCCAGTCTTAATTGGTTTCAGTTTTTTCATATTTTAAATACCTGTCAGTTTTGATGACAATCAAAATATTTATAAAAAATAGATGACTTTACTAGAATAATACAATAGTACAATATTATACAGTAATATTAAACATCCACCTCCAAAGTGTTGTATGGTACTTTCAGCTTTGCCACAGTGTGAGAGGAAGACCAGCTGCATGCCGAATTCTTCCCATGTAATTCTTCTTCTGTACTTTGTGTTTAAAAAAAAAAAAAAAAAAAGGCCCCACCAAGATCAGGGCATGGTTATGGGAAGATTCAAACATCCACTGATGAAGCATGTGCATTTTTTGGGAAATATAAGTTAAACCATCATCACCTGCTGCTGGGCTGTGGCTATTAACTTTCCAGAGGCAGCTTTTCCAAACTTTGGAAAGAGCAAATTATTGGGTGATGGTAGCGAGGTATGGACAAAAGCCATGCTTCTGTTCCTTCAGGAGCAGGGACAGGCTAATATCTGCAAAATCGATATCTGTCGTTCCCATAGATTTCAGAATGTCTTGTAAGAAAAGTAGCTTTGGACCCTAGCTGCTTAGCAATAGTAGCAGCCCTACATGAGCCTACAATCCATGCAGTGGAATGATAGAGGCTAAAGAGCAGGTTCTGTTTTCTCCTTTCACTCCCATACACTCCTGGATCCAAAGGAGGTGTTCCCAGACTTCTGACCCAGATCTATCTCATGCTATCATAATGCCCTTAAAGAGACCTATTAATAGAACTGTGGTATTACTGCAGTTTTAAATATATGCATTGAAATCCCCTTTTATATGACAACCTTTCTCTTGGAATGGAGCTGAGAATTTTAAGTTTTAATTACCCCACTATTTTTTTTAAAAAAAGAAGACAATCCAGCATTTTAAAGTTCATTGAAGTCACTGGGGAGTATGTGCTTGTTTCATCTGTGCTACTTTTGCTTTAAATAAATCCTCTATCCTTGGTAATGGGACTCCCAGTTAAAAATATTTTCCTTAATAAGTACTGTCAGAGCCTAGTTAAACTGGGATATAATACTAGTAATTTATCCAGAACAAAGTGAAGGATTTGCAAGTTAGATACTATACTTGTATTTTTAAACTGGTCTCCAAAGTTTGATATTTAAAGAGAGGCTTTAAAATTACTCATTTTTCATTCATGTACTAGAATGAACATACACTTGTGATTACTTTTTTTATCTATGTGTTTACAGTAATGACCGATGGGTCTGGGTAGGACTCAATAAGAGGAATCCAGATTCTCTAGGAACCTGGGAATGGAGTGATAACAATCCGGTAAGTTAAATTCATCTTTATCCAGAAAGTACTACCATTTTAACATTTGTTTGAATTTTGATTGGGTTGAAAATATAACCAACTAACTGATATTTTAGATTAATCTTGTTCTGTGGCACATGAAGAATACAGAAAAACACTTAGGTAAAACTTTGCAGTTAGGAGACTCGCAATTAAAAATATCTCATAACTATAGTTTTTCCAGTCTCTGCCTTTATACTGTATATCTGACAAACTATTTAAATGTAATAAGGATCCCAAAGCTGCTGGACAAGGTGTCTTTATATTCTAGGGGTGGCCAACCCATTCTAGACGAAGAGCTACAATAGCAGTGGAGACAGCGTGAAGAGCTGGGGAAAAGTTGTTGAGGGGGGGAAAAAAAAAAAGCTGCTCTGGGGGAAATAGGTACTGGTACATTCGTGGCTTTTGTTGTTGTTGTTAACAACTTTTCTCCGGGTCTTCACAACCCTCCCCTCATTTTTTTGTTTTTTTTTGGCTCAACAACTTTGCCCCGGCTCGTCACGCTGTCTCCACTGCTATTGTGGCTCACAAAAAAAGCACTGGGAAGGGGTGAGAGGTGCAAGCTCTGGGAGGGAATTTGGGTGCAGGAGGAAGTAGAGAAGAGGATGCTGGCTCAGGGAAGGGGCTCCAGGCTGGAGAGTGTTGGGGTCAGGTGGAGGGTTGGGGTGCTGAGGCCGCAGGCTTGTGGCTGTGAGGGTGCAGGAGTTTGGGCTGGGGTGCATGAGGGGCTCAGGCGGGAGGCTGGGAGTATGATGGGCTCAGGACACAGATTTGCAGTGTGTGGATGGTGCAGGAGTGTTGTGGCAGAAGACTGGGGATGTGAGGGTGCAGGAGTTTGGGGATGTGAGAGGCTCAGGACAGGGGGTTCCAGTGTATGATAGGCTCAGGTTTGGGACCTGGGGAGGTGCCGGAGGGTTATGATGCTGCGGCCAGATGGGGGCTTGGCCCCAATTGGGGGATTGTTGGCCAAGTTTCATTTTTAAATGAAATATTATGTCAAACACAAAATGTTTCAGCATTGTCTTTATTTATGAGAGGGGTGGGGAACCTGTTTTGAGTCAGGGGTCACTGACCCACAGAAAAGTCAGTTGGGGCTACACAAGAGATGCAAAAAAGAACCACTCCAAAACCTCCCAAGCCTCACTAATGTGCCCCAACTGTGCTGGTGCGGGCAGGGGACAGGGTGCTGGTGTGTGCTGGGGCAGCGTACTCGTGGGGGGGAGGGGTCTGGCCAGGAGGAAGGGACAGAGACAGCTGGGGCCAGTACCTGGGGATCCCGGATCTCAGGACGCATGCTGGCTGCTCTTCCCCTCCCCTTCCCCAGAGCCAGGCACCCCCAACCAATTCCCCCTCAGAGACAGGCACCGCCCCAACCCAATCCTCCCATTCCCCAGAGCCAGGCACACACACCCTTAACCCACCTCCCCAGAGCCAGGCACCGGCCCTCTATACCAATCACCCCAACCTAATTCTCAGGTCCTGGAGGCAGAGCTGGTGCTACAGCCACGCGCATCTCCCTCCAGGCACTAGGGCATGTGCGCCGAGCAGCCAGCCTTGAGACGTGTTGGCTGGGATGCCGTGCGCACCCCGGCCCCCCAACCCAATACCTCTGCCTTCCCTTTCCCTCCCTGCTCCGAGACTAGAGCCAGGCACCCCCTCCTCCCAGGCTCTAACCTAATTCTCGGGTCCTGGAGCCGCCACTACAGCTGCGCGTCTCCCTCCAGGCACTGGGGCATGTGCGCTGAGCGGCCGGCGCACAGAGCAGCCGGCACGCCATGTGCACCGCCCCCCCTCCACCCAGTTCCCCTCCCCTTCCCCAGAGCCAGACACCTCCCCTCCCCACTCTAACCCAATCCCCCTCTCTCCCAACCTTATGCCCAGGTCCCGGAGCTGCTGCTGGCGCCGCCACACCTGGAGCTGCTGCCTGCGCTCAGCAGCTGGCTTCTAGCACGTGCAGGCTGGGACGCTGTGTGTGATCTGGCCTGCACGTGCAGGATATGACGTAGTGTGCTGGGGGCCGTGAGCGGAACGGCACGGGCTGTCAGAACGCATGTGACTCACAGCGGCCCGGCCACGAGAGTGGCTGACCTGAGTGTTTCTGGGTTCTGTCCCGGTTCCATCAGGAACCGCAATTTTTTTCTTCGGGAGCCGCATGCGGCTCGCAAGCCGCAGGTTGGTCACCCCTGTTATATCCCAACATGTACTTTAGCTTCTCAATCCCTATCTCCTTGTCCAGACTTCTCCAGAAAATGTCTGTCTTGCGTTCAGGGTGGTTTATATGTATGAAGTTAAGTACTGTAAGTACATATGTCTTTGCAGAATCAAGGCCATAGATTGAAAGCTGTTTGGGGGCAGGTACAGCCTTTTATTCTGTGTTAGGACAGTATCCTGCACAAAGGGACTAAATCACTGGGCCCCTAAGCAGTACCTCGATACAAATAATATAAAGTCACAATTCTGTCATCCCTCCCCTTTCTGTAGGAAACAACTGTTCTGCCACATGATTTCACAAGATATGATATTAGAGATTGTGCTGCTTTAAAGGTAAGTTTAAAGATTTTAATAATATTGATATATTTGTGAGCCTTTTATTTACAGTATGTTTACTTGTTTTTTTTAAATATACATTAAACTTTGCTGTTGTAATTTTCTAACTGTATACAGTGGAAAGGTGCTAATTTTCTTAATTCACAAACCTGCTAATTTTCACCAAAAAAAACCCAGCAGTTTTACCTCCACTGCTGAGTAAATATTTACTAACAACATGTAGAGAGGTTTTCCCTTACAAGACTTATTTATTTCTGTTAAAATACTAACGTAATAATACATAACATATAGCACAGCTTAGCAAAATATTGTAATTATGAGCCTGTCTACTATATATTTTAGAGAGTCTGTCTGTCTCTGTCCAAGAATTCCTCCTAAACAATAAGAGCTAGGACCACCAAATTCAGTATATAGCTTCCTCTTATCATCACTTAAACCAAGGTAAGGGGTTAGTTGTGTCAGGAAAATGGGATGTGCCTGGAATGAGATTACTTCTCATAAAACCATACAGAAAAGAGACTGAATCACCTAGCAGGTGAAAGAGGCTGGCTGCCAGTGCACCCCACTTTGTCCAGGACTACCCCAGCCCCGAGCTTCCTACCCCATCAGCCACCTTTGAGAAGGGGTAGGGGATGGAGCTGAAGCTCCCCTTCCTCTCCTCCCTGATTCATACAAGAACATTGCTGGCTGTTCCCCTTCTTCAGGGCGCGAGGGGAAAGGGCATGGTTTGCTGCATTCCTCACTCTGGCTGTGGGGCCCAAGAGGCAGATGAGCCTGCACCATTCCCCTAGCTTTGCCTGCTGGAGCTGCAGCAGCCATAGTGAGGTGCTTCTGCTCCTCAAGCTGCTGCGGTGTGAGAGAGGGCAGGGGTAGTCCTCTTTCCCCGCGGCAGCCTGCATTATTGAACCCCTTTTCCCTAATCCCACCCCAGAGCAATGATTCAAATGAAACATACATTTTTATTTTATTTTCTAAAAACAAAAATTAAGGACCCAGGCCGTACATTACTATGTAACTCTGACCTTGTGGTCTGATTTCTGAAACATCATTTCTCAAACGTTTCCATACGATGACCTGGTTTCCTGAATTGGGATCACGCTGGGTCTCAGCCTCCCATGTAGACAGAGCCCCCTTTCATTTAGTATTCATTGAATGGGGGGTGGTCACTACACTTTTGCCCCTATTTGCAACTCCCAGGAGCCAAGCCTTTAAACTTAAACTCTCATCTAAAATATTAGGCTTATACATTTTTGGATGATGAGAGACTATCCCTAAACAAGTATGAAGTGGGCATCGTGGCTTTTGTAACTGTTGATTTCAGAATAAGGTTCTGATCCTGTGCTGTAAGACTGAAGAAACCAATATTAACTGTATTGTAGGAACCAAGAGGTGGCATTGAGCTTTTTTAGCTTGATTATATAAAGGAAAATCCTGTTTCTAGGCCATCTCAGGTGATTGTCCCTTTAGGGCAGATATGAAAATCCTTTAAGGGCAGAGAATATTACTCCATGATAAACACAGATGAAATGTGTGAAAAACATAGAGTTGTAGTGAGTTGCAAGAGGAGATTTCTGTGAATGGATACATTTTAAACCGACTGCTTCGTAAACTCTGGTCATTCAGAGTCTATTTTTGAAGTTGTATTTTATCATTTTAAAAATTCAGTTAAAATTGCAAATAACTGGCATCAGGGTAGATGACTTTTGTCATCGGGGATAATCTCAAGTGTCTCAAACAATTGTATTGCTCCAGAACTTTGTATCTAATACATGAACACCATGTCCCCCTCCCTACTTTTGCACAGACCACTCAAATACGACAGAGGTATTTTTTGAGACTTTATGAAGACAGACAATTGGATTTTTATTTAAAACCTTTCCATTGTGATGCTAGACTGGAATGGGTTTGCCAGATAACAAAAGGTAAAACTGCATTTACATCCATTTATTCATCTAAACTCTCATCTGATTTTTGTTTAAAATGTCTTTAATTACTTTTTTCACTTTGTCATTATTAACAGTAAACCCAGGATCTCTGACTTTGAAATAGAAGACCTGGAAGGCTTAGAATAGGAGAGCAAGCCTTGAACTTTATTTATATAGGAAGAGACCAGTTGTTACATTTGGAATGCTGTTTATGATCAAATTGAAAGGGTGCTTGATGCATAAGAAGTGTAGGGTTGAAGCATGAACAGCAGCTGGGATTTATATTTTCTAAAGCTGTGTGAAATTCACAATTTGTGGTGGTTTGTTGGAGGTTTTTTTGGCCCTACTTGATGAAAAGAAGGATATGAGTGCAATAAATTTGATAACCATTACTTTACCACATCCTCCACCCAACTGGGCATAACAGTATATAGGTCAGGGCCTGAAATCCCTAGCATGGCTCATAAACTCCTGTTTATAGAACTGTATATATTCCACAAACATACAAATAAACTATTGCTTGGTAAAGAATCTTATATCACTTCTCTGGTTTCTATCTTGCTTCTATCATTTAAATTTGCTTGGAATGAAAAATGTGCCACGGTGAATGTAGGGACCTTAGTGTGGTGGGGAGGTACAGAGCATATAAATGCTGGAACTACGTGCTTTATTTAAAATTTGTAAGCAAAATCTACTACAGGTTGTACTTCCCTTAACTGGGACACTCTGGTCTGGCAACATCCATGGTCTGGCAGGACCACAGATGTTCCTGGTCCACAGAGTTCAGGTATAGGGAGATCTGGCCACGGGTGGGAGTGGGAGGCACAGGGCGGAGAGCTGGCCCCAGCAGCTAAGCAGCAGCAGGGAGCTGGCAGTGGCTGTGCAGCACCAGCCCTGGCCACAAAGCTCTGGCTCTGGCTCTGGCCCTGGCGACAGCCAGGAAGCTACAGCCCCGGCCAAGCAGCTCTGACCCCGGCACCAGCAGGGCCAGTGGAAACTGGAGAGCAATGGCTGGCCAGAGAGCAGCCGGGGGAGTGGGGTCTGGAGCCCTATCTGGGGGTAGCGGGGAGGACTTGGGGGTGGGCAGCGGTTTAGCATGGGCCAGGAGGGGAGGGACCTCCCCTGGTCTAGCAAATCCCCTCATTAAGGACCAACCAGGAAGTCCAACTTGTATATATTTGAGAGTTTGTGTCTGTGAGTGAGCAAGTCTGTTTGTCCATCCGTCTGTTTTGTTCAAGAACTCCTCCTAAATGGTAAGAGTTAGGACCACCAAAGTTGGTACGCAGCTTCCTCCTTATCATAACTTAAAGCAAGGTCAGGGTTTGTTTTTTTGGGGGGGAAGGGGCTGAAGCTCCCCCACTCAATGTGTATGGAGATGCATAAAACCATACAGAAAAGAGACAGAGTCACCAAGCAGATGAAAATAGCTGGTTATGGCTTGGGTCTCCAGAGTAGCAAAATAGCCAAAAAAAAGAATTCTCTGGTGAGGGTGAAGAGAGGATGGCATGAGGGTTCTGAACAGATACACTTGTTTTTGTGAGGAGTTAGGAGTTTTAGCATCTAGTAGCCTGGACTTCTTGTAAATGTTTTAGTTGGTCAGAAAAATAAGTTTTGGTAACTTTAAGTTGGTGCATAAACATGCAAAGCTCTCCTTGACTTCAGTGGAAGTATATGTATCAGGAATGCAGGATCAGAGATTATTTCTTTCTCTCCTCAGGTACTACCCCGAAGATACCAGACTGGTATACACCAGGTACATTTTTTTAACATATATCTCAGTTACTTGTGTCTAGTGTTTCTCACTATTCTCTCCTTTCTGATGTTGGTGAAGATCATGATGACATACAGAAGGCCTGATTCAGAGACAGGCCAATACCCTCAGTTCTCATTAATTTCAGTGGGAGAAGTAAATACAACTCTTCTCAGCATCAGACCCAGATTGCCCAACCCTTTCTTTTATGTAGTGTAATAGTTTTTCAGGATTAATGCTATATGTGTGTGTGTGTATGGTTTTGTTCCCCAGATGTAGATGGAATTCATGGACAGGCACTTATTGTTGATGAAGCTGAATTTTGGTTTGTGCCAGATAAACACCTGAGCTACCAAGAAGCTGCTCTCTATTGTGCAAATAACGATAGTGACTTAGCATCTATTGACTCTTACACAAAACTAAGGGTACTCCTAAACAAAATAGATCAGGTAATGAAATACATTGTACTTCAGAAATTATCTTTGTTGCAAGTGTTTCCAATATAAGAATGTTAATGTTCTTCTCTTAATTTTTCCCTGACATATAGTCTTTAATAGTTTTTTTTTTTTTAATGCCTACAAAAGAAAAAGCTTAGCTGAAAAATAAAATAATAAATTTTGGTTTTAATCTCCTTTACATCTACATTTGAGTATTTAAATTTAAAGTAGCCTGCTAAAATAATCTTACCAAAAGAGGAACTCTGAAGAGCAAAGATATGTTGTAACAAGATTGCCATAAACATACCACTGTTCATGGGTTCAACAGGAAGTGTCGCTCTGTATAGTAATTGTGTATATGTGTGTTCCAGCAGTGGGATATCATACTGTTACCTGAATGAGAGGAGTATATTCGAAACCAGCAATAAATAGATGTGATCAGTGTCTGTAGGGCAGAGTGAATAGTTTATGTAATCAGGAAATCAGCTGTTCTGTGGAAATCATTAAAAAAAAAAAAAAGACTTCAGACTGCCCTACCTCTGTTACTGCCTTTTTTCAGTGTCATAGAGATATCACATCATTCTTTACTGATGGGAAGTGAGAAGCTAACAGGGTCCCCTCATGAAGTTTTCTTATAATTGTTCTATTAGGATTAAGATGGGGTTTGCCCCCAGTAAAAATAACTAGTGAGTCCAGCCTCTCAATTTTGCAGCTCTTTTACGGTGCACATGGTCTTGAAGGGTCTACCGGAGACGTGGTCATCCACAAGAAAGCTCTATGACTCCACACCAACTTTGGGCACATCAGAGCTATGCTCTGATTCTCTGGCAGCAGAGGCAATGTGGGGTGAGGGAGGGCACACACTGGGTCCATGTGCTCCTTCCCAAATTTCTGCCTTCCATTTAGCACAGAGTTTTGAACTGCAGGTGTACTCCACAGTTCTAAAACTATCCCCTGCCACGAGCTGGCAGATCAGAAATTTGTGGGTGTTGCTTGGCTCACTTGGACCCTGGCTCTCCATGCTGTGGGAGCCAGGGCGTTGTCTGCCTGTGCTGTCCGGCAATGGCGCTGGCCCCTGCTTGCAGAGCTCAGCTTCTGTGAGCTGCTATGGTGCTTGCTTGCCATTGCCCTGGTGCTTCTGGTTCTGCTGCTGCTCCTCAGGCCAGACATGACACATGGGGACATCACATGTCTTCCTCCTTCAAGAGTTATGTGCCCCCCTTAAATTGTGCCACCTCACCATCAAGAGTTATGTGTTGTGTCTGCCTAGCAGGTGACTCCTGTTGAGTTATTAGATACACTGCAGCAAGTGCCTGCTCCTAGAACCCCTTCTTAAGTTGTTTGTTGTAGCCAAGGGGGCTCTGTTTCTATAGATAGCCTCTGTTTTTCTGTGCAGTGGTGAGAGAAAAGGGACCTCAATTCAGCCCTCCTCCCCCTCCCCACAACCTACAAAAAGGTTTCCTCACTGACTGCCACAGGGTATGAATGGCCCCTAAGTAAGTTTTCATTACAGTACTGCACTTTTATTTCAATTGAAACCATGTTATTCTTTATTTTAAAATTTCCTCTGTGCTCTTTTCAATGCAAATATTACTTCATTGTACTAGCACAGAAGTTTCTGTACAGGTCCAGGGGATTTGGATGGTCCCAAGGACACTTCCTATTGGTCCACAAAGAGGTAGCTCTCCCCCTTGTTTCCAGATGAGAGAAACTGCGTAGATGGGAGAGAAAGATTTAAGAGCTAGATCCTCAGGCTCACTACACTGTTTTCTACCTCCTATTCTCAGCAAAGGTGTCTTAAAATCATCCTTTATTTTCCTCCCCTTCATTCTGCACTGAGTACTACTTGGCTGGACCAGAAGATCCATCCCAAAATGAAGTATGTAAGGCAGTATGATTATCTCTAGTACAATAAGTGTCTTGGCCTTTTTGAACAAAGACAGCTACAAATACACAAAATCTGTCCATTGCCTTTCAATCTAAGTAATTGCTGTAGATCCCACAAAAGTATTATATGGTCTTGAATGGGAGAGCAGATGCCATATGCTTTCATGAAGGACAGGATGCACAAGCTGTGAAGATGTCATTAAAATCACTATAAGATGTGACCTACTATGAAAAAAATTGGAGAATCTCTGTGCATTAGCACATAACCTGAAATTGAAATTTACT
Organism: Rafetus swinhoei; assembly: GCA_019425775.1. Classification (NCBI taxonomy): domain Eukaryota; kingdom Metazoa; phylum Chordata; order Testudines; family Trionychidae; genus Rafetus; species Rafetus swinhoei. Next base: position 34,463,300 of record CM033439.1, on the reverse strand, counting down.
AGCCTGATTTTTATCATCCCAACTGAGTGAAATGTAAGCATGCAAAATATAGTAAGCAGTGGAAAAATAATGTGGATGTTCCATTGGTTTTAATAGTAAAGAATTATTAGAAACAGATTTGAGTTTCTTAAATATCTGACCTGATAATGTCCCTTTATGAGCTAGAATTCGAGAATTCCCATTTGTATAGTTTATAGCCAAGATCAATATTTCTTGTAAATTCAAATCCTGGTTCTGTTAAACTATTTACATAAAAAGGGAGTTTTCCATGAGGGTGGGTAAAGGACAGTTCTCTATCTTGGGATATTATATTAAACATAGTGGTAAAATCTAATGTTTGTTGTTTTTATTTTATTTTTGCAGTTGGCCAGTGCAGAACAGAAGTGGTGGCTGAAATACATGGATTATGGAGTTAACCATCGTTCACAGTATGTACTCTATTTGCAGGAAGCATTATTATAAAATTGTTGGCATTTCTTTTAGGGGGGGAAAAATTAGAGAAATTTTAAAATTAGACTTTTAAATGACTAGTGAATGATCTCAGATTACTAACAAAGTTCACTTCTGGTAGATCATCTACAAAAAGCATAAAATAATTCTTTGAAAAACCTTGTTACAAAACCAGATTATCTGGTGGCTGTGACTCTTTTCCTGCCTTTTGTCTTCCCCTTTTTCTGTCTGCATATAACCTGCACTTGTCCTTGCCATGTCTTATTTAAAATGAAGGCTCTCTGGAGCATGAACTGAGTCTTTATTTCTTTTGGTGAGGAGTCTCAGAAGACACTCTGTAATTCTTGAGTGTGATAAATAAGCAGCAGAATATGTGTGAAGACTTAATACTTGAACTAAGGACTTGGCAGCTAATTCAAGCACAGATGTTTTCAGAGTGCTGTACCCACTACAAAAGTTAGCAACATCTCTAACCACTAAATCAATAATAATAACACTTAGCACTTATATAGGGCGTCACTTCTTCAAAGTGCTTTGCAGACATTGTCCCCAAAGATTTATGCAGAGGCATCAGTCTTTGAATGGCCAGGGATTTAATATGCTATTGGTATCCTTAGAAGCCCTGAATGCTCAAATCTTGGTCCCAACAGTTAACACTTTCCAGTTCCTATCTCAAATGTTTTATTTGATTTTTAAGCCTGCCCACGTAGCCCATTAATGACTTGAGTTCTGAAACAAGGCTGGAGCTTTTTACATTATTTCACTCTTCCACTTAAGAAAAGAACAAAACCAAAACCTTTCCATTCACCTTGTAAGTTTAAAAACTAGAAACAAAAATGTTTACATATAAAGCATATGAAACTGGACAGGTCATCCCATGTCTTCATCTCTGCTTTCTGCCATGCCCAGCCACAAGAAAATTACCCTAGGTTAGTTGATCCTTTACTATTATAGAATGAGGATAAAGCTCCTACACCACCACACCTTCCTGTGGCTAGTTTGAGGGGGCTTCAGTGTGCCCTGGGATCCTCAACTGTCCTAACTGGTCCTTGGAACCATTGGCAGGCAGTGTAATTTAGAGGACTTTTCAGGCTGCAACTAGTGTCTGGTATAGTCCAGCACAGAGTTGATCCAGGATCAGGGAAATGCAGAGGTGTCTTACTGTAACTTTTGCAACATTCCTGAGTTGCACTGTGTGCTCCTCGGTGGCAGCTAAGAAATAGGGCCTTCCTGTCCAAGAAAATCTTAGGGTGTGTAAGTATAAAAAAAAAAAAAAAAAAAAAAAAAATGCAACATTTAAAAAAAATAATAATTTAGAATTTGTAGTTGATTATCCGCACTGACCATAATAATGTACAAGGGGTTACAGTAAGAACAGACAATTATACAGCTCCTTAGTGTACAGCCTGAGTAGACAGGCAAAGTTCCTGTTGTGTACCTTCTCTGCAGGGTTGATTTGGACAGTAGATCCATAACTACACTAATCACCAGAGCTGCTGACAGTAGCACTTCCCCCTACACGAGCCCTCTCCCTAAACCCCCATAAGGGCACAGGCAACCCCTTTATATGCATAAGTTCTTGAAATGTGTTCTCCTCCCCCCCCCCCCAGAAGCAGAGGCTATCACAAAGAGGCAGCAAGGGGGGGAAGAGGCGGCAGTGCTGGGGGGAGCCGGCTTAAAAGCCAGTCCCCACAGCTCCAGCTATGTGGGTCAGGGCACGGGCGCAATAGCAGTGCTTCCTCTTTGAAATGTACAGGAGTCCAAGCAGGGGCTCTTGTGCATTTCAAAGTTCGAAAATGTTGCGTGGAGCCCAGGACCAGCAGGGAGTCCCCTTCTGACCACAGGCTCCACACAGTGCTTCCGCTTTGAAATGTACAAGAGCTCCAGTGGGGACTCCTGTACGTTTCAAAGTTGGAACGTTGCCTGGAGCCCAGGGCCAGCGGGGAGTCCCCCACAGACCCCAGGCTCCATGGAGGCATTTCTGTTTTGAAATGTACAAGTGCCCAGCTCTTGAAATGTACAAGAGGAAGCGCTGCATGGAGCCTGGGGCCAGGACCCACTGGCCCCGGGCTCCATGCCACGTTTCAATCTTTGAAACGTACAAGAGCCGCTAATGGGGCTCTTGTACATTTCAAAGTAGAAGCACCCACATGGAGCCTGGAGTCAGCCGGAGACACTCTGCTGGTCCGAGGCTCCACACAGCATTTCAATCTTTGAAATGCACAGAATCCCCTGCTGGGGCTCTTGTATATTTCAAAGGCAGAATGCGTGCTAGTCCTTATCAACTAATCGAATAGTCGATGGAAATCCCAGCAATTATTTGATTAGTTAATCGATATTTAACATCCCTAGTTCTGCTCTCAGGGTCCTCCGTTCCCAGGATTTTCTCCTAAAAGAGCATCTTTTGTTAGGGATTGACTCTGAAATGTTTCTATCTAGTTTACAGTTATTTCCACGTTTCTATGATCGATTTTGGAGGGATTGTTGGTATATTTCTTCTAGAGGCTGGTATAGAGGTAAGATTGTTTCTCTATTATAAAAAATATTTGCTCCATCCAAAATATAATGTTCAATACAAGATCCAAGAGCAAATGACTTTTTGATCATGATCTAGATTATTTTGGTGAGTTCTATTTCTTCAAAATATCTTGAGGATATGAGGCAGGCCTCAGACAAAAAAGATTTATAAAATTGCCATGCCGTGCATTTCTGTTGTGAATCTTATTAATGGTGTGGTTAGATAGAAACAGGTGCATAAAGTAATTGATGTGCTGATTAAGCTTCACCCAATACTTGGAAAAACATATGAACTCTTGTCCATCAGTAGTTTTTCTCTGCCTTTCTAGCCACCTTAACACTAATTTCTTCCACTAATCCTATATGCTGGTCTTCTTAACAAAGTTAATCTGTTTTGGTCCCAGTTAGATGGTAAATTCTGCTCAACAGGGATTCTGTCCGCTTATTTTTGCAGTCAGGTAGTATGGGCCTGACCCAGTGCCATTGAAGTCAAAGGGAGGGAGTCCTTCCAGTGCCTTCAGTAAGCATTACATCAAGCCCTGTGGGACAGATTCTGATGCTCACATTTACAATAGTTAGGACTTTATTCCACAACTTCTTCACTTAAGTCAATGATGCCACTTGTACAGTAAGCTGCTACTGAAAGTGAGTAAGGTTATCAAATTTGGTCCATTATTATTATTATTATTATTATTATTAATAAGAGATTTTCTCATTCTCATTTAATTTTTATGCTTTGATCGACTGTCACTTTAAAATACTTTACTTAAAATAATGTACAGCTGTATGTTATAGTACACAGGACTGTCTCTTCCCACAAGTGTAGGTAGCACTTAGCACATTATCATCCATACCATAATAGAGGTAATAATAACTTTATATATCTTTCCTACAGACTATCCAATCAACTGCCATTTGAAACTGCCCTTCATATGTGAAAGATATAATGTATCCTTATTGGTAAAACATGAGCCAGAATATCACCCACCTAAAGGAGGATGTCCTAAAGATTGGATTCTGTTTCAGAACAAGGTAAAGGGGATTCCAGGACAATCCTCATTAGCTGCATTATGTTGACCTAACTCTGTAGTGTAGACCAAGCATCACTTTCAGGCCGAAGTATTTAAACCAGATTCCTCCTTTGTGGAGGACTCTGTACCCATCCAGACCCAACCCCTCTTCTTCTTTTAGGTGTTCCACAGCTCTCTTTCTCAGTGTTGGGATCAGTTCCTTCTCCTGGAGTCATGGGTCCACAGCCTCTCTTGGGGTCTGCATTAATTCAGGATAGCAGGTGCCTTAAAACCAGCTTCTCCTCCGACTTCCTCCCCCACTTTGTAGTTCAACCATTTTTCTTCCTTGGCTGAAAGAGATTAGCAGATGGCAGTCCTTCCCCTTTTGTGGAAGAAGATGCTGCCCTCCTTCTCCAGGCTTGTCCCACCCAGCACTACCAGGCTTCTGGGTCCTTAAAAAAAATGGTTTCCATGGTTTCCCCCCCAGCATTAACTGTCTTTGAGACCATCTTCCTCTCTCCCAGCACCTGCCTCTGACCTTCTGTAGGCCTTCATCTGCTCCAGAAGTCCTAGGATTCATAAAGGAAAACAGGATTGACTGACTCTTAGACCCTACTATCCTTAAAGGGATAGTCACTTGGTTAAAGGCATCTTGCTGAATCACAGCCTGAATGCATTTATCTATAATTGTATTTCCAATACTTTTCCACAGGAAGTGAGAGAAGTAAGGTGTGGGGATTTAGGGTCATTGAATTACGTATAAGATACATTTCAGAGAGAAAGTGAACTCCTGCTACATTGCATAAGCCTTTACCATTTTTATTTTGCAGTGTTTTCTAAAAATAGAGCACAGATTTTTAAAATTTAAAGATGCCAATGAAATATGTGAAACTTTTGGAGGCACTCTTCCATCAATCTCAAGCCAAGCTGAACAAGGTATGATGGTAAATTCAAGGCTCTGTACACTATGCAGCCCTTAATAATATGTCATGTCTCTTCCCGTTTATGCAGAAGAACTGCCCAGAATCATTCAGCAGTAGCAGTGTTAATCAGATTGTAAAATCATTTAATTACTTGAGTCTTACTAAAATAATTCTAAAAATTCACAACAAAATAAAAACCTATTACTAATGCCTTTAATTGTTTGCACTGTGTAAGAAGAATTCTGCCTGCTACAGAATGGGAAAGTTGTACACAGACTGGACAAAACTTAGAAAAGGGAAAGGAACCAGTTCAAAACCAATTTCTCTCTTTATCCCTCTGTGTGAAGAGAATTAGAAATTTATAAAAATGATCAGAGGTGTATGAAGAGTGGAGGGGCCATTCCTCAAGTTTCTTCTAATTGCCTCTAAGCTGCGTGGCCATTCTGCTGCCTATTAAACCCCAGGTCTCAAGACTGCAGTGCCTGAAGCCCTGGATCTGCTGTGGTGGGGAGAGAAGCCTCTGCCCACTGGCCCCAGTGCAGAGCTGCCCCAGACTTGCTGTGGCTGGGGGAGAGGTGCCTCTATCCCAGCCCCCGCCCAGACATGCCAGGGCTATGGAGAGGCCCCAGGCCCCAGGGGAGTTGCTGCGGCTGTGGAGCGGTGCTTCTTACCTGGCCTCAAGCTTCTGCAGTGAGAGAGGGCTGGGAATAGTTTTCTGTCCCCAGACAGCCTGTACCCCCTCCAAACTCCTCATCCCTACCCCACCTAGAACCCACACCCCCATCTGGAACACTCACTTCCTCCTCATCTCTTCACACACCAGCCCTGATCCCCCTCTTGCACCACAAATCCTGTATCCCTGGCCACGCCCCACAACCTGCACCCCCGATGGAGCCCTCATCCCCCACATGCCAGCCCTCTGCCCTAGGCCTCCTCCCATAATCTTAACCCCTCGACACACTCCAGCAACACACTGTCCATGTGCAGAATGAATTTTGTGGTGATCACCAATATGGATATTATGTGTTGCATATCACCTCCGTATTTGAGCACATAACAATTCATTCCACACATGGACATAAAAAATTAGAGGAACACTGGCCATGTCTGAAGTGGTTCACAAACTTTACTTCAGAAGTTAAAACCCTTTTGAAGTAAATGCAGGGAAGAGAAGATATTGGCTGCAAATAGCTGTCTAGATGTGTCCGACTACCTTAGTCGGGGCTACTATAAGGTGGGTGCATAACTGGCTGGATAACCGTTCTCAGAGAGTAGTTCTTAACGGTTCACAATCCGCTGGAAAGGTATAACAAGTGGGGTTCCACAGGGGTCTGTTTTGGGACCGGTTCTGTTCAATATCTTCATCAACGATTTAGATACCGGCATAGAGAGTACTCTTATTAAGTTTGCAGATGATACCAAGCTGGGAGGGGTTGCAACTGCTTTGGAGAATAGGGTCATAATTCAAAATGATCTGGACAAATTGGAGAAATGGTCTGAGGTAAACAGGATGAAGCTTAATAAGGACAAATGCAAAGTGCTCCACTTAGGAAGGAACAATCAGTGTCACACATACAGAATGGGAAGTAACTGTCTAGGAAGGAGTACGGCAGAAAGGGATCTAGGGGTTATAGTGGACCACAAGCTGAATATGAGTCAACAGTGTGATGCTGTTGCAAAAAAAGCAAACATGATTCTAGGATGCATTAACAGGTATGTTGCAAGCAAGACATGAGAAGTCATTCTTCTGCTCTACTCTGCGCTGATTAGGCCTCTGTTGGAGTATTGTGTCCAGTTCTGGGTACCACATTTCAAGAAAGTTGTGGAGAAATTGGAAAAGGTCCAGAGAAGAGCAACAAGAATGATTAAAGGTCTAGAGAACATGACCTATGAAGGAAGACTGAAAGAATTGGGCTTGTTTAGTCTGGAAAAGAGAAAATTGAGAGGGGACATGATAGCGGTTTTCAGGTATCTAAAAGGGTGTCACAAGGAGGAGGGAGAAAAATTGTTCTTCCTGGCCTCTTGAGGATAGAACAAGAAGCAATGGGCTTAAACTGCAGCAAGGGAGGTTTAGGTTGGACGTTAGGAAAAAGTTCCTAACTGTCAGGGTGGTTAAACACTGAAATAAATTGCTTAGGGAGGTTGTAGAATCTCCATCTCTGGAGATATTTAAGAGTAGGTTAGATAAATGTCTATCATGGATGGTCTAGACCAGTGTTTCTTAAACTTTTTGAGACCATGGAACACCAAACAATAATATTTTTTTTTATGTGGCACACCTATGAAAATTTTCTTAAAAAAAAAAAAAAATTCTTGTCAGAATCAAAAAAAAAGAAGAGGTTGTGGCACACCTGTGAGTTCACAGAACACCAGTGTTCTGCGGAACATAGTTTAAAAACACTGGTCTAGACAGTACTGGGTCCTGCCATGAGGGCAGGGGACTGGACTCAATGACCTCTCGAGGTCCCTTCCAGTCCTAGGATTCTAGGATTCTACCTACCTGCTGAGAGACACCTCTGTTCACTCATTTGTATTTGTGCGTAGTGTGTGGGTAGTTGCCTACAAATATGTCTGAAGAAGTAGCTTACAACAGAGCTCCACTTTGTGTGACATTATTTGTATAGTTCAGTGACCTCTGGCCAAGTCAATTCAGTGCAGTGGAATATAGAATGTAGACCAAGCAGGCCACTTCAGCAATTAACAGTGCACAGTAGAAGAGCAGTTTGCTACTCTGTCACAGCATTGGGATGGACCCACACTGGAACTCAAACAACTGAGACTGGAGCAATTCAGAACTCTTTTAGCCCTAGAAAAGCATATTCTGCTTCAAATATTTCTTAGCATGATTGTATAAATGGAAAACAACAAGAAGTCCCGTGGCACCTTAGACAAACAAATATATAGGATCATGAGCTTTCATAGGTAAAACCAACTTCATTTCAATTGCTTGAAGGATATTTAGCATAATAAATATTTAGATTTAGTCCTGGTGACAGATTTCTGTCAGGCAAGTCAGTGCAATGTCAAAGCTGTGGTGAAAGAGACAGCTCTGCCATAACTCAGGTAACCACCTCTTCCTTCCTCCCTCTCTCCTATTCTGTGGCCCTTTCTGTAGCTGGCTTTCACATAGTGACTAACCCTGAGAAGTTTTAACCTTTAATGGGTTTGTCTAGTTTAGGAAAAGAGCTTGAGACTAGCCTGGAGTTAGCTGACTTATAGTGGGTAGCTAACGCCAAGCTAGTCTTTCCTAACATATAGCAAGTAGCTAGTTCTTAATGTCTTAACTAACATTCAGTGATTAATTTGTAATGAAAGAGGTGCTGAAGTTCAAGCAATTCAGTGCTGTGGGTTAAGCAATTATTTTATATTCATAACTGATGCAGCAAGCCCAGAGGTGCCAACGCTATGAACTCCCAACCCTAAAAGTGCAGGCCTTTGCAAACCCTGCCACAAATTAAGCACGACTCACCTCACCCAATAGTTGGCATTGCCAAAGAGAGCAAAATGGCTGCTGATTCCTGAGAAGAGGCATTTTGAGTTGGAGTTGGTTCACTCTCTCCCTCTTCCACCAGACTTTCTTTGATACTTGGTGGAGTAAATCAGGCACATATTCAATAAGTGGTTCTGTTTTAGAGGCATGTACGGTCAGAGCGAGATGTGCAGGAAGCAAGTAAAACTCTCCACATACTGGAGAGGGCATGGAACCTACCTTTAATGCTTCTGCGAGGAATAAAAAGAAGGCCTTACAGAGTGATGGGGGGCACCTTCTTGATATCTGGGTGGAAATGCAAGGAGGCAAAGTTAATTACTGGGACAGGGAAAGGAGGAGACAAAGTTAAACTCATCCACTAGCCCTCTGTTAGACCTTCGCCTATTATTATGTTAATCCTCTCATGATTTTTTTAAAATAATGTCCTTGTCCTTGTTGGATGTGGGAAGGATGGAATGATAAAACTGCAAAACACTTAATACTCTATGAAAATGCAAGAAGTCATTTTAATAAAGTAAGGTGGGAAATGAAGTTAACGTAAATGGAGTTTGTTCTTTCGTGTTTATGCAAGCTGTTTTTCAGATGTTTACTGTGGTTATCTAAATGCTAGTACATAAATATTAATTTTTCTGCCCAACAGATTTTTTAACATCCTTGCTTCCTGGTTTGGAACAGAATATTTGGATAGGTTTGCAATTTAAATTCAGCACAAGGGAAAACCAATGGGTAGATGGCAGTAGGCTGCTGTACAGTAACTTTCACCCATTGCTGAGAGGAAGGCTAAGGAAGGTTCCACTTGATGTAAGTTACGTGTTTTGAATGTACAAATCGAGCTGATGTTCTGTTTCATATAAAGTGTCGAGGTTCTGGTAACTGTATTTATTTAAATAGCAAAACAGAAAAAAAACATGCAGAGGACCAAGATATTGTGTTCTTAATTGGCGCACATGGTGACCAGTAATAACGCTTCAAATCTTTATTCAGATTATGTTTTGAACGCTAATTATTAATATGGAAAGGGATGTAAAAATTAAAATATCTTCAGTCTCTTTGCATATCCAATATGTAGCTTAGGTGCCACATTCCATAAAAATGTAGGCAGCAGAGGGACAGTACTAATACAGCTTTTGGTTTAGTTATGTGCAAAATACATCCATAAACCATTATACATCCATTATTTTTCTAGCTGCACTGTTCCTGGAGCAGCATAAGAAACATAATGGAATGTCATTGATTAACAGGAATTTGTAAAAAATTTAGTGGGTCCGGGTAATTTATTTCACAAAGAAACAATCCAGCAACTAGGTAACATTGCAAAACAAACTAGCTGTGCGTTGTAGTTCTGTTCTGAATAACCATTACATAGGCACATAGTAACTAAGATAAATATATATTTTCCTAACTGGATCTTCATTTGCTGTCTTTACACAAGAATGCTTGTATCATTGAACTTGACAAGCATGTTTTCTGGTTTTCAGCTGTTTGACGAGGAGGTAAATGACCAGTGTGGTGTAATGCTCAACAACCCCAACTCTTCGTATGCTGGAACATGGAATTTCTTTCCTTGTGCTCGTGAGCATTTTTTGGGTTTCTGCCAGAAGCAGGCAGGTAAGGTGGACTGTTCCCCTAATATCCACCTGCCCAGAGGCCCATTCATTCATGCATGGATATCATTGCCCCTCTGAGGCATAATATCCCTCTATACATTACCTCAAGAAGGATGTTCCATGGTGGTAGGATCCCTCTAGGGAATGAAGGATTTCCCGTACCAACATTTTCTATGACACCATCCACTGTTGAAACCCCCTTTAAGACGTATTTGGGGAAAGCCATGGGCGGCAAAGGCCCTGATAGCACAGTTCCCATGGACTCACACTGTCAGAGTGAAGGGGCTGCACCAGGACTCAATAGCTGGCATGAAGTACAGGGCATGTAAGTGAATGGATCTGATCTTCTTTGGATATTTTGGGGACACTCATAACTTGAAGATGGACTCTATTTCTCATTCAGTGAGTAATGGAGGAAATGACTCCTCTCCTCCAGAATGTGGGCAAAACTCCATGAGGGAATCATACAGAGTTTTAATCCCACTTGACCGTCTCCTGTGAGCTTTAACACTAAAGGGGTGATATGAGCCCTTATCCACACTTGAAAATTGGCTGGATTTCAGCCACTTGTTTAGCTACATGAGTACAAACCTTCGGTATAGATGAAGAGAGCTGTAATTTGCATTGGTGCAGCTTGCCCTAGCTTCAAGCCAGGGTCACCTCCACTGGCACAGTGTGTGGCTTTTTCTGTTTATACTCAGGATTGAAGAGGGGGCATTGCTCCAGTGCAGCTATGTAGTTGGCTTGTCAGTGATTACTGGAATCAAGATAATTACCCAATCTGAGCAAAGCCTTAGTTACTGCTTAACTGCCAAGAGCTTAATATGCAGTGCACCCATATTTGGGGCATGTTGAGTTTGAGTTTGTGCATCTGCCTGTCTGTCCATCCGTCTGTGAGTCTGTTTTGCTTCTTCAAGAACTCCTTTTAAATGGTAAGAGCTAGGACCAAGAGACAGAATCACTATGCAGTTGAAAAGGGTGCACTGCCCTCCCCCCCCATCTGTGACTGACCCACCCTCTAGACTCCCTTCCCCAGGTGCCCTTTAGATTCATATGAGGATATTGCCAGCTGTTCCCCTTCATCAGAGACTGAGGGAAAAGTGAACAATTTTCTGCATTCCTCACTGTGGCTTCGGAGCACAGGGAGCAGATGAGCTGTGCACTTTGCTCTCGCTCCCCGATAGGGACAAGAGCAAGCAGCCCTGGTACAAATCTTGGGAAGTCTCCCCTTCCTCCCCTCCCTCCCCACACCCATCCTCCTGCACACACACTTCCCTGCTCAGAGCCCCTCCACATCCCCAACCGTGACTACTGTACCCTCCACACTTCCAGCCCCCTGCCGAGCCCCGCCCCAAGGACCTGAGCTACACTGGGTAAATGTGCTAGTTACGTATAAATTATTCTTTTAAATAATTACTAGGGGGCTGCACCCCCTGCTCACTACACTCACCAACCCCCCTCTTGCGGGGGGGGTAGGCAACACTGGCTCTCCCACCAGCTACTGGGGAAGGCCGGGCCGCAGCCACACCTGCCTGGCCCCCTTTCCCCTCCCCCACCCCTGCCTTTACCTCTCCCCCATTCTCCCTCCAATGCACCAGCCCAGGTCCCTTCTTCTCCCACTACCTCTGCCAGCCCAGGCCCTTTCTCTCCCCTGCTCCCTCCCCATGTCCTAACCCTAACCCCCTCCTGGCCATTTCTCCCCCTCCCCGGCTTCCTGGGGTAGGGCTGGGCTGAAGCTGCATTAGGCCAGGCCTGGCCTGGCCCTCTCCACCCCACCCCCACCCCGGACCTTCGCCCCCTCCTCCCCCCCGAGGAGGGGAGATGGGGAAGGGCCATGCAGCTTGCAGGGTTGTGCCGCTTGCGGCTCCTGCCCCCCAGCCCAAGCACCGGTGGGAGGGGAAGGGCCGCGCAGCTTGCGGCTTTCCCCTGGAGATCAGTGTGACCTCACTGGGAGGGGCTGGCCTGAGTCATGCCAGGCCTGGCTTTCCCCTGGGTTTGCTGGGGAAGGGAGGGAAGGGGAGAGGAAGGCCCAGCCGTGGGCAGCTCCAGCCCTCCACATGAGCCCCGGAAAGGTCCAAGCTGGGGGTGGGTGGGGCTTGTTCCTGTGGGATGCAGAATGACATAATGACGTCACTCTGTTGTCCCACAGGAAAAATCTTTTTTATAGAGAGAGAGAGAGAGAGAGATTTATAAATTTAAAGGAGGGAAGGAGGGAAAGTGAGTGTCTGAAAGATCTGAAGGGGATTTTTTATTAATAATTTAAAAAGAAAATTAAGATGAAGGCTCTGAACATTAAAAATGCTTGTAAGACTCCAATAAAAGAGTGCAGCTGCTATTTATAAATATATTTATCTCCAGAAAAGGAAAATGTAACATTCAGGGAAAGAACAGTCATTGCTGCAATATGGTCCCCATTATTCTTGAGTTACTAAGTTTCTAAACCTCGAGGGATGCAGGGAAAGAGTGCTTGGTTGGCTCTTCAGAGTGCAGAAACTGTAGTTGTGCCATTCCAGAGCTCTGGATGCTGCAGCAGGGGAGACTTTTTTCACTCTGCCATGGCATCCTTGACCAAGTACATTCTGGCCCTATGTGTAGGTTTTCATGCCGCTTGTGTCGGAGAAACTAGGGAATCAGCAGCTCAGGCACTTAATTATTACCTCCAAAATGTTGTGATAATTATACTTGTAAACATCAATAATATTCTTTTTTCATCTGTGGGAAAGGTACATCTCCCCCAAACTCTTTATCCTTAAACTTTTAAGTGTGTGAGGTCTCTGTTGGTCTCACAGTTCTCTTTTAAAGCTGTTTACTTAAGTAGAAGTACTTGGCAGCAGCCATGAACTAGTTCAAACATTCTGTTTCATTCATATTCCCTCTCTGATTCACTGACAACTGCAAATTGTGCATAAACATAAAATTAATATTATGGCTCTGTGTTTTTGGAAATGGTCTGTCAGCCTATCCATCAGTCACTTGCATGCTGTTTCCTGTGACAAGCCTTTTTATTTCTTAGACACATCTATGTTAGATGCCAGTGCACGTTTTACAAAATTGTAGGGCCAAATTTAGTTTGGGTGTTAGCCCGTAAGCTTCTTGAAATTTATTAGATCCACGTGCTCTAGCTCCCCATCCGTGTAAAGTTTGCATTTTTATTAGTTGCATGCATCGCTTAGTTGGGGATAGTTAATTCAGTTCATTTTAGTACTATTTGATAATTAGAACCATCCTAAATGGTAAATTTCACCACTCCCAGCACAATACACAAATCAGATGGTTTTATGGAAGAAACTGAGCACAAGTTATGGAGACAAAATCTATTACCTCTCTGCCTGCTCTTCCAATGAGAACATTGCAAGAGCTGCCTGTACCAGGTTTATTGCCTATTAGATTTACATAAGCATGAATCTGGTGCCTTTTGACTTGACTCATTCCTCTCTCTGTCAGCTTGTTCAGAGACACACATTGTCCCTGTTGATTGTCACAGCATTTGTGCAGAGTGCTGCAGAAGGCTATCACAACAATTTCACACTAATTTCACCAGACAATGCTTTTTCCCCTAATAATTTGATGTGGGTTAAATTCAGTGAATCTGGAAAGCCACAAAGCCCAGTAGTTCTGTTACTGCCTCTTTACCAAACTTTTATACAGGGACTTGGACATATACATTTAAAAAGAGCTTTATATTTTTCCATAGACATACTTTCCATTCTGATATAATAAAAGGGTAATCTACAACTGTCTATGAATCTTTCTTAATTTTATTTTGATGGCTGTTCCCAAAAGGAATTTGAATAGGTTTTGCTGCTGCTTTACGCAAGAAACTGAGAACTAAAATGTTTTGTATTATTTATCTTAAATCATAATGCTTCTGTTTCTTGATTTACTTACAGGTCCAGCTGACAACCAGACACAGGAAGTCCTTAATGAAACACTGACCTATCAAAATGTCCATTACACATTAATTCTAAAGAATGTGTCCTGGTATGATGCATTGCGAGAGTGCAAACAGAAAAACATGCAGCTCGTTAGCATCACAGATCAGTACCAACAGGCTTTTCTTACTGTGCAGGCTGCCATTCACAATTGCCCACTGTGGATTGGACTCTCCAGCAAAGATGTAAGTTTTATTTCCCCTTCCCCTCTGCATCCCTCTTTAGACCCATTTTCAGAATCAGCTGGAATAGTAAAGGAATGACTAGGAAAACAATTAAATTGAAAATGACTGGGTTATTTTTAAATAAAGGTTTCCAGTGGCATTAGTTTTCAATTGTAGAGCCCCATCTTGAGGTTGGGGAGATCTACTAGGAGGTCAACCAGCTCTAATGCTCGGGTTATATACTACATTTTCAGTTCTCTGGGGTGCATATTCAAGTGTTGAACTTCCCATTAATGGATTGATTGAGAGGAGATTATGCTCCTCAGGTTTTACGATGAAGAAACATATTTTATATTAGCAGCAGACTATATCCTTGCATCCTCTTTGCCCCTCTGTTGTTAATGGTTTTATAAGTGCTGCTGTCATTTGAAATTCTGGGGCAAAGAAGGGCCAACCAAAATCTTTTTAAAAAGACTAAATCAGGAACTGCTAAAAACTGTTGGAAATATATTGTGAAAACTTATTTTAAATTTGGATTGGATTTTTTAAGGAGGTTAGTACTTTTTTTTTGGTTTCTTAATAATGGAGAAAAGTTGTGCAAATGTAATTATTTTATAAAATGGTATGTTGTCAAGTCTTATTTCTCCTGTTTGTTGTAAAATTTCTTGGAAATTCCCAGTCTGTATTAGGAGCTTCCTCCTCTGTTAATTACAGAGTGTGAAGCATGGATGCATGAGTGGGTGCTGAATCTTTAACAAACATCTTTTCTTCCAACCATTTATGGATGTTTGACTTAGATTGCTTTTTGCTTGTTTTTAATAGCTAAGTTTTAAATAGACTGAATAAAAAATTTTCAGTTAGGGTTTCACTTGCTTGGCATCTATGACATTGCAACTGTTCTACTTCTGCTGCTGTCCATAGAGTATTCCATGAAAAACAAGGAAGGAAAAACTTGGTATTTTTTATGTTGGCGAGAGCCAAACTTTCATGTTTACAGAGTAGATCTGTGTAAACTTGAAAGCTCATCTCTCTCACCAACAAATGGAAATTGGACCAATAAAAGATATTACCTCGCCCACCTTGTGTCTGTAACGTGTAAGTTTTGTTATTTGCAATCCACAGTAGTTGACATAGTTTCTTTCAATAGCAAAACTTTATTTATTGTTGTAGCAGGAGACCAAATCCTAAGAACTGCTGAGCACCTGTAATTCTCACTGAACAAAGGATTTCATGCAGTAGAAATATAGTATTATGTGATTTGATATTCCAAGATTTTTTTCAGTGTTTAAGCTCTTATCTTTTATTTGTATGATGCTAGGATGGAAAACATTATACCTGGGCAGATGGAAAGAACATTAATTTTAGTCGCTGGTCTGAAGAAGACGACAAAACAAGTGAAGAATGCGTGTTTTTGGATGTTGATGGATTCTGGAAAACTTCTGAATGTTCCTCTGAAAATCCAGGTGCTATTTGCTACTTGCCAAGAAGTATGTATACTGGGTTTTTTTAATTTTATTTTTTAAAACCCCAGCTTTCATAAGTAATATACATAGTAAAACTAAGTAACAAAAATGTTTTATAATTATTTTTAAATAAAAATGTTCCATTTATATATATTAAACATAGACTATATAAAAGAACAGGCTTTTTTATATACTACAAAATCCGCTGGTGCCTTGGAAATTAGCTATGTACACACCTGAAAAAGTTACCCAAGTACTGTGTGATTATTTAGTGATGTATTCAGGGTTGCTGAGTTGATCTAGATCATTGATCACCAACCAGTAGATGAGGATCTACTGGTAGATCTTGGAGCCTCTGACAGGTGATTCTGACTGGTTTGGCCAAGAGGCTATTAAGTGCTCGCACTTCATCTGCACATCTCCTACCCTTTGCTTTGGAGCTGTCCACTCAGGAGCCTCCTGCTTGCTATGCAGGCCAGCGGAGGGAGAGGAGGGGTGCTGATGTCAAGGTGCCCCCTCTCCCACTCTGTATCCTATCTCCACAGAGCAGAAAGGGGGCACAACTGGACTTGGGAGGGAGTTTGCTAGCTGCTTTTGGGAGTGGTGCAGGGCCAGGGCAAGGCTGAGCCTGCCTTAGTCCCACTGCACCACCGACCAGGAGCCACCTGAGGTTAGCAGTGCCCAGCTGGAGCCCACATCCTGAAACCCTACCCCAGCCATGAACCTCCTCCTGTACCCCGAGCCCCCATCCTAGCCCCGAGCACCCCTACACCCAAATGCCCTCCCAGAGCCTGCACCTAAAACCCCCACCGGTACTCCAACTGCTTGCCCCAGGCTCAGCTCAGAGCCTCTCTCATGCTCCAAATCCCTTAATCCAAGACCAGAGCCTGCACTCCAACCCTCTGCCCCAGCCTAGTAAAAGTGAAGGAGGATGGGAGAGGGAGTGATTATGGAGTGAGCAGGGGAAGGACCTTGGAGAAGGGGCAAGAAGGAGACGGGGCAAAGGTATTTGGGTTTGAGGTAGATCTTGAATTGCACTTAAATTGAAAAAGTGATCTCATGCTTAAAAAGATTGGAGACTTCTGATCTAGATTGTTCCCTCCAGATCTGCCCAATGAGGACACCCTCTATACATGGCGCTCTCTACTCCTTGCACCATCTGTGCCCCACCTGTGGACCTTGTGGAAACCACTTTGTCCTGTCTAGAGTCCATGCTGGCGGGGGGAGATCAAATTGGGAGGTGCAAATTGAGCCTTCTCCAGGCTCATAGAAATTGTTCCAAGTAGAACAATACACCCTAAGGAGAGGTCCCTAGTGATCTTCTAAGTTTGGTGAAGGATAGTGGCAGGGGTGTGGAATCCCTTTAAAAAACAAAGAAACATTAAAAACAAAATAAAAGGCCAATGTGAGGGGATACCTCCAAGGAGATCTTCACAGCTTTCTTCCCCGTCAGACTGCCCTTTCTGTGGATGTGCATGATATGGGCTATTGCTTTAAATACTGAATTGCAACTGGAAATTCCATATGATTATGGCATAATTAACAAGTTGACTCTTGCAGTCTGAACTGCTATAGGAGTAGTCTCATTAACTTCAATGGGAACTACATGGTGCCCCAAGATTGGAATTTACCCTTTCAAGATTGCCATATACAAAAGCTGTTGCTAGATAATACTTGTTCTGTTTTTTAGTAGATGTATTTGTTCCCCTAAAACGATTTAACCTGAAAGATTTCCTGTGTTAAGTTTTCTTTAAGATATTTGCATATTGCATTTCATAAAATCATTGCTTTTTGCCATCTTTAAGTTTATGGAAATACTCCTGCTCTGAGAAGACTGGGAACAATGTTACTTACATATTATGCTGTCAGATGATACTACTAAGTTTATTTAAATTTACTAACTTTAAATTGGTAACAGATTTTCATTTTACATGGGAATTTGCTGTGAGAAATGAGCTGTCTTATTTTTAAATTGTGCATGACCTAAGAGAGTCTTTCTTTTCCTCAGATAACACTGAAAAAGAACAAATTGCTGAGCAAATTAAATGTCCACATAAGTTTAAAAATACACCATGGATATCATTTCAAAATAGTTGTTACACTTTCATGATAACAAAGGATAGGTGGCAAGAAATGAAATCACAAGAAGCCCACCATTTATGCAAGAAAATAAGTAAGTACTACTTTTAAATAGATTTCAAATTGACAGTGTCTCAAGCTGCTTGTACAGAAACTGACAAATTGTGGAGGTACAGCCTAGGAGGCATTTGAAAGGTAGCAGATACAGTTGTCCCTCTTTTAAAATGGAAAGGCCAATTTTTAATATAGAAAAGGTATCTCTACACAATAAAGAGAAAACTCATGGCTGGTTCATGCCAGCTGACTTGGGCTTGTGGGACTCAGGTTGCAGGGCTGTTTCACTGCAGTGTCCCACTCCACAAAGCCCTAGAGCTTGGGCCCAGTGTGAGCCTGGAAATCTACACAGTAATGGAACAACTTCACAGCCTGCGCCTCAGTGAGTCCAATTCAGCTGGCATGGGCCAGTGATGGGTTTCTCTTTGCTTTGTAGCTATATCCAAAAGGTACTTATTTTTAAGTCTTAGGGGTAGCCATGCTAGTCTGTAACTAAAAAAACAAACAAAAAAACAAACAAACCAACAATGGTCCTGTAGCACTTAAACACTAACAAAAAATATATAAATAGTATCATGTGCTTTCATGGACATGACCTACTTCTTTAGATGACAGATATGTTTTAAGTGTATGTAGTACTCCTGAAAAGTGTAGTTGACTACTTTAGAAGTTAACATCCTACACTTCTCCACAGACTACTCAGAGTAGGCAGGATTGACATGGGTTTTTGAAAAAATATTAATTTTTCCTAATATTTTCATTGGCTGACATCTTGCCTGTCCTTTCGGAATGTTTGGGGGGTGTATGGTAATTATTTAAAAATTGGCAATCAAAGCGTAATTTGTTTTGTAAGTGGCAGATCAACTTGTTATAAAATAGACTAATTGTTGTTTTAAAAATTGTTTCACTAGATCCAGATGCATTTGTCTTGAATATTAGAAATGAGGAAGAAAATAACTTTGTTGTTGAGCAGCTTCATTCTTTCAGTGGCCTAGCAACATGGGTATGGTTGGGTGTAATTTATGACGACAGTGGTAAGATTTTTTTATTAATAAAATTGTGTTTATTTCCTATAATTAAATTAATAGATTTATTACATACAGTAGACTTCCGATAATCCGGCACCTTTGGGACCTAGGTGGTGCCGGAGTATCGGATATGCCAGAGTACCAGGAGGTACTATAAGGGGGCATACTTCCAACCCAGTCCTCCTCCCCCTCCCTTATGCTCGGGTCCCGGAGCCGCCGATACAGCCGCACGTCTCCCTCCAGGCGCTGGGGCATGTGTGCTGGGCGGCCGGCTTTTTAATGAGCTGGCCGGGATGCCGTGCGCAACCCAATCCCCCTCCCCTCCCCTCCCCTCTCCTCGCCTTCCCCAGAGCCAGACGCCTCCCCTCCCTGCTGTCACCCAATCCCCCTTCTCCCGCAGCCTTATGTCTGGATCCCGAAGCAGCTGCCTATGCTCAGTGGCCGGCTGCTAGCATGTGGAGGCTGGACGCTGTGTGCGCTGGGGACCGTGAGCGGAACGGTGCGGGCTGTGAGCGCAAATGCGGCTCACAGCGGCCCGGCCGTGAGAGTGGCTGACCTGAGCAGTTCCGGGTTCCAGTTGATACCGGACAACTGGATGCCCGACTATGGAGTTTTACTGTACTTGGATAGCACAACATACCATAAAAATACAATTAATGCTTATAACTGCCATATATTTTCATTTATATTTTTAGAGGAAAATAACCGGACACTTTTTGTTGGTTCTAGTGATGTTTATCAACTGTCTGCTTAATCCAGGTTGTTGACTTTACTAAAAGATAGGATTTAAAAAGAGCACAATGATCTGTGGTGACATTTTTAGCAGTATACATGGGCCTGATTTAGAGTTAACGAGCACCCGCCACTCCCATTGACATTAGTGGCAGTTTGGGTGTTCAGTACCTTAGAATTTCAAGCCTGGACTGAGTTACAAACTTCTGAAGTTCCCAGAACTGCAGCTTGTGACCAATCCTGCATTCTCTATTATGTGCAGTAAATTTTCTGCAATGTTTCTGTTAGAATAATAGGGCTTTTCATCTTCAGTACACTTTACAAAGATGAATGAACAACATCTCAGTGAGGCAGATCAGTGATTTTTTTTTTTTTTTTTTTGGCCCCACTATCCCAAGAATCCAAGTACTTTGCTTCATTCTGGTGTAGATACTAAAGCAGGGTGTCTGAATTCTCCAGCAGTCTGGAGCCCTTGAAGTAGTGGCACAGAAGGTACTTTTGGATTGTGGGATAAGTGCATTAACTGGACATTTCTATTTAAACAAACTGCAGAGCTGTGGTTTTCAGCATTGGGTCACAGGCCCACCCAGATAAGCTGCTGGTGAGCCCACAACGCTTCATTTATCTAAGTGTCCATAGCCACTGAGCCTAGGTGCTCCCATTTGCTTCAGTTTCTAGCCAAGGGGAGCCGTGGGAACTGACATGGCCTGGGCCACTGCTACCTGCCGCTCCCCTTGGCTGCATTTCAGTGTTTCCAGCCACTGAGAGCTGTGAGGATCCGTGGCTATGGACACTTAGATAAACGAAGCGTTGTGGGCCCACCAGCAGCTTATCTGGGCTGGCCCAGGACCCAACTTTGAAAACCACAGCTGTAGAGTAGTTAACAGGGTTGGAACTTAAGGGGCTCTTTGCATATGCAAAGATCTGATTTTAGGAGGAGCCTTACATTTTCATCTTTAGGTTTCAAATACTTAACTCGTGATGAATGGGATAGTTCACACTTCTCAGAGCTATTCCAGACTGTGTGGAGACTCAGAAATACAACATTCAATGGGCACATCTACACAGCAGGGCTAAACTCGAAATAAGCTACGCAATTAAGCTTAAGATAATTGCATAGTTTAAGTTGAAATAGCTTATTTTGACTTTTGGTGTTGTTTATACAGCAGTTATTTTGAAATAGAGCACTCTTCTCCTGATTTTCCTTACTCCTCATGCAATGAGTGTTACAGGAGTCAGAGTAAGTAGCTCATTATTTTGAATTATTTTGAAATAATGGGCTTGCTGTGTAGACTCACACTATGTTCTTCTGAAATGACACTGCTGTGTAGACATAGCCTATCAGTTACACTCTTATTTTAAAATAATTTTCATAGGCTGGTAACATCTTTTTTTTTTTTTTTTTTTATTTAAGGGAAGAAATCTTAAATTCTAGAGCACCTTATTGCAGTGAGGGAAGGATTTTCTGGGAAACTGCACAGTTAAGGAATTGCAGAAAACACAGTGTCTTGGCCATCTCCATTTTATAAAATGTGAAAACAAGGCAGAGACAGTAAGCTAGAGTGGGAATGTGCATCATAGCCTGGATAGAATTCAGGAGGTTCTGCTTCCCAATAGAGATGTAAAATCCCATTTTTAATTGGCTAACCAGTTAAAAGTTAAGTTAAACCAGTTAATCAGAGGAGGGGGGCTGGAGTGGCCCCCAGCTGCAGACAGGGGCTACTCTAGCTGAGTTGGAGAGCCCCTGACTGTGGTGCGCCCTGGTTCCGCTATGGACAAGGGCTGCTTCATCTGCCCATAACAGACCCCACAGTGCTGGAGTACCCTGCTGCCTGCGGGGGGCTGCTCTAGCTCTTATCAGTTAACCATAACTGGTAAGCCTCACTCATTAAGAGTGATCCCTTAAGCCTCCATTAAGGGTTGAGGCTTACTGGTTTAACTTAACATCCCTACTTCCCAGTTATAGCTATTAATTTCCTCAGAATATAGTACTGGTTTACTTGCTAGGCACCTATGATATGGTTTGATTGGGTTTTTGTAATCTGGATTTTCAAAATTTTTATTTGGATAATCTCCAAAGAACATTTTCTCTTAGCACTTAAAATTTTGGTGAGGGCTTAGAGGAAACTCCCAGCAACTTTAAAAATAAAAAAAGGTAATGACAGGCTTTCTGATCTAAAGTGAGTGTTTTATTAATACTGGTCAGGAACACACCATCTGTGTGTGCAGATAATTTTTACATTTCTTAAAATATCAACACTTTACTGAAGGCTAAATATAGAAACTTTTTCATATTTTCCACAGATAATTTGCTAAAATGGTATGATGAAACTCCTCTGTTTTACAATAACTGGAGACTGGGAAGACCTAACGTAAAGAAAAATCAGTTTTTTGCTGGAGTAAATCTGGATGGGTTTTGGGATATTTACAACCGTACCCTAAGTTGGCAAGCTCTTCAATTTAATCAACACAGTATTCTTTCCTGTAAAATTGAAATGGGTAAGTAATATCCAGAAATTACTGTCACAAAGTTTCAGAGGCAAGGCTAGCGATGTAAAGTTAACTTGAAGGCCTAGTCCTGCAAACTTTCCATGGACAGGAATCCCAATGAAGACCCTGCATCTACTCCCATTTAAGTCATTTGGAAAAATTCTCATTTATTTCAGTTGCAGGATGAAGCCCTCTGGCAGTAGGATGGATGTTGGGTTGTGTGCCTCCACCTCTTTCTCCCATCATACAATATAAGGGATATACATTATGTTTTTTAAAATCATTTGTATTGAACACTTCAGTTCTTGAATTGGGTTGTTATAGATGGATGTGTTTTAATATCTTCCACATATTTCTAATAACTTGAATGAAGTATGTAGAATTTAATGTGATCTTAATCTTGAAATAGGGTCCAGAGAGAGCAAACCTCCATTGCCTAAATCTATATCACATGGAAATAGCACATACAGGATCCTTCAGAAGAAAATAACCTGGTATGAAGCATTAAGAGAATGCAAACAGAATGGAAGTGATTTAGTCAGCATACACAGTGAATCCCAACAGCTGTTTTTGGAAGATATTGTAAAGCGTGATGGATATCCTCTGTGGCTTGGGCTATCAAGCCATGGTGTAAGTTTCTACTGTCATAACTATCATTTCTTATAACCATAATTTTCAGCAGTTGGTTTCCAAAATCTTTGTGATCTTTCTAGGCTCTTTTAGGGTACGTCTACACAGCAACATTATTTCGAAATAACTAGCATTATTTCGAAATAACATAGTCCATGTCTACACAGCAGGTAGTTATTTCGAAATAATGTCGAAATACTGTCAAGCTAGAGGACTTCTTACTCCGACCCCGTAACCCTCATTGTACGAGGAGTAAGGGAAGTTGGAGGAAGAATGCTCTATTTCGAAATAACTGCTGTGTAGACGCTCCCAATTTCAAAATAAGCTACACAATTGATGTAGCTCAACTTGCGTAGCTTATTTTGAATTAAACCCTGCTGTGTAGAAGCACCCTTAGAGATTAGAATTTTATGCAACAAGATTATTTGCTTTTTTTAATTCCCAACCTCTAATAATATATGTTAACTTTTTCTACACATTATTACGCTTGGATATTAGGGGATTAGAAATGCATTTTAGAATGAGTGTCTGATTTTATATTTACCTGATGGGCCAAATTTACCCCACTAGCGTAAAGAAATGCAACTTGACGCTTGTCTGCTCCACCTTGCCCACTGAACTACCACCCTTCCTCAGGTTTCTAAAAGGGGAGGGTAGCTTTAAGCTCCCCTTGGGGTTCAGCAGAAGCACCAGTTCAGTTCATCTGTCAACCATCCTACCCATCTTTTGGGCTGCACTAGTCCCTTCACCTCCCATGGCAGACTTTCCATTGCTGTGGTTTCTGCTAGCATACACTTCCAAGTGAATCTAGCTTAGTAGCTTTCATCACAAACTGATAAAACAAAATACTGCAGTTTAATAGCTCACAACATGACTAAATAATAGCTCCTGTTAGGATAGGAAATGAGTAATGCTTTATGTAATTAAAACCATAGGGGAAAATCAGGGAGGCAGAATATTACCAGGTTGGGATTTAGCCTGGCCAAACCTTACAC
This sequence comes from Rafetus swinhoei, assembly GCA_019425775.1. Lineage (NCBI taxonomy): Eukaryota > Metazoa > Chordata > Testudines > Trionychidae > Rafetus > Rafetus swinhoei. The sequence goes on along the minus strand of CM033439.1, from coordinate 34,439,736 downwards.
TTAAGAGTACCACAGTCTCCTCAAGACAGGACTATGCAGCACTTGAAAGACTAACAAGATGGTTTATTAGGTGATGAGCTTTCGTGGGCCAGATCCACTTCCTCAGATCAAATTGTGGAAGAAAATTGGCATACCTGTCTTTTGTTTCAGCCAGACCAGACTAACACAGCTACATCTCTATTACTATTCTACAGTCTCCTCAATGAGTGGACAGGACCTTACTTTTAAGTATTACCTGGAAGACAGAATCTGCTAACCATGTTGGGCAGTGGGTCAATATTGACTTGGAGGAAATGGGTCTTCAACGTGTTAGTGAATTTTCTCTGACCACTATCTGTGTCTATACATGATTGATTAAGGCCTGAATGCAGTGGTATAACAATTATTATTATTTAATCAGGGAAATGAATCTGATTTAGAATGGTCTGATGGAAGTGAATTTGACTACCGTCCCTGGGAGCTAGAAAACGCTTTATCTTCTGGAAACTGTGTTGTTCTGGATACAAAAGGATTTTGGAAACATGCAAGGTGCACTGATGTTGTTGAAGGTGCCATTTGCTACACTACTACAGACTGTAAGCCTGAATTTCTTTTCTTTTTTTTTTCTATAATTTAATCTATCCTCTATTTTATGTGCTGTATTATGAACAGAAAATGAAGACTGGAACAAACACGATTTAGACAAGATCTAACATTTTGTTCTTGAAGACTGTTTAGCAAGAGTGGTAAAAAGACTCATCAGTATATCTTGTAAGCTTTGTGACACCATGCTTTTGGCATTTGATAACAGTGGACAGATATCTAAACAGGCATTAAAAAGTAAACACTGCTTGTTAAACATCCTAATTTGAGAAGGTTCCTTTATGCCAAATATGTTTTTACTGCAGTTTTCACTGAAGAGTTTTGTTGTCATGGCTTCCATGAAATACTGACTCAGTCATGTGCTATCACTGGATTTGTTTTTGGATTTTAATAACTGCTCTGAACAGTTCTTTCTCATATCCATCACTGTAGTGAAATTTTAAATTGAGTTTAGCAGGGTTTTATAGTGACTAACACATTATGAAAGGCAGCATTGAGTAGTACTTAGAAGAGGAGACGTGCAGACAATACTCCTGACTTTTATTCTCAGTTCTGCCACAGGTTTGTTTTGGGGCTTGGACAAATTTTTCTGTGCCTTAGTTTCTTCACTTGTAAAATAGAAATATTTACCTTCCCTTTATAAAGCACTTTGACATCTTTGCATGAAAGATGCTTTGTAAATTAACTTATTAATGCATGAATCTTAGTTGGAGTAGTGGGAACATGAGACTGTCCTATCTGTATCTGTGGCAAACTCACTTTTTTTAGACCAATTACCTTGGTAAAATGTGGTAAATAAAACTGGTCATCTCAGATTATCTTAGTGTCTTCAAATCAGGGGGATCACTTTCAACATGACCCAATGTTTCATGGAAGAAATTAAAATAATTAAATTGAGATAATTTTTATAAATGGTTAAACTGATGACCTCTTTGTGACCTGTGGTAGAAATGTCACAGCATAGCATATTTTAAAACCATTTGATTGCTTGAAATCCAGTAAGAAAGAGTAGTCCCCCACTAATGGAAAGGCCATAATCCCAGACTAGCTGGAATTTTTCTTGTAATCATTGGCTGATAATGAATCTGCTGTATTTCAAGAAGGAAACTAAATGGGATATAATCCCTACACCGAAGTGATTTGATTGTGCAGAGCCTCTTTTCATTTGCATAATACAAAATCTTTATATTTTTACAGACAGACGATTACAACCACAGCAAACCAAAGCCTCCTCCAGATGTCCACAGGGTACTGGAACATCACAATGGTTGCAGTATAAAGATCATTGCTATGCATTTGACATGGCATTATACAATTTTTCAGTATATACTGCAAAAGAGGCTGAAAGAGTCTGCCAGAACCTGGGTATGTTTGGCTTTCTTTTTAACGTGTTACATCTTGTAAATAGCTCATCATTAAGGGAGGATTAGAAAACACACTGGCAAACTTCTGCATTGTTTCTTAGATTTAGGAATATCTCTAATGACTTGTTTTGTTTTATCTGATAATTTTTTGAGCATTTGATTAATATTTTTGGTGAAGTTGGGCAGTGTTCAGATTATTTAGCTGGGACATGAATGTGCATAAATAAAGTGATACCTCGTATGTAACCATTGTTAAAGGATTCAGAAGATCAAGGCTGATTTCCAAGGGAAAACCTTTTTATATTATACAAACTACTTTATTAAAATTAAAGCCTGTATTGTTACAAAGTTATTCTTCTTATAGCCATGGGAGTGGAATGAATGCAGAGAAATCCCTCCAAGGAGTTAAGAGTAAACACTTCACAAATTACATACTTTAAACTTAATGACACAGAAGCCGAAATGCAAATTTTTCTGCTAAAGGAAGAGCTATTTTTTCTTTAGTAAATATTGTGGGATTGGTTTGGGGCAGATAACGCTCCCTTCACAATTTTAGATGATGCATTTAAGGTTAATTAACATTAAGATTAATTAAACTGTGTAAGAGAAACAAATTAAAGGAAGAGGTATTCCCATAACTAGATGTGGCACCCAATTCAGTGCCATCTGGACCCAGTGTGGGTTAAAGCAAGAGTAGTCCTTGTTTATCTTCTGCTGTTGACAGGAGGATTATCTGCATTGAAGCCCACCCCTCCAACCTGCTCCCTGGTACGCCCCTTCCTTTCCCTTATACCTTAAAATAGTGACACTGTATATCAATATATGACGTGTTCTTTCGATATAGAAAATTGGCCTGATCCTTCATGGTGCTGAGCCTCTATTTACGTTAATAAGAATCCAGGGATTTACAGAAAATACTCAGCACCTGGCAGGATCAATGCTTCTGTTTCCATAGTATCATTTAATACCTTTCCACACTTGCAGGAGATTTGTCTTTATTTTTGTTTTGCATCATCTACCCAGATGACAAAGCAAGACGATAACTTGCATCTGATGCTGCTCATGACATTGCATTGTTCTCCTAATCTGTGTTTTTCCTCTGCAGTTTACATACCACAGATTTTTAGGAGTCTAAATCAGCAATGTTCTTTCTCATTTCTGTGTCTTAAATGATCCCTTTTGAATTTTTAGAAAATCCATTTAATTTAAAAAGACTATGAGGAAAAACTTTAAATTTTCTTTCTGTATTGATCATTAAACTCTTCCCTTAGATCCTTCTGCAACACTTTTGACTATAAAGGATGCTGAAGAGAATACATTTGTCAGCAGGCAAATAAGGCAAAATGACCTCATAACCAGAAGAGTTTGGCTTGGATTGTCTCAAAATTTAAGGGGTAAGAATATGTGGGGTGTGTGTGTGTGTGTGTGTGTATCTTGCATGGTAAATAAAAATGAATGAAAATAATAAAATATAAAAATACTTAGAATTTTAAAATTTAACTGCTGCTATGAAATTTGTTAGCATTAATTTATGTAGTATAGTAACTTTTACTTCTTCTAAGTTTGTGTCAATTCCCTAATGGATCTTGATCTGTGATTTAGAATTATTGTCATGTATATTCAGTGATTTTTAAATTCAAACAATTTAGCTGATAAAGACAAATGGGCTAGAAAAGGTATGTGTGAAGAGATGTTTTTGTTGGTTTTTAAAAATTATTCTGAAATATTTATTTTATGAGTTTCACAAAATCACTTTTTAATTTTTGTGGCTTTGGAATGAACATTAGATCATTGACCAAGAGACATTGTACAAGATCTTGGGATTGAATTCAGACAAGACTGAGATAATGCTGGTGGGCTGGAATCAGGCAGAAGAATAGGTGGCATTTATGTGACATGCAACTGCCATTTTGTAAAATGTATAAATTGGAGATGGTATTAGATCCTGGGTCAGTCTTGGGAAGTACCCAGGAAGACAAATATAAACTCCTCTGTCCAGTGCAAACTTTGTCAGAATGATCCATGCTTTTATTACCTCAAAACTAGATTGCTGTAACATGCCCTATATGTAGAGCCCTGCGCAGATACAAAAATGTGTGTGCTACGCTCAACTCTTCATCTGATCTGCAATCCAGATAGTATTTGCATCCACACAACAAATCTAGAGAGCAGGGGGGATGGAGCACAGATGAGCAAGGAGGTGGCAGGGTCGTGCAGGGAAAAGACAGGCAGCACAGCACGCCTGCACTCGACAGTTGGTGCTCACCAGTGGGATGAGAGAGAGGGGCTGGTCAGGGCCAGCACGCAACTCCTCTTGCAGGGAGATGTAGGACAAAGCTTCTTGTGTCCTTTCCCTGCTGGCAGTGCAGGGGCTAGCCCTAGTGGTATCCAGAAACTTACAGGACTCTGCCTACATAGGTCTACACATAGGGACAATTTAGAAGCTAAATCTACTCTTAGAATGCTGCAGTACTCTTACTGAGTTTGGAGTTGCACATTGGGAGCATATGATACAAGTACACCATGATCTACACTGGCTTCCAGTTAGTTTCTAGGTGGACTTTAAGCCCTAAATGATTTGGGATCTGGTTACCTGAGGTATCACTTCTCCATGTGCCACATTTAGGATGAGTGGAGACATCTGAGCTGAAATTCCCTCAATATAAATGATACTGAGGTGGTGACAGGGCATTTTCTGTTCAGGTTACTTAATAATCGAACTTTGCTCCCAACTGTAGGTCCGCCAAATTAGTTTACCTGGGCATACTGCAAAGCCTGAATCTCTCAGGAAGGGTGCACTGGGGTGGATATACAGTAGTTATTTTTATGTGGAGTTTGTTGTTGTTTTTTATTTAGGTAATAGGCACCCAGCTCACTGGATGGCATATAGAGTTCTTTTTAGAAATGTGAAGAAATAAATAAATACATTGCGGTTTTCACACTATGTTGCAATATTGCAATTTTTATGGTAATTTATCAAAGCAATATTTGTGATCTTTCCCTACAGCTAAGTCCATGAATTGGCTTGATGGTTCAACAGTTAAATATGCCAATTGGGCAAACGGAACTGCAAAAGTCAATGGTAAATGCAGTGTTATCCTATCCACAGATGGAATATGGTCTGAAGTTGACTGCAGTCATAGTAAAGGCAGAGTTGTTTGTAAAGCTCCTCTAGGTATGTCTTTCTTGTGATTAATATACAATTTACTTGTTGAATAGAAGGATTTTTGTATGTGTACAAATCACTGAGATTAAATTGACTCCAGCAGACCTGTGGTGTAAGTGGGACTAAAATGGTACATAGGCCTTCTGTGTGCTTTCTGCTTGGCGTAATGTGTCCAGTATAGTTGTAAAAGATAGCATCAGCTATTTAACTTTTTTCCTTTTATAGTTTTGAAAAATCTGAACTAATTTACATTAGTGTGTTAGTTTTGTCAGGTTTGTTTTAAAAACCAGTCTCTGATATAAGGCTAATTTATCCTGTTTATTTTTACATTGCTTTTGTTTTTTTGTTTGTTTGTTTGTTTGTTTGTTTGTTTGTTTTTGAACAGTGCAGCTAATTTCTGCTTTAATCTTTGTATGTTATGATTGTCACATTGCTGTGCTTGGGATATGCCATGTTGAGGGGCACACTAGAAGTGCATAAATAAATGGTTAAAGAGGCCTTCATCATAAGAACATAAGAATGGCCATATTGAGTCAGACCAAGTGTTCATCTAGCCCAGTATCTCCTCTTTCGACAGTTGCCAATGCCACTATGATGACTTCTAAATCACAGAAGTCCCCTTTGGATTGCCTCTTGGTGTGCTGATCTTACCACTGACGCCTGCCTTTCCACCTGTCCTTTCCACCACCCTATCCTGCTGAGCGAGATTCTCTCATCTCCTGCAGACAAGGCACAGGGTTGAGGTTACTGCCCCCCATAGAGAAACACAGACACTGATCCTGTTCTGCTCTGGGGGAGAGGGACTCCTCTCTAAGGGCTGAGAACCCAGGAAACCAACCTCCAAAGAGGACCAAACCCCCAAATAAATCCATCTTACTCTATATAAAAGTTGTACACAGAGAAAGCTTATAAGGTCCACCCACTTTATCAATGAGTGAGGGAAATGCAGTGTGCCCCTCCCCCCAGGTAACAATTATTTACACTGGCTTGATAATAAAAATGTTTTTATTAAGTATAAAATGTAGGATTTAAGTGGTTGCAAGTGAAAATAGTCAGACAAAGTAAGTTACTAAATTAAAGTGAAGAACAAAAGTTTAGCTAGTGCTAAGAAACTTTTCCATGCACATTTTTACCCTAAACAGCTGTTCTGATCACAGGGAAAAGCTTCAAATCAGAGCATTGAAGGAGTGGGTGTACCGCAGATTTATACAGAGTCTAGGAATGTGAACAGTTAACTGGTGGCAACTAAAGCAGCTCCCCACCCGCCACTCTTCCCCCCTCAGTTCACCTCCCATTCAGTCAGTTAACCGGTTAAACACTACTGGTTAATCAACTAAATGGGATTTTGCATCTCTAATAGTGTCATTGTAATAGTTACTGTTTTATCATCTATCCCATTCCTAACATTGTTTGCTTTTTTTGACTGCTGCTGCACGTTGAGTCAATGTTTTCAGAGAACTATCCACAATGACTCCAGAGTCTCTATTGAATGATAACAGTCAATTTTAGATCCATCATTTTCTCTCTCTCTCTCTCTCTCTCTCTCTCTCTATATATATATATAATTAAAAGTGTTTCCTGTGGGATGACAGTGATGTCATTACATCAGTCTGTGTCCACAGGAGCCAAGCCCCATCCACTCACAACCTGGCCCTCCCCAGAGCCCACATGGAGAGCTGCAAATGCCTGTGGCTCTAGACCTCCCCTTCCCAGTGGCCAGGGGGAGAACTGTAGCAGTCGCATTCTCAGCCCAGCCCTGGTGGCAGAGGTGGGTAGAGAAATGGGATGGCCACAGCCTGGCCCCTCACAGAGGCCGGAGGGGAGATCTGGGCCTGTCACTGCTTAGGTAGCTGGGGAAGAGGGGAAGAGCCGGGGGGGAAGGGTCAGGTCAGCCTCAGCTTCTGAGAGAGGGGGAAGAGCTGAGGCTGGGGCAGCCTCAGACCCTTCCCAGTGGCTAGGGTAGGGGAAGAGCTGGGCCCTCCCTGGTGGCTCAGGTGGAAGGAGGTCTGGGGAGGCCTCAGCCCTGGGTCCTTCCTGGCTAAGAGGGTCCTCCATCCCCAGAGGCCGGAGGGGGAGAGTGTCATGATCATGAGGATTAGCCGACAGCATGGGGACTAAGGGCTTGTAGCCAGACATGAACCCCATCTTGTTCCCCCCCCCCAGAGAGCAAGAGAAAGGCAGTCAGCCTTTGATGCCCTGGGAACGCAGGTGTGCTGCCTGTCCCTGACTCTACCATAAACAGAAACCAGTCAGTAAATGGGCTAGCTGATGATCCGGGGCCTCCCGCCCTGATGGCTAGTACCAGTAATTGACACGCCTGTCCCAGGAGAGGAATCTTCGCCATCACATACTAGAAGTGCCCATTGTCTGCATTTTCCCAGGTGTGAATTATGCTTTGCACCCTTCGTGGGGAAACTTGGCATTCAAAGCCATTTTTCCTAATTGGCCACTTGAGACCAGGAAGAAGCCTACGTGACCCAAGGGGTATAAAGAGGGGTTTAGTAGCCCACCCCATTTGAGCTCCAATCATCTATACCTGCTGGCAGGTATTGATTGACTCCCGAGGTCTGTGGGACGCCCAACCTCGCCCTACTTCTTCCCGAGGGATTGAGAGAAAGACGCTGGCCATGCCAAGTCTGGAACGCAGGGGTGAGAATATAGACCTGCTATGTGTCTATTTTGCATACATTTAATAAGAGCTCAGAGAACCAAAAGGGTTTCATGGTACCTGTAAGTGACTTTTGTTTTAAGTGTAATTTCTGTCCTGTCCTTTTGTAGTGGCTGTGTTATCTGTAACACAGCAGTAGCATTTAACAGCTAAGTTTACCCTGTAACAATAAAATAGTAACTGTTTAAGCTTTAACCTGACTCCTTCAGTTGCTGTAACAGAACCAAGCACAGTTTAAAAGAACTTCAGCCGGTCAAAGGGACAGGTATAGGGAGAGCTTGGGCGTTTGGATTTGTGTCACTCCCAGGTGACAGATCCATTGGGGCACCTCTCAGCCTCCCCAGGCTGCCCGCTGCGAAGGGATTTCTGGATTCTAGCAGCTAAAATCTGAGGGGTTATAAGCTCTCCCTGTAAACTTATTGGGGCGCCCGTCAACCTCCTCCAGGTTGCCTGCTGCTAAGGACCCCGGTTCTGGCAGTTGAAGTCTCGGGTGTATAAGCTTTTCCCTGTAAACTTATTGGGGCGCCCGACAACCTCCTCCAGGTTGCCCACTACTAAGGGACCCCGTCCTGGCAGTTGAAGTCTCAGGTGTATAATACACACACACACAACACTCACTGCCCTGACCATTGGCTGACAGGGCTAACCTATACCTAACTCAGGTAGAGTTAGCCAATAGGAATGTAGGTAGGAATTTCAAACTAGGACAAATAATTTTTGGGTTTTCCTCCTTTGGTCCTGAGAGTTCCCTCCAGCTATTGAAGGAGACAGACATGTCTCTCTCTCTCCAAGAAACAATACTTCACTTTCTGTAAGTAGGGTAAAGTTTAGATAAATCCTTTAGGTTTTATTATTTTTATGGTTTGAGAAATGGGATCTGATGTTTTGGCTTTTCTTTTGTAACGAAGTTCTAGGCCCATGGAGTTTCTCCACGAGCATATTATTTTGTTACTTTTCCATCTAGTCATTATGCTTGCAACAGGAATATTGTGGTGATAATAAAAGTTTTCTCTTTTCTTTTTATTAACCTGGTATTGGTTAATGGTTGTGTCCTGGTTTGTACTTTAGGGGTGAGATTTCCCAAGTAGTCTCTCTCCTGATTTTCTTTATTAATATTTGGGTGGTGGCAGCGGAGATTTTATTCCCAAAATCTAGGTTGTTAAGATTTTGGGGGGAAATTTTATACCAAAGCCTGGTAGATAAGGTTTTGGGGTACTTTTGCTGGCCCCCACTCCTGCATTTATCTTCGGCCCTGGGCCCTTCCTGGCTAAGAGAGCCCTCCCCTCCACCCCGCCGGGAGGCCAGAGGGAGAGAGCCAGACTAGCCTCAGCCTGGGCCAAACGCCCCCCCCAGCGGCTGGAGGGCGAGAACCAGGCCAGCTGCAGCCTCAGCCCAGCCCAACCCCCCGGCAACTGGGGTGGGGGGAGAGCTAGGGCTAGTGGGAGAGAGCCGGGGCAGGCCAGGGCTGCCACGCTTTGGCATGGCCTTCCCCGGCAGCCGAGGGGGAGAGCCGGGGCTGCCTACGCCTGGAGAGGGAGGGTTGGCTAGCATAGTGAGCAGGGGGTGCAGCCCCCTAATGTATGTATAATTGGGATTATGTTTTCCAGTGTATGTTACTTTGCACTGTCAACACTGAATTTAATCTGTCATTTTGTTGCCCGGTCACCCAATTTTGTGACATTCTTTTGTAACTCCTCACGGCTTGCTTTGGCCTTAACAATCCTGAGTAACTTTGTATGGTCTGCAAATGTTGCTACAGCACTATTTACCCCCTTTTCCACACAGTTTATGAATTTGCTGAGCAACATTGGTCCCAGCCCAGATCCCTTGGGCATCCTGCTATTTACCTCTCTCAATTTTGAAAACTGCCATTTTTTTCCCCTACTCGTTATTTCCTATATTTTAACCTGTTACTGCTCCATGAAAGAACCTTCCCCCATATCCTATGACTGTTTACTTTGCTTAGAGCCTTTGGTGAGGAACCTTGTCAAAAGCTTTTGGAAGTCCAAGTACAATATATCCAATGGATTACCCTTGTTTTTTTGGCCCACTCAGAGAATTCTAATATATTGGTGAGGAATGATTTCCCTTTTAAAAACCCATGCTGATTCCTCCATAACAAATCATGTTCATCTCTGTGTCTGATAGTTTTCTTATTTACTATAGTTTCACCCAGGTTTTCTGGTACTGAGGTTATGTTTACTGATCTATAATTGCCAGGATCACGCTTAGTACTTTTTAAAAAATTGTCACGTTAACTATAGTCCAGTCATCTGGTACTAAAGCTAAGTTAAGTGTTAGTTTACAAACCGCAGTTAGTACTGCAGTTTCATATTTGAGTCCCTTCAGAACTCTTGGGTGAATACCATCTTGTCCTAATGACTTATTACTATTTAACTTATCAATCAGTTCTAAAAAAACCCCTCTATTCACACTTCAATGGGGGACAGTTCCTCAAGTTTTGTTACCAAAAAGAATGGCTTGGATTTGGGAATCTGACCCTCATCCTTTTCAGTGAAGAAGACACAAAGAATTAATTTAGCTCTTCACAGTGGCCGTATATTCCTTGAATGCTCCTGAGGCGTAGTGGGGGTGCTGTCTGCTCTGTGACCCGGGGTTCCCCTGCGCTGTGATGGGAGATTCTCACTGACTGTCCCAAATGTGTATTAACCCAGATACCCAGGCTCAGCCTCCCAGGGAGAGACAAAGGAAGGAGGGTAGAGATCAGCACCTGGCTGGGGGGCAGGGCTGGAAGAGAGTTTGAGTTTCTGTCTGGAATCCTAGAGGAAACAGCCTAAGCAAGGGGCTAGGATTTAGGGGCCCAGTCTCCCCCATCTCAAGGGGGGCTGAGGCATCCTAGGCCTGCCCTGTAACCAGATTACATCTATGCTATGCTGTATCCTGAAGAAGCAATAAACTCCCTCTATTCTACTGGCTGGTGGAGTCTGTTTGTGCCACTACGGGGGTGCAGGAGGCGGGGGAACCCAGACGCGCCGCCACAGTGGTGTCAGGAGTGGGATGCACTGCACCCCGTGGATGGAGCTTCCAGCAGCGAGTGTCAAGGTACAGTAGAAGGAAGGGGCTTAGAGCCAGGCGTGCTGAAGACAGAGCGAAGCGGTTCCTGGGAATCGTGGGGCGCTGCAGCACTAGACCGGTGAGTCCAAACTGTGGGGACCGGCAGGGAGATGGCCTACACCCGACTCCTGAAGGCAGAGCTGGTGAGGCTTTGCAGAGAGAGGGGCCTGCCCATGGGAAAAGCAACCAAGGCCCAGCTGATTGCCCGGCTGGAAGAGAATGACCAGCCAGACCCCCCCAGGAGCAGCCAGACCCCCCCAGGAGCGTCTCAGGCTCCGAGAGAGGGCGGAGCACTGGAGCCCGCCGGAGAGATGGGACAGCTTCCCAGGGAAGCCCTGCAAGCCATAGTCCGTCTAGGGCAGGGGCCAGCCCAGCAGAGCTGTGGCGGCTGGAGATCCAGCTGCCGATGAAGGAATTGGAAGTAGAGGACCGAGAGAAGGAGCGCCAAGATTGAGAGGAGGACCGCCAGGACCGAGAGAGGCAGCGACAGCATGAGTTGGCCATGGCAGAGCGGAGAAGCGGTAGAGCCCCAGCTGTGCTGAATGGGGAGGGGCCCCAGGGTCCTGGGGCTGTCAGATGCTTGGAGACGCTCGTGGTGGCCCAACTGAAGGACGTGGGCGACATAGACAGCTTCCTCAGCTCCTTTGAGAGGGCCTGTGGACTGCAACGGGTCCCCCCAGCTGACTGGCTACGGGAGCTCATCCCCGCACTGAACCAGGAGGCTGCCGGGGTGCTCAATCAGATGGAGGGCCTACAGCCAGGGGATTACAACCGAGTCAAGGAGGCCCTGCTGCACAAGTTTGGGCTGACCCCTGAGACATACAGGAAGAAGTTCCAGGGGGTGCAGAAGGGGCCACGGGAGACTATGTGGATCTGGCCTCCCGCCTGGTGCAATAGTTCCACAAGTGGCTGTCCGGGGTTGGAGCCCAGACCGCAGAGGACCTGCGTAAGCTGATCATGATGGAGCAGTTCTATGAAGCATGCACACCCACCCTGAGTCTGTGGCTCAAGGACCGAAGTCCAGAGAACCCCCAAGAAGCTGGGAGGCTGGCAGACGAGTTCACAGAGAGTCGGTCCGGGTGTGAACGGGAGTCCCGGAGAGAAAGGGATTCGCGCAGAGACTGGATCTCGGCTGAGCGACGGAGAGAGTCATCTATGAAGAGCCCAAGAGACACGTCATCTGCGCCCCAGAGAACCAGCCAGGGCCCGGACAGAGCCGGCCCAAAGGGGCCTGCAGGACCTAACTTGCCATCGCTGCGGGCAAAAAGGCCACAAGAGGGCTCAGTGCACCAGGCACCAAGACCTGGGATTTCCAGGGTTAACTGGCTGGAGCTGGGGGAAGGGCAGGCTGCCCCAGAGGCAGGGGCCAGCAGGCAAACCTCAGCTCAGAGTGGGGGGAAGGATGCTCAGTGCATCTCCCCTGGGAGATCTGACCCTCGGGAGGCGGATTTCTCCATGTACCGGGTGGGGGCAGGGCGGCCCCTGCGGAGCAAGTGCCTTGTGCCCCTGCAGGTGGATGGCAGGGAGGTGACGGGCTACTGGGACACAGGGGCGGAGGTGACGCTGGCCCGGCCCGAGGTCGTAGCCCCAGACCACATGGTACCTAACACTCAGCTGACCCTGAGGGCATAGACGGGACCCCGTTTAAGGTGCTCGTAGCCCGGGTGCATCTGAAATGGGGGCCAAGGAGGCGCCAAGGAAGTGGGTGCACCAGCACTTGCCCACGGAGGTGCTGATGGGGGTGACCTGAGGAGTGTGGCCAGATGGACCCCACAGGACCCTGGTCACCACCCGTAGCCAGAGCCAGCGAGGGGCTGGCGACCCTGACCCAGGGGAGGGCTCCCTGCTGGGGGCTCAGGGCCCCATCCCAGGGGACACGGAGCCCAGCCAGGCTGGGACTCCGGACCTAGGCAAAGGTGGGGAACAGGTCCTGATCCCTGCCCCAGCGGCTGAATTCCGGGCTGAGGTGCAGGCAGACCCCTCCCTGCAGAGGCTGAGGGACCAGGCTGGCCTCCGTGCAGCTCAGCCCCTGGGGGGGAGGTGCCCCCTTCTGCACCTTTGAACCGCCATTGTCTAATGGCCCCACTCATTACTTATCAAGCTTCCTGCTTCTGATGTACTTACAAAAACTAACAGCAACATTTTAAAATCTTTTCCTAGTTGCAAAATTCTAAAAATTGCTAGTTTCAGAATTCTTCTGCTGGCATTTACCAAGTGTCTAGAATCAGTCTACATTCCCTAATAAACAGTCTGCTGTAGGACAGAAGTAATTTTTTTTCAGTCTATTAACAGCAGAAATATTTATTCTATTAACATCAAAAACAGGAGGGTTTGCCTTCTTCTGTGTGCCACCAGTGTATCTGACATGGAGAGGCAGGAATTCATGATAACTGGGGCTGGTCCTGCACACAGCAGGTGCATGTATGTCTATACCTAAAGATTTGCTGGCTGGGGAAAGATCCAGTTCTCATGCTGCTACTTCACATTTCACTGGTTTTAGGATAGAAATCAGTTACTTGGATCAGAAAGGGTTCTTGGAAGCAGTGGGATCTATCAGATTTTGCCTAAAGCTCCATGGAAAGGAGGGAGGAACAATGGGAAGCTAATGTTTCTGTTCATATTGTTAAGAAAAAGAGTTACAAGATCTGACTCATGGATTTCCTCCTGCTTTTAGGAAGTTCAGGGATGGAATTTTATATACACTGAGGCATAAAGTACATTTTAAACAGTGAGGAAAAACAACTTTAAAGATGATGGTAGGGATTTATGCTTCAGTGGACATGTTTTCAATAGTTAGACATTTAAAGTGTGTCTCCACTTCAAAATTTGCTACTTCTGATTTTCAAAAAATCTACATGTAAGAAGACCCAAAGTATGCTCCATTATATTGAGTGCAATTCCACATTGATTGAAATTAGGGCTGTCAAGCGATTAAAACATTTAATCGCGTGCGCCTCCCCTTTGAAACCGTGCAGCAGCATTTAATGGGGCAGCACTGCATGGAGCTTCGGGTCAGCTAGAGTCCCCAGCTGACCCCGGGCTCCATGCAGCGCTGCCCCTTGGAAGCGCCATGGAGGTGTTTCCAAGGGGCAGCGCATTAGGAGCCTGGAATCAGCTGGGGACTCCAGCTGATCCTGGGCTCCATGCAGCTCTGCCTCGTTGAAATGCTGGTGCAGGGTTTCAAAGGGGCAGCGCTGCATGGAGCCCGGGGTCAGCTGTCGGGTTTCAAAGGGGAGGCTTGCGCTGCCCCTTTGAAGTGCCATTTTGGCACTTCAGAAAACCAGTAAATACCGAGTTAAGGTACAGCCTCCATCTAATCCTAATTCTGTCCTCCTTGAATAATGTCCCCAAACCACTTACACCACATATGTTCACACTCTTTTTACTATAAAGAAAAGGAGCTAAGTGCACCTGCCCTATGCTCAAATATTTAACATACCCTTCTAATAGATTACCACACTTGTGAAATACAACAGCCACTTCCCAAGCAGTGCTTTTTTTGTGACGGTACTGCCCGGTACTCAGTACCAGCATCTCCAGACGCAGTACCAGCACCTCCAATCAGAGCTCAACAACTTTTCCCCTGGAGTACTGGCACTTGTTTTTTTTTTTAAACAAAACAAAGCACTGTTCCCAAGTATGTGCAGAAAAGCATTGTCAGAATAGGTCACCTTAATTTAAGAAAAGCTGTTTTTTGTGTGTGTGTTGTTTTTTGTGGCACTGTTTTCAGGACCATTTGGCAAATGGACCCAAGTTTGGATCACTAACCCTATTTCTGAATCCCCACGAGCCAAATCAAATTTCAAGGCAATCCAAGTAACCATGCAATTTGTAGCACTATTAGAACAGTCCAACCCTAAGTAGAAAAATCATCTTAACCATAATGATAGAGAAGCTTCTGCTCAGCTATAATATTTTGCACTTAAAGGAAACTAGCTTTTGAATTGATGATGTGGAGAATGTGTGTGTGTGAGAGACTTAAAATAAGAATTCCTTAACTTCAATAAAATGAACATATAGTAAATGTATACATATTAGTATGAAACTTTGCTGTATAACGAATACTTTTCAGTTAAAAACACTGATTAACTATTTATCTTTTACAGGCACTAACCATACTGGAGTGGCTGTAGCATTTGCTCTGTTAATTATCCTAGTCCTGGTTGCTGGATTAACTTGGTATCTCTACAAAAAGAAACGGCTACAGTGGGGTGCCTTCTCTGCAGTACATTATGAACGAGGGATTAATGAAGATGAGACTGATAGCATGTTTACCAAAGAAGGTTACTAAGAAACTGCTCTTGCTTGTTGTTTTATTTCAAAATCCACTGTGTGAAACTATGGGGAATGGGCTACTTGACACTTTATTAGTTCCTTCTGAAAAATGAGTAAGAAGTTTATTAACTACTGGCTAAATTCTGCCCTCTAATATGTACAATTTTAAGTCAGTGGGAGCTTGACTGAATTTGACCTTAGCTGTAAATGCTGCACAAGATAGAAGTTCCCTAAGACTCTAGAGCTCTGTGATTTCATATTAGCTCTGTGTACGGTCTCTAAAATCTTTACATACATTACTTTTTCTTTCTCGCTTTCTGGTTAGGCGATATTTGGGGAGGTAGGAATAGACATTTAAATGGCAAACGAAGCAAACTTGTGTACAAGCTATCTAGCTTTTTATAGGCAACTATTATTTAAACAGTGGGTGTCAAAAGGCATGCATTTTGAGGTACATTACATGTCCTGTTTCAAGCTCGGGTCACCTTGCAACAACTAGCAGAAAATATATTGATAAACACTAGATAAATGATATTTGGAATCACAGTTTTTGTAATAAATCCATTAATTATCAACGGTGATAAAATACAGAGGGCTTGTAACCACTGACTGTCTGTTCCCACTGAACTACAATCATAACATTTGGTACTCTCGTTATGGTCAACTGAGTGGAAGAGAAAGAAAAATCTTGTATCTGACATTGATTGTTTTTCTCAGAGGTCACCAAAAAGCCTTCATCATTCTTTCCTCTCATACTGAACTGTTGTTCAGATGTCCTTCATTACCTGAATCATGACTTAGAATCCCATAGTGAAAGAGCATATGCTATCTATAAATAGATATCCTTATAAAAAGAACCAAGCAACACTTAAACTGAGCCTATTGTAGGCTCATACATGAATAGCCATGTCATCAGAAGATGCTACTGGTATCAGTACAAATGGGATTAAGGGCTAAATGCAAATATGAGGAAAATTCAAACCTTACGTAACCATTATCTGACCTAAAAGCAGTTCTATGAATGCTGTCTTTTTTACTGTAAGGAGACTGTCCCTTGTAAGCAAGATGTTTCAGTCTTTTTTTTTTTTTTTTATGGGCTCTGGTATGTGGTGATGTAAATGCTCCATAGCAGGCATATTTATATTAAAAATCAATTTCTGGGACTGGGGAGAGAGTAGAAAAGGGAGACTAATCTTTAAAGTGTTATTTAAAGACTAATCTTTAAATCATCCGAATTCCATCCCATGTTTTTTTAGAGATGGTATAAAATTAGATTTGAATGTTTATGCCCTGCACTAAAACATGGGAACGATCAATAGCTCATTTCCTAGTCTGGTGCATTCAGTGCAGTGTGACAGGGGTGGTTCAGAGCCAGCATTCCCTAAGGTTGCTGAACCACAGTTCTGCCAGTCAATTTAAGGAGCCTCTCTGGCTACTTCCTAAGCAAATGCTTGTTCAAGAATAGTGGGAATGATATATTATTTGGAGGGTGTGGTCTGGAAAGTGGGAGAAAAGTCAGGGCAGCAGAGAGTACTGACAGGGACCCTACAGTAAAAAGTTCAAATACTAGGTAATGATCTAGCACAGCTCTCTTGTTCATATAATGCAAAAAGATATATGCATTGTATTTGGTCTGAATGGTACCTTAACTCAATTATGCTATGATTAAACATACAAGTGACCTTATTTATTATCAGGCTGTATTTCCTCTATAATCAGTTTCAGAAATTAGATGAATGGGAGGGAATGTATAGCAACTTAAGTTGTGTATAGATGCTAAAAATTCTTGATCTATTTACATGCAAGTTAAACTTGATTTTATATGCTGTCAATTGCCTTTCCTCTGTACTCCAAAAGGCTATTAGAGTGAAGCCATCTTATATACATATATATATATATTACTTGATTAAACCATTATAGTAAGTCACTGTGTGAAAGTGGAATAATAATTGTAAGAAAATAATGTTTCTTAATACACATTGTCCTTTTAAGATCCAGTCTGTTTACTGTTTTGAAGGTGTGTAAGTAGAAACCAAAAAAACTTCTCCAAATACACAGAGGACCAAATTCATTTCTGGTGTAATTCCATCTATATCAGCAGTATTGTATTTAGGAGTCCATTTGGCCTACTATACTGAGAATACTACTGAGGTTTTATTGTGTTGTTTCTTTTTTTTTTTTTTTTTTAAGATACACTGTTAAAGGTGACAGGTCAGACTTGTGAGCTCCTCTATTTTTGTTGTTGATGTTTGCACTATTCAGACATGTAATCTTTTAAAATGATACTTGGAAGTACAGTATTTCTCTTGCAAGATTCTTGTAGATGGCTTTAGTAGCCATCTACAAGAATAGGTACCAGACAAGCATGCTAAAGAAAATAGTTCTGTATTAGTTCTGACTGGAGAAAAAGTAAACACTTTGTCCTTTTGATACCTGAGCACAACTGTGAAAAGAAAATAAGAAAGAAATTAGCTTTGCAGCAATTTACGTAAAAAACTATTGAAATTGGCTGCAATACTTCGGAGTAAATTTAAGGTAAACATTTGTGGCTATTTAATATCATTGCTGTAAAATCAATATATGAAGCACAACCCTCTGGTTCTTGTAATTCTCTATTACTTTTTTATAATTATGAAACATTTGTACCACAGTAGCACCAAATGGAGTAGAGCTCTTATGGTAGGTATTGTACAAATACATAAGAGGACACAGTTCTTGCTTCTTCTGGATATTTAATAACAAAAATTTCCAACTAATAATTGTGATAAAATAAAAATATGATAGGCAGCATAGCCACGATCCAGCAAAGCACTTACACATGTGCATAATTTTATATAAATGTTTAAATGTTTTGCTGGAAGGGGCTTAAATTAATGGATTTAGAGAAGTTTGTACTGTATTAAAGTTGTAGATTGTTCATTATCCTTCACTAACGAAAGTATTGATCAAGGTATTTTTGTACAAATATAAATTAGATGGAAGTGTGTTAAACCTTTCTAGATTTATGCCTGCACTCATGAGCTTGCCTGGATGTGAATTTACAGATAGAAAGTATATTTTTAATGTTATTACCAGGGTAACTAAATTATGATTTCAAGAGTATAAAAATAAGAGTGTAGTGTTTTTATAAAAGGTTTCATTTGTGTATTGTGAATTATGTGAATAACTTTGTAAGACACTTTTTGCAATTTAGCATTAAATAGAATCTTGGGTAGCTTTTATTACAACTGCCTTAACATAAATTAGCACTCCATTTTCTGGATTGAAGTGAGGATAATATATAAACATGTTCTTAACTTTTGAAAAATAAAATTTGTAAAAAATTCAGTCTGTTGTTTTTTTCTTGTATGAGAAAAATTGAGAGAGCTGAATGTTTGTACAGCACCTAACATAATGGTGTTTCTACAATAAAGTAATAATATGTTAAACTTTGTGACTGATAAAAATTGGTGTTGAATTCTTTTATAATGGAGAAAAACATGTTGCTCTGGAATACGAGACCCTTAATGACTACCAGCTTCTGCTGCAAGGAGCTGGCAATACTGAGAAATCTGGCTCATTTACTAGCTAGCCCAGTGGTTCCCAAACTTTTCAGCATCATGCCCCCCCTTTCTGATTTTTGAAAACCCCTTCCCTCCCCCCCCCCCAAAATAAATTGTTGAGCGCAAAAAAAAAAAACTGAGTGGGGCAGCAAAACTTGATGGGGGGGCTGGGTTGTCTCGCACCCCCCCTGGAATTTCTTCACGCCCCCCCCCCGGGGGGGCACGCTCTCCAGTTTGGGAACCGATGAACTAGCCCATTTCATACATGCTGATAAGGGTCTGATAAACTCTTGTCCCAGGGCTCCTTTCCCCCAGTGTAATGAACCTCTAAAGATGTGATAATGGCCCTTTAGGTTCTTCCCCCCGTTTTCAAGGGCATTCCCTATCAGTTGTAGTCATCTTATCTTCCAGCCTCAAGATACTTTGATGTATAATGACACACTGGTTATAACTTACATACTGTCTTGCCTTTTTAAGATGTACTGTGCATTCTCTTCTGCTGAGGACATCTTTTAAACCTTTTCTGGGCCAGAATTAGCAGTCCATAGTGATTGATTCCAGTGGGAGCTTTCACCCAAGACTGCAGAATTCGATCTTTTGTAAGCGAGAGAGACACAAGGTCCTATAACGGCAGAGGGCAGAGCCTGATTAAAGGTAGGACAGATCTGTTTCATGGAGCTCAGGGATTGAGATGGGGTTATTTTTAGAGCGCTGCAGGTTTACCTGTAGGTTTATAGGGCTCTAGATATTTTGATGTAATAGTATGTGTGAGTGAAGTTCACTGTATATTATAAATGTTAACGGATTCTAAAACGCTAAAGGGCAGGACCCAGCATGAGAAAATGTATGTACTTGACAGGCACTGGGACCTCAGGCATCCTGCTCCTCAAATACTATACGTAGTTATCTGTGGTGTGATTAGTGTCACCTGTAGTTTACATTCCTGGGGGATGGGCTATGTCTGCTACGTGTCTACACGGGCGTGGCGGGAAAGGTGCGTCAGAAGAGTCAAAGATCTTTTGTTACCGGCCTTCGCGGACATGACCTGGCAGAAGGGTGGGAAAGTTTCTGGCTCTGTCATGTGCTCATCACGGACTGCGGCGGCGGCGGCTCGTGTGCTTGCAGGCGCAGCGGGGACCGAGCTGGCCCCGTCCGGAGCGGCGCCGGTAGCGGGCTGTTCCCCTGCGCAGGGAGCCCGCGAGGGCGCGGAGGCAGCCGCAGTGGGTGGTGTCCGGCCGGCGCGCTGCTCCCCCTGCAGGCGCAGCCGAGGCGGGAGGGGTCGGAGCCGCAGCCTTCCGAGAGCCGGCGCGAACTCGAGGGAGTCAGGGCCATGGTGGGGCCCCCTTTCCCCGCGCTCTTCGGCCTCCTCGCCGCCGCCGCTTCCTCCGTCTCCGGAGCAGCCGGTAAGCTGCCCCCCCCCGTCCCGCTTCTGTCAGCCCCCGGCCTGTGCGGGGCTTGCCGCGGGGCCCCCTGCGGGCTTGCAGCCAGCAATTGTTCCTCTGCGGGCGGGGGGGGGAGTGGTGACACCCCCTGCTGGACAAAGCGCGGCCCGCGCTGGTGGGGATAGGGCAGGTCGGCCCGCGCGCGCACATACAGCCCCTGTGTATTTCACGTGTGTGGAAGGGGGGAGGAGGAGGAATTCCCCTGCCCGCTGCATGTTTCCCATTGCGGGAGGGGGGGGTGCCTGTGCCTTGGGACTGCACGGTCCGGGGGACTTGCTGCTCTCTACCGCTTTTGGCCTGCTATGCGAGTAGCTCGTGTCTGGACTGGAAAAAATAGGCCACGTTTTAAAATGCGTTAGCGACAACATGTTCACTAGCCCGACTTCAAACAGGGCTTTGCACCCTTTGCCGCACGCATGGCCAGTTGTGTTTAAAAACTTGTTACCTGGCTCGGGGTATACTTTAAGGGAGTCTAGTGTTAGCCACCAGCAGACATTCTGAAACACAACCTAGTTCCAAATCTACACAGGGCCACTGTCCCACTGTGTTTTTAGTCTTACACGACATAAAATCAGTTGAAAGGCAAATGTATTTCCTGTTCCCCTTCCATAAGGGCAGGGAAGTATGTTGTGTGCTGAGAAGTTTAATTTTCTGGAAAGTCCATTTGGCCACTGTACAAGTATTGAGAAACAGTGCATAGCAAACAACCATTCTGACACGAGGCTTGAAATAAACAATGTAGTCTGGAGTGAATTCCTTCTGCTTTTATCAAAAGCAGCAACCCAGTCCAGCATATGTGTTCAATTCTAAGCATACAAATAGTCCCATTAATTTTATTTCAAATGGACAATTTGAGTAAAGTTACACACATACATAAGTATTTGAAAGATTGGGCCTAATTGTGAAATGAATAGTAACAAAGAAAATAAATAGTTGAACTAGGAAAAATGACATATGATATGCTCCTGTCAGTTAAATACCTAGTACCTGGGAACTATATTTTTATGTTACACAGGGTAGGGTTGTGGTAAAAATTTCTAATGGCTTGTATGTTTGCTTATACATCATGACCTCATTCAGGATGAAACTCTCCATAGAAAGCGCAAAAGATACTACAGTATTCAGTAATTGCACCCAGAGACTAGCTAAGGTTACTGTGTGTGGGCTAAAGCGCTCTCCTCTGTCAGTCGAAGTACTGAAATTTCTTAGGGTCACAAAGTAGGAAAATAGGTGGTAGGAAAATAAGTGCACAAGCTCACAACAATCTTGGATTAAGTTTTTCCCATAAGTAAAATTCAGGTGGACAGTGGCTCTTTCTACTCTCCATAGTTAACCTGAGTGACTTGAGCATCTGGGTTAGAGCACTCAGGTTAGCCTAGCCTGGGCATCTCTTGCTGCAAAGCCCTCCCCTGTGTCTTATTCACTGTTTCTGCGCTTGCCCCTCTGTGTGTTTGGGGACATGATTATTTGTGTTGAAATGCTCCAGGATCCATCCCCTGTTACCCATTCCCAGCTTCTGGTAAACAGCAGCTAGGGACACCATCCTTACCCATTCTGGATAGTAGCCATTGATGGACCTATCCTCTTTTTTTAACTTACTTTGTTCTTATTCGAACCTCTTTATAGTTTAGGCCTTTCCACCATCTCCTGATAGAGTTCCATAGGTTGACAGTGAAGAAATAATTTGGTTTGTTTTAAATCTGCTGCCTATAAATTTCATTGGGTGAGCTTCCTATGTTACGTTAGCGAAGGAATAAATAACATTTCCTTATTTTATTTTTCTACATCATTCATGATTTTCTAGACCTCTAACATATCCCCCCTTTAATAATTTCTTTTCCAAGCTGAAAAGTCCCAGTCTTGTTGTTCTCTCCTCAACAGGAAGCTGTCCTAACCCCTAATAATTTCTGTTGCTCTTTTCTGTACCTTTTCCAAATCCAATGTATCTTTTTTTACATGGGGTGACCAAATCTGCATTCAGTATTCAAGATGTGGGCATACCGTGACTTTATATAGAGGCAATATGATCTTTTCTGTCTTATTAGCTGTAGGTTCCAAATACTTCTGTTAGCTTTTTAGATTTTCACTGCACATTGAACAGATGTTTTCAGGAAACTATCCTGTTACCCGCACACATTTCTCTCTCCCTTCCACACTTTAGGGGTACACACCTTTACCCAGTTCCTAGGGCTCAAGGTGCAACCCTGTTAATTTACACACCCACCCCTATCCAATTCCTAGGGCTCAGGGCGGAATTCCCTGCAGGTTTGCAGGATCTTTTGCTACTGAAAGAGCCTTACACAGTAATATTCTTCTCTATTTATTGACAATTCCCAGCAAGCAGAATACACATGCTAAGCACACAGTGTCATGCTCACAAATCCTGATATAGGCAGGCAGACTTCCCCTGTTGTCCAGGCTAGGTCAGTCTCTCTGGATCTTGAAGCTGCTGAACGTCACGGTTGTGCAGAAGAATCCTGGCAGCTCTGATCTTAGGCTGTGTCTTATAGGTGAGTTCTTCCAGGTCTTCCCTCCTTCTTCTTGGTCTGTCTTCCTTCCTTCTTTCCCCTTTGCTTCTTTCCTTCTGCTTCTATTACTTTTTGCTCTGCTTGTCTCCTTCTTGGACCCCAGTTTATATAGCGAAATCTGAGTCCTGCTTAGCTATACCGTAACCGATTATTTTAGTATAATTTTACTAACCAATCATAACATACTGTAACAGAATTACCTAACCAATCATATCCCACCAGCTTAGTTGATTTACACCTAGCAAAATTAATTATTCAGCAGACTGAAATAGTTACAAACCAGACAGAGATCACACAGACAAACCATAGGAAAGTGAAGACAATAATCATAGAATGAGGATTCCACAACCTCAACTATTGATAAGCAGTTTCTTGACAGATGAAATGCTGTTAATTAAGTTTTTTTTACCCATATTAATATCTGTTTCTTATCAGTGGGGGCCATTAGGACAGGATCTCCTTCTCACAGCCTAGTGTGACACTACTTTAATGCAATTTAGATGGAATGTGAATACGTGACTGCAGGCTTTACAGCTAATGGCTGCTGCTCTCCACTCTGGCTGCAGAAGGCTTTAGTTTAGGCCTTCCAATATGGCTACAGGACTTCCAAGATGTTTAGAGAAAAACCATATTGTTACAATCCACAATGATTCCAAGATCTCTTTCTTGAGTGGTAATAGTTATTTTAGACCCCATCATTTTTGTATATATAATTGGGATTAGGGATGTTAAAATTAATTTAATAAACTGTGTAACCGCTGAAAATTTCAGGGTTACACAGATACATGCAGGGTGGTTCCCCAGGAGCTGGTGTGCAGGGGGAGCCAGCTTTCACATCCCTAGTTGGGAATTATATTTTTCCAAGTGTATTATTTTGCATTTATCAACAGTGAATTCCATCTGCCCTTGTGTTGCCCAATCACCCGGTTTGTGACTTTAGCATTCAGATTTGGACTTACAAAATTACTCAAAATAGTTATCTTCTGCAAATTTTGCCACCTCACTGTTTACCCCTTTTTTAAGAACATTTATGAGAAGTTTAATAGCAGTGATCCAAATGCAGATACTTTTTCCTATATTTAAGTGGAGCATCTGGCAATGTTTTCATGGTGATCTATCGATCCTTCAGTCACTTGAATGCCCAGCCTTTTGTTATTCTTAATCACCCTTACTTCCCTCTTTTTATAACAAACTCCCTGCCTCAAAGGCATAGCTGTTGCTGTCTCTGAAGTCAGGGATTGGGCTATAAGCAGACCTCAGGTATGAAATCCAGGGGTTCCGACTTCAGGGTGGGCTACTGCCCCCTGGACCCTCATACATGGCACCCTTGAACAGCAGTCCTGTGACCGGGGTCAGATCCCTCTTTAACATTTAACCAGTTAACTGATTAATCAGGATTTTACATCCCTACGACCTAGTCTCTCATAAACAGTGCCCGTGCCCCAAAATCCCGTCCTCCAGGTTAGGGTGCCATGGGAGGACAGGGATGGAGTGATGATGATAAGGGACAGGGCTTGGTGGCCAGTAATGGACAGCCCTCTTCCCCTGTTCCCCCAGCTCGCTGAGTTTCTTGGGCCAAGTGCAATCTTTCCGGCTGAGTATGGCCCACAGGCTGGAGTTTGAGATTAAATACTCATAACCAACATTGCAGCTAGTTAAGTCATGTGTATATAAGAGTCCTCAAGTACATTTCAAATATTAGTGAAATTAACCTCACAATCCTTCTTGAATGGATTTTGAAATTGAGGCATAAAAAGGAAGCATATATATTAGAAAAATTGGTGCCTGTATTATTGCAATACCCATTAATAGCAATTAATAGCCATAGATGTATCTGCACTAAATTGTTAGATCAGCTCAGTCTCAGATGTTTTTATCACAGGGCATGACAATTTGTGTGCCTGAGTCATATCCATGTTAGTGGCTTAGCCCCATTGCTAACTATTATTGTAAAACAAATTAGCAGTTTTTCAAGTGCAAACAGAATTTCACAGGAAGTCTGCATTAGGGATGTTAGGAAGTGTGTAATTCAGTAATTGTGTTGCTGACAGAAATTTTGTCAGTTACACAATTTACCGATAAGCAGCTCTGCATTTAAAGGAGCTTGAGAGCTGGCAGGCAGGCATGCTGACTCAGTTTCAGCTTGCACTGAGGCAGGGTAGCTACCCCAGCTACGGCTCTGCATTTAAAGGAGCTTGAGAGCTGGCTGACAGGCATGCTGGCTCAGTCCCGGCTTGTGCCTTTAAAAGGTTTAAATGCAGAGCCACAGTGGGGGTAGCTGCCGGGACCCAGCATGAGCCAGGGCTGAGCCACGGAGGGAAGGGGTATTGTGTGTAGCTGGTAGCATTAACTGATAGCATCCTCTTATTGGTTACATCCCTCGTCAGAGTAAAACCTGGATCTCCATACACCTATGCCTTAACCACAGGACTGTACTTCCTGCCTATGTAATATACAGTTCATGTATACTTTTTAATTTTTTAAATGTGAGTAAAGATCACCTCAGTTATATGTTACTGCCCCATAGCCTGCAAGAAAGGATAAGACCAGGTATTGATGAGGTATTTTTGTTTAAAACAAAAGTATATGAAAAAGTGTATTATAATATGAGACAAATATTTTCGTCTTCCTTATGTATGTCACTTATCTTAGATTTTTAATCTGATCATTGATAGGAAGTGTATTGTTTATTCTTTGCTTCAGTCTTCAAGGCTGAGGATATTGGGGAGATTCCCAAACCTGAGCCATTCTTTTTAGGTGACAAATCTGAGGAATTGTCTCAGATTAAGGTGTCAGTAGAGGAGGTTTTGGAACAAATTGATAAACTTAACAGTAACAAGTCACTGGGACCAGATGGCATTCACCCAAGAGTTCTGAAAGAACTCAAATGTGAAATTGCAGAACTATTAACTGTGGTTTGTAACCTAGCCTTTAAATCAGTTTTCGTACCTAATGACTGGAAATAGCTAATGTGACACCAATATTTAAAAAGAGCTTTAGAGGTGATCCTGGCAATTACAGACTAGTAAGTCTAACGTCAGTACCGGGCAAATTAGTTGAAAATATAGTAAAGAATGAAATTGTCATACACGTGGATTAATATAATTTGTTGGGGAAAGTCAACATGGTTTCTGTAAAGGGAAATCATGTCTTACAAATCTACAGGCTATCAGGAACACCATCCCCGATAACAGCACTGCACACCTGATTACAGGACTCTGCAACTTTGTCCTCACCCACAACTACTTCCAATTCAAAAACAATTTGTATCTCCAAGTCAGCGGCACAGCTATGGGCACCCACATGGCACCACAATATGCCATCATCTTTATGGCTGACCTTGAACGTTTCCTCAGCTGTCGCCCCCTAACATTCCTATTTTACTTACACTACATCGATGACATCTTCATCATATGGACCCACGGAAAAGAGACTCTGGAAGAATTTCACAAGGATTTCAACAACTTCCACCCCACCATCAATCTTATTAGCCTGGACCAGTCCACATGAGAAATCCACTTCCTGGACTCTACAATACAATTGAATAACGGACAAACTTCCACCATCCTATACTGGAAACCCACCGACCACTACACTTACCTTCATGCCTCCAGCTTCCATCCCAGACACATTTCTCAATCTATTGTATGCAGCCAAGCCCTAAGATACAACTGGATTTGCTCTGATCCCACAGAGACAAACACCTACAGGATCTGTATAGAGCATTCCTAAAACTGAAATACCCACCTCGAGAAGTGAAAAAACAGATTGACAGAGCCAAAAAAGTACCCAGACATGAACTACTTCAAGACGGACCCAAAAGAGAAAATAACAGAATTCCACTTGTTATTACATATAGTCCACAGCTCAAACCCCTCCAATGCATTATACACAATCTGCAACCCATCTTGGAAAATGATCCCTGACTCTCAAAGGTCTTGGGGGAAAAGGCTATTCTCGCTTACAGACAACCCCCCAACCTGAAACGAATTCTTTCCGGTAACTATGCTACATAACCACATCATAAGCATCCAGGAACCCAGCCCTGCAATCAGCCGCTGTGCCAACTCTGCCCACATCATATCTATACAAGCAAATTAATTACTGGGGCCAACAACATAAACTACCAAATCAAGGGATCGTTCAACTGCACATCCAGTAATTTGATCTATGCCATCAAATGCCAGCAATGCCCCACTGCTATATATATTGGACAAACTGGACAGTCCCTACGGGAAAGATTAAATGGACACAAATCAGATATCCGTAAAGGGAACATACAGAAACCTGTTGGGGAACACTTCAATCCACCTAATCATGCTTTAAAAGATCTCCAGGTGGCTGTCTTGTCACAAACAAGTTCTACTAGTCACATACACAGAGAGGCATTGGAATTACAATTCATCCACAAATTCAGTTCTCACTCTGATCATCATTTCCTCAATCGGGACAATGGATGGCTGGGACACTACCAACCTAACATTCAGTGAAGGTGCCAACAGCTCTCTGTGTGGATTCTTGTGTTAGTTCCCTTTGATCCTTATCTGCTTCCTTTTAACTATCCAATCTTCAGGTACTTACAGGCACCAGCTCTGCCTACTTGTTCTTCCCTTTGATATTTTCATTCCATCTACTCCTTGTTTCCTGCCCCCTTCTCTTTTTCCTTCCTCCCTCTCCCTTCTCCCCTATTTATTTTGGGTCTGCACATCCTAAACTCATAACTCCGGTCACTTGAAGAAGTGGGCTGTGCCCACAAAAACTCATGATACCATCTTACATGTTTTGTTAGTCTATAAAGTGCTACCAGACCTTTTGTTGTTTTTTAGGTTTATCCTGTACAGACTAACTCGGCTAACCCCTGAAATCTACTAGAGGTCTTTGAGGGGGTCAGCAAACATGTGGACAAGGGGGATCCAGTGGATATAGTATACTTAGATTTCCAGAAAGCCTTTGACAAGGTCCCTCACCAAAAGCTCTTAAGTAAAGTAAGTTGTCATGGGATAAGAGGGAAGGTCCTTTCACGGATTGATAACTGATTAAAAGACAGGAAACAAAGGGTAGGAATAAATGATAAGTTTTCTGAATGGAGGGAGGTAACTAGTGGGGTCTGCCAAGGGGCTGTCCTGGGATAAGTTCTAATCAACTTATTTATAAATGATCTAGAGAAAGGGGTAAACAGTGAGGTGGCAAAATGTGCAGATGATACGAAACTGCTCAAGATAGTTAAGATCAAAGCAGACTGTGAAGAGCTTCAAAAAGAACTCATCAAACTAAGTGATTGGGCAACAAACTGGCAAATGAAATTTAATGTTGATAAATGTAAAGTAATTCACATTGGAAAAAATAATCCTAACAATACATATAATATGATGGGGACTAATTTTAGATATAACTACTCAAGAGAGAGATCTCAGAGTCATTGTGGGTAGTTCTCTGAAAACATCTACTCAGTGTGCAGTGGCAGTCAAAAAAGCAAATACAATGTTAGGAATAATTAAAAAAGAGATAGAGAATACCTTATTGCCTCTCTATAAAACCATGGTACTCCACATCTTGAATACTACATATTAGGGATACAAACGATTAGTCGACTATCCAATAAGCAAATGCTTATCGGATAGTTGACACACTGGTTGACTAGTCGCTTCCCCTTCCTTACTGCCTCTATCAGAAAGAGACAGCAAGGCTGGGGATAGGAGGGGTGCTTCAAAGCAGCAGTGCTGCGTGGAGCACAGGGCAGACCCCGGGCTCCATGTGGCATTGCCGTTTTGAAATGCCTGGGGCCAGCTGGGGACTTCCTCGCTGACCACAGGCTCAATGTGGCGCTGCTGTTTTGAAATTCCGCGGGGAGCACAGAGCCAGCGGGGGACTGTTTGAGTCCCCCACTGGCCCTGTGCTCCCCGCAGTGCTTTCACCTTTGAAGTATAGCAGCAGCCTTTGGGCTGTTGCTACACTTCAAAAACGGAGGGGCCCTTATCAACTAATCAAATAGTCGACGAAAATTGTATCGACTATTCAATTAGCTGATTAATTTAAATTTAACATCCCTACTGTATATAGATATGGTTGCCTCGTCGCAAAAAGTTGTATCGGCATTGGAAAAGATTCGGAAAAGGGAAACAAAAATTATTAGGGGTTTGGAATGAGTCCCATATGAAGAGATTAAAAAGACTTGGACTTTTCAGCTTAAAAAAGAGGAGTCTAAAGAGGAATATGATAGAGGTCTATAAAATCATGACTGGTATGGAAAAAGTGAATAGGGAAAAGTTATTTACTTATTTCCACAATGTAAAAGCTAGAGGTCACCAAACGTAAAATGTAACTGATTTTAGTAGGAAGTTTTGCAAAATGTCCTAAGAAAAGTTTGGAGAAAGAAAAATACTTACTTCCTCATCTAGAGTTTCTGTGGTTTAGGAAAAGAACAGGCAGTTCTATGAGAAATTCATTCAAAAGTTGAGAATCTTGTTAAGACCGACTAGATGCCTCTTTTTGAGATCTTACTATATATTTTAGAAATGTGGATCTGTCTATCTTTCTGTGAGTCCGTTTTTTTCAAGAACTCCTAGACAGAAAGAATTAGGACCACCAGATTTGGTATGCAGCTTCCTCTTATCGTAACTTAAAGCAAGGTCAGGGTTTGGTTGTGCCATGATAATAGGATGTGCATGGAATGTGATTGTTTTGTATCAAATGGAAAATGAAGGGGGGTGATAGCAGGCACAGTTATAGTACTCACGCATAACTGCAGGCGGGCAGGAAGCACGGGGTACAGTTATATTCCTTGATGGCCACAGAGGGCAGCAAGCGCCCTAGCGAGCAGTTGCTGGCTGCCAGCACAGCTCCAGCCTGCCTTAGGGAACGGCTGCTAGCCACCACACAGCCTCCATCTCTCTAGGCCAGCACCAGCAAGTGGGCTGTGTGGCCCCTGCCTCCCTGGGCCAGCATAGGGGAGTGCCTGGCCTGTGCCCCTCCTCCCCAGACTGGCCCCAGGAGAAGCTGATAGGTAACCTTCGCAGTCCCTGCCTATCTCAGGCAGGGCCTGGAGAGCGCAGTGGGCAGCCCACGTAGCCTCCCCAGCCTCCGGGCAGGCCCTGGGGTGCTCGGGCAGACTGCACAGTACCCACCCCCGGCTGGGCCCAGGGAGAAGACAACAAGTGGACCGCATGTGCGCTCCCCCCCCGGAAAAATCAGTAGGCAGCCTGCCTGGCCCACCACCCTGGGCCTGTTGACTGGTATGTCTGGCCAAGAAAGGAACCAGCCTAAAGGAACGCAGTCTAGATGGGGTTATTTCGACAAAAAAACCTTCTTTCAAAGTAACCCTTACTCCTTAAAAAATTAGGTTTAAGGGTTATTTCGAAAGAAGGGGTTTTTTTTTTTCGAAATAATCCCGTCTAGACTGCGTTTTTTCTTTCGAAATAGGGTATTTCGAAAAAGCACCCAGACGCGATTATGCAAATGAAGCGCGGGAAATTCAAATCCGTGCTTCATTTGCAATTTCGCTCAGCTGCATTTGCGTTCCTCTCTCAAAAAGAGGAATGCAGTGTAGACATACCCTTCCAATGGTGAAGCTGCATCAGTACTAGGGATGTTAAATATTGGTTAATTGAATAGTCAAGTAACCTCATGAATTCTTAGTGGTTAGTCAACTACTCTGTAGTACCCAGGGGTGAGGCCTACAGCCAGTGCACTCCAGCCCCACTTCCGAGGAGCCCCCTGCCACTCTTTGCTGCTGCATCTGTATCAGAGGCAGCAGTGTGGGGTGCCAGGTGGGAGCTCCCCTCGTGGACCAGCTGCCTGTGACCCCATGCTGCTGTCTCTGATACAGAGACAGCAGCCCCTGTCCGGGGGGGGTGTATCTGTGCTCCCGGACCTGGCATGAGCCAGGCTGCCTGCCAGCCTAGCTCCTAATACACTTTAAATGCAGAGCCGCAGCAGGGGTAGGTCCTGGACCCATCGCAAGCCAGGACTGAGCCAGGTTGCTGGCCAGCCTGCTTAAAAATTTACTTTTGCTTATTGGTTAATCGGTTAATTGACTACACTATTACATCCCTAATCAGTACAACAGTGCTGCTGCTTCAAGTTTGCAAGTGTAAACATAAACTTGTCACCAGGTGTGAAAATAAGCTGGAGCACCCTGATGTGGCGTTTTGGTAAGAAGCCGGCCGGCTGTCTGGGGCACTTGGCTTCAGTGGGAGGGATGGGGCATTTCCAGCCTGCCATGCTCAGCAACAGGGAGCCAGGCAGGTTAGACTTCCCCAGATCTGAGCTCCCCACACCCCGCCAGTATTTTGGGGGAGGAATATGGGGACTGCAGTTGCACATACCGGGTCCCTGTTGCTTTTCCTGCTTCCTGTTTCCTCTGACTGGGGAGTGAGGGGAAAATACAGAGCCTGCTGTGTTCCTATGCTACCCCTCCCATGAGCAGCCCGGAGTGAGAGGATTGCAGCAGGCTGTGCACTTTCTCTTACATCCTGGTCAGAGGAAATAGGAAGTGGGAAAAGCAACAGGGACTCAGTATTAGAGATGTAGGAGTGTAGCTGTTTAAAGGGGTAACTCAAACGATTATACATGGCTCCCAGTCTGGTTCCCTGGGAGCCAGCTGCCACCCCACGTAGCTGCCTCTAATACATGCTGGAAGCCAATTTTTAAGCTAGCTCCTGGTACGCACTGGCTCCCAGGGAGCTGGCTGCCACCTTGCGCTGCAGGTGTGTGTAATTGGGTAACTGCTGAAATTTTCAGCCCGTTACATGGTTAGCCAATTACACACATTTTAACATCTCTACCTAGTATATTGCACTGCAGCTCCCCATCCCCCAAAATGGCACCCTTGCCCCCCACACTCATCCCTACTCTCCCCAGCACCCTGCCCTGAGCTTCCTGTCCTGAATCCTGCACTACCATATCCCCCCGCTCTAAGCCCCCATACACTCTCAGCACCCTGCCCTGACTCCCCACACCCCAACTCTGTGCCCTGAGCCCCTCCTCATACCCTCCAAACCTGACTCCTGTACCATCCACATTCCCAGCCCTCTGCCCTAACTTCTACACTCCACCCCCTACTTAAATTTCTTACAGGAATTGTTGCATCTCAAACACACACCCCCACACCCTAAGGCACCTCCAAAGCGGGGGGGGGGGGGGGGGGGGAGGGGAAGGAGGGCGGTGGACAAGTTGTGATAGGACAATATCTGTAAGAAGTTTAAGTTACTTTCACTCCTGCTTATGACTGAATGTTGGTCACAACAGGGTCTAATTTCTTTAGTAGGTATCACAGTGAATGTGATTCGTCTTGGTCTACGCTGCCCAGCATTGTGTGAGTAACTTGAGACTTCAGAATTGTCTTCAAACTCAGTTGGATCTTATAATGTGGTAAAGTCCTTCTCTCCGTAGCTGCTTTGACTTTAGTAAAAGGCAAGAGGAAAGGAAATGAGAATAATAATTGAAGCATTTCAGCAAGTCTGCATACACCCTGGCACTAAAAACTTCAGACTAAACCAGTATTTAATCCTGAAAACATCTGATAGCACACTTTAAAATCATTTGTAGCACTTTGGAATATGAGTTTTGATGTGTTACAAGCATACTAGAACTTTGAAATGAGAAAATTACTATTCTAAGAATCTAGTGGTGAGAATGCCTTAGACTATTTTTAGAATTGGCGCAGTTTTGTGGTCCTTAAGTAAAATTTGCATAGAAGTTAAAATAAGCATTTTTGTCTGAGAGGAGTAAGCCCTTTCTTTGGGAGAAGGTTTCTTAAGAAGGTATGCGATTGAATCCTGAGAAGCTTTCATTGTGATTTTTTCAGAAGCAATCAGAGCAATTTAGAAGCATGACTCCAGAATTACCTATTCTAATATTTTATTAATTTAAAAATAAATTATGGGTAAATCTGGGTCTTTTTATCCTGCCCCTACTGAAGTCATTGTGAGTTTTAGCATTGACTTTAGTAGTTGTTGGTTCAGATAATTTGATAACTATGTGATTGTATTTATACTTTAATTAGATGTATGGGTATACAGTTGTAGAACGCTATCCGCTTTAACATTAGAATGAGTCATTTTTCTGCGACAATGATTTTTAAAGACAGTTTTTATTTTATTTCTTGGGGTTGAGAATAGTATGTTTGTTCTACTCTTTTGCTCATACATAGCTTAAAAGTGGTGTATTGAAGGTGAACATGACAAAATTAATTAGACCAGTGTTTCCCAAATGGTGTTCCGCGGAACCCTGGGGTTCAGTGAAGTGAAAATAAGGTTCCATGAGAAAATTCCATTACAGTAACATTTTATGATTAAATACAATAATAATAATTAATATTATGTGATTTTTGTTTTTAAATATATGCAATTGAAGTGTCATTAGAGGAGGTTTTGGAACAAATAGAAAAACTTAATGTTAACAAATCTCCGGGACCGGATGGCATTCATCCAAGGGTTCTAAAAGAACTCAAATGGGAAATTGCTGAACTATTACCTGTGGTTTGTAACCTATCCCTTAAATCGGCTTCCGTACCTAATGACTGGAAGGTAGCTAACGTGACACCAATATTTAAAAAGGGCTCTAGAGGCGATCCGGCAATTACAGACCGGTAAGTCTAACTTCAGTACCTGGCAAATTAGTCAAACAATAGTAAAGAATAAAATTGTGAAGCATGTAGAAGAACATAATTTGTTGGACAAAAGTCAACATGGTTTCTGTAAAGGGAAATCCTGTCTTACTAATCTATTAGCGTTCTTTGAAGGGGTTAACAAACATGCGGACAAGGGGGATCCAGTAGATATAGTATACTTAGATTTCCAGAAAGCCTTCGACAAGGTCCGTCACCAAAGGCTCTTGTGTAAATTACATGGCCATGGGATAAGAGGGAAGGTCCTTTCTTGGATTGAGAACTGGTTAAAAGACAGGAAACAAAGGGTAGGAATAAATGGTAAATTTTCAGAATGGAGAGGGGTAACTAGTGGTGTCCCCCAAGGGTCAGTCCTAGGACCAATCCTGTTCAACTTATTCATAAATGATCTGGAGAAAGGGTAAGCAGTGAGGTGGTAAAGTTTATGGATGATACCAAACTGTTTAGGATAGTCAAGACAGAAGCAGACTGTAAGGACTCCAAGAAGATCTCACCAAACTGAGTGATTGGGCAACAAAATGGCAAATGAAATTTAATGTGGATAAGTGTAAAGTAATGCACATCGGGAAAAATAACCCCAACTATACGTACAGTATGATGGGGCTAATTTGGCTACGACAAATCAGGAAAGAGATCTTGGAGTTATCATGGACAGTTCTCTGAAAACTTCCACACAGTGTGCAGCGCGGTCAAAAAGGCTAATAGGATGCTAGGTATTATTAAGAAAGGGATAGAAAATAAGACCCAGAATATCTTACTGCCCCTGTATAAAACTATGGTACGCCCACATCTTGAATACTGTGTACAGATGTGGTCTCCTCACCTCAAAAAGATATTTTGGCCTTGGAAAGGGTTCAGAAAAGGGCAACTAAAATGATTAGGGTCTGGAACGGGTCCCATATGAGGAGAGGTTAAAGCGACTGGGACTTTTCAGTTTAGAAAAGAGGAGACTGAGGGGATATGATAGAGGTGTATAAAATCATGAGTGGTGTGGAGAGGGCGGATAAAGAAAAGTTATTTATTAGTTCCTAAATAGAAGAACTAGAGGACACCAAATGAAATTAATGGGTAGCAGGTTTAAAACTAATAAAAGAAAGTTCTTCTTCACACAGCGTGTAGTCAGCCTGTGGAACTGCTTGCCAGAGGAGGCTGTGAAGGCTAGGAATATAACAGAGTTTAAAGAGAAGCTAGATAATTTCATGGAGGTTAGGTCCATAAAAGGCTATTAGCCAGGGGATAAAATGGTGTCCTTGGCCTCATGTTTGTCAGAGGCTGGAGAGGGATGGCAGGAGACAAATCGCTTGATCATTGTCTTCGGTCCACCCCCCTCTGGGGCACCTGGTGCTGGCCACTGTCGGCAGACAGGCTACTGGGCTAGATGGACCTTTGGTCTGACCCGGTACGGCTGTTCTTATGTTCTTATGTTCAATTAAACTAAATGTTGATCTCATAACCCTGTTTAGCATTTGTTTATTATCATCCTTACTTATTTGTGGTCTACTTTTTCAGCTCCAAATATTAGACTGTTATTAGGGGGTTCCGCAAAATTATTTCGAGTTTAAAAGGGTTCCGTGGCCAAATAAAATTGGGCAACACTGAGGGTGTGTCTAGACTACAAGGTTTTGTCGACAAAAGTGGACTTTTGTCGACAAAACTATACCTGCGTCTACACTACCACCGAGTTCTGTCGACATAACGTCGACAGAACTCAGCAGTTTTGTCGACGGCTGTAAACCTCATTCTACGAGGAATAACGCCTTTTTGTCGAAAGAGTTCTGTCGACAGAAGGCGTTATTGCATCTACACTGTCCTTTGCGTCTACCCTGTCATGTCGACAAAGAGGCTTGCTTTGTCGACAGAACTGGCTGTAGTCTAGACGCTCTTTGTTGACAGAAGCTTTGTCAGCAGTATCTGTCAACAAAACTTCTGTTGACAAAAGCCTGTAGTCTAGACGTACCCTGAATTAGACTAAGGCATTGCTAATTGTCAGAGTATAATGATGTTGTTCAGTCTGTACATACATGAAAATGTTCACAACAATTTATTTTCTACTCTCTATGAGAATTTTATAGTAAAACTATAAAAATAATTTGTTACAGTGTTTAGTGCCTCATAAATATACTTATATAGGCACTTGTGGATCAATCCCATCTAACACCCTGATCCTGCAAGATACTCAGTAGGCGTGAAGGTGCTGAGCATTTTATAGGATTAGACCCAATCTTCAAAAACAATTGTTAAATAACAAACAACTTTCCCTCCCCAAGTCAGGTGAGTAATTAGTATTTTCTCACAACTTGGAATTATAGCACAGAGTATTAATTGTATTTATTCATATTGTCATTTAGGGCCCTTGTGTTAGGCAGTTTTCAAATATATAATAAAGTAATCATCCTATCATTGAATATAGGTCAGTATTCCAACCTTATATGAATAAATCCACAACTTAAAACACAATTAAGGATTTCTGAAGTCTAATATATCATCTATGTAACACATACATATATTTAAATGTATAAAAACTTCCAAAACCATTTTGGTTTTTTGCTTTGTAAAACTTTTGTGACTAATATCTGTGGTGTTCCTATTCTCATCTGATGCCTCCTGATACTCTGACCCGTTTTTTCCCCCTGATTTGAGGCAAATTCTACTTGCAGATAGATAAACACAGTTTCTATTGAAATCTGTGGGTGTTGCACATATGTGTCTGAGCTTCTGAGGAGAAACTTCATTTTCTACTTTTCATTTTGCTTCTATCCTCTTTTGTTCTGTTGTGCATACAATATTTGCTTGCTGAGAGAGCTTCTTGATGTATACATCTGATTTTGTGAGG
The DNA here is from genome assembly GCA_019425775.1 of Rafetus swinhoei. Classification (NCBI taxonomy): domain Eukaryota; kingdom Metazoa; phylum Chordata; order Testudines; family Trionychidae; genus Rafetus; species Rafetus swinhoei. The sequence goes on along the minus strand of CM033439.1, from coordinate 34,403,634 downwards.
ATCCTCTGAGGGATAGCAGTCTTACGGTCCCATAATGGTAATACAGCAGCATAATTTAATAGTTTACAAAAATAGTGCAGTATAAATAATCTCAAACAGAAAATAATAGTGAATTGTCAATAATTGCATTTTTTTACTGTGATAAATAGTTTTAAGAGATTAGAGAAAACAGTTTGACCACGCATTCCTTTTTTCATCCTTTGCTATCCCTTTCCTCCTGAGAACCTCCCCGTTCCAAAGGGCCCGTGGATATGTTCTGCTCTGCATTTGGAAGTGTGATTGCAGCACAGGTGATTGCAGCACAGCTAGATTCCCTTTAATCTAGCTAATGGGAATACCAATAGTAGTGAAGCTGTGGCAGCACAGGTTAGCCACATGAGTAAATAAACACGCTCTGGGGCAGGCTGGTACAGTCTGCTTTGAAGCAGCTTCATTGCCATTGGTACTTTACCAGCTAGATAAAATATATAGCTTCAGAAGGGTAGCCGAGTTAGTCTGTGTGACAGACTGGGCCAGGTCTGGGCACCACTGAGGGCGTCAGCTCAGGGCGAATTGCTCAAAACCAGGGCTACTTACAGCCCTCGACTGGAGACCTTTCCCAAACAGGCCACAAGCCAGTCGCACAGAGCGCTTCAGCTTCCAGTCTGGCCAGCAGGAAGCCTCACAAGCAAAACCCCTCAGACACCCCAGCTCTCCCTGTGCCACAATCAGCCCCGGGGCTTACACACAGGTGAGGGGTTATAGAACCCAATCTCACCAATTCCAAACAGATCTTCCCAGTCCCAAAGAACCAGCCACAGTACCCAGTCAATTTACACTTTGGATTTTACCCACAAAAGCACGCTGAGCCAAACCTTTATAATATAAAATCTGAAGGTTCATTAATAAAAGAAAAAAAAGATTGAGAGTAAGATTAAGGAGAATACATTACATACATCAATTACCAAGCTCTTGATGCAGGCTTTTAGCAGAGATGTTACAGACTGCTAACTTAAAAGTCTCTGGTGTACATCCTATGTCAGGATGGGTCCACGATCCTTCCCGGCTCTCTGTCCCTAGCAAGGCTGCATCTGGGATCAGTAGCAAGATTGAAGACAAAATGGAGACAGCCTCATGGCACTTTTATATCTCTGGCGTCTCCCAAACTCGAGCTGGTCACATGATCAAGTGACCTAGCTCTGTTTTACATGCAAGTAGCCATTATGCACTGGCCAGTCTGTAGGTTTCCAGACGTATTCCTCAGGTGTGTATTAGCCACTCCGAGAGCCATTGTCCATGAAGCAGGACTAGTCAGCACAGCCATTCATTGAACAATCCTTCCTCACAATAGACAGTCCAGGCCCATTGCTCTCTCCCAGAGGCTATGTCTAGACTACGCGCAGAAGATTCGAAAGAGGATATGCAAATTCTGCAGGAGCTTACGAAAGTAAAAGTAGTCTAGACGTGTTTTTTCGGCAACCCCCTCCCCTTTTTCAAAAAGCCGCGTAAACCTCGTTTTTTTAGGAAAAAGTGGCTTTTGAAAAAGGGGGGGGGGGTCCCAAAAAAAAAAACACATCTAGACTACTTTCACTTTTGAAAGCAGAGCTTTTGAAACTGAGATCGGAAGAAGATATGCAAATTCACGCAGAATTTGCATATCCTCTTTCAAAGCTCCGCTTAGTCTAGACGAGCCCGGACAGAGAAGGTTTATAATACAAGAACAGAGCCCATATTTATAACTTCACATACAAACATCCTACAAGTACATGAGTATCAGACATAGAATTAGTAGAGCCGTGGTCACCAACCCGTCGATCATGATCAACTGGTCAATCGGGAGGGCTCGACCAGTCGATCGCGAGGTGTTCAGGGCCCCCCCATTTCTCCCCATCCCCAATAAGCCTCACTACCTACCTCCAGCGACAGTGGAGGTAGTGCTGGCTTCCTGCGGGGTGGAAGGAAGTCCGGCAGTTGCACACCACTCCCGGGGTTTCAGGAAGTGCGCCGGCTGCTCCCCCTCCCTCAAACAGCTGGCACGGTACCAGACCCAGGTCTGTGGCACGCCGGGGACTTGCTGCACGGAGGGGGGCAGGGGAGTAGGAGTCCCCAGAGAAGGCACGCGCCGGGGCTTCCCTTCTCTGGAGAAGGAGGGGAAGAGTCCTGGGAGGAGGTGCCTGCCGGGGCTTCCCTCCTCTGTGTGGTGCGGAGGGGATAGTAGTCCCGGGGGGAGGCGTGTGCCGGGGACTCCCTGCCCCCACCAACACCCTTCCCCTGCTCCCACTGGCATCCTGTCACCTGTCTCAGCACCCACTGGCACCCTGTCTCCTGTCCCCACGGCACCCTGTCCCCAGCACCCACTGACATCCTGTCCCCTGCCCCAGCACCCACTAGCACCCTTCCCCAGTACCATATCCCCTTCTCCCACCAGGACAGTTGGGGCCACATTAGTGAGGCTTGGGGGGGGTTGGGAGGAGGGTTTTTTTTGCATCTCACTTGTATGGCCACAACTGACTTTTCTGTGGGTCACTGACCCCTGACTCAAAACAGGTTCCCCGCCCTTCTCATACATAAAGACAATGCTCAAACTTTTTGTGTTTAACGTAATATTTTATTTAAAAATGAAGCCTAGCCAACAAATCCCCAATTGGAGCCGCAGCACATAGGCGTGCGCACAGGGTGTGCCGGGTGTGCACAGGCACACCCTAATGCAGGGGCGGACTGGCAGACAGGCCGGTCCCACCACCTCCGCAAGAAGACGTCAGCAACCGCGGCGTCAGAAGTTGCGCAGCCCAGCGCGCCTTGGCGCTGCTGCGTATGCTCTGGTGGCCCCGCGGGCACTTCAAAAGCCGGGGCCGCACAACATGAAGCCGGCGGAGTACGCAGGAGGCCTTTGGGTGAGTGTGCCCCCTCCGGCCAACCACCCCCTTCCGTGCACACCCCCGCAACTCCCCCTTCCCGCCTGTGTACCCCCACTGTCGGCCACCCCGGTGCAGCTCTGGTGGCGGCAGAGTGGAGCCGCTCATAGAGGGAGGGGGGCAGCCGGGCTCCCTGCCTCACCAGCGCTACTCGCCCGCCTGCGCCCCGGCCGCCCATTGTGCGCCCCGAGCCTGAGAGCCGCCCCCTTGGTGCCGGGGCCCCGCAGCCCGGGGTCTCACTGCTGGCCGGGCCGCGCCGCGCTGGAACTAGTGGCTGGCAGGGCAGGGCTGCAGCGGCTGCTCCTTGCGCGCTGGGCTCGGCCCTGAGCTGTGCTGCTGACGGCTGGGCTCGGGAGCTGCCCACATGGTGGGGGCCGGCTGCTCAGAGCCCGCCCCGGGAGTAGGCTTACCAGGTAGGTTTAGAAAAAATACCGGCCGGGAGGGGGGGTTGGGGCAGCGCGGGGGAGATCGGGAGGAGGAGAACCAGCCAGCAGGAAGCAGGGGTGGCCGGGAGGGCGTCGGGGGTAGCAGAGCTGGTCAGGAAGTGTCGGGGGAAGCAGCGGGGGGGAGAGTAAATCAGCCGGTGGGGAGCAGGACTGACCCGAGCACATGCAGATGCCGGGGCGCTGTCAGTCCCGCTCATGATCCCGGTGAAGCACGAGTGAGTCCGGCTGCGGCTCCACAACGCGCTCAGGAGCAGGGACAGGGCTTCTCCTCCTCCCCAAGGCATCAGACTCAACCAGAGGCTCCCAGCGCCGATCGTGCCCCGCCTCCCAGCCACTCCGTCTGCCCCTGCCAGGCTTCCATCTGGCGCCCAGCTGGAAAACCAGAAAATACCGGACATTGCACATGTCTGGTATTTTCTGGAATTTTTTACTGGACGGAGGCCCCAAAAACCGGACCATCTGGTAGAATGCCAGACACCTGGCAACCCTACCCAGGAGGCAATGGAGGGAGCCACAGTGAAAGCGCATCCTGCCTGGAGCCCAGCCGCATTGAGGCTCCGTGCACGAGTGTGTGCCTGGCGCTGGCAGCGAGGGGGCGGAGCCAGGCAATGCAGCCACGCTTAAAGGGGCCGAGCACTCTGGGCTCCCTGCAGCAGAGGCACCGCCAGGCGAGACCCTCACCCCCGCCAGAGCCCTGCATCACGGAGCACGGCAGCATTTGGCAGGCAGGGAAACTGAGGCACAATGTGAGGCAGAACCATGCATCCTCCCCCAGTGGCCAGTGGTGGAGCTGGGGCCAGAGCCCCTGGCTGTGCTTCCCCGAGGTCAGTCTGCTTGGCCACACGTGGCAAGGTCTGGCCAGGAATCCAATTCCTCCTATGCCACAAACCTTCTCGGGGCACACTCCACCCCCGGGCCACCCAGGACCTCGCTCTTCCCCTGTGTGGGCAAGGCCCCCCAACCTGGGCCCTCTGGGGCAGCCTGCACAAGCCCGCTGGAGAACACCCTGGGCCTCTCTTGTGACAGGTCTCAGTGGCCCCAGCAGCGGGGGTTACTCATGGAAGCCACAGAACCCATCAGCAGCCCCTGGGGATCACCCCCAAGTGGGGGGGAGCCGCAGGGAAAAGGGGGAGGGGCAGTGAGGGAAGCAGGAGGCACCAGGAGGGTGCAGGGCTAAGGGAAGGTGCAGGTGCCAAGGGATTTGGGGGTGAAGCAGAAGGGCAGCTACCTGCAGGGGAGGGGCCAGCACCAGAGGAGAGAGGTAGGGCAGGTGTGTAGAGGGAGGTGTTAGGAGCGGGGATAAAGAGGGGTAGCTCACATGATCAGAGTGGGGCTACTGGAGGAGTGGGCACAGGGAGGAGAGAGGGCTGGTGGAGGGGATCAGGTCTCAGGAAGGCTGAGGGCAGTGAGAAGGGCAAGAGTCAGCACAGCAGAGGAGGGTGATGGGGGGCTAATTTGGCTACGACAAATCAGGAAAGAGATCTTGGAGTTATCGTGGATACTTCTCAGAAAACGTCCACGCAGTGTGTAGTGGCAGTCAAAAATGCAAATAGGATGTTAGGAATTATTAAGAAAGGGATAGAAAATAAGACAGAATATCTTACTGCCCCTGTATAAAACTATGGTACACCCACATCTTGAATACTATGTACAGATGTGGTCTCCTCACCTCAAAAAAGATATTTTGGCTTTGGAAAGGGCTCAGAAAAGGGCAACTAAAATGGTTAGGGGTTTGGAACGGGTCCCATATGAAGAGAGGCTAAAGCGACTGGGACTCTTCAGCTTAGAAAAGAGGAGACTGAGGTGGGATATGATAGAGGTCTTTAAAATCATGAGTGATGTGGAGAGGGTGAATAAAGAAAAGTTATTTATTAGTTCCCATAATATAAGAACTAGAGGACACCAAATGAAATTAATGGGTAGCAGGTTTAAAACTAATAAAAGAAAGTTCTTCTTCACACAGTGCATAGTCAACCTGTGGAACTCCTTGCCAGAGGAGGCTGTGAAGGCTAGGACTATAACAGAGTTTAAAGAGAAGCTAGATAATTTCATGGAGGTTAGGTCCATAAAAGGCTATTAGCCAGGGCATAGAAATGGTGTCCTTGGCCTCTGTTTGTCAGAGGCTGGAGAAGGATGGCAGGAGACAAATCACTTGATCATTGTCTTCAGTCCACCCCCTCTGGGGCACCTGGTGCTGGCCACTGTCGGCAGACAGGCTACTGGGCTAGATGGACCTTTGGTCTGACCCAGTACGGCCGTTCTTATGTTCTTATGTTGGGGGCAGCAGGCAGCAGGGGAGCTGATGGAGTAAGGGGAGGAGACAGGGAAGCAGAGGGAAGAGGTAGAGGTTTATAAGATATTTATTAATAACTTGGGTGCCACAGTGGCACATCCAAACAAGCCACATGAACTCAGTACTGGTGCACAACACAAAATTCATTCTGCTCATGGGAGGAAACTCTTAGAGGGAACACTTCCCCCAGCCTCTCCGCTCCCGAGTTAATGTCACACACATTGGGCTAATGCAATTGCAGGATAGTTGCATGAGGGGGGATTGGTGGGGGACAAACTAATCCCTTTTGGTAGGAGGATGGTGGGAAAAGTCCTTGGGGGGGGGTAACATGACACCTTTTACTTGTGGTCATGTGTCCATCTTGCCCCAAGAGTGTTACTTCCAGAGGTGTGGCTAATGGGGGGTCAGGGGCGTGTTTAACAGGGGTCAGGGACTTGGTTAATGGGGGTCAAAGTACATTTTTAAAAAATTCTTTGGGTGCACACCCTAATGAAATGTGCTGCGCACGCCTATGCTGCAGCATCATAACACTCCTGCACCCCCCACCCCCTGACCCTAGATTTGAGCCTATCGTACACTGGAACCCCCTGTCTTGAACCTTTCACATCCCCAAACTCCTGCACCCCCACATCCCCAGTCTTCTGCCACAACACTTCTGCACCATCCACACGCTGAAAATCTGTGTCCTGAGCCCATCATACTCCCAGCCTCCCTGCCCTGAGCCCCTCACATACCCCAACCCAAACTCCTGCATACTCACATCCACAAGCCTATGGCTTGCTCAGTCCCCCAACCCTCCACCTGACCCCAACACTCCCCAGCCTCGAGCCCCCTTCCTGAGCCAGCATCCCCTTCTCCACCTCCTCCTGCATCCAAATTCCCTCCCAGAGCTTGCACCTCTCACCCCTTCCCACACCCAAATCCCTCATTCCCACCCCAGAGCCCGCACCTCCTGTCTCAACCCAGTGAGGGTACGGCTAGACTGCAGGATTTTTTCCAGTATTCCAGAGGTATCCCAGAAAAACTCTTCCGCATCCAAACATGCTCTTTCAGTAACCCCTGTATTCCTCGTTCCACAAGGAATAAGGGGGCTTCCAAAAGAAGGAGTTTTCTGACATTTGGCCCAGTCTAGACAGGCCAAATGTTGGAAAAACCTCTTCCTACGGAAGAATTGAAAAAAAAGCAGCAGTGTAGCCCTACCCTGAGAGTGTATAAGGGCTGGGGATAGCAAGTGATGGAGAGGGGGAGAACAGAGAGGGCGGGGCTTCAAGGAAGGGTGGGATCTTGGGGGAAGGATGGGGTGGTAGATCTTGGATTGTTCTGACATTTAAAAAGTGATCTTGGGCGTAAAAAGGTTGGAGAACACTGCAGTAGAGCATACGCTTTCATTTGACACCTCACATGGCCCACTTTGTATAGAATTCAGAGCTAACTGATGGGTAGTTAGCTACAACCCCAAATTATCTCTGTGTGGTCATTTTGTGAGACGCCCTGCTGCCTGCACGCATGCTCAGCTCAGCAGGTGAGGTCCCACATCTGGGCAAATATTGTGCTACCTACCAGTATTCAAAGAGTATAAATACGAATGAGCTAGATGAATTGTTTAGCATGGTCCAACGTTATCCAGCTCAGAGTAGTGAAATAGAGAAATACCACAGTGATGGGTTATTTATAAATACAAAGGGAAAAAAGCGAAGGACAAATTAAACTGAATATAAGGGAAACCTCCTCATTATTAGTGTTTGTTTGCATTACTGTAACACCTGAGAGGCCTAATAATGGACCAGGATCCCGTTGTGCTGATGTTGTACAAGCAGAACAAAAAGGCAAGCCCTTAGCAGTGATATATATGAGAGATGTCCAGAATATCCCAGGGGCATGGTGGAGTATCTTCTCCTGGAGACCTTAAAAATTGAATCAGCTAAATTCTTGGAGAATATGCTCTAAAAAGCAAAATAGTGCCTAGAGGATGGATTAGTAGGTGACCTAATGAGTCTTTTGTCTCTCTAATTACTGATATCACATCCTCATGTCTTGAATTTGTTCTTTATCTGGCCTGCTAAATTAGATTCTTAAGTGTGTTGTTTTTATTTTCACTCCAGATATGTTTTAACATTTGTTTTCATGCTCTATCAGATGCATACAATCCAGAAAGATAAACTGTATTTTTCTTTTCATGTAAATTGCCACTTGAAACAATTTCTTCAAAACAAGAACTATCTTGCTACTTAGTGTTTAGAATAATGATGTTTGTTCTTCTTTGTGTAGAATGCCCTTCCTCTGCTTGGATTCCATTTGGCAGTAACTGCTATATTTTTCTTCGAGGCACATTAAACGAATTGGACGGTATTGATGATGCCAGGGATCTCTGTAAAGGCAATGGTACTGTAATCCATCTCTTATTTCTGACACATTCTTAAGAGATATGTACTGTGGCTGCATTTAATGAAGAATTACATTATTTTATGACATTATTATTTTGAAACAAACTAAAATAATAAAGATAATTAAACATCATTTTGGATAACACAAATGGATCAGAAAAGAAATGTCCCTCTCATATGGCAGAGCATTGCATATTTGGCTAAATGCATTTTTTACCTTTCTTTGAAGCACCTTTTGGTTTAGTCTGATCCAGTATATGCAATCCTGTGTTTCTGGTGAATAATTCTATCATAGAGATGGATAGCTGCAGAGCCTTATATTTTAAGCTGATTTCAGCAGGTTTTTTTTACTGTCCCCAAAGACTTTGTCAGTATTCACAGTATGGTAGTAAACTGGGTATTTTTTAATACTTCACCTCAACTTCCAAATGTTCTTCAGGTTGTACTGGTGTTTATCTGAAAACAGGGACTGCAGTGTCAGTCAGGTACTTTGGAAACACTTCCATATTCTTGTTAGAACAAGAGATTGCCACAGTTTTTACTGTGTTAAACATATGTGGTGTCTTACCAGCTCACCCTGGACTCTAGTCCTTGCCTCAGTGTTCTCTGTAAAGTCTAGAGGTGACTGTCATTGTCTCATTTTTCATTGCTGTTTTCCCCCCACAGTAAAATATCATAGATATTTTAAAATGTTGGTCTAGATCCGTGGTACCCAACCTGTTGATTGCAATCGACTGGTCGATTGCAGGGGCACGACGAGTCAATAGTGAGGTGTTCCAGCCCCTCACCCATTTTCCCCCCACCTCCAAGAAGGAGCCTGCTCTGGTGCTACCTCCTAGAAAAATGAAGGTAGTGCCAGCTCTGGCATCTCAGGAAGTGTGCGCTGCTCCTCCCCTTCCCAAAACAGCCGGTGCACTTCCTGAGAAGCCAGAGCTGGTGCGCAGCCAGGGACTTCCTTCCCCGTGCTGCCTGCTTTCCTACACGGGGAAGGGGAGAGAAGTCCCGGACTGCACGCTAGCTCCAACTTCTCAGGAAGTGTGCTGGCTGTTTTGGGGAGGGGAAGAGCAGCGCATGTGCCACGGGATCCCCAGGTACCAGCCAAGCTGTCCCTGTCCCTGTCCCTGTCCCCGCCCCCTGGCTAGACTCCCCAACAGCACTCTACCCCCTGCCCAGGCCCCCACCAGCAACCTGCCCCGGCCCCCACCAGCAACCTGCCCCTTCCCCCTGCCCACTGGCCATACTCCCACTTGCATCCTGCCCCGGCCCCCACCAGCACCCTGGGCAGACCCTCATCCAGCACCCTGCCCCTGCCTCATGGCCAGACCCCCACCAGCACCCTGCTCCTGCCCCCTGGGCAGACCCCATTCAGCACCCTGCCCCTGCCTGATGGCCATACACTCACCAGCACCTTGCTCCTACCCCCTGACCAGACACCATCCAGCACCCTGTCCCCTGGCCAGACACCCACCAGCACCCTGCTCCTGCCCCCTCCCTCCTGGCCAGACACATACCCCTAGCTTGCTCCTGTACCCTATTTTCCATCCAGATTCTGCACCCCCATCCCTATCCCACTCACTGACAGCCCCGTCCCGCACACTTGATCCCTCATTTTTGACCCCACCTCAGAGTGTAGAGAAGCCCACAAATTGCACTAACCCTGGAACTCCAGAAGAGTTAATCTGGCCTGAGGCCTTGATCCTCAGTCCTACCTACCTTACCCTCCCCCCATTGGGGCTGGAGTGCCAAGGGAGTGAGGTGTCTCAGTTGGGGCCACATTAGTGAGGCTTAGGAAGGTATGGAGGGGTTGTTTTTTGCATCTCACTTGTGTGGTTCCCGACTGACTTTTCTGTCGGTCAGTGACCTCTGACTCAAAACAGGTTCCCAGCCTCTCTCATAAATAAAGACAACACTGAAACATTTTGTGTTTGACATAATATTTTACTTAAAAATGAAGCCTGGTCAACAAGCCCCCAATTGGGGCCAAGCCCCCATCTGGCCACAGCATCGTAACACTCTGGCACCCTCCCCCAAACCTGAGCCTATCATGTACTGGAACCCTCTGTCTTGAGCCTCTGACATCCCCAAACTCCTGCACCCTCACATCCCCAGTCTTCTGCCACAACACTCCTGCACCATCCACACGCTGCAAATCTGTGTCCTGAGCCCATCATATTCCCAACCTCCCTGCCCTGAGCTCCTCATACACTCCATCCCAAACTACTGCACCCTCACAGCCACAAGCCTGCAGCTTGCTCAGCACCCCTCCACCTGACACCAACACTCCACCTGACCCCAACACTCTCCAGCCTGGAGCCCCCTCCGTGAGCCAGCATCCCCTTCTCCACCTCCTCCTGCACCCACATTCCCTCCCAGAGTTTACACCTCTCATCCCTTCCCACAACCAAATCCCTCATTCCTGCCCCAGAGCCCACACCTCCTGTCTCAACCCAGTTAGAGTGAGTAAGGGCTGGGGACAGCAAATGATGGAGAGGAGGGGAACAGACAAGGAGGGACCGCAAGGAAGGGGTGGGGTCTTGGGGAAAGTGTGGGGTAGATCTTGGCTTGCCCTGACATTTAAAAAGTGATATTGGGTGTAAAAAGATTGGAGACCACTGGTCTAGATTCTTCTTTTAGCCTTGCTGGGAGGCATGGCAGAGGAGGTGCTAGGAATCTTCCGTCAAACCATGCACTACCCCATTCCAGCCACCATGCACAGTTAGGCAAATTAATGGTACTGCTCTTGGGATAGGAAGACCGGCAGTCTCATGAAGAGTCTCCTGTGGGGAGGGAAAGAGAAACCATTACCCTGCCAACTAAACTGAGCTCAAGCTGCACTCCATAACAAGGTGTAACTCTGGGTTTTCCTCTGTGACGTTCCCAGAAGCATTGTGCCTGCCTCATGTAGCAGTGCATGTCCACATCCTCTCCTTGCCACTGGGTGAGGACTTAAAGCCACAGACCAATAATAGTTGTTTTCTCTGGAATACCTTCATTTTCTTTCAATGGTAATGAAAGAAAAAAAACTGAACTGACATCTCCCCCATTGTAAAATGGATTATATGGTTAAAGAGACTGTTTGTAATTGCTTATTCTGTATAGGGACATATTTTGGTGGTAATTTTTGTCTAATGGAAGATTATTTGGTTTACTTGCCATTTTTGTTTCAGTCCCGTACTTGCTAATGGGAATGGGGAAATGCAGTGGCTTTAAATGGAAACTGATTAATGCTACAATTTTTGTCATAGATATTTTTAGTAAAAGTCATGGACAGGTCAAAGGCAGTGACCAAAAATTCACGAAAGCCGTGACCTGTCGCTGACTTTTACTAAAAAACATCCTTGACAAAATGGGGAGGGAGGATCCAGCACTCTCTCCCACTGCACGCAGCAGCACAGAGCTACAGCCCCATGCTCCTGCGCAGTGGCTGGGCGGCATCTTTGACCCCATGGGCTAGGAAGCTGTGGGGAGATTCCAAGATGCCTGCAGGGAATAGGGAGCTGCCTGAAGCCCCCCAGCTGCCCCACAAGGTCTCGGGAACTGGGAGAGATCCCCTGCTACTGCAGCAGGTGAGCTGCTGTGAGGCCCCGATGTCACATAGGTTGTGGAAAGGCACAGAACCTTTGATATACTTGTAGCCTTAAACATGATCAGCTATTTAACATTATTTTTAACATTCAGTTTGCTATTCTGAATTTTATTTGATACAATGAAAAAATGCTTAAAAAACAAGAAGTGGTCCTGTAGCACTTTAGAGGCTAACAAAAAAATATAGATAGTATTATAAAAATCAGTTGAACAGGGACAAACAATTTTTAAGCAGAATGCAGTTCCAATTTTTAGCTATTTCAGACTCGTTCTTAGGTATTAAACCAAAAGGCTTGGACTTGCTTATGTGCACGTGAAGATCTTTCCCATAGTTCATTAATATTTTAAAGAGATTTGTATTGCAAACAGCATGTAAAAAATATGATGATGAAGCATAATTTTTGTGTTTCTTTTAAATTCTCCACTAGTAGTCAGTGCATTCAAATTGAGTACAAAATCTGAGACATATCAAGAGAAAAAGAGACTAAATATCAACTCTTTGATCTAATTAAATAATCTAAATTGCTTCATTTTTTTTTTCAAATTACACACTTTGTCATTTAAGTACCTTTGTTAGCAAATGTCTTAAAATAGCATTTATATGACACTGTGTGAATGCATTGCACATCCTGTCAGTCAATCATTGTACTACTGACATGAAAGTAATGTATGTACACGATTGATTGGTTACTGGATAAGTTGGTATGTTAAGATGCTTTAATTATAGTATTTATAGTTGCTTCACTTCTGTTGCATGAAACGTGCATTCACAGTTAAGATTTATGGGAGGATTATTTTTTCAAATACAGCTTCTGGAGCAGACATTATTAGTATAAAAAATAAAGAGGAGAATACCTTTATTCAAGAAATATTCAAAAATCACTGGCAAGGCACTGATTATATTTCGTTGGGAATGTTCTTTGACACAGATGGTAAGTGAGAACTGCCTTGTTGATATCTTAACCCTTTGTCTCTAAATGCAGGTTTCTGTGATAGAATTTTTAAATTTATATGGTAGTCTGAGTTCATTTCTTTTTGAAAAGGTGTCCATGTCCAAAAAACAATTGCCAGCATTGCTTTTGATTAGCCTGACAATGTCAGGGATTGAATGAGAATAGACAAGTAACTAATCTCTCAGACCTTGGTATTGTAGACCCTCCAAATCACGATGGAGACATATCAGCAGAAGACTATATGAAAGCTTCTGTTGCTGCCACCTGTGCTATACCTGTGTCAGGGCTGTTCCCCACTCTGGCACGACTAATGCAGAAGTTGGGGGCCCGCAAGAGCACTCCAAAACCTTGCCTTTACAGGCTCTGGTACAAAAAACTTCCCCCCACAAAATCCTAATATCCAGATTTTGGGGAATCCGCTGCCACCATTAAGTGCTTTGAACCCCAAAATAAAACAAACAGGGGAGGACACTTGAAACCAACCCCAGGGGTATCCCAAGCTTTTTTTCCACCAAAAGAGCTTGAAAAAGAAAAGAGAAAAACAAGCTTCAGTCTCTGACATCTGACCCCTCAGTCAGGCATGCTGATACAGACAGACCTTCCAGGACACACAAATCAACCAATACGGGTTAATTAGAAAAAAGAAACAATCGTTTATTATCAAAACAAAACTACAGTTGCAAGCATAGTAAATTGGATAGATGGAAAGAGCCACCATTGATATAGATACTCAGGGAAAGTCCCTGGGCTGAAGGCTTAGTTACAAAAGGGAAAAAAAACAGTTAGCAAGCTCAGACATTATTTCCAAATCCCCAAACAAGGAAAACAATAAACCCTGATGGACTATCTAAACTTTTCCCTACTTATACATTTTAAGAAGTCTGTTCTTGGAGAGAGAAGCATCTCCCTTCACCCTTAATACCTGGGAGAAACTGCTCTGAATCTCAAACAAAGAAGAGAGAGAGAAAACCCCTCTTTTCCAGTTTGAAATTCCTACCTGCATTGTTATTGGCTGACCACCCAATACCTTGCCTAGGAGGCATTAGTTAACCCCTTAGTCACTGGGTGCTGGTAAGCACTCCTGATTATGACAACCTGCATGGAGAATAAATCATAGAATCATAGAATATTAGGACTGGAAGGGACCTCGAGAGGTCATCGAGTCCAGTCCCCTGCCCTCATGGCAGGACCAAATACTGTCTAGACCATCCCTGATAGACATTTATCTAACCTACTCTTAAATATCTCCAGAGATGGAGATTCCACAACCTCCCTGGGCAATTTATTCCAGTGTTTGACTACCCTGACAGTTAGGAACTTTTTCCTAACATCCAACCTAAACCTCCCTTGCTGCAGTTTAAGCCTATTGCTTCTTGTTCTATCCTCAGAGGCCAAGATGAACAAGCTTTCTCCCTCCTCCTTATGACACCCTTTTAGATACCTGAAAACCGCTATCATGTCCCCCCTCAATCTTCTCTTTTCTAAACTAAACAAACCCAATTCTTTCAGCCTTCCTTCATAGGTCATGTTCTCTAGACCTTTAATCATTCTTGTTGCTCTTCTCTGGACCCTCTCCAATTTCTCCATATCTTTCTTGAAATGCGGTGCCCAGAACTGGACACAATACTCCAACTGAGGCCTAACTAGCGCAGAGTAGAGCGCAAGAATGACTTCTCTATAGAAGAATATAGGATTATCTCTGGGTCTGTCCGTCTGGCAACTTTGACAAACCCAATATTCATTTTCCCAGATAATTACAGACATCTTTACATGGTTTTGTGTATTGGTAGAAACACTCTTGCTTTATTTTTTTTCCATTCACATTAATAGTTAAAAAAGCTGTAGATAAAATATGTCCTTTTTATATACATACAAACATCAGATGCATTGTGTAAACTTGGAGTAACAACATTTGCAATTCATGGATTATTTTGACTTTACGTATCTGAGAACAGAATTTGGCCCAAAGAAGTTTAATTTTGCTAGACCTTGAATCATAGAATTGTAAGACTGGAGAGGACCTTAAGATGTCTGCTAGTTCAGTCCCCTGCATGCATGGCAGGACTAAGTATTATCTAGACTGGGGGCTCTCAAATTGGGGGGGGTGACCCTTCAGCAGGTCAGAAGATTATTAATTGTGTGGGGTGGGCGGCGGTGTCACAAACTGTCATCCTTAGCCCCAAATCCTGCTTCATCTCTGGCATTTATATAAATATAAAAATATATGTTTTTAATTTACAAAAGGGGAGGAGGTTGCACTCGTAGGTTTGCTTTGTGAAAGGCGCCACCAATACAAGGTTTGAAAACACTGATTTAGACAATCCCTGGCAGGTGTTTGTCTAAACTGCTCTTTAAAATCTCCAGTGATAGAGATTCCACAACCTACCCAGGCAATCTATTCCAATGCTTAAGCACCCGACCTTTAGGAAGTTTTTCCTAATGTCCTACCTAAATAGTCCTTGCTTTAATTTAAGCCCATTGATTCTTGTCCTATCCTCAGAGGTTAAGGAGGTCAATTTGTCTCCCCCTCTTTCTTGTAACAGCCCTTTATGTACTTGAAAATGGTTTTTATGTCCTCTCTCAGTCTTCTCTTCTCCAGCCTAAACACACCCAATTTTTAAATCTTCTCATAGGTCATGTTTTCTAGTCCTTTAATCGCTTTTGTTGCTCTTCTCTGGACTTTCTCCAGTTTGTTCACATCTTTCTTGAAATGTGGAGCCTAGAACTGGACACAGTACTCCAGTTGAATTCTAATCAGCATGGACAAATCTTTTTTTTTTTATTAGGCATGGGGAATTATTATTCCATGCCCCAGAACAACAGGAAAAGATAAGGTTAAGGTTAATTCTTTTAAAGTTTTCTGCTACTTTGTATAACCTGCTTACCTATAATAAGTTGTGTCCTAGCCTATATAAGTGACCATCTCGTTATGACATGCCTCTTTGTGGATGTGGCCTTGAACTGCTTGCTGAGAGATGACTAATATTTATTAAATTTACAGATTATCATCATTTGAATACCTCTTTCTTGGGTCCCAAGCACTGTATCCTAGGAGTCCAATGTTATTTTCATTAGGGGAAGAAAGTATGGATGTAAAACTTGTCTCTGTATCTTTAGTTTTTAGTAAAAGCCTGATTTATTTTTCTTCCATATATGTAGGAAAATCACAGTTTTATGTCAGAAAGAGGCTCATTGTTACATGCTAGTTTAATGCAGTTCAGAAGTAACAATGTTGCTGGATTTATTATTCCTATCATACAGATGGGAAACTGAATAACAGAGAGAGGGTGTGACTTGCCTAATGTCACACATTAAGTCTGGCAGGGAATATAACCCAGATACGTAAAGTGTGTGACTTCTTTTCACAATAAAATCTAGAGGGTCCACAGTGTTCTAGCCTATATAAGTGGCTATTACAGGTCCATTTCCTACATCAAGGAGAGTTTGACATTATTAGTTTATCTAGATTAATGATCATTCTGATGTCCCTAGTCCTAAAGGACCATTCTACTGGTTTTAGGAGTTTTGTAAGTTACCAGCAGGCTGAGGACAGGCTAAAGACTGAGCGTGTGAACTGTGACAGTCTTTCTTCCTAAAGAAAGTGTGTGGTATCAAGCAGATCTGATGTAATGGGAAAACCCAATATACAAATAGTGGAGTTTTTTAAAATTAACCTTTTTTTCCTTGCTATTTTTCCAGAGCAATAGAAGGAGAAAAGTATATATTAAAGAACTCCTGGTTCTCACATAAAACCTTTCCCATGCGCACAAAGGGGAAGACAGAAAAAGCTTCAAAGCTAGTCTGTAAGCAGCTGTGTAAGCAATTTGAGTGTACAAATTATAATTCTACTGTGACATGCAAAAAGATGGAAGAATAAGCCACATGGCTAACATGACCAAATGTGCATCATGAACACAAAACAAATAGTCTCTAGGGAAAAGAGATATTTGGTCCCAAACTGGCAACCACACAAGATATTGTCTAAGAGCAATGAGTATAATTTTTATGAGACAGAGCAATAGCAGGTGCCCTGAAGCATGGTGATCTGGCCCAAATGTCAATCTGGTGTATGCTGGCAGGACTTCTCTTGTCCAAGACATACATTTGACATGTCTCACTGCACAGGATTTGAAACTTGTTGCCAGGCTGCAGCCTGTGCAAAATACCAAGAAATAGCTTCAAAATGTTCAGTTTTCTTTTAGATTCAATTATTTCATTTGATGAATGTGTGAAAAACTGTTTTTCCATTAATCTGTTTTTCCACGAATGACATAATGTGTAATTCTTCAATGACAGATAATGCTTTTAAATGGTTTGACAAGTCAGAAATGAAATTTACTAATTGGATTGAGGAGGAGAGCAATGAGGAGCTCCTGAATACATGTGCTTCTATGCACACTAAGTCCGGGCGATGGAGAAAAATCAGTTGCGAAAATCTTCCTCTGACAGGGACCCTTTGTAAAACAGCCTGTAAGTACAATGTAGGTCTACATCACATGACTCTCTTTCTTTCTTTGTACAGACATGCACTCGCCTATTTTAAACCTTTGATTATGGTATTTACAATAAAAGATTAACATACTACCCTGTACATTACTTGTTTGGGATCAGGTTAATGTTCAAAGAGCCTGGCATTTTGTATTGCCAGCTTGAAAGCCTTCCTCCTCTTAGTATTCTAGAAATGATGACCACATTTCTAAATACCTGTCCTTTTTTTGGCACGTCTCTTTTGTACATACTCGGTGTGAGGTGGTCCTGTTTTTCCAGTAATGTGCAATACAGAGTCTAGCTGCTAACAATAGAAAATAAATAATTTGCCTTTCTGTTTAAAATGCAGCTCCTTTACAAGAACACTAAGTAAGCAGGTCAGGGGATCTCTAGGAAGCTGACATTTGTCATAAAATAGTCTCTTTAAATGCCTCCCCAAGTATCATAGAATCATAGAATGCTAGAACTGGAAGGGACCTCAAGAGATCATCAAGTCCAGTCCCCTGCCCTCATGGAAGAACCAATGTCGTCAGTCAGGATTCGGGGTTGTCCCGATGGTTTCCTGACAAGTCCTCTACTCCGTCAGTGATGATAAACTTTTGGCTGCATGCATACATGCATGTGCTCCCTGTATTTAAAATGTTAAACCCTGTGCACTTGAATCAACATAATAGATCTCTGAGACCCCCCAGAAATGACAGATCAGGCAAGGGTGAAACCAGCCGAGCAGGTTTATTGACAAATGACATTCATTAACAGCTGTTAGCAGACAATCTCAGTGCTAAGCCACTGTGCATTCTGCAAGCATTGGCAATGTACCAACACTTTAACAGACCTATTGCCAAATGACATACATAAACAGTTGTTAGCAGACAATCTCAACTAAGGATGTTAAGTAGCGTGTAATTGACTAATCCAATACAATAATTAGTCGATAGGGTGGCGCTACCCCTTTGAAACACCGCCGGCGTTTCAAAGGGGCAGCTCCTCCTGGAGCCTGGAGTCCCCAGCTGATCCCAGAAAAGCAAGGCATAAGGGATGTGTCGAAAGAGCAGGTTTTTCTGAGATTTGCTGTTGTGTAGATGCGCAAAATTTTGGAAAAGCCTCTTTTTCTGATTTAACTCTGCAGTGTAGACGTAGCCTATGTGTGAAATGGATTGTTCCTTCCTAAGTGGAGTACTTTGCATTTGTCCTTATTAAGCTTCATCCTGTTTACCTCAGACCATTTCTCTAGTTTGTCCAGATCATTTTGAAATATGACCTTGTCCTCCAAAGCACTTGCAACCCCTCCCAGCTTGGTATCATCTGCAGAATTAATGAGTGTACTCTCTATGTCATCATCTAAATCGTTGATTAAGATATTGAAGAGAACCAGTCCCAAAACAGACTCCTGTGGGACCCCACTTGTTATGCTCTTCCAGTGTATCATTCCTAGATACATAAGAACAGCCATATTGGGTCAGACCAAAGTATCCTGTTTTCCAAGAGTGGCCAATGGTAGGTGCCTCCAGAAGGAATGAACAGAACAGGTAATCATCAAGGGTATGTCTACACAGCAGTGTTATTTTGGAATAACTGACATTATTCCGAAATTACACAGTCTGCATCTATACTACAAGTAGTTATTTCGACATAATGTCAAAATAATGTCGAGCTGGAAGACTTCTTACTCTGACTCCTGTAACCCTCAGACTTCCTGCTGTGTAGACAGTGCCAGAAGCTGAAATAAGCTATTTCGACATAAGCTTTGCAATTGATGTAGCTCAAATTGCATAGCTTATTTTGGATTTAGCCCTGCTGTGTAGACATGCCCAAGTGATCCCACCCCGTCACTCATTCCCAGCTTCTGATAAACAGAGGCTAGGAACACCATTCCTACCAATTCTGGCTAATAGCCATTGATGGACCTAATCTCCATGAATTTATCTAGATCTTTTTTAAACCATGTTCAATTCCTGGCCTTCACAACATCTGCAAATTTTGCAACCTCACTGTTAACCCCTTTTTCCAGATCATTGAATAGGATTGGTCCCAGTATGGACCCCTGCGGGACACCACAAGGGTGTGTCTAAACTACACCCCTCTGCCAACAGAGGGATGTAGATTAGGCACATCGCTATTGCAAATGAAGCAGGGATTTAAATATCCCGCGCTTCATTTGAATAGAAATGGCAGCCGCTTTTTGCCGCCGCGCGCACTTTGCCGGCAAAAAGCGGCAGTCTAGATGGGGATCGGTCAACAAGGAAAGCCTTTTCCGACCGATCCCTTATGCCTCGTGCAACGAGATTTACAGGATCGGTCGGAAAAGGCTTTCCTTGTCGACCGATCCCCGTCTAGACTGCCGCTTTTTGCCGGCAAAGTGCCATGTCAGCAAAAAGCGGCGCCCATTTCTATTCAAATGAAGCGCGGGATATTTAAATCCCCGCTTCATTTGCAATAGCGATGTGCCTAATCTACATCCCTCTGTCGGCAGAGGGGTGTAGTTTGGACACACCCTAAGTTACCTCTCTCCACTGTGAAAACCACTGCATGTGCAAATATGTTCCATTTTCCCAAAAACTGCCCCTTCCTCAGAGCACCCCCATAATAGCATCTGTCTAGTAGATGGATCAAATGCCATCTGTGCAATAATTTATAGAAATTTCTTTATCATCTAAGCAAATTAAAGATGCATGTCACCTTTTCAAATATTCATCCAGAATGATTTCTTTGTCCAAATCCTCCTCCTATCTTTTCATCTGGTTGTTTTTTATCAACATTTTTTTCAGGCAAAATTGTATATATCTTAGACATTAAACCATTTGTTCCAGCTTTCTCCTGGGTAAGCTCATCAACTGTGTAAAGAAGCTTTAGTTAGAGCTACTTTGTTTCCAGATTTAACAAAATGTTTGACTTGCAAATCCTGAAAATATGGGATCCTTATATTATTTTCATTATTACGTACTGTTAATATGATTTCAAATCAGGACTCAGAACAGATGTCTGAATTCAGTAATCTCAGCTCTTATTCAAAATTAATAGTCACTTTGATTCTTAAGTAAGTTGTATTAATATTTTATTAATATTTGTTTTCAAAGATGCATACAATTGAGAAAGATAAACTGCATTATTTTTCTTTTCATCTAAATCACCATTTGAAACAATTTCTTCATAACAACCACCATACTACTATTTAGTGTTTATTGCCCACCCATGGTCTATGGGAAGCCCCAGAGAAGGAGTGTGCATGCTTATTCTAGAGATCACTCTGTCGCCTTGCCCTACCACTTCTGTCAGGGTGTCTGTTCATGGGTGATCCTTTTTTGTATAGTAGTTCAGTTTTCTAGAAGACAATACAGTATACCTAAAAATATGAGTTTGCTGTGTTACTGTCTCAAAATCCTTATAAAAAACCATACATTTAACAGGAATTACAATATCTTCTGATCCGCCCACTACAGTGATAATAACATGCTGTGGTTAGTATTAAAAATGTAAGTGATGTGGATGTGAAACCATGGTGGACATATTGGTGTGTTGTAGGGAAAAGTTCAGTGTTGTCACTTGGCAGCTGTTGTTTGTTGTAGCCAGGTCAGATGAGCATGTCACCAGCTGGCTATAAAAACAAAGTTGAACTTATAGGGTCCTACTCCTCTTTTCATACCAGTGCAAATTAGGAGAAACTATTGAAGGCAAAACACTTTATCTGACAAATAAGAGAAGAATAAGACCTATAGTGTAGGTGGGAGCCACAGTGACTTGACTGAAGACACAGAAGAGCCAGTCAGAGAAGTGAGATTAGAGTCTGCTCCTAGTTTCAGACTTGAATGACACTTCCCGTCACCTTCACACACATTACCTTATTTTGCATTTTCTGTTGCTTCCTAGACACCTGCATAAATGGTGTGGTGAGGTCATCTTTTTTATTAATACAATTAGGTGAACTTTTTCCTGTGAAAATGGATTCTCCCCTCAGTTGTTTACACATCAAAAACTATAATGAAAATTTACTTGATTTGAAAATAGTAGTTTATTGCATACAAACATGAAACAAACTAAACAATTTTATTTTTTTTCTTATAGTTGCATATGAAAAGAAATACTTACCAGGTGAGTATTTGCATACCTTTCCTTACATATCTTTCTAGTTTACAAGCACTTTATGAATGTTATTCACTGCCACACTCACTTGCTTCCCAACTCCCCCCTCCAAAGGAGGATAGTGATAGAGATGCAGCCGTGTTAGTCTGGTCTAGCTGAAACAAAACACAGAACTATGTAGCACTTTAAAGACTAAAAGGATGGTTTATTAGGTGATGAGCTTTCGTGGGCCAGACCCACTTCCTCAGATCAATATGTGGAAGAAAATTGGCACAACCATATATACCAAAGTGATACAATCAAAAAAAATGAATGCATGTGAAATTGACAAATCAAATTTTAGAACAGAGTGGGGTGAAGGGAAGGTTAGTGTCTGTGAGGTAATGACATAGGGGTGATAATAGGGAAGTTTCTGTGAGGTAATGACATTAGGGGTGATAATTGGGAAGCTATCTTTGTAATGGGTGAGATAATTAGAGTCTTTGTTTAGACCCATACATAAAGTGTCAAATTTAAGCATGAATGACAATTCAGAAGCTTCGTTGAAGTCTGGAGTTAAAGTCTCTTTGAAGCAATATGCATGTTTTAAGGTCATTGAGGGAATGGTCAGTCTGGCTGAAATGGCAAGCAACAGCTTTCTCTCTGTGAGAGAGTCTTATGTCTGTTTGTGTGCATTGATTCTTTGTGAAGTGTCTGAGAAGTTTGTCCAATGTACATAGCAGACGGACACTTTAGGCACATGATGGCATAAATTATATTTCTGGATGAACAGGAATATGTGTTCTTGATCTTGTAATAGGCATGGTTAGGTCCAATAATGGTGTCAGAAGAGTAAATATGTGGACAAAGCTGGCACCGGGGTTTGTTGCAAGGGAAAGTTCCAGGGTTGGTATTAGTGTGGTATGTCCTGTAGTTGTAGGACAGACCCATAGTCTCCTATAGACAACCACTTAACCTCAGGATGATTCTTACCCCCACTCTGTTCTAAAATTTGATTTGTCAATTTCACATGCGTTCATGTTTTTTTGATTGTATCACTTTGGTATATATGGTTGTGCCAATTTTCTTCCACATATTGATCTGAGGAAGTGGGTCTGGCCCACGAAAGCTCATCACCTAATAAACCATCTTGTTAGTCTTTAAAGTGCTACATGGTTCTGTCTTTTGTTTCTCCAAAGGAGGAGACACTTTATTTCTCCTGCCTATAGAACTATGCATTTTGATGCATTTATCCATTACCCTATCTTGGGTGATGTGCATAAGTATTATGTCAGCTGATATTCTTTTATTTATCATAAAGAAGAGAAAGAGCTTTATTACTAATATTAGAACTTAGAGGCAAAAAGTTAGTAACATTCCCACAGCTAGTGGAGAAGTAGGTCAGGGTTGCACAAATTGTGACATTTTTCCAGATCATTTTATGGTTAGTCATGTTTATCTCTTGGATGTAAAATAGATGAAGAAAAAAAATATATAGTGTTACCATACGTCTGGGTTTTCCTGGACACAACCTCTTATTTGTAGTCTCCACCCTCTGTCCAGGTGGATTTTTTTAAAGAAGAGTCAGTGTCTGGGATTTTTGCGGGAAAACGTTGTAGCTCAGAAAGAGCTGTCTCCATGCCCTGACTGGTTCCTTTCCTGCAGCCATGGCTGCCAGATGTCACCCTGCCAGGCCCAGGCTCTCATCCCTGGGGAGGGGGAGAGGCCTTACAGTTTATGCTGTAACCTGATCCTGCATCAGCCAGGGAGTAACACTGCCCCTTTCCTTGAGAATGAGGCCATAGGTACCCCCTCCAACTGCCCTCAGGTATCTTCCCATTATACGCACACCCCTCCAACTTCCCTCCAACTCCCCCTCTACCGCTCCCCCTCCAACAGTGTCCTCTTTTTTTGGGAGCCTGAATATGGTAACCCTAAGGAGGTAGGAATTGCCTTTTTCTTTATCAAATCTGCAGCTGTTATAATTAATCCCTAAAGAGATTGTGCAAAGTAGCAAGTGAAACTTTATTCATCTCCCTTCCTAGACAGAACTCTCATCATGGCCTCTGCCTAGCTTCTACCTGCCTCCTCTATTTGCTAAATCATCTGAGAATTCAAAATGTACTAAAATTACTTAACCTGTAACATAAGGATGGTCTTCAGACCAGAGGCTGAGGGAAGCAAATCTCTAGAATTGTTGGTTCTATGTATACACAAATAATTAAGGTGCTTTTCAGGCCCCACCTCCACTACAAAATGGATCATGCTTGGAAACTGCTTTTAAACTCTGTCCTAAAAATGACTTCAGTTACCATGGTTGTGTCACCAATATGAATAGGCCCTAACAGGTTAAGAACATTTTAAAAAGAAACACTATAAAATTATTCTTCATCCATGTGTGGCGCAGACAGGTGAGATGAAACCATTTCTGTAACAGGAAGCCGTTTAAAAAACCCAGCATGGCATCTTGTGTACTTACACAGGCGTTAAATTAAGGGGTCAGAAACAAATGTCCCTTGCTGGGGCTAACTCGATCAAATGTAAGAGTAACTAGCATGTAACTTAACTACTCATAAAGATGCATATTCAGAACCAGTTTCTAAATAGATATTACTTTGCTTGATCATATCCATAACTTATTATTTTACCATTTTAGCTGAGTAAAATTTTCAGTAGTGCAGTACATGAGAGGGCATCCCTGTCTGAGCTCCTATTAACCTCGTCAGGTCAGGAATCAGCATTACTGTTACCACATAATCCCCAGGACACTGAGTTCATGTTATTGAAAAGGTATTTTCAGTTTACCTTATCTCAATAAAATATTTGCTAATTGGATCAACATTAAGTTAGATGGTCTTTAAAACAATTAAATAAAATGGAGAAAGCGACTGCCTTAGGTGATAAATTGCTTCATGTCTGTGTAAGTTTTCTTGTCAAGTGTTAATCCATTGTTAACTGGTATAAAGTTAATTTGAATTTTCATATTAATCTAAACTAGAATTTTAATGTTTTAGTAGAAATTCACATTTTTAAATAAGCTATTTTTTCTCTCTTTAAATTTGAATAGATTATCAATTTATATGGAATAGAAACCCTCGGTTAACAATGGTTAACATTGATTTATTTGACTGGAGAATTTCTGAAGCATCTGGATTGTTTCAGAATATTCTCCTCTGAAACCAAGGGAACATTACTATCTAATGAGTAGTTTTGCTCACAAATGTATGGGTCACTGCTTGTTTCAGTTGAACCAAACTGTGGTTACAAACTACTTAGTTTTGCTCACAAATGTATGGGTCACTGCTTGTTTCAGTTGAACCAAACTGTAGTTACAAACTACTGTCTGAACTAGTTTACATTTGTAAACATTCAATGGCACTAGTTTTAGACAGCATTTCTTCTGTTGCTGGATGTAACACTTCCATTTTGTGCCTTCTGGATGGGGCTTTTGATCTGATCATGTACTCTCCTTACACCAGACATGTCAAACTCGAAGCCTACTGAGGACCGCACAAATGAAAACTGATAGCTTTCAGGGCCACCAAAGAAAATGTACTTCTATCGGAAAGTCATAATTATTTATTATTATAGATTATGTTTTAGGTATATTTTATAATTTTTCAGGTCTTGTTTTAATATAATACAATAATTTGATGTGTAAAATTGTATTTGCCCATATAAGATAATTTTTAATTTAAATATAAATTTAAGGTACTTTTTAATTTTTTATGTGATACATAACTTGTTTTGTTGAAATAAAAACAAGTATAGACCATGGTTAATCAAATAGAACAGGCTTCTGTGAAAATTTCAGATACTTTGTAAGTTTGAGATTTTGCATAAACATAATATTCATGCAATTGTAAAAAATTGACGTATGTATTGATATAAAATTAATATACATTCTGTGATTTTATTTGTTAATAAATAAATAAAAACTAAATGTTAACAAAATATCCCCCTCCTCTGCCCCAGAGCCAGGCACTCCCATACTCCCATTCTAACCCAGAGCACCCCCCACTCTAACCCAATGACTCATCCCTCCCCCAGAGTCAGGCACTCCTAGCCCCCCCAACCTAGTACCTCCCCTTTCCCCCAGAGCCAGGCACTTGCAGCCCCACTAACCTAATGCCTGGGTCCTAGAGCCGCCACCGCCGCTGGGGCGGCGTGAGCACAGCAGCCAGCTGTGAGCAGGTGTTTGATGCTCGTGCAGAACGGCTGGCCGGCCATGAGCACGTGCTGGAGCGCCCAGCGCAGAGCGGGCCCAGGCCAGTCATGAGCAGTTACTGTGGTGCTGTGCGCAGAACGGCCGGTCGGCCGGCTGTGATCTGCACTCGGCCACGTGCTGCGAGTGGCCAGCGGGTCGCACTTTATTCTTTTATAAAATGTAGTGGCGGGCTGCAAAAAATTTTGACCAGGCTGCATGCGGCCCTCCAAACACCTGTTTGACATGCCTGCCTTACACCTTTGTAAATCTGGATTAGCTTCCATTGATATCGGTGCAGTTACTCTTGATTTACACTGAGGTAGGTGAGTGTAACATGGATCTGTGTACTCATGCTAACACTAAATTTCCATTGTCAGCTGGTTTGTTTGGAGCTTGTGCTGATAATTTCTCCATGGTAGGCTGTTGAAACCACTTAAGCCCCAAGTAGGCAATAAGGGGAATGAAAAGAATGATCACCTATAAGGATGCAACAGCTACATATTTTCTCCTAGACTGTATTTGTGACACTTAGAAGTAAATTCAATTCTCATTCCTTGACTATTGCAGATTCTTTCTGTTTGTTGAGAAAGGCATAGGATTTATGGGTGCTAATTTAATGTTTTAAATCCCACATTGTATGTAAAGAGCATTTTTTCCCACAGTGAGCACTAACACTAGCACATTCCAAATTGAATTCCCTGACAGTTGTAAATGTACAATTTCCGCAAGAAATTTTCCACCAAGAGATCATAAAAATACCACAAAATGAATGGTAATTTAGGGCTGAGTCTTCCACTGGGTTTGCTCCACTTTTGGGATTAAAATAATTCCTTATAAAACAGCACAGCTATAAAATAATTCATTATTTTAGTAATGCATAAAGTGCAACGCCTAGATTAGTTAATTCCTTTTTAACTTCAAATTATGTATTTGTTTAAACATTCTGGAAAATGAAGAGTAGACAGTGGGATTTTAAAGGAAATCCCAGCAGCTGGAATTTAAGCTTTTAAATGACAAAAAAGTCTGCGCTTAGACTAGATTACAGGTAAGGAAGAGCTAATGGGTTTAGAATGTTCACCAAATAATCTCAATTTCCATGTGCTGCCACTTAACAAACAATACAAATACAATTAATTATAAAATAAATTTAATAGCGGTGCAATTAATATCCCCTTTGGTATAGTATAGTCAAGTGTATGAATAAACATTTACAAAACTTATCTTCTTTTGTTTCAGATAAAACTGCCTTGACTACCACCTTGGTCATAATTTTTACTATAGTTGTGACAGTTTCTGCAGCATTATTTTGGTTCCTGTACAAAAGAAATACTTCTTCAGGAGCTTTATGTATAATACACCATTCAACAGTGGAAACACCATACAGTGATGAAACTGTTCTAGTAGATGAAGAAAATGAGTATAGTGCTTAAAATTTAAAATTATACATTTTTATTTAAAAGTCAAAAAGTGACATCCCTACTTAGGCTTCAGTCCGGTAACCACCACTGCACATGCATAACTTGACTTGTATAATAATGTGCTAGTTGTTAGGACACAGATTGAGAAGACAGACTAAAAAAGGGTATTATCCATTGGGCTGTCAGACTTCATATTCGTAAATTCTGCCCAAATGTACTTAATGTACCTGGAAATAGAATGTGAGCTGGTCTTAGTGAAGTGTCGTTCTGACAAGAGCAAGAATTTAATTATGCCACAAAACATTAAGATTTCAAAAATTCTGCAAATTTCTACTACTGAGGTTTTAAATGAAGTTGCTTCATGTGTGTTCATGACTGGTTTTCATTCCTGTGGCTATTTTAGCAAATAAATCTTTGAAAGATTAGCTGAATTTAAATGAATAGTGTAGAAAGAAAAAATGTGTATTTGCACTGGAAACTTAATTCTAAGAACTTCTAGACAGTTCACAAGAATGAGCCACGTGACCTGCATCCAGTCAAAAATCTGAACTTCAAAATATTCACACTCATGAAAATGGTAAATTAACTGTTGTCAAAAAGTTAATTTCAGCCGTAACTGAGCAAGTTTGCAAATTATCTACAAACGCTTTGAAAGAGGGAGGTGAAATGGCTCAAATTTATTTGCCCTGTCCAAATGGGCAGGTGGACAGACCTTTAATGTTGCATGGAAATCATGAGGCCTCTGCACAGGAACAGGAGTCTGCTTCTACTGATCAGGTTTTAGAATCTATTATTTATGCCCATGCTTATTTGATTGCAAAATTAGCCCTCTATGCCATGCAGTATGTAGTTGTCCTTTTGGGCAAACTGTTTGGCAAGAATTTATTTGGCTAACTTGCAACTGTTTTAATACATAAAACTAAATTGAAAGATTGCTGTGTACATGTGTACTCTGTTGCTACAACTGTGCTTTACCCAGACTGCAAAAAGACCAAAATCCACATCTCTGTGAAGCAAGGGAATTGGTTTTAGAGAAGGTAGATTGATACACAGAAAGCAAAAGTCAGTAAATTATGTTGATAACATGGTAAGGAACAAACTATGTATATACTGTAAGCTTCCTTCAGAACTTAATGGAATTAAATCTGTATTTTGTGAGCAAAAACTGGATTGGAACTGCAATGAAAAGAAGGCTAACTTTATTCTTTACGGATAAAACATACTGGGAGCAGTAGATAATAGTGTCATTTTTTTGCATTCCCTTGCCTCCTTAGGTGCTCTAAGCTCAGCTTCTATAGCCACTCGTATTAATTCCTCATCAAATCTTGTTACAATAGCTAAATGGTTCAGACATTAGACAGGTTCCTGCCTATTGCTTCAGCCAGTGCCTCCTTCCCTGTAACTGTTTTCCCCAACAATGCTGTTGACTCTCTTTTGCTGTAGTCTGATTTTCACCCTATTTTATTATTCATCTGATGTTCATATTGTGCACCAAACCTATTGTTATGCCTCTTGCTCTTTTCTCCCATGTTGGAGAGTCTCTTTGAAGGGACTTCTGCTGCTCAAATCCTTTTTTCTACTAAAGGGGATTGAGATACATTTTTACAGGGGCAACACTATAGGTGTTGTCTACTGCTGATTACTTCAACATGCTATTCAGCCCTTACTCATTCCAGAGGATCCAGGGAAAGTTTTCAAGGTGACATTAAAATTTGCCCAAGCCCAACCTTTAAAAGGACAACACATATTGCTAAGTGTTAAAGATACTAATCACAAACCAGTACATTGAGTAACAATGGAACCTCTCTTCTCTGAGTTTACAGCAGTATAAGCTAGGGATAGAATAGTTTAACCAGGTAACAGTAACCCATAAGCATCAGCTTATTGGTTACCAGTAAAACTCTGCATGAAGTTTCTGACAGAACCGTGGTGCCAGAAGTGCTAGCAGCCCTGGAAGGGGGAGCCTTAGCAGCTCTGGGTGCTGTTAACCATGTAACCAATAAAAATTCTATCGGTTACACGGTTAATATTTTGTTTTTTACATCCCTAGTATAAGCTACTCCTGTACTCTGGTATGGAGTTGAGACACCCTGCATCTGAGTTTTATAGTCATAGCCAAAATATCATAGCAAAGCTCAGGAGCAGTTTCTGGTTTACGTACAGAATTTCGGGATCAAGTGACCTCCTTGGTAGCATTCTCAGCTATACAAACTAGAGCAAGCACTGAAGGCAGTACTTCAGCATTGCCAATTTTCTGTGGGGTCTGAGAATGCTGTTTCCTTTGTTCAGTGATTCAACAAATTAGTGGGATTTATTATGGGTTCAGATTTCTGCAAAGTATAACTGGGGGCTGTTCAGTTTTGCAAAACAAAAAAATCTTAACTGAAGTTCACTAACCCATGTTAAAACAGTATGGAAGACACAAAGTTTCTGGGTTACAAACTTGTTAAAGCTTATATGTGAGCAGGGAGTTGAATTTGAGTTGCTGCCATGAGTTTAAAAAACTGGAGTTGGCATGTCTACATAACACATCTACACACAAAATGCATTTCAAAATAGCGCATCCACACTGAGTGGACTCTGAATTGCATTTAAGGCTGGCCGGAACCAGTTCCAGCAGGGCACTAGGTCAGGACTTACTGTGTGGGGCTGCTGTCTGAGTCTATCTGAGGTCTATGCTTAAAGGGACACCCCCAGACAGCCGGTTCTCAGGTTTCCCTGCTTGCTTGTCTACCTCGATGAGGGACAGCAAAGCATTTTGTCTCTGTGTGTTCTGGTTGCCCTCACTCGGGGCACCCCAGCACTCTGCAACATGGAGCCAGAGCTGCCCCTGGGCACTCTGGTGCTTCTCTTGGACACGTTGCTGCAAGTCTGGCTGCACTTTCTGCAGGCTGCCATGCGGGAGGTCTATCAGGGGGCTGTCAGTATCCAGGAGGCCCTGCAGGAGAGCTTCCACCCTGAGGAGCACCAAGAGCCTCCGTGGTCTGCCCCACTGGGGGCTTGTGCCTCATTCATCCCTCACATCCTTCCACTTACCCCTCCCTAACCCCCCTTCCTGATGTCAAATAAAATACACGTATTTTCATGAACACAAACTCTCTTTATTTAACAAAAGCGGGGAATGAAACTCTGGTGAGACTGGGGAAAGGAGAGGGGAGAAGCGAGGGTGGGAGAGGGGAGGGGGAAACCTGGGAGGAGGAAGCTGGAAGCTCAGGGCTCAGAGGTGGGGGGTCTCGCTGGACCAACTTGTCATGCGAACCTGCTCCTGAGTTCACGTGGCCTTTGGTGGCCAGGCTGGCAGCTATCCTGCCATAGACGGCCGCATTCCTCCAGCTAGTGCGGAGATTATGGACTTTGTGGGCATCCCCCCTAAACCTGAATAAGGTCCATGATCTCCACCCTGGACCAGGAAGGCGCCCGCCTTCTCTGGGCCCTGGCAGGCTCCTGGGAGCTGGCAGACTGCTCCTGGGGAGCGGTAGAGGGCTGGCTGCCAGTGGCTTGCTGGCCATGTTTTGGGGCCAGTGGGTCGGGGCAGTGACTGCTGGCTCTGGGCTGGCAGGCTTGGAGCTGGCACAGGCACTGTGGCCAGAGTCAACCCCTTTAAGGGCTCTGGGGACGGGGAGGGAGTGGACTGTTCTTGGTTGAGGATGGAGTGGTCACCAGGGCACCCTAGAAAGGCTGGAGGCCCCCTATTTCGAAATAAGTGTCTACACAGCACTTATTTTGAAATAGCTATTTCGAATTTGGCGTTAGTCCTCGTAGAATGAGGTTTACCAAATTTGAAATAAGCGCTCCGCTATTTCAAATTTATTTGAAAATAGCGATTTGGCTGTGTAGATGCTAGGAAAGTTATTTCGAAATAACTTTGCTGTGTAGACATACCGCTAGTTAGCAATATGGGCAGACTAAACCTGAGTTGCTGTGTTTTTTTTTTAAACAGTGTAGATGTACCCACAGGCATGACAGAGGCAATCATGCTCTCTCAGAGTTAAAAAGTAAACTTCACTAAAGGCAGACTAGTCGGTTTCGAATGCAATGCAAAATGTAAATGTGTGTAGGCTTTATTGGTAATAGAAGCTAGAATATTTTTAAAATTCAGTTAAGCAGGCCCCAATTAAAGTGGGGACAAATGGATACACTGAGGCCTGATCCTACAAGAGCTCCAGGTAAAGGGCCACAAGCCCATTCACCATAAGAATTAAAATTCAGGATGTTTGAGGTTGACTAAATATTAAAGCTGGTTCTTCAGGTTGCCTAAAAGGGTAAATTCAGGCTGCCTAAAGGGCATTTGTCAGTTGTGTATTATTAATGTATGCCACACTGCCATGTCTGGCTATAAATACAAATTGGGCAACCAGAAATGTCAGACAGTGGAAGGATGTCAATTAGAGGTAATTTTTTTTAGCCAAACAAGCCCTCTCAACAGCCAGGATCAAGCAATGTGGGAAACTGGATGAAGAAGAACAGCAACATGGTGATTTCAATACAGAGACTGTGGAAATTGAAGAAAAGCAGCCAGATGAATGGTGATTCCACTCTAATGACTTCCAAAGGTAATCACATAATATCACCATGAGATTCAGGTTTTCAACAAGCAAGAAAGTTGCTGCATTACGTACTGATACATTTTTTTAAATAATTCAGGATTGTGGTCAAACACTTTAGATGGGTAGTCAAAAGTTGTTTTATTTGGTGTACAGAATTTTGAAGAAGTATAGAAGGTAGGGAAGTCAATACCAAAAGATGTTGATGGTCATAGTTTTCCTGGAGTTTCTCAAATGTAAGACTTCTTACAACAGAGAAAAGATTCTAAGAGACAGGTGCAAGTCTACTTTTGGGAAGGATCTTCAACTGCCATTAGTTATCTTAATGAGATTTACAACAACACACATCTAATTTTCAGTCTAGTGTACACAGCCTTAAGCATTTTTTGCATGCTGCCATGCCAGTAACTGGCAGAAGATGAAAATGAAAAAAGTTTCATCAAAAAAATGTATATTTTATTTCGAACAGGAATACTTATCTTGCTGTTTTGTTCTACTCAGTTTGAACTCTCAAGTAAATAAATTTAGAAAAGTTAGAAAAATTAAGTTGTAAAGTGATATGGCCTGTGTGTGCCCTTTTAAAGAACAAAAGTTATTTTTGATTAGTGTCTCTATAGGATGGAATAGACTCTGTATTATTAATTTGTTCTGGGCCCAGAAAAATGGTGTGTAGGCCTACTAGAGAAATCTTGTCTCTCTCATGGCAGGAAATAGCAGAAGCTATATTATGAGTAATTTAAAACTCATTTCAACTATATACTATCAAGAACTGGCCTGTGTTGGCAGTGGGATTCCTGGATAACCTAAGAGGGCAGCTCTTGTGTCTCATTTGTTAATCAGTAGATTCTAAAGTTCTTATGCCTTTTACAAACTGAGCTTGAAGGAAGAATTCTATTTGTAATGATACAGAACAAGAGTTTTAGTTATTTCTTTTCCTTAAAATGAGTCAGTAGTAATTTACTACTTGATACATGTGGCTAATCAAATGCAGCTGTAAAAGATAAGGAGCGATCTGAACTTTGATAATTTTGCTACCTTTTGTCTGGACATCACAAAAATGTATACAGGCAGTCCCCGGGTTACATGGATCCGACTTACCCCATTTGTAAGTAGGGATCCAATGTGAGGCAACCCCGCACTAGCTGCTTCCCCCCAGCAGACCAGGAGACGCTGGCTAGCACCTCCCCAGCAGACCAGGAGACGCGGAGCGCTTTTCTCAGCAGACACCTCAGCTTGAGAATAAAGGACTGACGGAACTGAGGTGTGGGAGAATAAAACTGAGCTCTGGAGAAATGTTTGGCTAGAGTTTCCCCTACAATATGTACCAGTTCCGACTTACATACAAATTCAACTTAAGAACAAACCTACAGTCCCTATCTTGTACGTAACCCGGGGACTGCCTGTATTCAACCTTATTTCTTCCAAATTGGTATTTCCAGAGTGATACTAGTTTTTACACCAGTAAATTGTTCCCCAGGTTATACAGAGAACATTAAGACAGTTGGATATGTTACTAGATTCACAAGGTGAGATGTGTGTATTTTGCTACCATGTAAAATTGAGGAAGACAGCTGTATGGTTACCGATGTTTAAAAAAGGAACATTCCAGAGCAATTCTATGCATCATCTTTATTTATAAAGTGACATCACTAAAAAACACATTGATATAACCAGTGTTTTAACAGTGAATATGGGGATCTAAAAAAGATTTTTAAACTAAACAGCTCAATTAAGATTTTAAATCCTATCAAGTTGCACTTCTGCCAGGAATGCCGAAATGCAAGAGTGTACAGCTGCAATATTTCCTTAATGGAATATCCACATAATATCAAATATAATCTCAAATTTCCAAATAAGTACATTAAAAAGCCATCATTAACACTTAAATATTAGAAGCCCCTTGCAAGTTCTTATTGCTGTTGAGTTTAACACTCTTCAAATAAAATTTGGAAACAGAACACTGTAGTTTTTATAGTACCCATTCATCCTATGTTAACACTGGAAGCAAGTGATTATAAGAAACAACAACATAAGCATTTTTAAATGGAAAATGTATGCTATAAGTAAATAAGTTCCCCCACCCCAAAACACAATTACCAGTAGAAGAGAAAAACTTGATAGACCAATCCAGCAACCTGACTACAATAAGAAGTTAATATAAAGGGAGATATGATTCCTTAAATATTTAAAATCTATTTTTTTCAAAACAAGGCATAACATCCCATCTCAAAGGGGATACAGCATTGTATAACTAACTCTTGTGCACTTTAAATAGTTTTCAAATTCACTGTTTCTGTTCTGGTATGCAGCAGTAGACTCAGTTCAGCAATGCTTTTTAAACTATTGAAATATTCATTGCACTTCCTACTAAAGAGCAAAGAATAAATGCATGTTGATGGTACTTTCTTGCTAGTTCAGCATCTTTGCAGCACTTCCGTTTGCCTCTTGCAGCATTAAGCAGTGTCGAAACTTCTGCCAGCATCACTATCCTCAGAATCATCCTCTGAAGCTGTTGGAAGAATACAGTACAATCAAAAGCCTTCTTAAAGGTCTGTAAAATGTAGAATTAAAGTGGTTTTTAGTTTAAATGTGAATAATAGAGTTTTTTAAATTTATAATACCAAAATTCAGAATGATCTATTACAAGAATCATGTTAAAATGGAATAGTGATAGAAATGTAGCCGTGTTAGTCTGGTGTATCTGAAACAAAAAACAGGACTATGTAGCACTTTGAAGACTAACAAGATGGTTTATTAGGCCCATGAAAGCTCATCACCTAATAAACCATCTTGTTAGTCTTTAAAGTGCTACATAGTCCTGTTTTTTGTTAAAATGGAAGATTTTCCAAGTCTGAAATGCAAGCTCTTAGAAGAATGTAAATCACCAGCTAAAAAAATCTCCCAACACCTGCACCTGCTTATGCCCAACCATAAACTGGCCCTTATTTATGGTGGCAAACATCCCAGCAGTAGTGGATGTGGGGGATATCTAAAGATTCAGTATCCCAAAGAGGATACTTGGGAAACAGAGTAAACAATACACATTTGCAAGCTGTAGAAAATAGTAATGTACATCTATGCAACACAGACGTTGTTGTGAAATGGGATGCAAAAGGTTAACTGGTTAACCAGTAGAGGTTGGTTCCCTCATCCCAGGCAGTGGGCTGCTCCAGCCCTGCAGGACCCACTAGCGTAGCCCGTTCGTTCCGCTACCTCCCTGCTCCTGGGGAGCAGACTGCAGAGCCCGTAACAAAGCCTCCCCAGGAGTGGGGCTGGCAGTCCTTATCAGCCCTGACGTAGCAAAGACTGCTCCCCAGGATCAGGGCTGGTAGCTGCCCTTGCAGCTGAGAAGCCTCCTCTCCGGGAGCATTTGCTATGGACTCTTCACAGTACAGAGCTTATTTAAGCTTTACACTGCAGAGCCCACGACACATGTAACTGCTATGATTTTTAGCAGTTACATGATTACATTTTCAATGCATTTTACATGCTTAGTCGTGACGTGCTCTATGATGTTTGTATACACACAAGAATCACATCAGTCACTAGAGAAGTGCACTCACCTTTTGGATGAGTGACAGTTATATAGTTAGCTTTTCCTTTCTGTTCAGTACTCTAAACTGATTAGTCTATGTTAAGATAAACGTGCTGATTTTTTTTTTTTTTTAATACTAAAGCAGGGGATAGTTTAGGATCCTCTGCATGGAAAACTATCAGTGTAAATATTTTTGAAGCATCTTGGATAAACCTGCTTGCATTCACTAGCAACTAGTTTATGAATGGTTGCAATAGGAAGATTTGACCGACTTTATACATTCAGGTTCATGGAAACTAAATCAAAATAGTTTACATAGCCTTTATAATATAAAAGGAGATATGACTTACTTAAATATTTAAAATCTATTCTTTCAAAAAATGCATAACAGCCCACACTTGTGCACTTTACTGAATAGTTTTCAAATTCACAGGTCAGTAAAAAATAAATCTTGATAACCCTTTTCCCTGTCATTTTATATTTTAATACATTTTTCATAGCAGGGCTACAGATTCCCTGCATTACTGGGGACGCTGGATCTCTGGAAGTGGAGGGTGGATCTCTGAAATGGCTGTAGTGCTGGTGGAACAGAGCAAAAGGGGGGAGGTCACCCCACTGCTGAACACTTCCTCTCGGGGACAACCCTCACATTCCCACCCATAGTGAATAAGCAGAGCTGCTGCAAAGGGCTTTCTGTACACCTCTGATGCCAAATCCCTGTGGGTACAAGATGTGGGGAAAGCTGTGCTCACAGACAGCTATTACCAATGGACTTTTTTTCATTTTTACCGATGACTACAAATTTAATTTGAATTGTGCCAAGCCAAACTATAAATGAAAAAGAAAGCCTGAGCTCAAGTCTTCCCTTTCTCAAAAACAGAATTATTTTGTAAAGACTGATGAGAGAGCATATCAGTGTACAACTTCAGACTTCCAAACTCAATGTTTATGCCAAATGTTAAATCACCTGTCATACTCTGCAGATCAAACTCCAGGAGAAATAAGGCTCATTCCAAAATTCATTTGTACTACAAAAAGAACACAACTATCTACATGAGGAATAAGTTATTTTATAAAAAATTCTGGTCATCTTTGTTTTACAAAAACATAAGCTAATAACTAGAGTAGTCTATATAAAGTTATACATTCAGGCTTATAAAACTAAATGAGAATTTGTTTCTTGCAGCACAAGCAAAAAACTATCCCTTTAGTATGCTAAACACTTAATCTCATGGATGGAAATCAATACACTGAGGTTGACAAATCAAAGTAGTCATTAATATACTTCCAATGGCTACACATAGCAATCAGCAAAGACAACATTTAGATCCATGCAAGTTTAAAATTAAAACTATACAGGCTACTTGCCAGTGTAGCCCAAAGCACAGGAACTAGGTAGAAGAGTGAATATACAGCAGCTGGGTAAACTTTTCACTCAGGCTATGTCTAGACTACGCTAAGTGGATCTTTCAAAAGTGAAAATAGTCTGAACGATGGGTTTGTTTGGGTTTTTTTTTGGAAAAAAAAATTAAAAATCCTTTTCGAAAAAAAGATCTTCCTTAAAAAATTACGTTTATGCAGTTTTTTTAAACCACGAAAAAACCACGTCCAGACTACTTGCACTTTCAAAAGCTCTGCATATCCTCTTTCAAAATTAGAACGTAGTTTTGACGTACCCTCAGTTCTTACAACTGGCCAATGTGTATCCCCCCCAAAGCAGGTACTGACAAACAAGAGGTATAGGCTCAGGATGGGGGGGGGAGGGAGGGATGTGCATCACTTGCCATTTAAGCTGCTTTCCCCTAATAAAATCCCTATAAAAAAGGATAGTAGTCTGTAGGTCATTGCCAAGTGACCACAAACTATAGTTGGAGAACTGATTATTTATTCAGATTAATTTGTCTTCATCTATTAAGAGTAAAGAATCTCTGTACTGTTGTAAACAGGCTTTAATTACCTATTGGTCTAAAAAAATACATCCACTCCCCAACAGGCTACAAACATTTTTAAAAGTTAATTTGAGTCCTTAATCTAGATACCAATTCAGCACTAACATCCTTCCAGTGTTATGAATTTAAACTCAAAAGCCAGCTACAGCACTGATGTTTAGTATTAGAGCAAAAAGGATTATTTTCAGTTTAGTTTCCCTGTGTTGGTTTAACCTGAAGTGAAACTGAATGAATCTGGGGAGGGAAAAGCCACCTACTTTCAATATCTTCCATATGTGCCTGAAGAGTTCTTGCAAGGTTAATAAACTAGAAACAAGGTAAAGAGAAAGTAATTTAAATGTTGCAAAATAATCTGCAGAAATTTGCAACAAGTTAGCATACAAGGTTTGCTTTTCTCTTTAAAAATAACCTAAATACATTTTATGCCTTTACCCCAAAGCCATTCCCACAGGTCAGTCACTTTATGCCCTTAATCAGTATAAATCATCAGTACAATGTTTAAGTTATTTTAAAAAAAGCACATTGTATCAGACTATTGTATAATACCAATTGGAAGTATAAATCTCCACTGTGTCAGAAAGGATTTGGACAGTGAAGACAGTGGTGTCGTGTTCATGCTCTATATTCTGCAAAACATGCCTAATTTGAAGTTAATTCATTCCTAGCGTTACAAAATACAATTTGGTATATAAATTGTTAAGTAACGGCTTCACTGCTTGTACTTGTTTCATCTACATTAATCTGAATATAGTGGGATTTTTATGGGCAAATAGAACCCATTTGACTAGACCATCATCAGAGAATCTACACTAAGGAACCTATCCAAACTATAATAAATAGAAGGTTTAAAAATACAATAAGTCAATTAC
The DNA here is from genome assembly GCA_019425775.1 of Rafetus swinhoei. Classification (NCBI taxonomy): domain Eukaryota; kingdom Metazoa; phylum Chordata; order Testudines; family Trionychidae; genus Rafetus; species Rafetus swinhoei. The sequence continues at coordinate 34,366,010 of CM033439.1, read as the reverse complement.
AGATTTAATACCTGACACTAAAAAGATTAGGGCAGAGATTTTCAAAGCTCTGAGGGAGTTGGGTGCCCAGTTTTCTATTAGCTTTTATGAAAATGAAGCATACAAATCCCATGGATTCACTGAAAATCTTAACATAGATTTTTAGCAATTAAAATTTACTAATTATTCTAGCTGCCTTCAGAATCACATTCAATACACCATAAGTTGAAAGCTGTAGTGATAACCAGGGCTCGACAAACCGCTGTTTCTACTCGCCCATGGCGAGTAGATTTCAGCCGGTAGCTCTGTGCGCCCCATTCTCCGGCGCTGCGTGCATGCGCAGTGCCGGTCTGGCGCATGTGCGGTGCGGGGCTGGCGAGTAGCTCTCGCCGCAGTTTGTCGAGCCCTGGTGAGAACTATACTTTATACATATGGCACCATATGTCATGACCCTGTGCAGTAGAAGATTAGCACCAATAAGTTTCCTACTCCCAAATATTTAAATCTAGACGTAATATCTGGTGCAAAACTAAATAGATAAGGACGTGTTGATTATCTGAAGGTTTCATAAAGTTAGTTCATCCTTTCTATGGTTTTACTTCTTTTTAAAAGGCCTAGCTTTTCAATAGCAAATTTGCTAAAAAACTTCTCTCATTATATGATACCAAGTCACTCTAATTAGATTGAGGCATCAAACTTTGGTCAAAAATATTCTGATGATACCGAGGCACTAGTATATTATTTATTAGATCCTAAATATAAGCCAGTTTAAGTATAAATATCCAATCATGAGACTAATAAGAGTTTTCTTTAGTTATTTCTTGAATTGCATTCTAAATTGACAAGCAACAATGTAATACTGAAGTGTAAAATTCTATAAAGGGCCAACACTGCAAACAGGATTCAGGCCCTAGTATTATAAAAAGGGACACGAGCATAATTGTGTACTCTAATATCTTTAAGATTGGTTGAGTACATTTGTGACTGATATTTGGAACTGTATATCTTGTACAATTGAACATTCTGTAATCAGATGTTTTCCATTTAAGATTTGCACCTCTAAAACTTGTGTGAAATTACATTTTGATTTGTTGAACTCTAATCTTTTTTCATTATCACAGCAGACATCTCCCCCCCTCCACAATAGTCTATACCCTGTTTATTTTAACCATTAACAATCTTGCTAACAAAATACACTTACTAAATGATACAGTTCTCACAAAGACAGAAACTACGATTTTATCATCATCATCACTACTTGTATTATGGTAGACAAGCAGCACCGAGGAGGCCCAATTAAAATCATGTCTCCATTAGAGGTTTATAAAACAGAGTACACAGGAAGTGAGCTGTAAGCATAACACTATGAGCATACCAAGGTAACAACTCACCAACAAATAGCAACCTGAATATTTACACAAGCAATGCCACTCACAAAATGAGGGACATACTCACCCTGACACGTGTGCTGGCCTCACTTGCAGTTCCCAGCATATCAGAAAAGCGTTGTTCACACAAGTGTAACAACACTACAAGGTAGAGACCAGAGCTGATAAATTCATAGTCTGCCTTGATGGAGACAGGAGAAAAATTAAACAATCAAACTTTGTATAATTAATTTGAAAAGCATACTACTGCCAAGTTTCAGCTGTAGTACACCAAGACAGGAGAATAGACGCAGAGGCTTTAAAATATCTCCTACTTAATTTCTGATCTCAGTTCTCCAAATAATTATGAAATCATAACTATTTCTCTTAGGCTATGTCTAGACTACACAGATCTGTCGGAAAAAGGTAAGTAAATTTGCGTACCTTTTTCCGATAGTTTTTTCAGAAGAGGCTTTTCCGAAATTTGGCCTGTCTACACTGGGCCAAATATCGGAAAATTCTCGTCTTTCGAATGAGCCCTTCTTCCTCATGGAAGGAGGAAAACAGGGCTTCCAAAAGAGCACATCTGCTCTTCCGCAAAAAAAAAAAAAAAAAAAAAAAAGAACCACCTACGTGTTTCCCTGGACCTCTGGTATCCCGGAAAAACCCCATAGTCTAGACGTAGCCTCAGACATGTAGATAGATTTTATTCACACAAGAACTTCCACTGAAGTCAATGGGACTAGTCCATTGGCAAAGATTTGAGGACCAGGGATTTTTATGGCATAAGCAGCCTTTTTCATAAATCCCCAAACTATCGGTTCACTTCAGCGCTAGACAAGAAAAAGCAAAATGCCCTCTAACCTCCCTTCTCCTAACTGAAGAGGGGAGCCACTGAAAGATAACAGGAAAAACGTATGCAACTTCATCCAGTAATGGGGATGGGTGGGGAGAGAAAGCTAACTTTCAATAGTTAATGATTAATGGGAGAGAAAATAAAGTTTCAAAGTAGCATAATAATAAAAAAAAAAAAAAAAAAACCACACACACCACACCACTTGAAATTACTAGTGTAGCAATTACTGGCGCCAACTTCTGTCCATGAGAGAGACAAAGCTTTCAAGTTTGTCTGTCTGTCTCTCTCACTAACAGTAGTTGGTCCAATCAAAGGTACTATCTCCCTAGAATGACAAAGCTACAACTACTCTGCATACAATAGTGATGCAACAGTATTTAAAAAAAAAGTCAATTCCTTAGGGACAAAGGACAAATCCCTTACTCCCACTAGTGAGCAATTTCTTACAGTTGTAATCGCACTGATTTGGATCAGACTAGTCATGTGAGTATCTGCTCACCAATGCAAGCAGTAGATTTATGATCTGGCCCAAGTGAATGCATTCTTAGAGCTAGTTAGAAGGTAAATTGTGTGCCTTTTCTCCCCTTCTTGGACATCCAAATACGTGTTCAGGTTGAGATTTTATTCAGAGTACACATAATCCAAATCCATAATCCAAACCTCAGCTTTCAACTCCTTTATTATACAAAAATTGAGTCAGGTCTGTCTTAACAATTACCTTTAAATTTCCAGATTATCTGAAACTTAAATAACTTGAATTTATTCATATTATTTACATAACTGAGGATGTACTATATTTACAAATCAAGTATCATGATAAAAGCATAGGAAAATCCTCAGAACAAAATTTTGTATTTGCGTAGTAGCCATCTATATGATACTATGTGTCTAGTAGAAAAATACAATACATGGGCTCTCAAAAAAACTAAAAAAAGGAAGATAGTGTTATTTTTTAAATATGCGGATACCTTAAGCAGTGACTGACTATTTCAGGGCTCCATTTTTGTCTGGGTAGGGCAAACAGAAGGGCAGTACATTTTAGAGGGAGATTTTTCAATTTGTCAGTGAGAAGTTGTATCATGCCTGCAAAGACCTTTAAGTATACAGAAAAGTACACTATCATCTTGAATACATGTAGAATAGGGATGGTGAACCTTTGAGTCGAGGATTGCTGCTCCACAGAAAAATCAGTCGGGGGCCGTACACAAGTGAGAAGACAAAAAAAAAAAAAAAAAAAAGTAAAAACCCTCACTGACAGTGGCCCCTGACTGAGAAGCAGAAAGACACTCCCTACACTCCCCTTGCATACCAGAGCCTAGGGGGTGCCCAAGCTAGCAGATTTTATATGCTCCAGCCCTGCCGTGGGCAGCAGGGGGGCTGGAGTGCCAGTGCAGGCTCCCTAATGCTTGGGGGACCCATGAGCCTCGGGGGCCAGATCCAGGCAAGCCGGGGGCTGCATTTAGCCCCCGGGCCTGAGGCTCCCCACCCTGATGTAGAATTTGATTCAAGGTTCAGGCCAGTATTTCTAGGTTCATATAGCCTTTTTCAGAGCTATCAAGCAGAGGAACTTGCCAAAACAGACTATAGGGAGAGAACTTATACACCTACTAGGGACTATGTTGAGAATCAGCAGCAAATTCTCATTTCTTTTGTTCCTCTTAGGGGAGAAAATACGTCCTAAATATATTTATATTTTGTGCATGGGATCTGACCAATTTCTTTCCTTTAAGAAAAAAAAAGCTGAACTTCCAGAACTAGACTGACACTTACCAAATTAGGCAAAATATACTAACTTGTTCATTTGCATGTGCCCTATAGAGTTCATGAATATCGAAATCTTCAAGATTAAGATGCAACTTCTCTTTACACAGCTCACAGGTAGTTACTGCTTCCAATGAAGAACCTGATGGAAACAAAACAAGACAATCAGATCATATATTCAAGGCTAGATGTTATGATTTATGATTGGGTCAATTTTATTTTACATAGCAAGATAAAGCAAAAAGGAAGCATGAAAACAATAGTGTTAAAGTCACCGCAGTGCGTATCTGGTACTTAAGTGGTAGCAATAGACTTTTTTCTTCTATTAAAGTTGACTTGTTTTATATCTTGTATGCCTCATGACAGCTCAGCAAAACCAATTTTAATCTCAATGCTATCTGCATAGATATGCCAATAGCTAACAGCAGCATAAAACTATGGAAAGTGATGATGATTTTTAAATGAATGGATTTTCTGGACTAAAGATCAGCTTTAAAGAGGTGTGGATTTTCCCAATTTTCCAAAATATTTCCTAAATTTTCCACGTTCATGTGTTCTGCAGTTAAACAATTAGTTTATTCAGAATAGCAATACAGTTTTAATGTTAGTACTCCTTAAAACAAGCCACTCATTTGAGCAGTTTTGATGCCACTAAAGAATGCTAAGGTTCTTCAACATTTATAACTGCTTTCTTGTGCCACCTTATACCTTATTATAATTTTTAAAGTTATATACAAATAAAAGTGAACAACATGTAAGGTATTTTACCATACAAATATATATATTGTATTTATACCATACTAATAGCAAATCCCAGCAATCCCTGATTTCTGAATAAGAAATTACTAAGCATTTTGGGATGTTTTAACATTTAGATTATGAGGTATACCTTTCAGAATTTCCATACTTCTTTTGGTTCGACTCCACTTGTTTTGCCTATCTAACAAATATCTTCCAGGATAGTATGGTTTTTACTGCAAATGTCAGTCATCCCAACAACACATCTTTCGTTTAACTGGAAAAGACCTTGTTCTAAAGAGGTCTACCTTACCAGAATTAATCTTGGACTGCAGCCATTTTTTCATACATTCCTGGTGAACATACTGCAGACTTCCAGTGCATTTGCATGGCTCTATTAAGAGATTGGTAGGAGATGTAGATGACATCTGGCAGATTCTACATAAGTCACCTTCCTCCTCTTCAGTGTCCTCTAACAGGAGGCTGAGTTGGAAGAAAGAATTTGTTTCAAATAGTTGTGAAAGCTACTACACAAAGAATTCTTCCAAACTTTGACAAAGTTCTCAGACCTGAAAAAGGAGATTAAAACTAATTTGTCTGCAGATAATAGTGATGTAAGTGGCACAAAACAGAGGTGCAACTCTCAAAATAACTTTAAAGAAAAGTTTCATTATGTCTATTAACCCATTCAGCTATGTTTTACCTCTCTTTAATTTTCTGGAGTCTTTCAGGATCTCTTGAAGGTAGTATTTTAGACTTGTCACTTTCTTCTGCATCAGGTTGACTCCAACTTGAGGGAATAATATCTACTGTTATCATAACGTTGTCAGATAGGCTGCTTCCTAATGAGGGGGGCACTGCAAGACGAAATAAAGAGCCAGGAAGAATTCCTGATACGCCAGAATTTCTTATACTGTGAGCTGAATCTGGTGTGGAAGCAGTTGTTGTAGGACTGCTAGACACTGCAGGTACTGGTGTGCTGGCTGCAGCCCCAGAGGAGCTGCTCTGTGCTTCAAGCTGAGTCTCTTCGCTAGACTCTCTTCTCCTAAAGAGGTGTAGTGATCTACCAGGTGTGTCAGAGGTAGAGGTTCTTGCAGATTCATCTCTTCCTTCTCGCCTTCTTCTGGAGAACAGAGGTGTACATCTGTTTCGTAGAGATGATGATAACCAGGATCCTGTATTTCTACTTTCAGACTCTTGTCTGTAACTTTCAACATCTGAATCAGAACTATGGTTCTGTGAAACACCTGATAAACCCCATCTTCGTCTAAGAAAGCTAAATCCCTGAGAAGCTTCAGGTGTTTGAATGCCCGGAACTTCATGACGTGCAGTTGCATTAGTGCTAGACTGAGTAGCAGTTTGAACTCTTGGGACAACACATGAATCTTCAGAATCAGATCTTGTATTTAGTGAGTCTTGGCTAGACCTTCGTGAGAAAAAAGTAGATGACATACTAGAAGCTAAACGAGATAGTAATTGTCTGGTTGTACGCCTTCCTTCAGTATCTGCTGGAGGCTCGCTGAGTGACCTTTGAGACAAAACCCTTTCAGTATTGCTTGGGGAAGGAATTTCATCTCTAATGGCAATGTGGGTAAACTCTGGCTGTATATTCCTTTGGGAAGGTTCCATTTCCCTTGCAGAATAGTTAGATCTTGAAGAGCTCCTGCTGGAGACTCTGGAGAATAAAGATGACTCATGTTCAGAAGGCAACTGGCGGTTCATGGATGTATTCAGCCTCAAAGTGCTCAATGAATTATCTTTTGGTCTTGCTCCCTGTGCATATGAAGAGGCAGGTCTGTTCAGATCTACCATGGAAGCATTGGAGAGAGAGACAAAACATACATAGTCATTTAAAAGTTACCCAACTGAATTACAGAAAGCCTAGGGTTATGCTGTACTCACTTTTAAAGGTTGGCAAGCTAGGTTGCAGGCAGAACAATAATCAATTTCAACTCAGTGAACAGGATCACATTATTAAGTAGAGTTCAGATAATTTGAAACCAGTTCATAAAGTCAAAAGCAGCCTCATACACCCCACAAATCCTTATACGGTATATTATTCAAGCTATCATTTTATGATTCAGCATTCCTTGTATGGCGGGATAATGAATGACATGTAAGTACAATACAATGTAATAGCAATCTATATGTTTAAACATTATTCTATTTAATACCTATGCTTCAATCTCCAACCAGTTTGGGCCTTTTGAAGTAAATATTCAGATCAGTCTAATATTTGTCACTGAAATTATAACAGTCATTAAATTTTCTCTAGAATGCAAAATTTATAGATAAAAACATCTTTCTTCCGCTATCAGAATGCCTTGATTTTGGAATAGTTACTTTACTCTTCCAGGTACGGTATTTAAAAAAAGTAGTTTAACTGCTTTATGGAATGCTTAATCCCTGAAAACAAAAGATAACACAAACTATCCATTCTGTTTTAATTAAGTGCCCAAATAGCTCAAACCCCACCCCCCATAAATCACAATTTCAATCATCCCTCTGTTTAAAAAAAAAAAAAAAAAAGGATAGCACAATTAACTGTTGTTACTTAGCAGTGTATCACTAATATTGACTTTTGTTAACAACTCTTTAGGATCTATTACACCATTCAGTGCTCATTGGCTCAGACAGGGTCATATAACTAATCGTTTAGTATTATTGTGCACAAGTTTGCTAGCCAGCTGTCAATAGGCTTAACGCAGCCATATGATCCAGCCAGCCAATTAGAATGTTATTCTTGAATCTTCTAATTTGCTGCCTGTACCCCTTTTAATTATCCATCTATTGCTTCTTTGGATACATGATTTCTTTAGATCCTGCAGCTTGTCTTTGGAGTGCAGCCACTAAAATGATCTAACTGCCAGGGCAACTCCTTTAAAATTACAGCAGCTGAGATAGGGTTCCTGTTTTATGTCTGAGCCTCAAAAGACCAGCAGCCATAGTTCAAGGTAGCCTACTTCCTTAGGGGAAAAGGTGGAAGAAAATGATTTTTCCTAAAAAAGGAAAATCCAGAACAGCTAAGCAACCAGGTAAGGAAAGAAACTATTCTACTTGCTTGGTTTAAGAAATGAATACATTAACTGGGGTCAAACTTTTCCTTGTACACAACAGCATTATACCCCACCGCATCACTTTACATTTCTGAACTCCAGTCCTACAGAGGCCCTGAAACCAGAAGGAGAACTGCACAGGCAGAAAACCCCATTGAAGTAAATAAGTCTGCACAGGTGCAGGAATCCTTCTGAATGACTCTCCTTGCACAATTGGGGTTGTAGCAAAATTTCTACACTATTTAACAGTAGGCTACTACTGGCACGGATGCAAAGATATTTTCCTTGGGCAATAAGGCACCTCAATCTTGCAATGTGATCTCTACGGGTAGGAAGCCCCATTGACTTGAATTAGTCTCCATATAATGCAGCAGACTGACCATCCACATCACAATGCAATACTAGGGCCTATATATTTTTTTTTTCTTTTCCCTTTATTTTCTCCATGTTCATGAAAATGGGAACTCTGCAAAGTTTTGCATTAAGACTCCATTAAAGCACTGGAGAACTGGGAGGAGCCTTTCCTTGAATAAGTAGGGTAGCTCTCTACACTGTAGACGTAAGAACATATGCAAGACAAGCCAGAAAAAGTCTCACATGAATATTTTAACAGAACCACATAATACTCACTAGTTAATACTCCAGTCCAAACATTGCTTTGAACTCCAAAGCCACAGGAGTCTGTGTAAATGTTTTATGGATCTCTGCTGATATACCTAAGTCCCTCAAGCTGCTTGTATCCACATGCCAACAGCTACTCACTTGTAATTTTAGTTCTGCACTTGTAATCTTGTAGAGGTGCATGGTAGAAATCTCTTGGCTAGTAAATGGCAATGTGTGTGAAATCTGAGCTGATCTACTGTCCGGCAAGAGGGACATCTATTAGTCCCGCGTTTCTCAAACTGTGGGTCCCGACCCCCTGGGGGGTCGCAAGCAACTTGGGGGGAGGGTCATGGTATCACAAAATTTGAGAACCCCTGTATTAGTCAAATAACCTACTTTATACTTATTCTTCATCCACTGGGAAACACTTAAGAGGTTAAACAAATGTCATTGAGAAATAGGCTGAAGTTGAGAGAGCAGAGCTTTATAGTCAACGTATAGTCAGCTTTATATATAGAATTAAAGTAAGACTTGTTAGATTTTACATGTGACAAAACATTAAAGGAATAACTGAAATGAATAACTGAAAAGTTAAAAAGACAACCTATACATTTGCAAGCTTTCAGCTGCATAATACATACATGCTGAAGATGTGAAGTCACCATTCCTGTGACTATAATCCACAAGGCTACTAACAGATGGATCTGTTCTCCTTTCTAGCTCTCTCCTCTCTCTCACTATCTCAGTTCCCAGAGAACTGAGTACCATTGACGAAGATCTAGGAACTTGATTATACCTCCATGAGGAATCTAAAAACCAAGAGAACTCTGTATAAATCCTACTAGTAGTTTGAAAATTTCAGTATAACAAAAATATTAATATTAGTTTTACTCAAACATCTGACTTGCTTTAGTGCAGTGTTTCTCAAAGTGAGCCATGGGCCCACTTTGAGACAGCTGCTAATGAGCCATTCCAGTTTGTTTACTTAACAGCTCTACAGCCACAGAGCCTCCTCTATTGGCTACGGTTAGTTGTTTGCAGCTAAGGGAGTGCCCTTTGAGACACACTGCTTTAGTGTATTACAATATAATTGCACTGATGTTAAAGGGGCTTCTTAAAACTTGTTTTCCAAGAACACCACATTCTCTGCCCATGAACATTTTTTATTATTATTATTATTAATAATAATTAATAAAAAAGCTTGAACTGTTTTAAACTTGAAATACTTATTTTTGGGGGGGTAGCAGCTTCAGCGTCTAAGCAGGAGATAAGTATTTCAGATTTGGCGAAAACATAGATGTGGTTACACTAGAAGTTATACTAGTTTTGAATGAAATACAATTTATCATATTTCAGTCTGAGGACCAGATAAATCCAAAATACAAGGACCAAGGAAAATATTCCTTAGACATTTAAAATTAAATTAGTAGTAGTTGCTATTTTAGTAAATACATCAAATATTATTCAGAAGCACCAGTACAAACATACGCGCTGCAAAAGCATCAATATTATAGAAAAGGATCCTGCTCCATTTCATATATATCATGAGTGAGGAGTTTTCAAATGAGGGCACTAGCCCATTCATCTGAAAGCAAGTCATTGTAGCAACAGTCTCAGTCCTGTGGACAACATTCCAGATTAAAATAAACCTTTCTATGTGCAAGATCAGAATTTGTAATCACTTAAGGATTCCTGTGGTATTATCAAAGTGGAGACAGAGAGGAAGGTAGAGGAATCCAATAGTTTGTTAAATTGCCAGTGTTCTCAGATTTTGAAGAGTATTTAACTTGACTAAGTTTGTAAATACTGGTCTGTGTATAAAGGAAGAATAATGTATAATTGTGTTTAACTTTAAGAAAAATAGTGTTAAGCTTATAAACTGCCCTACTCAGACCCACAAAAATATTGTGAAGTATGGCAAAACAATCAAAGTACCCCAAGTAAATTTAACTCTGCCCCATATTTCTACCCTACATAAGGCAAGTGTGACACAACAAACTTCTGATGCCTTGGTGGTTTTACCAGATCCATGATTTCTGTGCTGGTCTTAAAATCCATACTATAGCTTCTCACTTATGGCTAAAGCCACCTTAAATCACCTCCATCTTAGATTACACAGAGTAAGTTGTATAACCTTGCATGCAGGCACAAGGCTAATGTTTCTATAGCTGCTGGAATCCGAAATGTGAGGATAGCAAAAGGCAATACACATGATTTTAAAATGACTGTTTGATATGATGGAAATATATTGGGAAGATGGGATAAAAGTGATTAAGCTTTTATATCAGTAGTGGGAACCATTTTTTGGTCGGGGGCCGCTGACCGGCAGAGAAAAAAAAAAATCAGTCAGGGGCCATGCACAAGTGAGAAATGCAGAAAAAACCCACCCCTCACTCACATGGCCCTGGACTGAGGAGGAGAAAGACACTCCCCACATTCCCCTCGCACACCAGAACTTAAGGGGGCCCAGGCTAGTAGATTTTGTGTGCTTCAGCCCCACGGTGGGATGGCGGGGGAACTAGAGCACCAGCATGGGCTCCTCAATGCTGGGAGGGGAGCCCTGAGCCTTGGATCCAGGCAAGCTGGTGTCTCACACCCATTTTATACGAAGAGTAAGAAGAGAACTCTTGGTTCTGCAGTCTTCTCAAAGCAGAGTCAATATAGAGAAGTCAGTGGCATACATGTACTATTCTAATGTCGAGGGTAAGCTTATTAGTGTCTAACTGGATGCTGTGTGGCATACAATAATTCATAATCGGAGAGGAAAGGGTTATAGACCACATTAAAGGTGGTTTCAGGTATTTTCATAAACCTTCCATCTTTAAAAAAAAAAAAAAAAAACCAAAAACATCTTTAAAAAAAAAAAAAAAAAACCAAAAACCTCAAATTTAGTTTTAGCCTACTGCAGTGAGTCAGCTTGGCTTCTCACTGACCCAGAAGGGGAAACACTTCCTAAGATCCCCTGGTGGGCAGTGCCAGAGCAACCCAGCCCCACTCACAGGAAGCAGAAAGGTGGCATCGGAAGTATAAAAGGAGGAGCTCCAAGCACAACTGGAGCCCAGCGGCCAAGCCAGCCCAACCGCTCCACCCGAGCTCCCCAGAAGGAAGGCCCGGCTGCCCCGCCTGAGAAGGGAGAACCAACCTGAGCCACTAGGGCTTCTGCCAGGCCCAGGACACTGGGCTAGGCCTCCTGGGCTGCTGCCTGGCTCACTAAACTGGCCAGGGCCTCCACAGTTGTTGACACACCCTGAGGACTGGCCTGAGCCATCTGGGCCCCTGACTGATCCGGACCCAGAGCCCATGGAGATATTGCCAGTGCCATTGTCCCCAGTGGCACATGAGGAGCAGAGGCTGAGCCAGGTAGGCCCCCGGGGAAACTACGAAGCAGCACAGGGATAGCTGACACTGGGTCGGCTGATGAGATGGAGGTCAAATGGGCAGCGTGTTGCTGTCAGGATCCCCACTAACCTAGTAACCTGGTCGGCATGTTGCCACTAGGATCCCCGCTGACCCAGTGGCAGCCTTTGCTGCCACTGTTAGAGCCCTGGGCTGAGGCCAAGTGGAGCAGGTTGGCCTGCATACCCCCTGCCATCTCTCACCTTGGATGGCAGGTTTCCCCGGGGGGATAAAACCCCTTATCTGTTGTTTGGTGCCCTGCCTGACCTTGTAAAGTATTTACTCAGCCTGCACCCAGAGCTGAGCCTTTAAATTGTTTATCACCCAGCCCTGCACCAGGGCCTGGGCCTACCTGAACTAATGAACTGCTGTTTGTGTGCCTGTCCCGCCCTGCACCAGGGCTTGGGACTACATAAAGTCTGTTAGGACTGCCTTTTAGGCACCTGCCCCATCCTGTACTCTGGGCCCAGGCCTAAATGGGGACCTCTAACCACTTATTTATGGTGCTGAGCAGAGGTCTGGGGCCCATGACTAAGCCAGCTGGGCTTACACCTACTTCATACTTAACCTGGATATTTAATTCTATGCCCACCCCCACACACATACATTCTAGATGCATATTTACAACTTCAACTCCAGTGTTAAGCATTCCTTCTCTCTAAAATCATATCAGCACAATATTGTCTAATATGGCTTGAAAGCTCTGTTGCCTGGTGTACAGATGGCCACCTTTAGTCCCAACTAAAAAGAGATGATTCTGCTCTACCTCTGCCCATAGTACTTTGGACAACTAGGGTACTCATCGCTACGTGGAAGGCGGAACTAGAATACAGTAAATAATTTGCTTCCCACGTGTCCTACTGCTCTTCTGTACCTATTATATATTAATTCCAAACTGTATCAGTAAACAGCTGCAGGCGTTCTTCTTTAGGACTTTTAGTCACACTTTTCACCTTTTAAAATGTAAAATTATAGGAATGTTTTCTACTAAAATAAATCACTAACTCAGTGTCTTCAGAACACTGAGTTAATATTTTCCTAGACACTGATAAGCAGGGCTCGCCAAGCGGCAGCGAGCCCCGCTCGCCAGCCGCGTGGTTTCACACAGTTTCATGCGGTTCTGCGCATGAGCAGATCGCTCTGCACATGCACAGATCGCTCTGTGCCGGCTCTTCCAGGTTGTAATTTACTCGCCACGGGCGAGTAGATTACATTATTTGTCGAGCCCTGCGGATAAGGATACCAAAGTTGGAATATCTTAAGTATTTAAAGCCTCAATATTTATCAGTGGGTATTTACAACTTAGTACATGCTTACTTTTCAAGACTACATTTCATACATATATTTAGCACTAGTAATACTACTTACCTGAAACTGCATTTAAGCCATTACTTCTCACAGAAGAGGTAGATGTATAGGAAAGCTTCGGTCTCTTTGAATCACTATCCCGCTGCTGGTTATGTAATCTTGAATATGCTCCCTGAGTGTTCTCAGATTCACCATACCAAGTAGATGAAAAAGGAGAGGAGGAGGAAGATGCAGACTGTTGTGTGTAAAAAAAAAAAAAAAAAAAAAGTCTGGAAAGTAATTTCAAGTGTGGCTTTTTCCTGTAAAAGCAAGCTTTTAAATACCCACTTATATTAGGTATGTAAAATCCCATTTAATTGGTTAACCCAGTGTTTCCCAATTTTATTTGGCCACAGAACACTTTTAAACTCGAAAGAATTTTGCGGAACCCCTAATAACAGTCTAATATATGGAGCTGAAAAAGTAGACCACAAATAAGTAAGGATAATAATAAACAAATGCTAAACAAGGTCATGAGATGAACATTTAGTTTAATTGCACATATTTAAAAACAAAAATCATATTAATTTTTTTAAATCATAAAATGTTATTGTAATGGAATTTTCTCGTGGAACTCTTATTTTCACTTCGTGGAACCCCGGGGTTCTGCAGAACACCATTTGGGAAATACTGAGTTAACCAATTAAATATGAATATTTTAACTAGTTAACCGATTAAAGGGCAGCCAGCTACTCCAGCCTCCGCCAGTTAACTGGAACCAGTAAACATCCTCCATTAGTTACTAGTTAGTTTCTCTAAATTCTATATGGCTAGAACCAGTTTGGTAAAGCAAGCAAGACAATTTTCACAGACTGATTTTGCTTATAAAAAATGTGGAAAAGGTATGCAGATACTATGATGATCACTATAGAAAAGCAAATAATTTACCTCAAAGTATGCATGATTTTTTGAACCAGTAAAAGGATTTAGTAAAAATAGACCTTTAGCTTTATTTTAGGACTTGTGTCTATATTTATGTATTTTAGATTAGCTCCTCCTTCCCACGCCACGGTTTAATCAGTTTTACTTGAGGAAGAGTTCCTTTATTACATTATCTGTTCTGTTTCACTGAAAAGCATTTTTCTTTTGATATATACAGAACATAGTCACTAAGCCAAATCTGAATGCACGAAGGTGTCACAGCAATGTGATTTTAAAAAAAATATTGTCTACCTTTTTTGAAGAAATAGTAAAGATAACCTTTCCCATTCATAAATAGATTTAAATTGCTCAATTCCATCTTTTAATGGTCAGATTTTAATAATGTTCTTGATAGAATAATTTGGAAAAAATAAGTCTGTTTTAGCCACCTAACGTTATAGGCTTGGGCTATGAATGAAATCTCTTTCTTCTGAAGATTGAAAGCATGGATAAAATGTGTATTAAAAAGTTAGAAGGCAGAATTATACATTTATTACCATTGAGGAAATAAGAGGCATACATGTATATATTTACTACCGGTAATATTTGTGTAACCACAACAGAATACCTTTGTCAGCCTGTTACAATTTGCTTTGTTATTTTACCTTCCTGTCATAGAATCCTAAAACTGGAAGGTACCTCGAGAGGTCACTGAGTCCAGCCCCTGCCCTCACAGCCGGATCAAGCACTGTCTAGTTCATCCCTGATAGATGTCTATCAACCTGCTCTTAAATATCTCCAGTGATGGAGATTTCACAGCCACCCTAGACAATTTATTCCAGTGTTTAACCACCCTGACAATTAAGAACCTTTTTCTAATGTCCAACCTAAACCACCCATGCTGCAATTTAAGCATTTTCCTGTATGTCCTATTACCAGAAATTCTCCCCACAAATATATTTGAATTGTGATTTTAAAGAGTTAAAGAAAAGCTTATTTTTACTAAACTGGGTTTATGCAAAGCAGCTGCTTCTGCTTTTTATGACTGGGAGTTGTACTAGAATTTCTCCTCCCTGCCATTAAAGACTGCCAGATGTAGCAACTAGTTTCCCAAACCAAGACAAAACAGAACTCAACCCTGTTTAACAAATCAGACTGAATCACACACATTGCTCAACAAAGCTGAACTAAAAGTACTGTGTGGTGCAACATTACTTTGTATTGCAGCTCAAAGGTCACTTTAAGAATAATCAAAATTTAAGAGGGCAAAATGTACCAGATGGAAAATCTTACAATGCCTACTAACAGGTACAGGCCTTTTATAAATAGAAGCACAGCTTGCACTTCAACTACATGTAGTCTTTCACCATGATTTCCTTTGAAGATTGGCAGCCCCACAGCACTTATTTTCTCACCTGCACTCTGACTCTTACACCAAGGTGAATCAGAGTGAAGGTAAACCAAACACTGTTTAAACTGAAAGTTCTATCTTGGAAAAGTTTCTAACATTTTAAAGGAACACAGGCCTTTCCATGGCTTACCCAGTTTCCTGTTTTACTACTAATTTAAAAAAATGTTTGACTTCAATGTTGTAAATAAATGTCAAATAGCAAGCTTCAAATCTGAGGGGAGATAAGGACCAGATTAAGACAGACTCCTTAGGCCCTAGCTCCTGGAGTCACACAATTAAAAATTTCCATTTTAAAAGTATGTAAACATGAGGGTCAAAGTAACCTAAAAGTATATTCAAGGTGTAATAGATCGAAGGAGGAGTGCCATAGTGTGTGTTTGGCCATATGTTGGGCCACAATATGCATTTAAGAGTCTAGTTATCACCCCATCTCTCCCCTGTTATCATGCTTGCCGGGGGTGGGGAGGGAGGGCACAAAAGAAGCAGCTGCCCCCAGCCACCATCTCTGCTACTTTGGCACGGGAACCCCAGGCCTTTTAAATTGCCACTGAGCACCAAGCTGCATGGTCTGGGCAGTGCTGTGGGGAAAGGCAGCATTCCACAATCACGGGGGTGCCGAGGGCTGACTGCCCCTTCCGCCTGAGGTCCAGCCCCTTCTGGCTTAGGCTTGCCCAGGGGTCCACAGAGGCTGTCTGCTCCCCTGGCTGTTATGTATACTACTCCTTTAATTTTAAAATGGAGAACTTGCAGAGCTATGTCCCCTTCAAATTTTTATTTAACAATTTGTAAAGTAACCTAAAACAAATCTAATTCAAGTAATTATTTATAAACGTCTGTTAACCCGTCATATCTCTTTCCCTTCCTGTTAACTTGACTGAGTCTACCAAATTTAAACATCATAGCAGGGGATTCTTACTAGCCGTTTTTCAAACAGGAAGATGTGTAAGTAAAACCTCTGCCCATGTATTTTATACACTATCAAATCTTACCAATCTGCTTCTGCTTCCCAAAAATCTTCCAGACCATGGATGATCAATTGTCCCCGAGTAGCGAGTTGGAGAAGAACTATTCAGCTTCCAGGGAACTTCGTGAGTTTCTCCTCTTTCTCCAATTCCCCAGTCTCTACTGGAATTATGGAACAGATTGGATTCCTAGAGAACAACATGCATATCACATGTAATTTAAAATCAAAATAGTCAGGATATTGTGATGAAGTGCCTGCTTTAATTTTGAAATGTTTTGGACATCAGATGAGTCACAGATCTAAGAAAAAAATGCTAAGCAAATGTCTGTGGGCTTTGTTTTAGTTGAGTTTGTTTTTTTGTTGTTTTTTTGGGAGGGGAAGGGGAAGGTGGAGAATAATGTTCTCTTTACTGCTGTTTGAGATTTCTCCTTGACCTTAAGTTGTTAATGGGTTTTTGTACTGAGTGGAGAGAAGCAAGGATCCAAGCCTCTTGATGGAGAATATTAATAGGAGTCAGACTTTCAGCTGAAACCCAAACTGCAGAACTCTGTCCATTTAAGGAAGCTAAAGTCGCTACATCATTTGAGGATAGGAAAGAGGAACTTTAAATTCAGGTTTCCTGTGGTGTGATACCACTACTCAGATTCTACAGCAATGTTTCAGAAATGTTAAAAAAAATTAACCCAGACTATCTTTTTACACTAAAGCAGTATTAGAGGACCAAACTACATTTGTTTTACTTCTACTTAAGATTTAATGGAATAATGGACAACAACAGAATAGCACAATTCTGATTAGGGATGTGAAATGTTAACTAGTAACTGGCGGAGGACGGAGCAACTCCCTGCTGGCCATGGGTAGGAGGCTGCTCCAAACTTGCAGGAAGCCCACCATGGACAGGGGCTGCTCCAATGTTCAGAGCAGCCCCTCTCCGCGGCAGGCCTGAGCACACTGCTGGTAGGGGCTGCTTCAGTGAGGGCTATGAGCCAGCAGCCAGCCCCAGCATGGGGCTGAGGGCAGCTCCAGCCAGGCTGGAGCAGTCCTCAGCCCAGATCCCACTTTAACCCAACATTTTACTGGTTAACCAACTAATCTAACACTTTAACCCAGATTTTATATCCTTAATTCTGATTAAAAGAAATCCTATTCTAACAAAACATATGGAACAACTATGGACTTGTGGCTTATTAACAAAGTCAACCAATACTGTTACTGTAAGAACATTTCACATAACATCTTTGTACAATTCACGTTGTACTTAAGTGTTCCTGTTTCTTTACAGGCCACATAACCATTTTCTTCCTATTTTGTTGCCTCTTCTTCTTACTACTATATTATTTGTCCCCAAAAATAGCATCCTGATTCTCCACTCCTTGCCCAGCGAAGTTTAGAGAAGTTTCACTTTGTAGCTCTGCTACACAATTCTGGAGCAATTACATGGAGTCCTACCAGAGAAGGCCTACAAAGCACAGGGCCATTTAGAAGCAAAACACAGTAATCACCGTTAGTGGGTGGGTTTAAGAAAATGAATAGATGGGAGTCTATGTACCTAACTCACAAGACATTGTGCAACAGCACTGAAATAGCTATTTTGGCATGCATATGGAAGACCATTCTGTAGGGGAGTTTTACAAAACACTGCTGGCTGCCTCTACAAAATACTGCTGGCTGCCTAACTTCTGTACAAAATGTTCTTCAAATTGTTGGAAAAGTTTTCTGTATGGCAGTAGCTCAAACTAATTTGACTTCTTGTATTTCCATCCTCCCAACATATCCAGAGGCTGCAGTCCATATTCTGGACAAATGAGGACGTTAACAGTAGTAGGACTGGAATATCACACTTATGAAGAAAAACTGAATATATACAAAAATTACAAAATCTTTGCATCTCTAGGTGCTTTGATCAAACAGCATAAAGAAGGTTGACATTGTTGACATTCCATATCATCAGCGTCACTTGAGGCAACTTTCAATAAATTCAGCAGAGTAAAATTAAATGCCATTTCTAATTATAGCTGAAATTCTATTTAACTTTGACAGCTTTTTTTTAACCACTGTAGGAGATTCTAGTGTTAAGTTTTCAAAATCAGTTTGCTGTATTTCCAAAGCCAGAAGTCACAGTTTCTCTTTATGTTCCCATATAAGCTTATGTAGTGCTGCTATAAATGACACCCAACACTTGTTTTCTGGTGCTGAACAAACAGTCCTACTCTCAAATTTCATGCAGTCAAAAACTGTATTAAAGTAATTAAAGCAGGAACACTAAATAAAAAGGTGATTTTTAAAGAATTTTAAACAAATGAAGTGAGATTTTATTATTCTTTAAAAAGCAGCACAAAATTCATTGTCTCCTAAAAACAGCCCCTAGAAACCCCCACTTTAGTTGCAAAATCTCCTTTATAATAAAGGAAAGTGATAAGATTTTTGCTATCAAGTTTTCAAAACTTATGGAAGGTTTCTAAAATAAATCAAAAAAGCTTGCATTTATAATGCTCTTAGTTTTATATGATTTAGCGTTCTAAATAACTTTTACGGTATCCAAAAAGCATTTATTACTATCAAATTAGTTGCTCAAATGGTTGGAGGATACTAATTCATCTTTGTTTGCCTTATCTTTTATCCTGTTAATCATGTCATGCCTATAGGCAGTTAATATCTAATTTTGTCCCAACAGTAAAATCCATTTGAAGTCTTGGGAAAACTGCAGTACCTAGATCAATTGTGGGCAACCTGAAGTCGGCCAGCTGCATGAGGCCCTCCGAGGTTCTATTTGTAGCCCACAAGACATTTTGTTTATCGTTGCCCATGCTCAGGGTTGCCAGATTCTGCTGGCTTCCATCCATAGATTTTCTTTCCCCCCCACCAGTATTACTCCATGTATAAGTGATATGCATGTAAAGCAAGGGCATGTCAAGTGAGGTGCATGATAATTGCACACAACATACAGAGCTGTGAGCTCCCTCTACATTAGGGATGTGAAATATCGGTTAATTGAATAGTCGATTAACTTCACAAATTCTTACTGGTTACTCAACTATTCTATAGTTCCTGGGGGTTGGGCTGGCAGCCAATTTGCTCCGGCCCCACTCCTGAGGAGTCGTGTGTATGTGCACACCCAGAACTTGTGTGACCCAGAACTGAACTGGGCTGCCTGCCTGCCCAGCTCCTAATACGCTTTAAATACAGAGCCGTAGCAGGGGTAGGTCCCGGACCCATCGCAAGCTGGGACTGAGCTGGGCTGCTGGCCAGCCTGCTAAAAAATTTACTGGTGCGGGGAGAGGGGGAGGAATGAGTGTAGTCTATAGCATGTAATCTAGCGTTAATCGACTACACTATTACATCCCTATTCCGCATCCAATCAAAGCACTGCTACAGCTCCACTGGCACTCTCCATAAATTCTAGATATATAAGCGCAGTTAGCAAAACTAGCTAAATGCTGCTTAGGGGTTCAAATCTCAAGTGATCAGAGCAAACTGACCCAGCTAGCCATAAGTAAATATTCTGTTCTCTTGTTTACACAAAAATGTAACGTTAAGAAATTTAAACTCCACCAACTGTGCTACTTTTAAATCTATAAATCCTGGACTGTTAATTGCTCCCCCTCCCCCCCCCCCAGCTACTTGCTTAAGAAATGGATTTTTTTTAGAACACAATGACAACTCTTTACTTGTGATATTTAATGCTAATTATACGTATTCCTACCTACGCCTGTATAAAAGCTTCAGGGGGTAGCCGAGTTAGTCTGTTTTGTCCAACCTAAACCACCGCTGTTTTGAAAAAGGGTATTTGGAAAGTGAAACTGCAGTCTAGACATGGTTCTTTCGGGGGGGGGGAAAGAGAGGTGAGAGGGAACCTTTTTCGAAAGATCCCGTACTCATTTTTTCAGGAGTACGAGATCTTTCAAAAAAGGGTCCCCGATAGAACTACGTCTCGTCTGTGGTTTCACTTTCCAAACACCTTTTCGAAACAGCGATCCGACACAAATATGCAAATGACGCACGGGATATTTAAATCCATGCTTCATTTGCATTTTTGATCTGCCTAATTTACATCCCTCTTTCAAAAGAGGGATGTAGTCTAGACATAGCCTCAGCTGTCAGATATGTCTGGAGCTTCAAAAGGGCAGAAGAGATCAAAATACTGAGCAGAGCAATCAGGTCAGGCATTGTGATATACTGGTAGAAGCCAGTTCTGTTGACAAAACAAACAGCAGTGTCTATACTGGCTCTTTGTCAACAATAAAGGGAGGGGAAAAGAAAAGTCTTTCAAAAAAACTTCCATCCTTATGTCACCAAAATGAGAGATTAAAGGGTTAATCAGTTATCCGGTCAGGGTGGTGCTTACTGGATAAGCTGGTAACCACTGCCACACTGTGGGAGGCTGCTCTAGCCTAGCTGGACCTCACTGCACTGTGGGCAGAGGGGCTGTCCCCACCCCACTCCCCCACCCACTCTACCTTTCCCCACCTGCCAAAAGCTCTGGGAGGGAGTCAGCTTTTGGGCATTAACGTTTAACCAGTTAACTTTTTAAACAGGATTTTACATCCCTAGCCAAAATGTGAACATGTAGCCGAGTACACAATTAATCGATGAGCCTAGGCTCATCAGTTAACATGCCCACTTACACGCACACACCCCCATTCCTTATGCTGCTGCCTCTGTATCTCAGTTGTTCCTAGGGATATCAACATGTAGCCAACTATACAATTAACCGATAAGCTTAGGGTTACCAGTTAAATCTTGTATCAGAGGCAGCAAGGGGTGGGAGCAAGAGCAGGTGCTGCCTCCCTCCTACCTCTATCATATGCAGGGCCGGGGGCGGAGGGAGGAACAGGGGAGGCTGCTGCAAAGCACCCTCTGTCCACAGCGGGTTAGGGATGTTAGATATCAAATAACTGAATAGTTGTGTAACCGCATGAATTCTTATCAGTTACCCAACTAGTCTCCAAGGGCGGGCTGTAGCCTCACTCCTGGGGAGCCCCCTACCATGCCGCGCTACTGCCTCTGTATCAGAGGAGAGTTTAAAAACCAGCTGCCCCACACAATCTGGCTGCCTGCTGCCCTGCACTGCTGCCTCTGATACTCTGAGCTCCCCACAGACACAGGCTGTTGGGAGGGTGGACAGGGGGAGGCTACTGCAAAGCAGCCTTTGCGTGGGCTCAGGCTCGCCACAGACAGAGGCTGCTCCATGGAATGACCAGCAGCCTCTGTCCATGGGGAGTTCAGACCCACTATGGGGATGTCAGAGTGTAACCAACTAACTGTTTAACCCAGGGGTTCTCAAACTTTGTGATACTGCAACCCCTCAGGGGGTTGGGACCCACAGTTCAGGAAATGCGGGTTTAACCAATAAGCTGATGTTTATTGGTTAATGGTGTCAGTTACACTCAGCCAGCTTTGCTGCGGCAGAGAATCCATCTCTCTGGAAGCAATGCTTGCGGGCCTGGTGGCCCCACTCCCAGGGAGGATTCGCTGCAATCTCTGCAGTATAAAACTTACTTAAGCTTTATACTGCTGAGCCTGCAGCATGTAACCACTTACAATACAGGTACACGCACAAAACCAATAATAAAAGAAAAAAAGTTAAGCTATTCAACAGAACTAGTTTTACTCAGCAAAGCCACCTTCGGGGGCGGGCGGGGCGGGAGTTTAACCGATAAGCTAATGCTTATCGATTAATGTTATCAGTTAAATTCTAATTTAGCCATCTGCCTTTAGAGAACAGGGATGTCTGCCTCATTTTAAACCCATTTTGGAAGACAAACCTAAGCAAAATCTTGTATGGGCCCCCACTGATCCCGTGCTTCCCGCACACTTTGCTTTTGAAATGTAGCAAGAGCCCAGTAGGGCCCTTGTACATTTCAAAGGTGGAGGTGCCCTTATGAACTAATCGAGTAGTTGATGGAAATTCCATTGACTAATCAACTAATCGAATAATCTAAATTTAACAACCCTATACTAGACCATTTCATAGCAGTGAAAAAGCACTATCACTAGGGAGGCCAAAATTTTGCATTTAGCTTGTTTGTGTGAGAAAACATGTTGAAATTGCTCTTTATACTGCCCTTGAAATTAATCTTGCCAAAGAAGCAGATATAGAAAGTGTTACTGCTAAAAGCAAATATAAAATACCTTACCTGACATCCAGCATCAAGTCTCAATGAAGATTCTCTTGTATGATATGTATCAGTTAGACTGCTTCCTCTACTTCCATCCATTGTTCTAGCACTTGAAGAGGAACTGGAGGGTTGAACTGATATCCTTCGAGGAATCCTTGAAGGTTTAGACTCCATTTTCAGTGTTCTGTGTGAGGGGGAAAAAAAAGTTAAGTTTTCCTCTTAAGAAGGGGTATAAAATGCAACAAAATGGTAGCTTAAGTTTATCAACACTTCATTGCTCAGTACTTTGTAGGGAGCTTTGTCTAGTGCAGTGTTTACCAAATGGTGTTCTGCGGAACCCCGGGCTTCTGTGAAATAAAAATAAGGGTTCCCGCGAGAAAATTTCATTACAATAACATTTTATGATTAAATGAAATAATTAATATTATGTTATTTTTGTTTTTAAATATGTGCAATTAAAATAAATGTTGATCTCATGACCTTGTTTAGCATTTGTTTATTATTATCTTTACTTCTTAGTGGTCTACTTTTTCAGCTCCATATATCAGACTGTTATTAGGGGTTCCACAAAATTCTTTCGAGTTTAAAAGAGTTCCGTGGCCAAATAAAATTGGGAAACACTGGTCTAGTGATTTTTTTTTTTTTAAGCACAGGCCTGGGAACCAGGAGACCTATATTTTAATTTCAGAATTGTCACTAACTAGCTATATGATAAACTGCATCATGTTTATACCTTGCCTTTCTTATTATAAAATGAGGATAATACTTCACTACAATCTGTTTATGAATCATTTGGTGATCCTTTGATTAAAAAATGCCAAATAAACAAAGCATTAGTTAGCTGAGGCATACTGAGGCAGATTACTAATACATACTATCTCCCTCAAACAAAAAAATAAGGTATTTGTTTCTCTTGGCTACATCTTCGCTAAATTACCTTTAAGGTGTTCACATTTCTCCACCTGATCGATCCCTTGTTTAATATATCCATCCCCACTTCTTAGACTTCTTCCCCCTTCCTCAGTTCATCTACCCACATGCTTTCCTTTGGCAGGAAGTCAGAGAGGCTACTTAAAAAAACACCACACACTTCCTTCCTCCATACTCTGCTATGTCACAGAGCCACGCATTACATCTACATCATCAAAACTGCTACTTCAGTAAGCTGGACACCTGACTGAAGATATTCTAGCCAAGGAGCTAAATGTAATATTAGTATTCTAACTAGGGATGTGAAAGGTTAGCTGGTTAACCGGAAAGTACCAGTTCCAGTTAACTGGTGGGGGCTGGAACATTTCCCTGCCTGCAGTGGGTTGCTCCAGCCTCGCTGGGCCTGCCGCCTACAGGGATTGCTCTGGGTGTCTGCGGTGGACCCGGGGTGAGGTGGAGGGGGAAGACAAAGGCTGCTCTGGCTGGGCTGGAGCAGCCTGTGCCAGAGACCCACTCCAGCCTGGCCACAATGGGGGAGGGAGGGTCACTCCAGCCCACCTGGGCTAGATGACACCCCCTCAATTGGTTAACCCGTTAAATTTCATGGTTAACCAATTAAACAGGATTTAATATCCCTAGTAACCCACACTGTGCAAGTCCAGAAAGTGGGTTGAGAAACTCTCAAAGTAATGTACTTTGCTACTGCACTCACGCAGGGTTCTTCCTTACGCAAGTCTCTTTCACTTCTCTTCCCACCCCAATTCTCGATAGTCCTTACAGTACTTCCTAGGCAGCAACATAAAAAGTGGCATGAACTTTGTCAGTTTCTTTATGCCAAGGACAAAAACACAACTACTTCGTTGTGCTGAGAGAGAGAGCAAGATAATGCCTCTACCATAATACCACACTCCTGAATTCATATGACTAGGTAGTTCACTACTGACCTTATAGCAGTACCGCTGAGCTGGTGCAAGGTCTCCCAGGTACCATAACAAGCAGCGGTAGCTAAGTCAGCAGTAGAGCATCGCCTCCCAACATAATGCTGTCCACACCAGCACTTTTGCTGGTGAAGCTTTTGTTAGATGAGGAAGGAAGGAGGTTCACACCTCTGACCAACAAGTGTTAATCTAGTCAATCATAATGTTCCTACAATGATGGAAAAACCTCTTCTACTGCCATAAACTCTCTCTACACCACTACAAGATTATCCTGATATAACTATGGCATAGCTATGCTGCTACAGTACTCCTAATGTAGACACTGCGTCAGTTGAAAATAAGTGTGTTAGTCTAGAATAATTATTCTGTTTTAAACTGTCTTCACATGGAGTTATTCTAGAAAAAGTACTGTTTCTTAGTGCGTTTGAACATATTTGAAACTAATTGAACATACCAACAGGGTTTATATGGATCAGTTAAGTGTGTGACAGATGCACTTGAGAAATCACATCCTACAGTGTGCATCACACCATTGCATCAACATTGAAGTTTTTAATTCTTTCTGTATAGCTTTTCCCAAATACTTTGTGTAGATGAGTTCTTGAGTATTTTCATATTAACCAGTACAAATTAACTACCTTAAAAGGACAACATATGACTTGAGGATTATTTTACACTAGAGATATTAAAGCATGTAATTAAATAGTCGTATAACCGCATCAAATTTTAGCAGTTATACAGCTATTCAATAGTCCCCGGAAGTGGGGTCTGCAGCCAGTGTGCTCCCAGCCCCACTCCTGGGGACTATTAGACTATACTGCTGCCTCTCTATTAGAGGCCCATGAGGGTATCTGGTGTAAAAAAATGACCCGCATTTAAAATCCCCCACAAGGTTATACGTTGTTAACATCCCTATTTTAAAATCTACCAAAATTAGTAATGTTTTGAACCAGGAATCTGAGCACCATAGGGCAAAAATATACACCACTGCAAAACTGTGTCCTAGAAGACTTACACTAAGTAAGTGATAAATGTAATGTTAGATATGCAATAGTAATTTTAATTATAATCTTATATATAATTGTGTTCCATGAACTGTGTGGAGAAAATATACTGGTTGTTTTACTAGTACCAAAATATATTCCTTTGACAGCTTCATGTATAATTACTAGTTTAAACCAAACTTAGAATAGGCTTCCTCGATTGACAACATTCCTCTAGTCCCTGACACACTCCCTAAAGTATTTTACTAACTATAGTAATACCTGCAAATTACACAAGTGTACAGCATTGTTTCCTGTTTACTTGACAAATTACATTCAAAAGGAAGTCTCAACTGACAACCATTTTGGATTTTTACTCTGGGGGAGGCTTGAAACCTTACCCAGCTGGGATCTCAACTGGGGCAGAAATATGAGTGAACAGGCAGTACAGATTCAAAGTAGCACACTTTCGTAGGTTCTAAAATCCATTTAGACATGTAAGGATTAGACAATTACACTGCAAACATTCAAAACAGACATGGTTCTATAGCGGTTTTATAAAAACAATCACTTGTAAAAGTTTAAGTATTCACCCAATTAGTAATAGAGTGCATGTTAGTAATTGAATAAGTATCAATATTTATGTTTTAGCTTTCTAAGACTTTATTTTAGAAGCCCATAGACTGATCTCTGAGGAAGGAATGTTTAGTTTTTAAACCACAGGGAAACTGCCATTTTCCCAGATAAATTCAAAGTCCACACCAGTCTAAAAGGTATGATACATTTGATACTTTTGTCACAAGTAAACTTGTAGGCATATCCCAATGGCTGTGGTTTGGCCTTAAAAAATGCATAGTTGGAGAGAGTTCAGACAGTTTTCTGCAGATTTTAACAGAGGGATGTACTATGTACTCTGCACAATCCAAAAAATGCATATTAAAACGAATGAGAAACAAGATGGATGGTGTAAGACTCCACTATCGAATTGGCAAAGTGGTGTGCCCTTATAGATATCAAGTTCTGAAAAATATGGGGTATATTTCTGACTCAATGGACATGCAACACAAATTTTCATGGATAACTGTTTCCCTTATAATAAAGAACCTTGGGTATTAAAGTAATCCTTAAGATCTCTTGCCATTTTATGACAGGCCTAAATTGGATAATGAGTAGCCAAAGCTTCTTTAAGTCCCATGGCCTCCTAAACAAAGGTTGTTTCTCTTTTGACTCCAGTACTGCCAAGCCAAGAAGCCGCTGTGTTAACATTCTCATCTGGATACAAGAGAACCAGCCTTAAGAGTCTACCAGTTCACCATACAGAAGAGCTGGAGAGGATAGAGGCTGGCACTGACTCGAGCCTCTCCAGAGTCATCAGCTCCAGCAAGGGAAGGAGAAAATGAGCATTTCAACTTGGTGTTTCAAGAACATTTTTTCTGCTCCACTACACTGAGAAGTGAGGACCAGAAGGACAAGAAAAGTCGCAATGATTATGGGTCCTGTAATTTTAAGATAGTTCAAGTAATTTTTATAGAACCATGATAGCTAGAAAAAGTCATGATCCAACAGATTTAAAATCTAAAAGCAAAGAATATTTCTAACACTACTGGAATTTTGGAGCACCTTACTTATTTTTGAACACTTGGACTTGGCAGTACTAAATAGGATCAGGCTTTGCTGCTGGTTCATCACTGGAGTGCTCAGATCACAAGCCAGAGAATAAGGCTGATAAGGGAGACAACACATTTCCCTGTCTCCTACAGCTGCCAAAGGCCAACACAACCATTTCTGCAGATAAAATAAACTGGAGCTTTACTTACACCAGTTCTGAAAGGATCTCAGGCCTTATTGCAGCAGTGCGTAAAAGAAGTGTGCATATGTCCCGCCTCCTCTCAGACTATTTCATGGAGAAGGGGACATGGGGAGCCAGAATCGGGGCCTCTATGCTTGTTAGGAAAGCACAGAGGAAGTAAGTTTGGAAAGAAGGGAAAAAAGAAGTGTATCTTATGAGAGGAGGAAGAGTTGTGTTCCCTTTGCCCTGGCACACGACCCTTCTCAAAGTTCCCTCCAGCGACTAGCTCTGCCGGGGTGGGACCCACAAGACAATGATAGGATAGTGAAGGGAAATTTTTCTCCTCTCTCCCCTCCCCGTCTTCGCGGTGATAACGGCAGGAGAAGGGTAAGTGGGACTTCTGCACCGATATAGGATTAATTAACTCTAAGTACACAGTATTACATTTATTCCCCCCCCCCCCCGATTTACTAAGGATGTCGGGGGCCTGCTCCCTCAACCCCGTCAGGCGAGGGAACAGGGCACCTCCCGAGGGGGGGAGGGGGTCAGTCTGAGAGCACGGAGGGGAGGCTGCGCAGCAGCCCGCGCAGGGATGGTCTGGTGTGGAGGGGCACAGGCGGAGGCTGGCCCCAGGACAGGAGCAGGCCGGACGGTGGCATTGGCAAGGCAGCTCCAAACCCACTGAGGACAGAGCGGGCTGAGGAATCAGCCGTGGGGGCTAGTTCTTCGTGCCACCCCCCCCTGCCTCTTAGGGTGGGGGCAGATTGAATCTCTCCGAGCCGGGTAGAGTCCCGGCTGCTCTGCAACCAGCCGGCGGGGCCTGCTCCTCGGGCTGTGGCGGGGAAGCTGGGTCACAGCGGCGGCTGCTGCCACAGCCCAGAAACAAGATGGATACTACGGGCCTCCCCCTCCGTCAGTGTCCCCGCGGCCAGGCCGGGGCGCTCCCCACACCGAGCCACCCCCACTCACCCGAGCCGCCGCTGCCGCGTCTCCTGGCGTCCAGTCCCACACAGCCCTGCTGCGGGCGGCCCAGCCGCCTCCGCCTGCACAACTCACAATGGCGACAGCGCCCAGCCACCAGACCTAGCTCCGCTGACGCCCAACCCCCTCTGTGGCTCTCGCGAGAACGGGCGGCAGCGGGAGAGGCCGTGTCGTCGTCAGCCGAGGGTGTCGTGTCTCTGTCCCCTCTCCAGCCGCCGCCCGCAGCGCCGCGCCGCGCCCCTCGGGAAGCGGAACGGAGTCGCCACGTCGCTGTCCCGGAGAGAGCGCCCCAGCCCCGACCCCCTTTTCCAGTCAGCATAACCGGGGGGGGGGGGGGAGTGTCTTATCCTCCACCCGCAGCGTTACTGCTCCCGCCACCCTGTACGTGTTCTGCACGCTCAGAAGGGGCAGTCCCAGGCCAGCTCCGCTTCCTGGCTCCCCCCCCGAAGAAGGTAACGTTGTGCTGGTGGGGAGGCCCAGCACCACCGTAGTGCTGCTGTCCCAGCTGTTCAAAGGTCATGAATCAAGCACAACGCTATCAATAGTCTCAGGAATCCCGCCATTAAAAAGAGATTCCTGCTTTCTCTGCTGAGTCGTTAGGAAGGAGCCACCCACCCCAGGGAGGGTGATTATTTCAGGTTCAAAATTCATCCTTAAAACCACACAATATGGCGCTTGGGGGCCTGTAGCGTAGGGGAGTCCTCAATTCACTCGCAGTCTGGACTCGGGTTGGAGAGTTGACCTCCCCCCCCCCTTCAGTCTGTCTTCTTCCCCCAAACCGGTTCCTGTTTCTCTCCGACCCATCTGCTCCCGACCCCTACTCACTGTCACTCCTCATGCTTCTCCACATTTACTTGATCACGTGTCCCTTTCCTCTTACCAGCTCCTGCCCCCTCATGTTGGCTCTGCTTCTTTAGTTACAACCCCTTCAGTCTCTTCCAGTCTGTCTGAGCTGATCAAATATTTTTGAAATTCAAAACTGACCAAAAACAAATGTCATGATGTTTGTTTTGTTTTTCAATCAGCTCTACCATCCAGATTCCTAAGCAGAGAGCCCAGAGGGTGGCAGTGTTCCCTTCAGTGCGTTGGGGTACTAGAGGAGATAGCCGTGATCCCAGGCAGACTACACTTCTTTCTGCAAGAACAAAAGACAGAACTATGTAGCACTTTAAACCTGCATGGAGAGGGCTGCTGTTTTAACTGATGGCAGACTTTCATTTTGTACTGTTGTCCTATTGAAAGGTAATAGGGGATGGCAGCCATTGTAATTAAGGGCAAAAGTTCACAAGATTTGTAACTTCTGGGGACTGAGAAGCTGTGAGTGAAGCATAAAATCATGGTGCTCGGAATAATATTGAGAGAGCTGGCAACTTTAACGTCTTTCCTATTCCCAACATCATCACACCATAGGGTTGCCACGTGTCCAGATTTTAACCAAAAAGTTCAGTAAAAAGGGGAACTGTAAGCTGTCCAGTCAGAAGTACTGATGGCACCAAAGTTCACCTACTGGGGCACTGGTAGAGGGATGTTGCTTCCTGCAAATGCCATCCCCAACCTGTCCCCAGTCAGTCTGGCCTGGGATTTTGGAGGGAGGCAAAGTAGATGGAAGTGGAGGGGCAGCAGCACTGGATCATAAATCTGAGCCAAGGCCACCTCCTACCCGCATCTTATGCATGGTCAGGCAGGTAAGCAGGCTCTCATTCAGCTGCAAGCCTGATTGTCCAGGCCAAAGGTGAGTCCTGAGAGATGGGGGAGACAGTAACCAGCAGAGATGGGAGGGATTGAGCAGTGGAGTGGAAGGATGTAGTGTCCAGTTTTAAGAAATTGGAAAGTTGACAAGCCTACTTGTGAGTCACAACCTCTGCAATAGTCAGGACTGCCTTGACTTTCTGTTCTAATTGAGCCATGATGTGCAGAGTGAGAGGTGGTATCTAAGTAGCATCAGAGTGTGGCAACCTGATACATCAGGAGTTATGCCTAACTTGCTTGTACCTGTATATAAAGTGTCTTGCAGGGGCAGTCTTTGTTCAGCCTAGGGGTCAGTGGGATCTCCCACTGACTGAGCTGAGTCCATTGTTATGAGTACATATGTGTAGTGGTTCGGTAGAGTCTCCTGACAACTATTACTGTACTGTATTTTGCTTAACAATAAACCTGGCCAGGCACCTTCAATCCTTATCTGATTTGTGGTGTTTGGGGGCTCTCTCAGAGTCTGATGTGTTGATTGAGCTAAACAAATTACAGACAAAAGTTAGGAGGGAATGCGTGTAGTTTATAACATTAACCTATAAGCTTTTGCTTATCAGTTAATCAACTACACTATTACATCCCTATACTAAAGTGAGGCCTTAGCTGAAATATTGTGTCCAGTTTTGAGTGCCACACTTTTAGAAAGATGTGGACAAAGCAACAAAAATGATAAAAGGTTTTAGAAAACCTGACCTATGGGGAACGATTAAAAAAACAGGTCACGTTTAGTCTTGAGAAAAAAGACTGATGCGGGACCTGAAAACAGTCTTCAGTAATATAAAAGTTATTAAAAGGATGGTGATCAGTTCTCAATGAGCTCTGAAGGCAGGACAAGAAGTAATCAGCTTAATCTGCAGCAAGGAAAATTTAGGTTAAATATTGGGGGGAAAATTCCAACTATAGGGACAGTTAAGTTCTGGATTGGGCTTCTTATGGAGGTTGTGGAATCTGTCACTGGAGGTTTTAAAGAATTTGTTAGACAAACATATCTCAGGAATAGTCTAGGTATACCTGTTATGCCTCAACACTGGCAGATAGACTAGATGATCACTCAAGGTTCCTCCCAGCCCTACATTTCTATGATTTTCATTCTCCTGTGCTAATTGGACTTTTGCACCAAACATCTCTCTTCTTCCTTATAGTTTCTTAACTTCAGCATTACAGCACACCTGCCTTCTTCTTCCTTGTATTGGCTCCTTCGCTCTCCTTCCTTCTGTGATTGGTCTCCTTCCCTTTTTCTTTCTAATTAGCTAATCCCCCTCCTAATTAATCCCATACGTACAAAAAAGGAATTAGCTTGACATTTACTGTCATCACATTGTTCTCTCTGCACATGCATTATATCCGCTTCCCCATCCTGTGTCTTTTGTGACTATTTTGACTACAAACTTTTCAGGGTAGGGACTGTCTTCTATTCTATGTTTGTATAAAGCCTACCACAATGATGTCCCTATTTTGGTTGATGTAGGCACTACAGTGAATATAATAGTGGTAATACAAATTTACTTCTGATAAATATCTGGTGTAGCTAATTTCCAAAGTGTTTCTATCTGTCACCTCTGCAGGGCAAGCTGTAAATTAGGGATGTGAATTGTTAACTGGTTATCCTCCCCCTTAATGAGTGTGGCTTACCTGTTCTGGTTAACTGGTGGGGGCTGGAGCTGCTCACTGTGGGCAGGAGCACTCTAACGCATCCAGAACAACACCTGTCCATGGTGGTCTGACCTGTGCACACTGCAGGCAGGGGTGATCCAGCCTGGCTGGAGCAGCCCCTGTCCATGGTGTGGGAGTCTGCTCATGGACGCTCTGTGCGTGCGCCCCAGCGCCTGGAGGGGGAAGCATGTGGCTGTGGTGTCGGCATTGGGTTAGAGTGGGCTGAGAAGGACTGGGGGTGCCTGGCGAGTTGCATAGCGAGGGGAGGGCAAGGGGGCAGTTGCCCCTGGCACCATGCAAGGGGGGTGCCAGGCTGGGGTGGGAGCACACAGTCCCACGTGGCGAGCCCGGTGCTGGCAAGCCACTTGCTCTCTGCAGCCATGCCGCTGAGGCAGGACCAGGCAGCAGGAGTGGGCACTTCAAAGGTCTTCCTAGGAGTCCAGTGCCCCTGGCTGCTGCCACCCCCGCTGCACAGTTCAGCACCCAGACTGGAAAGGACTGAGGGCGGGAGCTGGTGGAACAGAGGCTAGATCCTGCCTCCCGTCTGGATCCCAAGGGCGGAGGGCAGGGTGGGGGCTGGCCAGCTGCTGCCCTATGCAGTGCTGGCGGTGCCCCTGGGAGGCTCCCTATGACCCTCTTGTCAGGCGTGTGGTTTGGGATGGGAAGGTGAGTCTGTGTGCCAAGAAAAGCCGAGCGCCCCTGAGCCCTGCTGCAGAGCCCAAGCACCAGCTGCTGGCCCCAGCCCACTATGCCCAGGTGCTGCCCTCGCCGCTCATTGGAGTGGGGCTGAGCCGCTCCGCCAGATACTGTGCTGCTCATGGAACAGCAGCCCCAAGCCAGAGACTCCAGCTCCAGCTGGCACAGTGGGTGGGGAACAGCCCACGAAGCACTGTCCTCTCCCTGGGACTATTCCTCCAGGACCCAGAGCCCCCGCTAGTCTGCAGCCAAGCAGAGCAGGGGCAGAGGCCCACTGTGCGCCCGACTGCTCCATTTCTTCCTTGCAGGTGGCTCCAGGTGGCCATGGGCATGGGAACCATATAAGTGCTACTGCTCCTGCACTGGGGCCCCAGCACAAATGTTTGGGGGGCACAAATTTTGCCCCCGAGCACATACCACCCTCGCTACTTCACTGCTCTGCAAGAGGGGGAAGGCATTGGGTTGGAGCAGGGGAACTGGGGGTGCCTGGCTCTGGGGAGGAGTGGGTTCATTGGGTTGGAGCGGGAGGGGATGAGGGTGCCTGGCTCTGGGGGAGGAGTGCGTGGCTCTTTGCGCTACTATCCACAGCTATTTTGGCTCATATGGGAAAAGGGACTAGTTATAGTGCTATTCCTTTGGTCCTTCAGGGTTTGACCAATTCAGCTATAGTGCAGAGCTCTCTGTGACTGTCTGAAGAGGGGGTACAAAGAATGAGGAAGCTGAAGATTTGGGGGGTATTCCGGGTCTTGCTGAGTCATTTATTAGTGGAGTCTGAAATAATCCCTTTTATTATTGTTTGGTGTATGTATGCTAAGATTATATGTAACTTTTATATTCCTCTCTTCATTTAAAAAACATGCTATAAAATAGTTCTATTCACTGTCATGAGTAATAATACCAAAAATTAATAATATAATAATAATAATAATTAATAAAAAAGGACCAATCACAAAGACAAAACAATTTACAATACATCTGTTAATAGTTAAAGAAACTATTATAGTATTATTTGTAAGGCATATTGCATCATTCCAGTGAGAAAAATTTCCATTTATTAAAAACATATGCCCAAACTTTATATATATATATATATATATATATATATATATATATATATGATTTTGCTGAGGCAGAATCAGGAAAATAAGGATTTTTAGTGAGGTCAAAATTACTGTTTCCAAATATTTTCCCTCAACTAAAATTGATATAGCAAGATATGAAACAAAAACTTTAAAAAACTTCTTAAAATCAAGATGACATAGGTTAGTCTCAGAAGTATCTGTCTTGTAGGATAAAATATTTCAGTGCATGTGCTTATTTTATAAATGTTTTCTGCTTATGACTTGTTTCTTTCTTTTTTAATATCTGAAAAGATTATAACTCTGTGATTCTTGATAATTAATTCTTCTGTATGACATTATAAATGTTTATTTCAGTTAGCTACATGTTAAAAGCAACCAGAAACTGTCCTTTTCTTCCTAGTGCCCTTTTTGCTTCACAAGAGTGCAAGGAAAAGGAAATCCTTCGAAAGCATGCTGTATATTTAGTGGATTAAACTGCTCACCTAATAATTCTTCAGGTAAAGGAACAGATAACTCTCTGCTTTTTTTTAAATTCTAAAACGTGATTGTTGGAGACTCTTGATGTACCTCCAGAGACCCCCAACCTATGAGGTAATAAAGTATTACCTTAATATGCCTGCTAATATTTTAGAGCTATTCAAATAAATCTTAATTTAGTCCTGATCTTTAATAAGATAATTGGTCCCTTTCCAGTGGTTCTATTCATATTACCAGATTCTTTTAATCCACGGGAAAACAACAGCTAGTTTTGTATTCATCATTTTTAAAAGCTGGTGTAAAGTCTTTAATTTTATGTCCGCTTTCATAGAAGCCCCAGAGCTTCAATCTGTATGAAGCTAGATCCGCATGTGGTGCAGATGGCAGTCTCTGACAATAAATCACCACGGAATTTTTATTTTCACTTCTAATTTTCAATTTAATATCATTGATCAAACTGCTTCAGTTGCTTTCTTCTATAGATGACCGCCATTCTCTCTCACACATTTTTGTAACTAGTCTCCCTTGCAATACCAAAGTAAATCTAAAAACCACATATGAAGTTACACAACACACAAAAATTAAAAACAAAAAATCCTTGGGAGTCCAATTATGTCATATTACAAAATAGGAAACCTTGATCTGTCCTTAAAAATAGCGTTCATAGATATCTATATCAAATGTTAAATCTACAAATCTAAATTCTAGAACATCTTTATATTTCATTAAATAGGACAAAATAATTATAAGATAGGCATTTTATACAAATAATGCTGACAGCTGAAAATTATAAGCATTGAAAAGAAAATACAGGCTTTCTCACATAGCAGTTCTTTGTTTAAAGCATCTCTCCCTGTTGATGCCCTCAATAGGATAACCATGCCCCCAGATATATTTGGAGAGCAGGTCAGGGAGCAGGGTTGTTATTGCAGAGTCTTTGACAAAAAGGCCCCTATTCTTGTAATATCCTCAACAAGGAGGCAGTGATGTCAGCTGTAGGTGAAGAAAAGCTCATGTGGCAGTTAAGTTTTATTATCTGACCCATGAGCAGTGGAAAGTTCTCCTTTGCAACTTAAAATGTCCGTTTGCTTTCAAGTCAGGAAGTTATTGTTCTATTGTTGGAAGCCTAAGAAAAACTGTTCAAATTTGTTATCATGTCTAGATTAGATGGATCAAAAACAGTTGCACAAAAACATTTAAACTTGATAGCCACAAGGAAATCTCTTAGTTACATATGAAAAATATATATAACTATAGATTTGTAAACAATTTTTGGACAAGCTCAATAGCAAAGTCCATTCAAGCTCTACAATTTACAGCATTATATAAAGAAGTAGTTCTCACTTCCCACTCTAATGAGCATGTTGACATAGTGTCCAGTGACAGGATAATTATTGTTATTGTGTTTATAAGTTAAAGGGTGAGAATTTAGACTCTAAGGAGATGAGGAAGTGGGAGGAGTAAGAATCCTGAATTGTAAGTTGCACATACAGAGAAGGTTATTGTAGTTTTTCTGTAATTGAAATACTGAGAGCTCTGCAGTAAATTAATACTTTGTTTTTATTTTCTTTATTTGTAGTTTGCCCATGATATAGATATCTGGGCACACTGTACTAAAATTACAATAAACAGCTGTTTCCAACAACTGATTCAAATCATACCTCCCCCTGCCTCTTTCCCCCTACCATTCAACAAAATAAATGCCCCTTGCTAGAAGCCGAAATAAGAAAAAGTTCAACTAAATTGCCTAAAGTAAACTGCTTTTTAAAAATGAAAAGAATGGAGTGTTTCCTTCCTTTTTGCACCTAGGGCACCTAAGAAATCAAACATTAAGGAAGGCAGCATGGTCTAGATTGGACATAGGACTAGGAAGGCACTCATGATGTGTAATCTTAATTGACTCATATTTTTTGTGCGTCATCGGGCAAATCACTTAACCAGTTTATGGGCCATTTATTATATTGCCTTATGACTGGCCAGATTAAGGTAAATTGTTAATTAAATTAAAAATTCAGGAAATGCAAATATCTTGTTCACCCATCAGTTGTAGCTAGCCCTGATTTTTAAAGGCTTTTATGGTTGTTGTGTTCAGCATTGTAATTCCTAATGGATTTAGGAGCCCAAATCTCATTTTCAAAAGGAATTTAGGCAATTGCGAGCATAAATCCCATTTTTAGTAATGGGAGTTGGTTCCTAAATCAATTAGGTGTTGCAGTGCTGAATATAGCAATGCCAAAATATCTTAAAAGTCTGTGATTTTGTGATTTTATGTGTAGTATGTTGCTCACTTTCATCTGTTAGGGCCAAATTATGCACTAATTTGCCCACTCCAACTTTTGGCTTTTTAAGTGGTTCATGAAAAGTATTATTGTCCCATTGTAGAAATAGAAAATATGAGAGAGAGAGATGTCCCAGGCCACAGAGGAGTGTCACAACTGGAACTTCAACTGAGTGATTCCTGTCTCCCAGCTCTGTGCTCACTACACATTTGGCTAGATTCTCTGCTGTGTCCATTTTATACTGAGTGCAGCAGAGAAAGGAGAGAGAATCAAGCAACTGGTTACAATTCTTGTATGCTCTGCACAATTTAAAGTGTGTGTGTTCCAAACTGTACCAGTTGTCTTTGAAGTGGTGAAGTGCTTTCTACTCCAACCATTTCACATCAATTAGCAGGACTCTCCATGCCTTTAAAACACCCACTAGACTAGAGCAAGAGTTGCAGGGTGAAATATTGGAGAAGGCTGTGTATCTGCTGGGAATCCCTTTTACTAGGTGTATTTCCACCTGAAGTGATCTCAAAGGTTCATTTCCCTTTACACCTCCTCTTGAACCAGGCAAAGGAAGTTGAGTGGGCCAAAGAATGCAGCTCTTTGCCTCTGTATAAATCTCAAGCTGAGCATAACTGCATAGTAAAAACTGTGGCTTTGCACTCTTTCCAGTACTTTCACACTGCAAAATACACACAAGAAACACTTGGAATTCTGCAAAGAGGGCAGTTTTAGAGTATTCATGTTATGCAAGGATATTGCCATATTTGTTCGTTACTATTTGTTTTGGAGAAAAGTGTATATGATTGTGACTAATGCAAAGAAAAAATTCTGGTGTGCTAAAATGTTGGGTCTTGTTAGTATTGGGAAGACAAATTATTTAGGCATTTTTTAAAAAATCTGCCAATCACAGATTGTTCAGTACATATGCAAAACTTAGAAACGAGTAAATCATATAAAAATTGGCTCAGTCACAACAAAAACTCTCTTAGCCATCAGTTTTAAACACAATTCAGCACACACTCCCTCCCCAGTAAAATATGCATAAAGTCTTGATTCATGCTCTGAAGGTCATCAAATCTGGATCCAGGCAGGTGATATGGGAAAGTGAAATCCAGAGTCAAGGGCCTGATATCAAGAACAACTATTGCTTTGGGCCTTGGATGTTTACAGCTGCTGCAGAATCATGTAAGGAGAGGCAATGACAGAGTCATTTTCACTTAAGGATTTACAGGTTAGAACCAATGCCTTATAATCCACCTGTGAATCAGTCAGTAGCCAGTGCACAGTAGTAATTCAGTGATTAGTAAATGGGCAGCCACAATCTACATTAGTTATAATTTCTGGATTGTTTTAAGATACAGCCGCTTCTACCACATATTACGGTAATCCAACTTTAAGATGAAAATGGCATGAATGATCCTAGAGAGATATGTATCTAAAATGAAAGGTCACACTTTCTTGCCAAGAAGAACAATAAAAAGCATTATTGGGAAATGCTGGTACTTGTACATCCAACAAAAATCCTTGGGTTGTAATCCTGTTGTGTGTTACACAGTTATATCCTTTCACTCAGTGTTAACCTGCATACACTCCTCCAGAGCTGTTAGATACTAGCCGAGTCATTCAATTACACCAGCTGGTCAGAAAAGATGACACTATAAAGCCATATTTTATCTGCATATTTCAGCCCATATCTCCTCACTAGCCCTCTGTAAGAGGGACAGGAAATACTTCAATAGATTTGTCTTTGAAATTAGGTATTGAGCCTGCTGGGAGACACTCATATGAGGGAGCTAGAATTTGAACCAAAGAAGTTCTAGATTCTGGTCTCAAAAGTCCTGAAGTAAGGATTCTAGATGCAGCCAACCATATGGAGAACACCTCAGATGAACTATAGTATCTCTTTGTTAATAAAACCAGATCACAGGACGGGTGTGACATGTGACTCCACACATCATGTAAACCATTTTAAAAAAGATGGTTGAAGTTATCGGTTCACATTCTCTTAATGGGCCCATGCACATATTGATCAGAAACTATGACGGACTAGCACCTGATCTTTTAATGATTCTGTTTCAGAGGGAGCCCCAAGGGGTAATAACTTCAGATAATTTCCAAATCAGATTGCACTGCATACTCCAGAGAAGCTATCTCACAATAAGATTGTATCAATGTTGGTGGAGCAAGATACAGTTAAATGAGGAGCCACACCCTAGGAGTCTTGATTTTAATGTTTTTAAGGTGTTTGAGGAAATGTCAAAGAAAAGCCAAGAGACAGGGTAGGAGGGAAGAAACAGTGGGGCAAAAAATAACACAATCAGGAAAATGAATACAGTATCATATCTTACATGCTTTTATGGTGTTGCTAATTTAATATCCTCACTCATGAACTAAGGGCTCAATGTTATGATAATGTGACAACTTTCAGCACTCACAGATGAGAACAAAGTTCCTTAAACAAGAGCAAGGACAAAGAGGTTTTCTCTCAGGAAGAAAGTCCTTTAGATAAATCAAGATGAGTTGCAGTGCTTGCAGATAGAGAGATGAGCTGGGATGCAAGGTGGGATGAGAGGGAGAGCTGAAATGAACTGATATTTTTTTCAAAGTTTCTTTTTAGGAAACCCTAAAAAGGGAAAAAATAGGTGCCATAGTTCATCCCCCCTGTCATTTTGTTCATCAACTAGGCCTGTTACACGAATTTTGGTCTATTCGCTTTTAGTTCCTATCATCTGCTTTTACCAAGCCTGATTGTAATGGTACTTGGATTATATCAACATGGCGCTTTTGGTCTGAATTAATTCAGCTTCTTTGTCATCTTGTCTTGCACTTGTTAAACATTCAGTGTCCTAAATTATTTGACTTGCATGGTTATTGTAACATCTTATGAATTTTTACATACACTTTACACTTGAGCTCACAATACATGTACACTTTGTAGGCCCAATAGTCACAACAGGCCTGCCCCCTTGTTTACATTGAACAGATGTGGACGGTCAAGGCAGGTGGCAGTGGTACTTGTGATTGGTGGGACTATATGCCCCTGAAAGAAAAAAATCTCCTATATTTTTCACCTCAGCTCTTTGAGGACTTTGCTTACTGAACAAACTCCAGACCTTATTGTGCATACATTTTGAAGCCATTGACCCAGGGGCCTACAGGATTATATCTAGAACCTTTTCCCATGGAGGGTCAGACTTTTTAGTTTATGAAAAATGCATTGCTAGATTATTATATTTCATATATTTCTTTATTTTAGATTTAAAATTTGATTTCTAAATTGCAAAAAATGTTCAAAATAGCAAATGTTATTTAAATTTGTTTACTGTCTAGTATCTACTATTTTCAGTATTGTTTATATTGTGTATATTTAACTACATATCACAGTACTTCTATTTTCATAATGTAAAATTATTTACTTATCTGTTAAAATTCCTAGCTGAATTTCTAAGTTAATCTAAAGAGTCAACATAACTCACTCATAATACCAGTTTAGTAAGGAAAAAATTAATGATTATATAATATAATTTTGATAGTCTCCTTATTTAGCTCATCTTACCTGCTCTTTAAACTATAGGTTTAGTGCTTACCATTATTAACAAATGTATTGCTTCCAAATATAATCAAGGAGGGGTTTGGATACAAGCTATATAAATAAACATTAGCATAGCTAGAAATAGCTGTTTTCTATATAAATGTTTGTTGAACAGATAAAAAGAGGTTTAGTACAATGTTACACTAACAGGTTTTATGTTAATAATTAGGATACCTTGAATAGTAGCTTGAAAAATGTGAGTGTTTCTGTTTTGATCGTTGACTTATCTACTATAGTTGGAAGAAAGGGATAGGACCCCCTCCCCCCTCCACAACAGATAACTAGCATTTCTACTCCTCATTAAAAGATTTAAAGAGAAAATAATTTGTAGACTAAACCTAAAGACATAGTAACACTATTCCTAAACCAACCAAATGTGAGAGAAAATTCTCCTACAATAGGACCAACTCTCACAGATTGAATAGAAGCTTGTAGAGGCCTATTTAGAAGACTTTTGTGTGATTACTATGCTGAACAAAATGTGGAATTTGAGCTGTTGTTAAATGCAGATAAAGGTCAGAGAGCAGGATCTCTACACACCATCATTTGCAATATTTCTAACTTCTTTTATCCACAGAAGGAATGTGCAGTGTAAAAACTAGGCAGAATCAATGCAAAATAAGGTATTCCTAGCAACCATGAGGTATTTACTGCTGTTAACAAAAGACAGCATACAAATGTGTTTGAAACTCAAGACACAGAAAACTGTTGGGAAAGAATCCCAGAATAGTATTCATTTTATGTCAACTTGCTGTTAGTGAAAGGGATATAATCAGTCATTTTTATTTAGGAAGTTTCTTTCTCTGCTGCTGCATTTGTTCTCATCAGTTCATGTTTAGAGTGTGTAAACACTATGGATAATCAAAACCACTCATGGACCTAAATAAGGTTACACACTATATGCTTTATACATGTTAACAGACCTGCCCCATTTTTTCCTATGAGGTCTCAAAAAAGGTATGTAGGCATTCTTTATCTAAGTCAACAGCAAAACGGAGTGGCCATACTCTTATATATCAGTCTATATTAAAAGTGCACATTAGTTAGCATATTCATCTCCCAGAAAAAATAATTAGATAGTTGCATATACCGTGGCATGAATTATAGAAGTTTTTACATTTTTTTTCTAGTTTCCAAATGCAGCTGTTGATTATCCTATGCATTTTCTTTTGTTAGTATTATATACTGTACCGTATTTGAAGCTGGAGTGATTGCTGGTATTGGGATTGATTCTGCAATTTACACTTTAGTGGGAAAGTCTAACATATGAGATTGCCCTATTAGAACTTTCATGTAAATAAGAGAGTTGCAGAATTTTCACCCATAATTATCATTTGACTAAGTCTCTTTAAGTTTATATGAAGTGACTTTTAGGCCATTTTTATTTTAACTCTTAAAGATATATACAGTACTCGACTAATTGGCAATTGAATATCAAACTTATGTAATGAGTGTTGATATTCTCTGTAAATATGTACAAGAGAAAGTGATCCATTCTGTGACGTTTATGACAATGGACCCAGACGTTACTGGTTTGTATTGCAGCATTATATAAAGAGTTAATGTATGCCAGGTATAGTGTATTTGGTCAGCTAGACAGGTTGCTAATCCTGTTTGCTATGTTTTATTTATATGGGGAGAGTCTGTCTGTGTTTAACATATGGCCTTTTAAGGCAATGCAACTTAGTGGTATGAGCAGAAGTCTGGCCTAGTGGTCAGGGCAGAATCAGATAACAGAACTGGAAGTGTGGTCAGAAGGTATGGCTGTATTCAGAGTCAGGTATCAGGAGTTCAGAGGTATGCAGAGATTAGGGCTGGAGTGGAGCAAGTAAAGCTTTATTTACCCATTTCCTCCAAAACTTTTTAGAATATATTTCCAGCACACATACACAACTCTCTATATACAACCCACACATACAGCATAATAATATTCTTCACCCATTTCCTCCAAAACATTTTAGAATGTATTTCCAGCACACATCCACAACTCTTTATATACAACCCACACATACAGCATAATAATATTCTTCACCAGTGTATGACCGGTTTACATATGCTGCTTTTCCAAGATACTTTTTGGAATGATGTTATGAGAACAATGTTTTGAGGGTATTGAGTATGCTAGGTTTAATATGAGGTTACAGTAAAGTGGGCCTTCTGCCAGTAGGGATGAAAGGGTGTGGCTCTTATAATCACACCTGCATTGAGCATCTCTCTTTGTGAATGAAACATGGTGGCAGTGTCTGAGCTGTGAATTCTCTGCAGCTCGGAGAGACTCGCTGCTCTGACTTCAGCAGGGAGCTGTTGCTGTAGCTGAGGGAGAAGTGCCCCTCCCCCAGCCAGGTAGCTCTGTACATTGCAGGCCTGAGCCCCCGGGTGGACTTATTAGCAACTGTGGGGCCGTGCTACTGCTCAGCTTAGAGGGAACATTGGTCTGCAATAGGGATGTTAAATTTAGATTAATCAGCTAATTGAACAGTTGATGGAAATTTGCATCTACTATTCGATTAGTTAATAAGGGTGCCTCTGCCTTTGAAATGTAGCAAGAGCCCCGCTTTACGCCAGCTCTACAAGTGTGCCCTTGTAGCCAAGAAGGCGAATGGAATATTAGGTTGCATTAGGAGGAGCATTGCCAGCAGGTCTAGAGAAGTGATTATTTCCCTTTTTTTCAGCTATGGTGAGGCCACATCTGGAGAATTGCGTCCAGTTCTGGGCCCCACACTATAGAAGGATGTGGACACATTGGAGAGGGTCCAGCGGAGGGCAACCAAAATGATTAGGGGGCTGGAGCGCATGACCTATGAGGAGAAACTGAGGGATTTGGGTTTGTTTAGTCTGCAGAAGAGAAGAGTGAGGGGGGATTTGATAGCAGCCTTCAACTTCCTGAAGGGAGGTTCCAAAGAGGATGGAGAGAGGCTATTCTCAGTAGTGCTGGATGGCAGAACAAGGCGCAATCGTCTCAAGTTACAGTGGGGGAGGTCTAGGTTGGATATTAGGAAAAACTATTTCACTAGGAGGGTGGTGAAGTACTGGAATGGGTTACCTAGGGAGGTGATGTAATCTCCATCCCTAGAGGTTTTTATAGGCTTTTGTCAGCTTGACAAAGCCCTGGCTGGGTTGATTTAGTTGGGATTGGTCCTGCTTTGGGCAGGGGGCTGGACTGGATGACCTCCTGAGGTCTCTTCCAGCCCTCTGATTCTATGATTCTCCCCAGCACCTGCTTCCCCCCCTTTGCTGCCTCTCTCTGATAGAGGCAGCGGGTAGGCGGGGGGGAATGACTAGTCGACTAGTTGCTTACATCCCTAGTCTGCTAGAGGCTCTACATTACCCTGCCATTAAATGCTTCGGTTGAAAAATTCTCCATGGTCACACATTTCCTGACCTTACGTGGTACTCTGCCACCACCCAAATACAAAAACTCCTTTGAGAACCCAGGAAGACGCACTTGGAAATTTCTTCATGTGAGGTACGCTAAACTTCTTTAACCCTCCCTCAGGAGAGAGCTTGAAAACAATCTGTAATTCCTAATAGCTGACCTTTCAGTCTTAGGCACCTGCACACAGAACCTCCTGCATTCTAGGACATCAGAATCGGATCATAGACTTAAAAACGTGATTATATTAACAAAACATGGAAGACATACTTAGTAAAGCATGTCTTGTTGCTAAGTGTTACAGAGCAACTAAAAAAAACCATTTGTGTACACTTGGCTACTGTACTGGACTGCCGTGAACCTCACCTCTGTCACTGGACATTATTAGATTCACTTCTGTCTCCTCCTGGACTCACCCAACCTCAGAATGTTCCACATCTACATGGCATCAAAGGCACTTCAGGGAACACTGAATCTCCAGTAGAAGCTAGCTCGCCAAAAAGGTAGAAAACCAAGCCTTATAGGCCATAGTGGACCAGCTTTGGATGGAAAACCTGAATGACATTGTCAGTGTCAGAACCTATCACCACAAAGAATTATTTGCCATCAAAGTGGCTTTTGAGACCTTGTCTAGGAGGCAAACACTCAGTTCAAGTGGTCGCTAATCAGAAAAATCTAGAATACCTGCATTATGATAAAGCTCTAATTCAACAATAGCTATGCTAGGTTTTCTTCTTTTCTAGATTTGATTTTGGTACCAGCTATTGCTCTGGCTTAGAGGGAACACTGGACACAGGCCTGTCTATATCACTGAAGGACATCCCTGTATGGAGGCCTTACATATTTGCCATGATGTCCTTTAGGTCTGGACACTGCAGACAGACAAAACTATTTGCATAACATGTCATTCTTTCTAGGGGTTAAAACTGTGGACCAATGTTTAAGTCTAAATCAGATCTTGCAATACATCTGGCCAAAAAAGTTCGCTAAACTGAACTTTTTGGGATGTTACTACCAGCTGAGACCCCCCTTGTGGTCTTGGGCTAATATTACAATGAACTTCATTGTCAAATTACCACAATCTGAAGTATGCCATATTATACTGACAACAGGGGATCAACTTACAAGAATAGCGCATTTCATTGCTTATGCACATCTTCCAACCACCAAGAACACCACTTGTCTCCTCATTGCATAAGTATTCCACCTCCATGGCCTCCCAGATCACATCAAAAGTACCTCAGATTGGGGGTCCCAGTTTATATCTTGGTTTTGGCAGGAGTTATTTTGCCTACCAGCAATGAGTCTTCAGGCATCAACTGTCTACCATCCACAAACCAATGGCCAATCAA
Source organism: Rafetus swinhoei (assembly GCA_019425775.1). NCBI lineage: Eukaryota > Metazoa > Chordata > Testudines > Trionychidae > Rafetus > Rafetus swinhoei. The sequence continues at coordinate 34,321,687 of CM033439.1, read as the reverse complement.
AAAGAGTAAACCAGGCATTAGAGAATGTGATGGCTAGGAGGAGTGCTAGCCAGCATTTGGTAACTAAGGGATTAAACTCAGGTAGCTAGCAAGGGTGTTGGCAGGGGGCCAGAAAAACCGATAGGGTTACAGTGCTGAAATTTGAATGATATAAGATACCTTGCCTGCTTTCAAGGCCATAAATATCCTTATAGAGGGACCTATACATTTGACTGGTCCATAGGGCCGTAAATACCCCGCTAAAGGGGCCTGTACTTTTGATTCGGACATATGGCCATAAATATTCTGTGCGAGGGATACTAGTGAAGATGGACCCTGCGGGTCGTGTGGGCCCTAGGGAAAGGAGGCTTGCAACAGTATCCCGGAAAAGCTCTGCAGTCTAGACATACCCTGAGAAACAGTCCATAGTACACCCTGACATGTTCCCTTGCCAATCTCTACCTATCTCTCTCACTTGACCTCACATCCCATTGTTTTAACACTTTTAAAAAATTAGAACATTTCATTTAGCACCTCTATTTTTAAGAGAGTATTATGGTCCCTATCCTGCAAACCCTTAACACATGCTTAACGTTAAATTTGTGTGCAAGTATTTCCAAAATTAGGGCATATGGTTAGGAACTCAAAATCAGCAAATGTGAAATGTACATATTTATTAAAACATTTAGTGTTCAAAATATTTATATACAACTTTTTTGTGTAATTCATTAAATTCTCATGGAGAAAATAAATTATTTTTTCATCTGAATTAACTATGTTGAGGTTTTATAGCTTTTATTTTCTCATAAGTTATTTTCAAATGAAGAGCCTGTTGGGAATACTGAAGTGAGTAAATTTACTCTCATGAATAAATGTTTGATCAGTCCTATACCTGTTTGGTTCGCTTTGCATTGCAGAACCCATGCAAGCAAACCTGACCCAAAACCTACTGAAGTAAATATGTTTCTTGCAAAAGCCATTTTGTTTTCTCCTTTTTCTGGGAATTTTGTTTCATGATTCAACAAATCATAAAAAGTACAAACTTATCACTGGGATTTGCCTTCATGAGGCAAGGATCCTGTGAAAACAATAATACAAGGATGGCCAAACAAAGGCTTATGAGCCTCATGAAGCTCTTTTACAGAGAGGCTACGTCTACACTGCAGGCTTCTTGCGCAAGAATTTTTTGTGGAAGAGATCTTCTGCAAAAAGTTCTTGCACACGAGTGCATCCACACTTTGTGTGTTTTTGCGCAAGAGATGTGCTTTTGCGCAAGAGAGAGTGTCCACACTGCATGGACACTCTTGCGCAAGAAAGGCCACCTGGAACCACCTCAGGCAGGGCAGAAGGTCACCAATTGCTTCTGAGGGCTGGTGCTGAAGCCTTGCAGAGACACGCATAGGGGGTACGTCTAGACTACAGGCTTTTGTTGACAGAAGTTTTGTTGACAGATACTGTCAACAAAGCTTCTGTCGACAAAGAGCGTCTAGACTACATCCAGTTCTGTTGACAAAGCAAGCCGCTTTGTCGACATGACAGTGTAGACGCAAAGGACAGTGTAGATGCAATAACGCTTTCTGTTGACAGAGTTCTGCCTTATTCCTCGTAGAATGAGGTTTACAGCTGTCGACAAAACTGCTGAGTTCTGTTGATGTTATGTCGACAGAACTCAGCGGCAGTGTAGACGCAGGTATAGTTTTCCCGACAAAAGTCCACTTTTGTCGACAAAACCCTGTAGTCTAGACACACCCTTAAAGGGACCGCCCTGGACAGCAGTTTCTCTGCTGCTGCTGCCTGCTTGGTACCTCTGCAAGGGACAGCAATGCTTCAACAGTGCCTGCTGTGGTTGCCCTGTGCTTCTTGGGATGCCACAGCCTTTCTATTGCTGCCATGGAGCCGGAACTGCCCCTGGGCATGTCCTGGCCCCACATGGCCAAGCTGCAATGTGTGCTGCACTTGATACATGGTGCCATGCTGCTCCTGCAGGAGCTTGACCGTGACAACACTATGGAGTCTCTCTCCCAGGGTGCGGCAGCTTCATTGCTGGACCCGCAACCCACTGTGGAGAGGCGGTTCTGGAGGCTGTACACCAGTTCCAACTGGTGGGACCGACTGGTCTTGGAGTGGTGGGACGACCAGCAGTGGCTCCAGAATTTCCGTATGAGGAAGGAGATGTTCCTGGAGCTATGTACCTGGCTCGCCCCTGCCCTCCAGACACAAGACACCCACCTGTGGCCCGCCATCCCCATGGAGAAGAGGGTTGCCCTTGCCCTCTGGAAGCTCGCCACCCCCGGACAGTTACCGGTCGGTGGGCAACCAGTTTGGCATGTGGAAGTCCGCTGTCGGGGCCCTCCTCATGTACGTAAGGCCCTCTGGGGGCTGCAGTCCCTGCACGGGGCGGGGAACAGTCCTGGCTGTGGAGGGTGGAGTGGGGGTAGGGGAAATCCCTGTCCCCCGGGGGGTTATGCTGTCCTGCCCTCACACAACCCTTCTGCTGGAGGGGGGAGGGCAGACTCCTGGGGGACTCGTGGGGGATTTGAGGGGAGAGGAGATGGGGAGGAGGGCAGGCACCTCCCAAAGGCTCATGCTCCCCCCTCTTTCTCATCCTCTGTGTGTTTTCTGTGTTTCTCTGTGTCCTTTTGCAGGTGGTGAGGGCCATCAACTCCATCCTGCTGAAGAGGGTCATCTGGATGGGAGATCTGGACTCAACTGTGGCCGGATTTGCTGCCCTGGGGTTCCCCAATTGCGGGGGCATCATAGATGGGACACACTTCCCGATACAAGCACCAGACCATCAAGCGGTCCACTTCATCAATTGAAAGAGCTACTTTTCCATGGTGCTGCAGGCCCTGGTCAACCACCCTGGACACTTCACGGATGTTTTTGTGGGGTGGTCGGGCAGGGCACATGACACCCACATCTTTAGAAACTCCAGCCTGTACCGCAGGCTGGAGGTGGGCATATTCTTCCCCTCTGGGAATTTGCAGTTGGGAATGTGCAAATGCTACTGTGCATCGTGGGTGATGCGGCCTACCCCATCATGCTGTGGCTCGTGAAGCCCTACACTGGAACACTTTAATGCCCACCTGAACCAAGCCAGGATCCAGGTCAAGTGCACCTTCTGCTGTCTCAAGGTGCATTTCCATTGCCTGCTCACCCACCTCAACATGGAGGAGCACAACATCACCGAGGTGGTCGCAGCATGTTGTGTCCTCCACAACATTGTGGAGAAGAAGGGGGGGGAGGCCTTCCTCCTGGGCTGGGGGGCAGACTTTGGTCAAGTGGGCCATGTGTTTGAGCAACCCCGAACAGCTGCCATCCAGCAGGCCCACCAGGGCGGGTGTGCATCTGGGAGGCCCTGAGGGAGAGGTTCCTGCAAGCACCCCACTAATAACTATCCCCAGGGCCTCCTACCAACAGGCCCCTGCATTGTGGCCACATCCCTTCCCCACTACAACCTCTCCCTTCCCCCCCCTTCCCTAACTTCAATAAACAAGCCCCTTTGTTTTGCAAACAACAATTAACTCTTTTTATTTTACAAGAAGGAAAGGTGGGTAGGGGGAAAGAGGGCTCTTAACTTGGCAGGGGGATTCATGTTTCCAAGGGGCGGCTGCCTGCACACCACCTCGAGTACGGAGGCCTTGTCGGCCTTTTGGACAGGTGGGTGTAGGGAGCACAGGGAAATGGTAAGGAGGAGGGGGCATGGCAGGAGGGGCAGGAGGAGGGGGCATGGGCATGGCAGGAGGGTGGGAGGCACAGGAAGCAGCATGTGCCATATGGTTCACCATGCTGGCCATGAGGTCACCAAAGCGATCGCACTGCTCCATGAACAGGCCCCAGGCACGTTGACACCATTCATGATCTGTGCAGGCCTTTTCTGCCAGCGACTGCTCCATCCTCTCGATGGCCATCACATGCCACCGCAGAAGCTGGTCCCGGAGTCTGGCGTGCCTTTGTGTCCCCCAGCTTGTGGCAGCTGTGGACTGGCTGGCCCCTTACTCCTGGCTGGTCCAGCTGTGGAGAACACACAAGAAGGAGAGGTGGTCAGTCATCCCTGCAGACACTGGCCCTGAGGCTGTGCCCTCCTCTGTGAGCAGCAGCCAAAAGTCTGCAGCCCCGAGGACCAGGCTGCCCGCTCTTCCCCCCACAGCCAAGCAGCCCAGGGAAGTGTCTGGTCACCAGGGGAGTCCCTCAGGGGCCGCAGAGGAGCTGGGAGCAGCCTGGGCCTCCCTTGGGGCTGTGCACACAGGGACATCTTGCAGGCCTGTATATGGGCACGGCTGCTGTCTCACACGGGCAGATATGGCTGCATAGTGTGTGCGGCACTCCTTGGTGTGTGTGGGGTTTGGCCTGTGCCCCTGTGGCTAGCCTGCTCCCAGCCAGTGCCTCCACCCCGCCCCTCCCCCCAGTGGCAGGACGTGTGTGGCCAGCAGGATCGCTGGCATGCTCAGGGGCTGCCTGCTGCATCCACGTGCCACATGGTAACGCAGCACAAGGTTGCATGTACGCGGACCCCAGCATGGTGTCCAGCTGGAGCAGCATGAGTGACACTCACCTCCCGGCCTCCTGTCCTCTTGATTAAGTGACAGAGACCACTCACCCGAGGATCCATCCCCGGCTTCAGAGACAGGGTCACGGTGCCACTGTGCTTCTCCAGCATCTCCTCTGCCTCCGCGCCTGGCTGGCCCTCACCCTCCTGCTCATGTTCCGCCTGGCTGACCACGGGGGTCTGCAGCCCAGAGTCCACCATAGTGGATGCAGCTTCGTCCTCCTCATCCCCCAGGATGCGTTGGAGCTGTGCGTAGTAGGGGTAGGTGTGGGGTCCTGCCCCCGAGCGCTCGCTGGCATGCACGTAGGCCAGCCGCAACTCCTTTACCCGTTCAAAGGTCCGGAGTGGATGCCCACAGTCGGCCGAGGCCTGCACCATCTGGCCAAAGATGTCTGCATTCCTCCTCCTGGCCCTGGGATCTTGCAGGGCCTCCTCCTGTCCCCACAGCTCCAAGAGGGCCTCGACCTGTGGCTGAGACCAGGAGGGTGCGTGCCTCTTTGTCCCACTGCGTGGGTCCTGTGACCTCTGGGGCTGCCCATGAGGGCTGGGGGAGGGTCTCAGGTGACTTCAGGAGCAGACATAATAGTCTTGAAGCCTGTGGCAGGGAGAGTTGCATGGAGGCTCCTGGTTGGAATCAGCTTCTGCCATGAGGCTTCTCCAGGGGGCCTTCACCTTTAAGGAGGGGCCAACAGGCGTGAACTATAGAATTGTGATGAGTTTTCAGGAGTGTCCACCAGAGCACGTGTGCTTTTCCTGGGAGGCCAGTTCTTGCGCAAAAACTCCCTGCTGCCTGTCCACACACACCTTTTTGCGCAAGAGCTCTTGCGCAAAAATGCTTATTCCTCGTGGAAAGAGGAATAACTCTTGCACAAAAAGCCCTGTCTTCTGAGGCTGTACTGTACTTTTTCTTGCGCAAGAATGCGCTTGTAGTGTGGACGCTCCGTGAGTTTTTGCGCAAAAGCTGCCTGCAAGGTATAAGGGATGGCATAAGGGATCTGTCGGAAAAGGCTTTCTTTCTCAATAGATCCCCCTCTAGACGGCCGCTTTTTGCCAACAGAGTGCTGAGTCGGTAAAAACGGTGGCCATTTTAATGCAAATTAAGCACGGGATATTTAAATCCCCGCTTCATTTGCAATGTCGACCTGCCTAATTTGCATCCCTCTGCCGACAGAGGGATGCAGTCGAGACATAGCCCAAGTGATCCCTTCCCTGGCATCCATTCTCAGTTTCTGACAAAGGCTAAGAAAGCTAAGTTACTCACCTCGGTGCAGTAACTGTCGTTCTTCGAGATGGTGTCCCCGTGGGTGCTCCACTGTTGGTGCTGGGCTTGCCCCGGCGCCGCAGAACGGAGATTTTTCCAGAAGCAGTACCCCGCCGGACCGCATCTGCGCCACGGTGTCTCGCGGCATTCACGCTCTTTTGACTGAGTGCACGGTCCAGCTCCCGGCAGTTCCTCAAGACTGCCTCGGAATCTGTAACATGAGAAAAAACAGACTCCGAAGCGGGGAAGAGGGCGGGTAGTGGAGCACCCACGGGGACACCATCTCGAAGAACGACAGTTACTGCACCGAGGTGAGTAACTTCGCTGCTTTCTTCGAGGATGTCCCCATGGGTGCTCCACTGTTGGTGACTAAACAGCAAAATTTGGAGTAGTTGCCAAATTGGAAGGTGGGAAAAACGGAGTCACTATCTTTCCGCTGTGGAAAGCACTGCTGATGCTACTGCAGAGTCCGACTGCCTCCTCAGAAGGATTGCGTGGTGGACTGATGTTTGTGAGGCCCCTGAAAAAACGTTTAACGGTTGGGTGGGTGAAGAGGGAGGTGCCGTCAAACGGTTGTCTGAATGGACTCTGAGCGATGCTAATGAGAGTCCTGTTTGTTTTAGGTGGAGTAAGTAATCCAGGCTGTTCGGAAGAGACGTTGACTCAGGGAGCTGATTGTGGGCGTTACACCAGAATGTGAACCTGTGCCACTTGGAAAGGTAAGTTTTCCTGGTTGTTAGTCGTCTACTGTGGATGAGGATACGTTTCATCTGTTCAGAGCATAAGGATTCGGATGGAGTCAGCCAGTTAGGAGCCATGCCGTAAGTTTGAGGGTGTGAATCTGGGGATGTTGCAGAGAGCCGTTGTTCTGGGTAAGGAGATCCGGAAGTAATGGGAGCTGGATTGGCCTGTGAGACGACATGCAATGGAGGAATGGAAACCAGTGCTGGCGAGCCCATGCTGGAGCTATCAATATGATCATGGCTCTGTCTGATTTCAATTTCTGTAGGACTTTGGGGATGAGGACTATGGGTGGAAAGGCGTATAGAAGAGATCCCCTCAAGTTGATAAGGAATGCATCTCCTAGGGATCCGGGGCCTAGACCGGCTCTGAAACAGTACTTGGGACACTTCCTGTTGCGGCAGGTCGCGAAGAGGTCTATCGTGGGAAAACCCCATCGTCGAAAGAGGTCGTGGAGAATGCCATTGTGTAATTCCCACTCGTGTTCCGTGGCAAAGTGCCTGCTGAGAAAATCTGCGATGACATTCGTGGTTCCAGGTAAGTAGGATGCCACAGATGTTATGTCATGGCGAATGCACCAATTCCAAAATCGGATTGACTCCGTGCAAAGGGAACGAGATCAAGCGCCACCCTGGCGGTTCATGTAGTACATAGCTGTGACATTGTCTGTGAGGATTCTCACTGTTGTACCGTGAATGCGTGCACGGAAATGTTTGCAAGCGTTGAAAATGGCTCGTAGTTCTAGAAGATTTATATGGAGGCGGGTCTCTGATGCCAACCATCGTCCTTGGACAGAAATCGATTCCTTATGTGCTCCCCAACCCGGAAGAGAAGCATCTGTGGTGATATGATGCTGTGGTTGTTGTTGTTGAAACAGAATCCCAGAAAGAAGGTTCGTACGGCTCGTCCACCAGGTGAGTGATAGGAGTACAGACTGTGGCGGAGTCACTGATCTGTGCAGATCATGTCTGGTGTGGTTGTACACGAGTGTCAGCCAGTACTGAAGAGCTCGGAAGTGTAGCCTGGCGTAGTGTACGACGTAAGTGGTGGTGGCAAAGTGACTCATAAGCCTCAGACACGTAATGACCTGAACCGTGGGACTGCCTTGGATTATCTGAATGATGTCCTGGATAGCCTGGAATCTTTGTAGGGGTAAGTATGCCCTGGCTGTTATGGAATCTAGGCGGGCTCCTATGAATTCCAGATCCTGTGTCGGATGCAAAGTGGACTTTTGTTCGTTGACAAGAAGTCCCAGAGCTCGAAAGATTTGTCTGGTATTGTGGATCATATGAAGGGTTTCGTCGGCAGTCCAACCCTTGAGCAGGTAGTTGTCCAGGTATGGGAAGATAACTCCTTGACAACAGAGGTGGGCCGCAACCACCGCCAGGATTTTTGAGAATACCCTGGGGGCGGAAGAGAGGCCAAACAGGAGGACCTTGTACTGATAGTGGTCCGTGCCTACTACAAATCTTAAGAATCTTCTGTGCACCGGATGGATCAAGATGTGAAAGTAGGTGTCCTGGAGGTCGAGGGACGCGAACCAGTCGTTGCGATCTAACACAGGAATTATAGCAGCCTGGGTAATCATTCGGAATCTTTGCTTGCGGAGAAATTTGTTCAAACAAGGAAAAGGTCTAGAAAGGGTCGCCATCCTCCCGACTTTTTCTGGGTCAGAAAATAGTGAGAATAAAACCCCTTGCCTTTGAACTCTGTTGGGACTGATTCTATAGCACCCAACGAGAGGAGATGGTTGACCTTGATGCATAACAAGGCCTCGTGAGATGGGTCCCTGAAAAGGGATGGAGTAGGAGGGGGTGGTAGGAGGAATGGAGGTGAGAGGGATGGCATAACCTGATTGAACAATTTCCAGCACCCATTTGTCTGTAGTGATGTTGGCCCATTGATGGTAATAAGGCTTTAGACATTGATGGAAGAGTAGGGTGTGGTGATGGCTGCTGCTGTGAAGAACTGTTCGCAAACCCCCGACCAAAGCATCAAACTTGCTGCTTGTTGTTCGATGTGGTCTGAGCGCGATTTCCCATATTCCGGCATCTCTGGGGTCTTTGTCGAGAGCGTTGGTGATCGAAATTTCTCTGCTGTTGTTGCTGCCATTGATGTCTTACATATGAATAGTCGTACCGACGTTGGAAAGGAGTGTATCTCCGCCGTCTGAATGGCGGTGTATACATGTCCAATGTTCTGAGAGTTGTACGGGAATCTTTCGACGAATGTAGCACGCTGTCAGTCTTTTCTGTGAACAGCTTTTCTCTATCGAAGGGTAGATCTTCGACCTTATTTTGTAATTCCTTGGGGACACCAACTGCTTGAAGGAATGAAGCCCTTAGCATAACTACGCCAGTGGCGGTAGAACAGGCTGCTATATCCGCCACGTCACTGGCTATTTTGAGTGCTGTCCTGGCTTAGGTGAAGCCTTCCTGGACTAGCAATTTTAATATGGGTTTCTTGGTGTCTGGCAGGTGGTCCATCAAGGGTGTTAGTTTTGAGAATATGTCAAAGGTGTGATTAGCAAGATGAACTGCATAATTGGCAATGCGAAGCATTAAAGTTGCTGATGTATAGACTTTCCTTCCCAACAAGTCTAATCTTTTAGTGTCTTTGTCCGATCCTAGTTGCTTGTATTGTGGGGTCCTCGATCTCTGGTGTGCTGCGTCCATGACCAAAGAATTTGGTTGGGGATGGGTGAAAAGAAATACCATCCCTTTAGGGGGAACAAAATATTTTCTATCAGCTTTCTTATTCGTTGGAGGTGCGGACGCTGGTGTATGCCAGATGTCTTCGGCAATCTCCAAAATTGCTGCATCCAGGGGAATGACCAATCTGGATCTGTGCTGAGGTTGAAGGTTCTTAAAAAGACGATGTTGGTTGTCCATCTCTTCCAGAGGTATTTCTTGACTGACCGCAATGCGTTTGAATAGCTCCTGAAACTGTCGGAGATCGTCTGGTGGAGAAACGTCCCCTGCAATGACAGCCTCATCCGGAGAAGAAGACTCAACGTGGGAGACCCCTGGTGGTTGGTCGTCAAGGTGAGTGTATTCCGGTTCCGAAGGTGGGGGGGATGTGGTTCTCGGTGTTCATGTAGTAGGAGCCGGAGTTAGGGAACGTCTAGAAGAGGCACAGTCACAGCAGGATCGTCCATGGGACCTGGACCTGTGATGGTATGGAGACCTGCTGCGGGAATCATAGGTGTAGGGCTCATCGTGGTGAGACAATCTGTCCAGTGGTGAGCGGGCTTCACAGTAGGTAGACCTGGTATGTTCCCAGCGATGACTATGCGGGGAGTGCGGAGAGCAAGAGCGGCTGTAAGGGGGTATGGAGGAAGCAGGTGAGATGGACCAGCGATGGTGGTGGTATCTCCTATGGTGAGGATCCGAGTCAAGAAAGGGTGATGGTAAGCACCGCGGAGACCGGTGGTAGGTTTGCCGGCTGCTGCGGTGAGGTGGGGAGCGCGGTGCCAAGTGCGGTGCCGGTGGAGATAACGACGGCACTGGCGAGAAGCGGAGCGAGGGAGAACGGCTCAGAGATGGAGGAGTCTGCTGCATGAGTCTGTTGGTGCCGCTTCTAGGCTGATGCAGCACCGGTGCCAGCGCCAGCTGTGCTTGCTCTGGCGGTGCTGCAGGCGGCGGTGCCAGCGTGAAAGTCAGTGCCGGTAGAGTCTCCGGTGCTGGCGCAGTCCCCGGTGAGGCTGTAGCTGCCGGTGCCGATGAGGCTCTCGGCACCGCTTTTGCTGTCGGTGCCGGGGGGCTGGGCGCGGGCGGAGCCAAAGCAACCCTTGTTGCAGCATAGTGTGCTGCGTGCCCTGTCTTCACCGACTTAGTTGCCGCTGTAGATTTGGAGCGCGACTTAGCTGTTCCGGAGGTCCCCGGCTTGTCCCCGGAGCTAATTCCGCCTTGGTGGACCGCAGGCAGAGATCTTGTAGGAGACGCTCGCGGTCTCTTGGGGGAAGCTGCTGGAGGAGAGGTAGCCCTGCGTTTTGCGGGCTGGTTCTCAGAGACGGGAGCAGGACTCGGCGGCTGCAGGGCTTTATCAAAAAGAAGCATCCGCAGCCTCATGTCCCTGTCCCTTCTGGCTCTTGCGGTGAGTTTGCTGCAATGCTGGCACTTCTGGGGAACGTGCGCTTCCCCCAGACATCTTATGCAGGATGGGTGACCGTCCGAGGCAGACATTGCCTCCCAACAAGTGTCACATTTTTTTAATCCAGGCGACGGCGGCATGGTGAGTAGTGTGCTGTAGCGGGAGGCTTTTTTTTTTTTTAAACAAGTCGTAGGGGAGAAAGAACTATGTACAACTGTGGAAGAGGGGAAGAATGGGGTCGGAGAATGGGGTACTGAACTTGGGAATGAAATTAATTACTAATCCACAACAAATTTGTCAGTCTCTTTCTTTTCTCTCGGGTTTTTTTTTTTTTTTTAACGAGGAGAAGGAATAGAAACGGGAGAGAGGGAGGCGAGAACTAGGCACAGGGTACTCTCACTACAGAGCGGGTCAGTGAGGAGAAGAGCTCAGTTCCCTCTGTCTGCAGCCTGAGGCGGTCAAGAGGAACTGGCGGGAGCCAGACCGGGCACTCAGTCAAAAGAGCGTGAACGCCATGAGACACCGTGGCGCATGTGCGGTCCAGCGGGGTACTGCTTCTGGAAAAATCTCCGTTCTGTGGCACCGGGGCAAGCCCAGCACCAACAGTGGAGCACCCATGGGGACATCCTCGAAGAAGAACACCATTTCTATAAATTCTGGCTAATAGCTATTAAAGCACCTATTCTCCATGAATTTATCTAGTTCTTTTTTGAACCCTGTTAAAGTAATGGCCTTCACAACATCCTTTGGCAGGGAGTTTCACAGGTTGTGCATTGTGTGAAGAAATATTTCCCTTTTTTTAACCTGCTATCTATTAATTTAATTTGGTGATCCCTTGATCTTGTATTATGGGAACATGTAAATAACTTTTCCTTATTTACTTTCTCCACAGTAGTCATGATTTTGTAGACCTCTATAATACCCCCCTTACTCTTCTCTTTTTCTAAACTGAAATGTCCCAGTCATATTAAACTCTGCTCATGTGGTAGCCATTCCAAACTCTTAATCACTTTGTTGCCCTTTTCAGAACTTTTCCCAATGCCAAGATACCTTTTTTGAGATGAGGCAACCACATCTGCCTGCAGTATTCAAGATGACAGTGTACTGTGGATTTCTGTAGAGGAAATAAATTATATTCTCTGTCTTATTCTCTATCCCTTTGTAAATGATTCCTACCATTCTGTTTGCTGTTTTGACTGCTGCTGCCCATTGAGTGGATGTTTTCAAAGAACTATCCACAATGACTCTCAAGATCTCTCTCGTGAGTAGTAATAGCTAATTTTATCCCCATAATATTGTACATACAGTTGGATTATGTTTTCCAATATGCATTACTTCACATTTATCAGCATTAAAATTGATTTGCCATTTTGTTGCCCAGATACCTAATTTTGTGAGATCCTTTTGAAGCTCTTCATAATCTGCTTTGGACTTAATTATCTTGAATAGTTTTGTATCATCTGTAAATTTTACCATCTCACTGTTTACCCCTTTCTCCAGATCATTTATGAATATGTTGAATAGGAGTGATCCCAGTATGGACCCCGTGAGAGACCACTGGTTACCTCTCTCCTTTCTGAAAACTGACCATTTATTCCTACCCTTTGTTTTCTATCTTTTAACCAGTTATCAGTCCATGAGTTATCAATCCTCTTATCCCATGAAAGCTTACTTTGCTTAAGAGCCTTTGGTGAGGGACTTTGTCAAAGGCTTTTTGAAAATCTAAGTACACTATTTCCACTGGATCCCCCTTCTCCACACCACTACACTCACATACACTCATACTTTACATCACTATTTCCAAGCAATCCAGCTATAGTCACCTCTTGGACCAGATTCTTCACTCCACTTAGGTCTAAATCAAGAGCCAGCTGCTCCAAGAAGCAGTCATTTAAGGTGTCAAGAAACTTTTTCTGCATTCCCATCCTGAGGTGATGTGTACCCAGTGAATATGGGGATAGTTGTAATTAGGGATGTTAAGAAGCGGGTAAGTTGCTAATCATGTAGTTGATGGAATTTTTATCGATTTAATGATTAGTCGATAAGGGAAGGCAGTTGAAGCACTCAGTCCCAGCTCATGTCAGCCCAGCTCCTACTACATTTTAAATGCAGAGGTTCAGCAGGGGTAGGTCCTGGACCTGGTACAAGCTAGGACTGAGCCGGACTGCCTGCCCGCTCAGCTCCTGCTGTGTTTTAAGTGCAGAGCTGCAGCGGGGTTTGGTCCCGGACTTGGCAAGAGCCAGGACTGAGCCGGGCTGCTGCCTGCCCAGCTCCTACTATGTTTTAAATGCAGAGCCACAACAGGGGTATGTCTCCTGCTACAGCTCTGCATTTAAATGCACATAGTTGATAGCATTAACCAATAAGCTTTTGCTTATCGGTTAATCGGTTAATCAATTATACTATTACATCCCTAGTTGTAATCCCCATTATTATTGAGTTTTTATTTTTATAGCCTCTCTAATCTCCCTTAGCATTTAAAGGTCACTATCACTATCCAGGTCAGGTCGTATTATTCATATTATTAGAGCAAGGAATTACTATCCATAAAGATTATATGGAACAGTCTGGTTCATTTATCATTTTTACTTCATTTGATTCTATGTTTTCTTTCACATATAGTGCCCCTCACCCACCAGCATGACCTGTTCTGTTGTTCTGATATATTTTGTATCCTGTTATTACTGTGTCACATTGATTATCCTCATTCCACCAAGTTTATATGATGCCTATTACATCAATATCCTCATATAATACAAGGCACTCTAGTTCACGCATTTTATTATCTCTGATGATGGGGATTCCACAACCTCTTTGGGAAACCTATTCCAGTCCTTAACTACCCTTCTAATTAGAGTGTTTTTTTAAATATCCTTTAATCTCCCTTGCTTCAGTTTAAGCCTATTACTTCTTATTCTGACTGCTGTGAACGTGAAGAACAATTGATCATCGTTCTGTTAATAACAGTCTTTAACATATTTGAAGGCTATCATCACCCGACTTATTAGATCCTTAATTTCCTGTCCTAAATGTTGTGTTGCTATGCATTGTTAAGCACTTATTGAGTTCCACCCCAGAGATGGATACATTTCTGTGCTGAATTATTGTTACCAGTTTGCATATAATCCTGTTAATTTTATAAAATTCTTTGGGATTCTTCGGGATGAAAAGTACTAGATAAATGTAAGATTATTATTATATGAGAGATCCTTAACCAGGATGGTCATGCATCATGGATTTCATTTTGAAATTCTGAAATTCTCACTGAATTCATATGTTTTAAAAAAGAAAATTGGTGCATAAAAACAAAACAGAAGAAGGTTCTGCATATGCAGACTGTGAACTGTATTTAGTGGGAAGATTTGAAACTCAAGACCACTAGGTGGGGTTGTAAACAATATAGTGTCTGTTGTAATTCTTATACTTTGCTGAAACTATATACTGCCAAAAATGTAATTCTCAGAAAAGAGAAAACAAAAGTGTATCACAAAATAGAAATACGGTTTTCGTCAGAAACGTTTTTGTATTTTAAAATACTGATGCTTGTTACAGATATTGGAAAATTAAAGATAACAGTTAAAAATAAAGAATTCCATGCTTAATGAGCCTATTGTGAAACCACACAATGCCATTTAGATTTTTTTCTTTTCGTCTCTCAATATCCATTTTCCTCGCTGTTATGGCATTTCCTCTTTTGTTGTAGTAGCTTATTAGAACCAATTCACACAATAACACAGAGTGGTGAAACCAGAAACCTAATGCAGCAGTGAAAACTTATTTTGATGTACTCTCTTTGTTGGTATTGTTTTTTAGTTCCTCCTAGGAAAAATACATTCAACTGAGGAGTCCCTTGCTTTGCATACCTAGATAGCTCACCAATTTTATATGTTTTTATGTCATATTTACAGTATTTCACTACAGTACAAAATGCTGGCAAGACCTCAGCAAGACAAAGTGCACCACGCTAGTTCTAATATGCTGGAGCTGCTTTTAAATAGCTTCTTAAGAAATTGCTTTGTTGCAAAACATTATACTGCCGTGTTGTGTAATTTATGTATTCTTTTTTAATGTAATGTGAGAAGGACAAGGTCACTTTTTACATCACTGGAATGATTGAGTGTATATTCTGAGGTTAAGATACTCTCTCCTAGTTCTTGAGATTGTTCTGTCTTGTATCTTTTAATAAATCTAGTTTTTTTTTTTCCTCCTTTGCCTATCTTGCAAGTGAAACTTGTATCCATATAGCTGCTGGCAAATACACCCGTTTAATTGTTTATGTGGCATTATCAATGTTGAAGATTCTCTTTAGAGTGCAATATGGACTTTCTAACCAGTAACAAATCATAATGTTTGACTTTATTTTGTTTTTGCCTTCTGGATCTCCGTCAATTAAGCATTGGCTGGTTTTGAAACCTGTCACAGGTTTTTCAATTGTCCACTGCTTTATCCTCAAGATCATCAGTCTTTCTTGACTCAGGCTATAAAAAAAGGGTTTAGCATACTGCTGAACAAGTAATATTTGTCTGGATTTTGAATAATGCTTTATCCAGTGAGAAAAATATGTTGCATTTAAGAATGACTAGATTGAATTGTGGATTATTGCTTATCTGTGAAATTTAAGACCCTGGATAAAGTCTAGTTCAGAAGGTACGATATAATAGTTTGAGGCAACAGAAGCTTATATCTTAAGTATGTAACATCTTTCAGTGTATTTCTATTTAATGTAAAAACTATTATAATTCATATGCTAAACAGGTAAATGTTATTATATTATCATGTTTTCCATTTCAATTTAAAATGCATGTTGATCAGAAGGTGTGGTATAGGTTCTTTTCATTTTTGTCACTAGTAAAGTATGAATGTAATGATCAATATTGTGTGTTCACTATTTTAGCTACATTCCCACACTAAGGATAATCATTTAATGCATTTTAGTTGAGACTGGAGTAATGGGTTCTTGGAATTATGATAATAAACAAGTATAAATTGTCTGGTATTCTGAAGACGATAAGATACAGAAAAAGAAATACTTCAGTGATACACTTCTGTGCCAGTACTATGTTCTATAAGTCAACTAAAATCAGAAGTAACTATAACTGCATTGCTGCTTTTTTTAAATAAAATAAATCAACCTGAATTTATCATTTGTTATAAAATGAGCAGTTAAGTGCAAAGCTTATTTTTATCATCTACAATCTTAATTAACCAAACATAAAATATAAGTTAACTTTGATTTGGGCCTGATCCAGAAATAGTTACTTTAAAAAACTCAATGTGAATACATTTTTATTAACCATCATCTGTGATTTTTTTTTTTAGGAAAAAAATTGTACTCTCTTGAAGCCAGATTTTCAAAGATATTTAGGTGCCTAAAGATGCAGATAGGCACCTAATAGAATTGGCAGAAGTGCCCAGGCATCAAACTCTTTAATAAATCAAGCTCTTTAATTTTGCTTGCACTTTATCAAAAATTTTAGAATAATTGGAAACACTGTTACTTAGCTCCAAAGACCAGAATGTGGGATTGCAAAAAAACTATTGTACTAATAAACAAAAATGTATTACTATTATACTAATTTATCCCTGGTATCACTGTAGTGTTCTTCCACCAAAGAGCATCAGCTGATAACAGCTTTTCGAAGGAGAATCTTGCAAAGTGAGGTAAGCCCATTGCACATAAGCTAACGCTTATGATGTTCACTTGCAGGATTTCCTTTCAATGATGGAGAAAAAGAGGACATCTGAAAAAAAGGAAGTTAATTACCAGCACAGTCATTCAGTTAGTGATAGTCTGCCTGCTACTCCATTCCAATTCTAGTCCACCTCCTTTCTAGAAGTTGTAATTTTTTGTTCTGGTGTGTTTCTTTCTTCTCCAATGTTATGTATATTTATGATTGGTCTGCAAGTTCTCAGGGTATGAAGTGGGAGAGCTTTATACCAAATTCTTTTAACATAAGTCTTGACTAATGATTCATTTTTCCTCATGTTTTTTAGTATCTGAATACAAACTGCTGTCTGTCATGACTTCCTTTGCACACTGGCTAAGAGGTGAATTACAAAACAAAATTTTCCCATCAGATTTGGTAACCCCAGCACACATGAATAAATCTGATTGTTGTCATAAAACAAAAGTAAAGTCATGGTCTGTTACAGCAAACAATGCAAACGTCACAAACTTATAGGAAAAAATGCAAAAAATTGAGGGCCTTATTTTGAGGAAAAATATCCTTTTTTCAGTAAAAATATTTAAAACTGGTTGATTAAAATAGCTAATAATTTAAAAACATTGGAAATCCCACCTAATTTCCAATATTCCCCTACAATAAACATATAAGAAAATTTATAAAAATAGGTCCCAATTCTGCAATGATAATGCATCTGCTCAGTTTTACATATTGTGAACAGTACCCTAGACATCAATAGAATTACTCACAAGTTAGTCTTTCTAGGATCAAAGTCCTACTTGATAGGTTAAAGGCCAACAGATATTCTGAGAAAACCGTAAGTCCTAAGTAGTATCAAATTGATACTTTAGAATATTTCCTGATTGATTTATTTAAATCAATTTTAAATATTATAATAAGGGGTTTTCTGTCCCCCTTTGTGTTTAGAAAGGTCTTTTGAGTGGGGATGAGCTGAGTTCAACAGCACCAGAAATACTCAGGCCCATCCCTCCTCCTTGATCCCTTCTCTCTCCATGCACACACCTTCCTGCTGCTAGCTGCCTGTTCAGTCATAGTTTCACTTTCAGCTTTGTTGTTGTTATTCCTGGTAAATAGAGGCTTTTTAGAGCCTCTAAAAGGGCACACATAAAACAAACAATAACACCAATTAAACACAAAGCTCTATCAACTTTAAAAAGTAGACAAACTGGAGAAAGAGAAAAAAATCTCAAATCTATATTGCAGTTAAAATCTTAGAGCTTTCTTATAATAGCAAGACATATTGTTACTGTTGTCAGTTTCTGTTGGGTAAAGCACATCTGGGAGAGCCTTAAAGGAGCCAAGTCCAGATCCTGGAAGTTATTCGGAACAGTTGGGACCTTTAACTAGAGCAAAGTCGTGATTTCTGTCACAATTCTTGGGTACTGACAGGCACTTCCTGCGGTAACCCCATCTGTATAAACAGGAATCTCATTCAGCTATGTTGAAGAATAGAAAGTAGGAATGTTAGCGTCTAGTCGTTTAAACTATTAACCGATAAGCCTGGTTAATAGTTTCACTCCTCCCTTCCCCCCTCCCTCCCCCCACCGCTTGCTGCCTCCTACAGTGTAGTGTGGGGGGCAGACAGGAAGCAGTGCTCGGGGGAGCTGGCTTAAAAGAGGGGGCTGATAGGCAGCAGTGCAGAGGATGGGACGGGGGAGGCAGGAGGGAGCCAGTACACTCTGGGAAGCAGCTTTCAAGACAGCTCCCAGAGCATATCCATGCACGCGGGGCTGCCTGCTTCTCTCCCCTCCTCTCTCCCCATGCTGCTGCTTCTCTATCAAAGGCAGCAGCGCAGATGTGGCGAGCAGGTGAGAGCTAATATACATGAGGAACTAACTTTTAAGCCAGCTCTCCATGCGTGCCAGTTCCACGGAGCCACCTGCCCCCCTTGCTGCCTCTGTAAGACAGCAGCAGGGGCAGGCAGGAGTTTGTGCTCGGGTGCTGCCTCCCCATTGCTGCCTCTGTATCAGTGGCAGCAGTGCAGGGGGTGAGGGTTGATGGAAGCAGGATGTCAGATCAGCCTCTGTCCAGGGGGAGCTCAGGTCCCCCCAGCAGACAGGGGCTGCAGCTGTATCAGAGGCAGCAGGATGGGGTGGCAGGGTGGAGCTGGTCTGCACAGGGAGCTGATTTTTAAACCAGCTCCCCTTGCAGACTGGCTCTGCCTGCCACCCTATGCTGCTGCCTCTAATAAAGAGGCAACAGTGCAGGGTGGGAAGGGGCGCCCCCAAGAGTGGGGCCAGAGGTGGGAGCGCACTGACTGCTGGCTCCATCCCTGAGGACTACTTTAGTAACCATGTAACTGCTAAAAATTGTTGCGACTACACAATTACTGAAATAAATGTTATCTAAAATCGCTAATAGAAAGCTGGGAAAGCAGAGATGAGGGGAGTAGCTCAGTTAATCTCTTCTCCCTTTCATGGGGTCCCATCGTAGCTTTTTTTATTTAGGCATAGTCCCTTTTCAGTGCACACATCAGGGTTAATGGAAGAGAATGTGAGCCACAGTTTGCATGATGCAGTGCACAATAGACTCTTAAAACTTGGTTATTACTTAATCTACTCTCTTCGAACAGGTGAAATGCACTTGTCCTAATCAGGAACTAAGTTCATGGCAAATTGAAGTGTTTAAAGATGCTATTTATTAACTGAAGATAAAAATAATAGGCTCTGAAGTTGCTGAATACAAATTTAAAACATAAACCCCATATTTTTCCATACTGAGGTACTTTTGTGTTGAAGTTTATGAAATGTATGAAACAAAACCAAACAAATCTTGGGATTGAAAAGCATGAAGAATATCATCCACTCAAAAAAGTCAACAAGCTAAAAACAGGAAAGTACTTCTCCAACTATAAATCCCAAATTGCTACTGCAACATTGTCATTTCAGGAATGAGAGTACACATCAGTTTACAAGGGGATATTTTAAGTGATACTTTAGATGCGTACAGTGTTCTTAGAAGGCAGCTAGAGGTCAGGTTAGCTATCATTAAATATACTGAGTCCAACACAGAAATTATTTTGCATATTAGACATAAAATTCTTGAAAAAACTTTAATGTGCTACGGAAGCATATAGATTAGCATATGTTCTTCTTGCTTTCTTCTCCCACCCTGACATACTAGATTTTCACAGAGATGCCAAAAGGCATATCTCTGACACAAAGACTATCCTCTCTCTTACTAAATTTCAGGTCCCTCATCCAGAGTCTGGTGGTGCTGGAGCTGTTCAAAACAAAGTCATGAGAATATTTTAATGTGGGTAAAACTATGTATTATTACCTAACCCTGTTCTCAGAAATGTCTGGACTGTTTTTTCTAAGAAAAATTTGACACCCAGCATGGAAAATTTCTGTTCTGACTGTTAGTCTGGCAAAGTTATAAGCTACTGAAAATGGAATCTTATAACATGAAGTGTCAGATAACTTTAATAATAAGTATTACTACCAATACATAGCTCTTTGTAGCCCTTGTCATCCATGGGTCTCCAAGCACTTTAGCAAGGAGCTTTGTATCATTATCCACATTTTACAGGTGGGAAAATTAAGGCATAGAGAGGGAAGCAATGAGGCAAGGTCACCCAGCAAACCACTGACAAAGGCAGGAATTGGACCCTGGTCTCTTGAGTCCCAGTCCTAATATAGGCAGTGTATAGCCTAGTACGTAGATTAGATAGGGGTGGCCAATAGGGTTTCCAGGTGTCCAGTTTTGAACCGGACAGTTCAGTATTTGAGTTTTCTGTTCAGGAAACAAATTGAGAAAATATAAATGTCCGGTATTTTCTAAGTAAGATGTAATGTAGATTGTGATGTAATGTCAAGCATGTCAGGTATTTTTGTTGAAACCATCTGGCAATCCTAGTGGCCAACCCGCGGCTCGCAAGCCAAAAGTGCACCCCTCCAAACGGCCCTCACCCCTGGCTCCCTTCCCCCCACACCCTGATTCACCTGGGTGCTCACTGGGGTGGCAATTCAAAATGGTGCCCAAGATGGCGGCCGTCAACAGGAGCCTGATATAGCCAAAAAGCCTAAGCTTGTCTCATAAAGGGGCAGCCTCTCTTTTTCTTTTGCTTGACAATTCTGGTGTGGCTCTTCGCATTTTTTCCGCTGCTGTTTCAGCTCTCTTTGTTAAATGGGTTGGCCACCCCTGGATTAGATCATTTAAGGTCCTATCTATCCTAGAATAAATAAAGTTGTGGACCTCACCCCTGTGCACTATCAATTCACATAGTTGATATTTTATTCATCAACAGCCTTGCTATATTCTCTAACATGAAGCTAAGACCAGGATCCTTGTCTACCAACTTACTGAGGTGAAATCAATGGAGTAGAAATTAAGCTCTTCAGTGCCAGTTTGCTCCCCAAACAGAATCTCATCTTGTCTTGTCTTGTCCCCTAATGTTGGCCACCACAGGGATTGAAAAACCCAGCTGCATTTGTCTTGGTACACAGCATTATTACCCCATCCTCTCAGCCTCCCTAAGCTGGTGCAGCTGAACCATTACAATAATGACTTTTGGGGCAGACTGCAAGGTGGTTTTGATATTTGTATTTTTTTATGTCAAGGGCACTTATAGAAGATGGTTATGTGCTTTTTTACTATGTATAAATACATTTTTAAAAAAGCTAGGGGAATGTAGATGTAGAAATTCCCTGTGTGGCATAGAACCAGCTCAGCTGCTCCTACACCACTTGTTCCTGGGGCAGATAGGGATGGGCCACGATGGCAAGAATTGTGGCCAGAGCTCACGACACTACAGAATTATGCAACTGGAGGAATGATCCCTTACTGAAACATTACTTCTCTACCTTATCACTACCTTTTTCCATTTCCTTTCACTGAATTGAGTTTGGTGAATCCAAGGGATTTGACTAAATGGTTTCTTGATTGGTGATGGCCAGCACTCAGGATTTTCCAAGTGGGTATATTAGTCAGTAAGGTGAATATTATTCAGTAAAAACATGGAGAAGAAGTAAATATTCATATGACTTTAGTAACCTATTCTGCTGTATACCAGAGGAGGAAAATCATGAAAGCTTGCAGATCTGCCCAATACATTTGTTATGTTAGCACCAGAATACAAAATTATTTTATCTGAATTGTTTACTAGACCTTGTGGAAAATATTGATATGAACCAAAGCAAGGTTTAAGGTCTGAGACTAGGAGCATAGTCTTTTGTACACGGTGAGTTGGAGTTAGAAAGTTTATGCTCAGTGAGGTCAGAAAATTCAGTGCTTCCTTAATAAACATGGTTCCTTAACAAATATCCCGTGGAGGAAGAGATGGACTCTGAGAACTGGTTTACTGATATACACTACAACTGTAAGCACAGGAATTCCATGCTTGCAGCTCTCCCTGCTGCTAGCTAGAGCTCTTTGTAGCAGACCTGCAGTTGCTAGCATGGTTGACCTCTGCTCTCCTATCTGACTTTCCTTGATCTTTCTCCCCCCAGCTCAGGTATATCTAGTGTTTTCCTTGCTGTCTCCTTACTGTGCACTTTCTTATATGTATGGGAAATCAAGTCCTTGGAGCTTGATCTATAGTAGGAAAAATACCTATTGTTGACAGTTCATCCTTACTTTAGAACATCGTTCAGCACAGGAGTTACACCTGCTGCTGACATTCATTGATAATAACAGGTAATCTACCAGTGATATATATAATATATCCTGTTCTCTTCCATGGAAATTATTCTACTGATTTTTCACATTTGTACCATTATGGCGAGAACCTACTCTGTCCCTTTCTGTTGTGAGAGATCTTCCAAAATCTTCTGTCCTCCTCTATGTGTCAGAAAAGATTGAAGGAAAGCCTTCAGTCCTTCTCAAAAATGCATGAAGTGGGAACTTCCCAGGTTAGAAGTGCATACATTATTATTTACTATATGTATTGTAGTAGTATCTAGGAGCCTTAGTCAGGGACCAGGACTCCATTTAATAGGCACTGTACAGACAAATAACAAAAAAGACAATTCCCACTCCAAAGAGCTTGTAATCTACAAATACTTCATCATTTCCTACTCCAAAACCCTGTTAGTCTGGTGAGAAGCACGGTCAGAGTTCCTGCTAGTGTTTGCACTGCTGACATCAATGCTAGTATAGGGCAGCTGGGTTATTTCCAAAAGCGGAAATAATGAGCTGATACAGAGATAGGAAACTGTATCCTCAGTCTTGCTTGTTGCTAAATCAGTATAATCTTTAACAGGAAAAATCATATAATATAAGCAAGTCCATCTTAAAATTAATATGTATAACACCATTTTCAGAAATCCAGCAAAACTGCGCTCATGTTCCCCATCTAAATTTTCTCCTATTGTTTTGTTTCTTCTCCCAAAAGTCTGTTTCAACTGTTGTATGTTTCTATATGTTTTAATCCCTTCTAAAAACATTCAAATATTAAGTTAAAGATTAATTTCAAAGTCACCATCATACACACTCTAGCCAAGTTCTGTGTGTCACTGATATCTATGCATGCGGTTTAGACAAAGGGGCATAAACCAGAACTTACATTAAAATGAATCTCTGCCTAAGACTCAATATTGAGACAGTGATGTAACAGCTATGCAATTCCCCACTCAAGTAGGCATGGTTCTAGTCTTACTGAAATACATTATGTACTAATGAATCTCCATTGACATTAGTGGAGTTTCTTCTGAGTTATACTAGTGTATCTGAGATCAGCATTGGACCCATGTGGCTTTAATCACCTGAGGCCTGATCAATCAATAGGCACAGGATACCTGGTGAATTGGAGCAGGATCAGGTCCTGAGTTGTTAAGCCAACTACTTAGGATATTGAGACGGTCTACTGTAACGGTGTTTTAAGTGTAACCCTCATCTCAAAAATAAAAATGTATTTAAGTAAAATTATTGGTTTCATACATACATCCCTTTCTTACAGTTCCTTTATTTTTTTCCCCAGGTTTGTTCTAAATTTAAGAGGTAGGACTGAAGAGCCAAAGTCCTCCTATCGCTACAGCAAAGAATTGGTCTCTATTGTCTCATCTCTTGTAAGTAATTTATACAAGTTATACCAGTTGCAAATTAAGTCATTTATGCTGTTCTCACTCAGTTTCTCATCTGCTCTGCATTATGTTTTGTTTATGTTGGTAAGGCTTCCCTCTTGTGGAGCTGATTTCCCTTAAATTCTCGCCTCCTTTCCTCCTCCCAATGGATACCTGAAGAATGTATCTCACTAGAAGATTTACCCGGCATTGCTCAGGTCCTTAACTCAATTAATATTTGGATTTGGGAAAATTATTCTTCTATTTGCAGTTTTTATATTCAATTTTAGTGGGCCAAATTTGGGCACATGTATATAGGAAAAGAGGTAGACAGCCAGGGAACAAATGCTGCTCCTTGATATGTGAGGTGCTCTTCTAGCAAAGGGACATGTATACTCTTCCTGGCAGTCTGCTTTTCAAGAATGAGCTTAGTAGGATTACAAAGTTTATATTATTCTGTTTTGTTCCTTAATGTTTATGTACCTTCTTCTGCAGCTAGAAACAAAATAGGACCTGAATTTGTTCCAAGGCCTATAAATTGGGTAAATTCAGAGAAAAGCTATCAAGTGTAGATATTATCCAGTCAGTGGTTTCCTTTTCCTTTATATTTTGTTTTGTGTATAAGAATGCAATGTTTTGTATTTGAAAAAGTGTTGGCATTCTACAAAACCCTAGTAGACAAAATGGGGAGGAATCATAAAAAATCATAAAGTAGTCACAATATGTAAAAGTTAACTTATATTTGCTATATCAGATTCAATATTGAATTCAAAGTCTAGACGTTTGGAATCAATGCATGACCTTTCTCTTTTTCAGAACAATTTCCTCTCATTATTAGACATCATAGACATTAAACAAATACTAATGGGTTGCCTTCTCCCCTTTTAATCAAAATGTGATCTACTTTCTATTTTTAGGAGCTAAAATTTGAATTGGCACACACAATTTCAAAACAACACCTATTATTGTCATAAAAAAGTTCAACCATGATATAATGTTTCCCACTTGTGAGTATTTCTATAATTTCACAGAACCACAAATTAGTTGTTTTTCCATGCCAGAAAATGCTTTAGGCAAGGTTTTGCAACAAAGCCTTGCCGAAAGCTCTCTATAGGGAATAGTAATGAATTTATGCAGTTTAAAATACAACTTGTATCAAAGGATGTTAATTAAAATATATTTTGTTGAATGAGTAGGAAGAAAAGGGAGGAGGCATGTGGCTGGGCCAATACTGTGAATGTTTTTTATGGATTAGTGTATCTCAGGCTACATCTAGACTGCAGGCTTCTTTCGAAAGAAGCTTTTCTGGAAGAGATCTTCTGGAAAAAAATTTCAAAATAGAGCATCTACACAGCAAAAGCGCATCTAAAAAACGATCTGCTTTTTCGAAAGATAGCATCCACATTGATTGGACACTATCTACATATAAGGCCACCCCGAACCAGTTCAGGCAGGGCATGAGGTAAGAAGTTGCTTCCGAGTGCTGTTGCCTAAGCCTGGCTGAGAGACACACTTAAAGGGATCCCCTTGGATAGCTGTTCCTTTGCTTCTGCTGCATGCTTGCCTACCTCTCTGAGGGACAGCAAAGCATTAGCAGTGCGTGTTCTGGTTGCCCAGCTTTTGCACGCCACAGTATTCTTCGTGACTTGGAGCCAGAGGTGCCCCTGAGCTTGCGATGGCCCCACACGGCCATACTGCAGTTTCTGCAACTGTTTGTGCAGGCTGCCTTTATGGCCCTGCACGAGCTCGACACCAAGCTCATCCTTGAGACCCTCTCCCTGTGTGCAGGAGCAAGACCCTTGCAACCGCACCCCACAGTGGAGAGATGGTTTTGGAGGCTGGACACCAGTTCCGACTCATGGGACCGGCTGGTTATGGAGCGATGAGACGACCAGCAGTGGCTCCAAAACTTCCGCATGCAGAAGGCCACCTTTTTGGAGCTGTGTGCCTGGTTCGCCCCTGCCCTCCAACGACGTGACACCCACCTGCGGCCCGCCATCCCTCTGGAGAAGCGGGTCTCCATTGTCGTCTAGAAGCTCGCCATCCCAGACACCTACTGGTCAGTGGGCAACCAGTTCAGTGTGGGGAAGATCACCGTTGGGGCCCTCCTTATGGAGGTAAGGCACTCTCGGGGTGCAGTCCCTGCAGGGGCGGGGGGGGAGTCCTGGAAAGGGGACCCTAGGGAAAGGGGTGGGAGGCTGAGGGGGTGGGCTGGGGTTGGGGGAAGCCCCGTCCCTTGGGGGTTGTGCTGTCCTGCCCAAACACAGCCCTGCTGCTGGGGAGTGGCCTCATAGGGGGTGGTTCCTGGGGTATTTGAGGGGGAGAGGGGAGAGGGGCAGGCACCTCCCAAGGGTTCAGGTACCCCCTCTCTTATTCTCTGTTTTGTGTGTTTCTTTGTCTCCTTCTACAGATTGTGAGGGCCATCAACTCCATCCTGCTGCTCAGGGTCATCTGCCTGGGAGACCTGGACCCAATCGTCACATGATTTGCCACCCTGGGGTTCCCTAACTGTGGTGGAGCGGTAGATGGAACCCACATCCCAATCTGCTCACCAACTCATTGAGCGGCCCAACACATAAACCGCAAGGGCTACTTCTCGATGGTGCTGCAGGCCCTGGTCAAACACCATGGACAGTTCACGGACATTTTTGTCAGGTGGTCAAACAGGGAGGAACTAGTAGGGGAAGTAGAGGTGGGTGACAACCTGGGAAGCAGTGATCATGAGATGGTAGATTTTAGGATCCTGACCAAAGGAAGAAAGGAGAGTAGCAAAATACATACCCTGGACTTCAAAAAAGCAGACTTTGACTCCCTCAGAGAACTGATGGGCAGGATTCCCTGGGATGCTTACATGAAGAGGAAAGGAGCCCAGGAGAGCTGGCAGTATTTTAAAGAAGCCTTATTGAAGGCACAGGAAGAAACCATCCCAATGTGCAGTAAGAAAAGCAAATATGGTAGGCAACCAGATTGGCTTACCGGGAAAATCCTTGGTGAGCTTAAACACAAAAAGGAAGCTTACAAGAAGTGGAAACTAGGACAGATGACTAGGGAGGAGTATAAATATATTGCTCGAGAATGCAGGGGTGTTATCAGGAAGGTGAAAGCGCAATTGGAATTGCAGCTAGCAAGGAATGTGAAGGGTAACAAGAAAGGTTTCTACAGGCATGTTAGCAATAAGAGGGTGTGGGGCCCTTAGTGGATGAGGGAGGTAACCTAGTGACAGATGATGCGGGAAAAGCTGAAGTACTCAATGCTTTCTTTGCCTCTGTCTTCACAGACAAGGTCAGCTCCCAGACTAATGCACTAGGCAACGCAGTATAGGAAGGAGGTGGACAGCCCTTGGTGGGGAAAGAACAGGTTAGGAACTATTTAGAAAAGCTAAACATACACAAATCCATGGGTCTGGATTTAATGCATCCGAAGGTTCTGAGGGAGTTGGCAAATGTCATTGCAGAGCCTTTGGCCGTATCTTTGAAAACTCTTGGAGATCGAGAGAGATCCCAAATGATTGGAAAAAGGCAAATGTAGTGCCCATTTTTAAAAAAGGGAAAAAGGACAATCCAGGGAACTACAGACCAGTCAGCCTTACCTCAGTCCCCAGAAAAATCATGGAGGGGATCATCAAGGAATCCAGTCTGAAGCACTTGGAAGAGAGGAAAGTGATCAGGAATGGTCAACATGGATTCATGAAGGGCAAGTCGTGCCTGTTACAGAATTGTTCATGGTTGTATATTGGTTGTAGAAATATGTATGAACAGTTATAAATATGTATTAGATAAATCATGACATTCTCAATGACATCATTAACTATCTTGTTTTTGTTTTCTTTGTAAATGAGGATCGGTTAGGCATGAATATTCATGGGCTAGGGTAGAGGACCTATCAATTTAAAACATACTTATGTTTATGTAAATGCATCCTCTCAACACCCAATCAATTCAAAAGAACTCTCATGAATAATGCATGAGTCTCACCTATATAAGGCTGTGTCACACCGGGGTGCTTGAGGGGTTCGGTTCGGTTAGTTTTGGGTTCGGTTAGGTTAGGTTTGCTTTGGTTGCATGTTTGTTCGTCAGGTCGCGTCGGTCCATGCATGTCGGCCGTCGTTGTGTCTGTTCGACGGGCGCGTCAGATTTAGATAGGGTTCTGCCTTTAGTGTAAGGCTAGGCATAGGCATAGTTTAGACCACGATCGCCGTTCCAGCTGTCCGAAGAGCAGGAAGAGGTGTCGGCACCATACGGAAGACTTGAGTCAGTGCATCCGACTTCCGTCATTCTTTGAGGGACTCCTGGCTGTTCCTCTCCCGAGGCCCGGAAGGACCAAAGGATTGAGGTCGCCAGCAACGCTACAATCGTCCCTGCGTCTAGACTATGTAAATATTCTTTATGTTCGTGTTTTAACCTTTCTTGCTTGTTTGTTATCTATGTTAATATAGTCTTGTGGTTTAAATTTTACTTAAAGTGTCAGTATTTATTTATGCGCCACAAACCAATGACCAATTAAAGGACCGACCGGTGATAGATATGGTATTTGGTGTCCACATTTTGTAATCTTCTTAAATTTAGTTGGCTAATTGGCATCTCAGATCAATTATTTAAGTTACCTCGAGTAACATGCCTGACCAACCTGATTAGCTTCTATGATGAGGTAACTGGCTCTGTGGATATGGGGAAGTCAGTGGATGTGATATACCTTGACTTTAGCAAAGCTTTTGATATGGTCTCCCACAATATTCTTGCCAGCAAGTTAAGGGAGTATGGATAGGATAAATGGACTGTAAGATGGATAGACAGCTGGCTAGAATGTCGGGCCCAACAGATTGTGATCAATGACTTGATGTCAGGTTGGCAGTCAGTTTCTAGCGGAGTGCCCCAAGGATTGGTTCTAGGACCGGTTTTGTTCAACATCTTTATTAATAAGCTGGATGAGGGGATGGATTGCACCCTCAGCAAGTTTGCAGATGACACTAAACTAGGGGGAGAGGTAAATACGCTGGAGGGAAGGGATAGGGTCCAGTATGACCTATACAGATTAGAGGATTGGGCCAAAAGAAATCTGATGAGGTTCAACAAGGACAAGTGCAGAGTCCTGCACTTGGGACGGAAGAATTGTTACCAGATTTGCCCAATACTCTGGGGTACGCTCATTTATTAGGGTTACTCTTATGGGACTGGGAGGAGGTTAACAATTCTATCAGTGTGCTACTTGTGCTCTCATCTGGAGCTGAATTCTCCCTGCTGCCAATTCCCCCTCCCACTGGAGCTCTCCTGCAGGAACTAGATTCCTCAGGATGGGGTTCTTCCCACCTTAGCAACACACACAGACACTCACACCCACTAACAGAGCACGCCTGAGAGGACTGGGTAATCAGCACTCACAAGCTGACCCCTCATATGTCTCTGGATTCAGCAGGCTGGGTTTAACAGCAATGCCACACTGCACCCTCATAAGCCTTTGGACTCAGTGGGCTGGATTAAACAGCACTTTAAGTTGCCATCCTCATAAGCCCCCAGGTTCAGCCCCCTCTTACCCCGACTTTCACACCACAATCATTCACTGGTAAACCACACAATGAGCAAATCCCACAGGATTTTGGGCACTACAGGGATCTTTAGCTTGGGTACAAGAAGAGTTGTTTCAGAGCGAATGGGGAAGCCAAAACAACACCCCTTGAGGAAGAGTGAGCGAAAGAGAAAGAAAGAGAGAGAAGCAACCAGCTTAACAATGAAAGTTATTTATTATAAATAGGGAGCCAAACACACAAAACAGTTAAAATATTAAATCTAAATTGAAACTGATTACAAATATTAAGGCTAGCTAACCATATAACAGTTTACATAGGGAAGAGTCAGGAGGCTATGCTTGCAGGGGGAAGAGAGAGAAGGTACATCTAGACTACAGGCTTTTGTCGACAGAAGTTTTGTCGACAGATACTGTCGACAAAGCTTCTGTCGACAAAGAGCGTCTAGATTACATCCAGTTCTGTTGACAAAGCAAGCCGCTTTGTCGACATGACAGTGTAGACGCAAAGGGCAGTGTAGATGCAATAAACGCCTTCTGTCGACAGAACTCTGTCGACAGAAGGTGTTATTCCTTGTAGAATGAGGTTTACAGCCGTCGACAAAACTGCTGAGTTCTGTCGACGTTATGTCGACAGAACTCATCAGCAGTGTAGACGCAGGAGTAGTTTTGTCGACAAAAGTCCACTTTTGTCGACAAAACCCTGTAGTCTAGACACACTCGGGAGAGCGGGAGACCTCACCACTCCATGGAGCTTGCACTGATCGGGGTTCCCAGATGGTGTTGGGAGCTGGGGGTCCAGAGGGCAGGAGACAAGCAGAGCAGAGCCCCTAGCACGATCAGACAGGAGATGAAGAAATCTCAATGGAACTGATGCAGTTTAAATCCAGGTATCAGAACAGTTTTTCTTGGGCAAGGGTAGGAGTTTTTATAGGGATAGGACAATAGTTTGAAGAGAACACTGGATTTGTTTATGGGTAAACAGAGGCGAGACAATAGAGAATGATCACACCTGGTTATGGGTGATGTTCCTTGAAGGAGCTCACAAAGCAACTAGTCAGTTTCAGTATTTTGGATGTCAATAGGATCCATTACTAGAATTGGTCTGATAACGACTAATTTGGGTGCGAGCAGGCTTGGGTTCATTAGCATGTGGAGCAGAGATTTCCCATTAGTCAGTGCTTTTCTCTGCTTTCAGTATCCCATAGTTCAGTGCAGTTCCTGCTTTGGAAGAGCTGGTCTCCATTCTGTATGCTAATGGAGATGACTCTCTGTTCTATCTTCCATGCAGATGAGGCTGGGGTGTTTCCTTAATCGTATCACCCTTGTCTGAAGCAGTTTAGGTGTGTCTTCCCTGGCCTTTCAATTGCTTTGTCTTTGATTCTAGCAGAAGCCTGAGAGAGGAGAATGGTTTTCCATGAGTGTCACTCTCTGGCTCCCCAAGAGCAGAGGGCTGGTAGGTAACAGAATCCCAAGCATTGTTACAGGTTGGGGACCAACTGGCTAAGTAGCAGTTCTGCAGAAAAGGACCTGGGGATTACAGTAGTTGAGAAGCTGGATATGAGTCAACAGTGTGCCCTTGTAGCCAAGAAGGCTAATGCATTAGGAGGAGTATTGCCAGCAGATCTAGAGAAGTGATTATTCCCCTTTATTCGGCTCTGGTGAGGCCATATCTGGAGTATTGTGTCCAGTTCTGGGCCCCCCACTATAGAAACGATGTAGACTCATTGGAGAGAGTCCAGTGGAGGGCAACCAAAATGATTAGGGGGCTGGAGCGCATGACCTATGAGGAGAGACTGAGGGATTTGGGTTAGTTTAGTCTGCAGAAGAGAAGAGTGAGGAGGGATTTGATAGCAGCCTTCAACTTCCTGAAGGGAGGTTCCGAAGAGGATGAAGAGAGGCTGTTCACAGTAGTGACGGATGGCAGAACAAGGAGCAATGGTCTCAAGTTACAGTGGGGGAGGTCTAGGTTGGATATTAGGAAAAACTATTTTACTAGGAGGGTGTTGAAGTACTGGAATGGGTTACCTAGGGAGGTGGTGGAATCTCTATCCCTAAAGGTTTTTAAGTCTCGGCTTGATAAAGCCCTGGCTGGGTTGATTTAGTTGGGATTGGTCCTGCTTTGGGTAGGGGGCTGGACTTTATGACCTCGTGAGGTCTCTTCCAGCTCTGATTCTAAGAAGGGGGAGGCCTTCCTACTGGGGTGGGGAACAGAGGCCGGCCGTGAAGGGAGGGCCTTCAAGCACCCGCGGACAGCTGCCATCCGCCAGGCCCATCAGTTGGGGGTGCGCATCTGGGAGGCCCTGAGGGAGAGTTTCTCCCAAGGACCCCAGTAACTCTCCCCAGGGCCTCCCCACTAGGGGCCTGTGCCTTGTATCCCTTTCCCACCACAAGTCCTCCCTTCCAGTGCTGGCTTTAGGAAGTGCGGGGCCCAATTCGAACAGTTTCGACGGGGCCCCGGCAGCCAGGATTTTTTGTTGAGCAAAAAAAAAAACCAACTCACTGCACACAAAAAAAGAGTGACAGCCCCTTTGAATCCCCAGTGCGTGACCCAAACATGTGCGGGCGGTAAATGCTAATGTGAAATGATCCTGAATTAAATCATGAAATAAAAAAATCGCTGAATTAAATTATGAAATAAAAGTAAAACTCGTATTGTGGTAGAGAAAAAGAAAATAACTAAAAAACTAAATGTCTGGAAAAACAAAAATAAGGGAGATAGGAGCGCAAGTTTGTTAAAAACAGGAAGTTGCTTTAGATCAGTGGTCTCCAACCTTTTTACACCCAAGATCACTTTTTAAATGACAGAACAAGCCAAGATCTACCGCCCCGCCCCTTCCTTGAAGCCCCGCCCTCTCTATTCTCCTCCTCTCCATCACTTGCTATTCCCAACCCTTATACTGCTGCTTTTTTTCCCCAATTCTGTAGGAAGAAGTTTTTCCAACATTTGGCCTGTCTAGACTGGACCAAATGTCAGAAAACCCCTTCTTTTGGAAGCCCCCTTATTCCTCATGGAAAGAGGAATATAGGGGTGACCGAAAGATCATGTTTGCTCTTCCACTAAAAGAAGTGGAAGAACAAACGCATCCCTGGATGCAGAAGAGTTTTTCTGGGATATCTCTGGAATCCTGAAAAATTCCTGCTGTCTAGCCGTACCCTTGCTGGGTTGAGACAGGATGTGTAGGCTCTGGGGTGGGAATGAGGGATTTGGGTGTGGGAAGGGGTGAGAGGTGCAAGCTCTGGGAGGAAATCTGGATGCAGGAGAAGGTGGATAAGGGAACACTTGCTCAGGGAAGGGGCTCCAGGCTGGGCAGTGTTGGGGTCAGATGTAGGGTTTGGGTACTAAGCAAGCCACAGACTTCTGGATGTGAGGGTTCAGGAATTTGGTTTGGGGTATGTGAAGGGCTCAGGGCAGGGGGTTCCAGTGTATGACAGGCTCAGATGTAGGGTCTGGGGGAAAGGGGAGTGCAGGAGTGTTATGATGCTGTGGCCAGATGGGGGCTTGGCACTAATTGGGGGTTTGTTGGCCAGGCTTCATTTTTAAATAAAATAGTATGTCAAACACAAAAAGTTTCTGCATTGTCTTTATTCTGAGAAGTGCAGGGAACCTGTTTTGAGTCAGGGGTCACTGACCCACAGAAAAGTCAGTTGGGGCCACACAAGTGAGCTGCAAAAAGAACCTCCTCCCCAAGCTTCACTAATGTGGCCCCAACTGTGTTGGTGGGAGCAGGGGACATAGTACTGGGGACAGGGTGCCCGTGGGGACATGTTTCTGCGGCTGGGGAGAGGGAACAGGGGAGTGGGGAGAGGGAACAGGGGGCCGGGAGGGGAGAAGGAACAGGTGGCCAGTGGGGACAGGTTTCTGCGGCTAGGGAGAAGGAACAGGGGAGTGGGGTGTGGGAACAGGGGACCGGGAGGGGAGAGGGAACAGGGTGCCAGTGGGGACAGGTTTCTGTGGCTGGGGAGAGGAACAGGGGAGTGGGGAGAGGGAACAGGGGGCTAGGAGGGCAGGGAATAGGGTGCCAGTGGGGACAGGTTTCTGAGGCTGGGGAGTGGGGAGAGGGAACAGGAGGGGAGTGGGGGCAGAGAGTCCCCTGCGCCCGCCTCCTCCCAGGATTCCCCCCCGCCCGCCAGAGGAAAGCCGCCCAAAACCCCTCCTGCGCCTGCCCCGGGGCCAAACCCCCCTCCTGCGGCACAGCCAAAACCCCTCCCGCCGCTGCGCCAGCCCTGGGGCCAAACCCCCCTCCTGCGGTAAAGACAAAACCCCTCCCGCAGTCCCACGCCTGCCCTGGGAGCCGGGGCCAAACCCCCCTCCCGCGGTGGGGCCAATCCCCTGCTCGCACCTGCCCCGACTCCGGGGTCAAAACTCCCTTCTGCGGCACAGCCAAAATCCCTCCCACCACCGCGCCTGCCCTGGGGCCAAACCCCTCTCCC
Organism: Rafetus swinhoei; assembly: GCA_019425775.1. NCBI lineage: Eukaryota > Metazoa > Chordata > Testudines > Trionychidae > Rafetus > Rafetus swinhoei. The sequence continues at coordinate 34,288,405 of CM033439.1, read as the reverse complement.
GCGGCGGGGCCAAACTCCCGCAGCGCAGCCAAAATCCCTGCACTTGACTCACCCCTCTTGAGTCCTGTGGTCACGGTGCAGTGAAGCTGCCGGTGCCACATTCCTCCTCCTCTTCCGGGGCCGACACCCCCCCCCACAGCGCGCCTGGCACGCTACAGAGCTGTGGGAGGGGAGCAGCCAGCGCACTTCCAGAATCCCCGGAAGTGGCACAAAGCTGCTTCAGGAAGGACTTCCGTCCATCTCGTGGGAAGCCAGCACTACGCTGGTACTGCTAGGTAATGGGGCTTCTCGGGGGTTGGGGAAATGGGGAATGGGGGGCCCCGAAAGCTCGTGATCGGCTGGTCGAGGCCTCGATCGCGATCGACAGGTTGGGGGACTGCAGAGGCGCGAGGCCCTCTTAGGTGCAGGGCCCGATTCGGGGGAATAGGTTGAATCAGCCTAAGGCCAGCCCTGCTCCCTTCCCTGAACTCTGAATATACATACCTGTTTTGATTTCAACAAAACGAACTTTGTATTTTTCTTTCAATAAAATAAACTGGGGAAGAGGGGGGATGAGAACCTGGAGGTGGGAGGGAAGAGGGGGCTGAGAACTTGGAGGGGGCTCAAGGCTAGGAGTGGTGTAGAGGGGGCTAGAAGTGACACCTCAGGTCCGGGGACCTCAGCGAACTTGGGGTTGGGTGGGGCCTGGGACAAGAGGGGGGTGGGTTGGAGCAGGGTCAGGGATTGAAGGGGGCCAGGGAGAGGGAGCAGAGGCATCGCTTAGGGGGCAGGGGAGGGGGAATGGGCATAGCAGGGGGGCAGGAGATTGGGAGGCAGGACCAGGGACAGCAGATGGGTGTGCCATCATTTCATACATGACGGCACACATGTTGTCGCCCTGCCGCACAAGCTGGTCCCACATGCAGCTCCACCACTCAGCGTCCTCCTGGACCTTCTGCGCCAGGGTCTGCTGCATGTCATGCAGGCTGCCCACATGCTGCCTCAGGAGGTCTTTGTGGACCCTCATGCGCTTTCGAGTCCCCCGGCTGCCTCGACTGGTATGGATCACCTCTCAGCGATGGCTGGTCCAGCTGTGGAGAATAAAAAGGGAGAGGCAGTCAGTCAGCCATGCAGACACTGTCCCTGAGGCCATGCCCTCCTCTGTGAGCAGCGACCAACAGTCCTGTTCCCAGAGGTCAGTGATATCCTGTGAGCAAGGTCATGTATGGCCTGCACAGCAGGCCCCGCTTCACAGGAAACATGCTGCCCACTTCCCACCCCCACAGAGAAGCAGTCAAGTGAAGTGTCAGGATCCCATGACTGGCTGGGAGAGGGGCCTGGAGCAGCCTGGCCTCCATGGGGCCCGCACACATATCTGCACTGGGCAGCGCTGTCCGCAGAAGTGGGTGGTGCCTTACGCAGGCAGACATGCCCGTGTGCTGTGTGCGGCGCTCCTCGGTGTTTTATGGGGTTGTGCTTGTGCCCTTGTGCCCAGCCTGCTTCCAGCGGTGGCTGGTGGTGGGAGGGTATCCCCCCCCCAGGGGCCAGATGTGTATGTGGCCTCCCCTGAGCCTATGAGCAAGATCCAGGGGGGTACTCCAAGGATGCCTCCTAAGATCGCATGGCACATACCCAGTGCTGCACATGATTCCACGTGCACCAACTGCAGCACGATGTCTGGGCCGAGAAGGCTGAGCGACAATCGCACCCCATCCCCTCTGCACCCATCTCCCCTCCCCATGTGTGTGGAAAACTGAGAGCACTCACCTGATGATCTCTCCCCACCTTCAGAGGATGCTTGAGACTCGTCCAGGCCCTGGGGTACCAGCTCCAGGGTCAGTGTCAAGGTGCTGGCTGTTGTTACTCAGTAGCGACAATGAAATTGATAGAATTTGAACTAGGATCTGATCTTGATTTTGATTTTGTTCCTGACACCAGAAGCACAGGTCCCTCGACACTGTATCTATCACCAGTAGATTCTTATGGCCCCAGTAAAAACGCAACTCAGATATAATTTTAACCAATCTTAAAGAATTTGAACAGTACACAGCATGTGACAACACAGAACCGCAGTAAACCTACCCCAGTAAACCTACAACCAGTAAACCTACCCCACACCCGCGAACCAGAAGAGAGAAGATAGTAAAGGATTCCCCAATACAACAAGGTAAGTTAATATACTTTACAGGTGTCTGGCTCAGATGGAAGATGACACTTACAGATGGAGGAAGGAGGCAAGCCTAGGACCTTCTTCTGTTCAGCAGGGGAACCTGCTGTCAGGGAGGAACACTAGGTGATCCCACGGAGATGTTCCAGTTTGGATTAATCACAGATTCCTTGAGCTCCCGAGGGCTTTCAGCACAAGGGCCAGGATTCCGGAATGAGGCAAAGGAACCTAAGAGCTCTGCTGGATGTCCCCAGACACAAATCTCCACACCCTTCAGTGGAGGCTGTAACGGGAGGCGCCCACAGCAGCTCAGAGATTCCAATCCTCAGGCAGCTTCTATTCTGTAGCCGGATGGTAGGCCTCACTCGAGCCTTCGCCACGGAGTGACAGCAGGATGACCAGAATCAGCAACAAGCCAAGGAACGGAGGACCGAAGGACCCAGCAGCAAAGTGTTCAGGAGGAGAAGAGCAAGAGCCCCTCAGGTAACAGTTCTTTAAAGTTCCTTAGGCGGGAAAAGCAGTAAGGGCGCTGAGTGCACTGTCTCTGTGCCGTGTGCAAAATGTCCCATGCCGTGTGCAGCGTAGTGCACACCTGAGGTGATTTCAGCTTTGGCAGGAAAAACCAGATGAAGCTGGTTTTCCAGTGCAGGGCACAAACCAAGATGGAGTTTAGTGAGACAAAATGGAGTCCATTGTCCAAGATGGAGTTTGTTAAAACAACATGGAGTCCATCATAATAATAAAGAGTCTTTAGTCCTTACACTGTGTTCTCCTCCTCCTGCCCCTGCTGTCCCTCGTCATCCTCCTCTGCTGCGAGCTCCGGGCGGGCGACCCTGAGTGTCTTGAGCCTTGAGTGTGCCACCACGGGTGGGGAAAGGCTTCCCCACCCCCTAGGATCTGGTGGAGCTCCTGGTAGTAGGGACAGGAGTGGGGTCCTGCCCTGGAGCAAGAGTTGTGCTCCCTGGCATAGCCTTGGCATAGCTCTTTAATTTTACTCCGGACCTGTTATAAGATCCGGGGTGGGGTGTCCCCTCTCCACCAGGGTCTCAGCCATGTGCCCATAAAAGTCTGCGGTTTCGGTGCCAGGAGTGGAGATCCTGCAGGGTCTTCTTCTCCCCCCCCCACAGCTCGAGGAGGGACAGGGTCTCCGTTCTGGACCAGGAGGGCGCACGCCGTTTGCTACCGCTGGCAGGGTCCTGGGAGCCCTGGTGGTGCTCCCTGTGAGGGCCAGGAGGATCTCAGGGGCTTGTGGCTGGGCCATGGGTGGTAATGCCTGTGGCAGGGAGAGCCACGTGGTCAGGTGCTGCTCCTAGGGCCGGCTTACTGCCACAAGGCTTGTCCAGGGTGTCTGCAGCTTTAAGACTATAGAGTTGTGATTAGTTTGGATGGAGTGTCCACCAGGGCACCTGTGTTATTTCCTGGAAGCCTTTCTTTTAAAAAAAACCCCTCTTCCACATGCACACATGCCTTTTTCCAAAAGAGCTCTTTCGGAAAAAGGCTTCTTCCTCATAGAAAGTGGTTTACCACTGTCGGAAAAACCCCTCTGTTCTTTCCACTTTCTGTCGAAAGAATGCAATAGCAATGTTCATGTAAGTGTTGTTTTTCCGGAAAAACACTGGAGTGTAGACATACCCTCAGTTCTTCTATTTTTCTTGTTACTCTGAGTAGTCTTTGTTAAAGCTGTTTGTTTGAGAGATCCTAGAATGCCTAAAAACAAACCTAAACTTAAATAGGGAATAAATAAACCTGCTGAAATATATAGTGATAGAGATGCAGCCGTGTTAGTCTGGTCTAGCTGAAACAAAAGACAGAACTATGTAGCACTTTAAAGACTAACAAGATGGTTTATTAGGTGATGAGCTTTCGTGGGCCAGACCCACTTCCTCAGATCAATATGTGGAAGAAAATCGGCACAACCATATATACCAAAGTGATACAATCAAAAATGAGCATGTGAAATTGACAAATCTGTTCTAAAATTTGATTTGTCAATTTCACATGCTCATGATTGTATCACTTTGGTATATATGGTTGTGCCGATTTTCTTCCACATATTGATCTGAGGAAGTGGGTCTGGCCCTAATAAACCATCTTGTTAGTCTTTAAAGTGCTACATAGTTCTGTCTTTTGTTTCTGCTGAAATATATGACATTCTTCCAGGATTTGGGCCTGTTCACATTTGCATTCACACCAACAAGAGATACAGATCTAGCATACCAAACAATGTAAGATTTGCTTGTCAGAGCATTTTAGTTACAACTTAAAAATGATTCTGGTACTATAGTTGCAACAGATACACAGTTTTAAAGCTTTAATTCAAGATTTTAGAATCCTAAGAGAAATTTAAGCAATGGAAATAATTATCATAGTGCATCATGCTCTTTTAACTGAGGATTCTAAATTAATATAAAGGGTTGAGAAATCAAACTGATGGTGCAGAAAATCTGTTCGGATTAAGAAATAGCAGATTGGCAAGAGTTAATACAGGTTTGGCAAGAGTTAATACAGGTGTGGAGATAGGACAAATAGATTTTTTTTAAATTTTGCAATAGGCTGTGATGAAGTTGAGGATAAATACTTTTGATGTTATACAAATTGTGTTGTGGTAAATTTAATCCTCGGAAAAACTGTTTTTTGAATGAGAAATAAACTTTTAAAATTAGCATGGATAATTGAGTTTAGTTCATATTTCTCTCATTGGAAGTTTTTGTCTAGTGATTTAAAGCATGGGACTTGTGGGACTTGGAACTAGAAGCCTCTAAATGTAACCCTTGTTATTTTTTTTTTCTGGGCGTGGGGGATGGAATCACTTAAACTTTCTGCCTCATTTTTCCTATTTGTGAAATGGGTTTATTAATAAGTACATGTTGTACAGGGTGAGTTGGAGGATTAATGAGTTAGTATTTGTCCAGCAATGAAGGATGAAAATTATATGAACTCTAAGAATTATTATTTTATTTAATTTTGATTCTAGTCCTCTTGTTCTCTAGCTATGGAAATTATGAATGCTAGAACAAAATACAATACGTTCTATTATGCTGAAGGTTAAACCTATGTCCTCTTGTCTCCATTGAATGTAATGATATTTCTGATTAAGAAGGAAGTATATTGCACTAAAATGGTTGAGCACTTTGACTCACATGGGTCTGCTACTTTTTCTTAATTTAATGGCCCATTTTTATTCCTAGTTGTTGCTGCTATCATATTTATTGTAACTTATTATTTTTGCAGAGGTGTGATGAAGGTGTCGTGGTGCAAAGATTGAGATTTACCATATTCTGAAATGGGTTTGACTTAATTGATAAGAGTTTTGGCTCTATGATTTGAGGCGCTAATTTGGTGAAACCTGATTTGTACATTAAGGGGGAAGTATCTCTAGTTGCTTTTCTTTTAAAATCCAGGGCTGTGTCTACACTGGCACCCTTTTTCGGAAAAGGGATGCTAATGAGACACAAGCGCAGTCTAAATCGGCGGGATTTAAATATCCCCGCGGTATTTGCATGAACATGGCTGCCGCTTTTTTCCGGCTCGGGGTTTTGCCGGAGAAAAGCACCAGTCTAGACGCGATCTTGCGGAAAATAAACCCTTTTTCAAGAATAATCTCCTTTCAAGTAGGAATAAGAGATCTTGCGGAAAAGGGTTTATTTTCCGCAAGATCGCGTCTAAACTGGCGCTTTCTCGGCAAAACCCGAGCAGCCGAAAAAGCGGCAGTTATGTTCATGAAATACCGCGGGGATATTTAAATCCCCGATTTAGAATTGCGCTGTGTCTCATTAGCATCCCTTTCGAAAAAACCAGTGTAGACACAGCCATACCTCTGATTAAGTCATTCTTCTTACTCCAAGTTGCATAAATTCTACCCCAATGGTTCTCAACCAGGGATATGGTCTTCTAGGGGTTACATCAGCTTATTTAGATATTTGCCTAATTTTACAACAGACTACAGAAAAACACTAGCAAAGTCAGTACAAAATAAAATTTCACATACTTGCATGTTTATACTGCTCTATATATTATATATTGATATGCAAGTACAATATTTTTTTCCAGTTTATTTATTTTACAATTGATTTATTTATGTGGTAAAAATGAGAAAGTAAGTAATCTTTCAGCAATAGTTTGCTGTGATACTTTTGTATTTTTATGTCTGGTAGTGTAAGCAGATAGTTTTTAAGTGAGGTAAAACTTTAGGCTTATTGAGAGGTCAAGGTGAATACTCCCAATTCCCCCTTCCCTTGCTGCCTCTGTATCAGGGCCCGGCTCCTACTACATTTAAACTGAAAAGCTGCAGTGGGGGTAGTTCCTGGACCCGGCGCAAGCTGGGACTGAGTGCCTTCCCTTATTGACCAATTGTGTAGTCGATACAAATTGTATTGACTACAGGATTAGCCAGTTATCCACCTCTTGTGGACCTTTGGTGAGGCTCTTGGACAACGGGTGGCATAAATGGGGCAGTTGCCCAGGGGCCCAGTGATTCAAAGGGGCCCAGGGCTCAACAGCAGCAGAGGTGGCTGGAGCCCCCGGCACTGCCAGAGTGCTGCACCACACACTTCATGTGGCTCTGAAGGCTGGGCAGGGGACCAGTGGCACGCTCCAGGTGGGCTAGAGGGATGACTGCCCCCGGCCCCGCCTCTTCCAGGAGTGCGGAATCAGCCTCTCTCCCCAACCTTGCCCAGGGGCCTGTGTAGGCTGTTGATGCCCCTGCCTGTGGCCAAAAGAATGTGACTAGCCTCCTTTCTATGGTTTTATCTCTGCCAAACAGACCAGCAAAGGAGACGGAGAGTGCTAATTGTAATACAGATTTTCAAATGCTTTGGGGGCACCAGGAGCTGATGACGTATCTCACCTGTCCAAGAATTCTCCACATGATAAAAGTATGTAATTTTGTAGTTCGAAGTGGGGAAATTGGGAGGCCTACCTGCACCTCCTGCACACTGGTTCCATCAACCACCATGGGCCCAAGCGTATATGTCTCCAAGGATGTCTTCTCCTCTCTGTTCCTGAAACAAATTCTAGCTGGTTTTGTTGAGTTGCCAAGGCTGTTCATAAGCAAGTGTAACTGGCTAGTCATTGTTGTTTCTAAGTATTCTTGAATTGCTGTGGGCTATCATAGAGGTCAGGTACCGTAGTTGGAAAGAGGACAGACAATCAGACTGAAATCACATCTGGGTTCTCCAAAGGACCCAGTAGCAGTGAGGAGAAATGTTGCCAATCCCTTCCAAAATCACTTTCCATGACTAGTTAAAGATTACCCCCAAATTGAAATGTTTGAATGTACCCATGTGTAGCCCGGTGGGACTCAGGGAGGTGCTCCTCCCCCTTGGGGTCAGTGGGCGGCCACTCCGACCCACTCCCCCGACACACTGTCTATAATAAAAAGTCCTTACGCGCCAGCCCTTATTCCGGGCAGGGCAGCAATATTCCCCCAAGGATCATTCTCAGGCCTGACCCGACTTCAGGGATTGGCAACTGGCAACTAGACAGTACAAGGCCCAAACCCTGGTTCTGGGTGGGCAGCAGGAAAACAGTATATAAGCCTGGGACCTGGTTCAGGGCGGGGCTGCAGGCAAACACACACCAGTAATTCAAGGCCCCTTTGCAACAGCCCCAGCCAGGTCCCCTTGCTCAAGCGGGGGTCTGGCCGCTGCAGGCCGCTGCACAGAAACAGCCGAGGGGGGAGACTGCCATTCAAGAGTGGGGTGGCAGGGAGGACGCAGGCCCGCCCACTTCACTGCATCCCAGCCCAGTCGGCTGCTGGGTCACTGGGGATCTCTACCACAATGCATTGACCTTCTGGCAAACAGGGGCTGACTATCCCTGAGCTGCTTCTATTACCCCCCTCGGGCTGTACCTGGGTCCAAAGCAGGTCATCTGGGCACTGTGGTTTGGAGTCCTCTGGCCAGGTAAACAAACTCTCCAGGCAGTCCTCCAGTAATGGGCACGGCGGCCCCAGCCAGTCCTCGGCTTCCCTAGGGTTCAGCTCCTCTCTTGGGAGTGCGGCAGAGGTTTCTGGCTTCCTTAGTCACTGGCGCTTGACTGGGTTCTCTGGTCGGCCTTTTATACCCTGGCCCCACCTCCTTGCTTCCTGTCAGGTGGGTTGCTAGGGCCAAGTGCTGCCCACCAAGGCTCAGGGAGGGACTCCTCCCCCTCAGGGACAGTGAGCGGCCACTCCGACCCACTCACCATGTTATAGAAGATGCATGCATGTCCCCATGGACACATATCATGTACATCAGCTCAGTTTATCACAACTCCTCCAGATCCCACAGGTTCTTCTGGACTAGTGTCAGGGAGCACTGGGAATCTATTAGGCCTTTTCACCATTCACCCCTTTCCCTCCTGTGTGCGACTGAAGCTACAAATTCCTAGCAAGACCCTACCATTCTACAAAGCCATAATTCCATTGAGTCACTATCCATGAAGGGTCATGAGCAGCTGACAAGTCCCAGCTTTCCACATCAAATGATTGGCCAGTTAGGGGAGGCTCCTTGGCTTACTACAGGGTGGAACTCCATATGCTTCCTCTCTGATGGCTCTTGAGATTGTGTTGCAGGACACCTTTGGGGCTCCAATGAAATAGTACTCCTCATTCTGGGATTTCTCCAGAGAATAACCCTTTTCTAGATCCCAGTGTTGACTCTTCAGGAGATAAAGCTGGGATTCACCAGCTCCATGATGTTCAACCAACATAACATAATGTTCTAAGGGAGTTTAACAGAATCTGTCATTGTGTTAAGGTTCTGTGGCTATACCCAGGTTTGAATGGCAATCAGCAAAATATCTAGATACTGTTAGAGAATTACCGACTCCATAATCTTGGCTGGAAAACAGGATGTTGGCTGCAACCAGTCAGTGGCTAAGTCCTTTAGCTGTGAAGCCACAGCCTACGGTCTTGCCCCCAGTAGGAAATGTTCTGTGCAGAATTGGTGCTAGTATGATTAGGTGATACCTCTAATTAGTCAAGGAAGTGGGCTTTCAGAGTATCCTAATCCTTTGCAACTTCATCATCTAATTCCTGGCCAGCCACCTGGGCTTTTGCAGACAGAAAAAGAGCTAGTCACATGATCCAGATGGACTTCACCCACTGAACAGCCCAGGATACCCGAACAAACATATCAAGATATGTCTCAGGGCCATAAGGGGGTCCCAGTTTGGAAAGGACAATATCTGGTGCCTATAGAGTCACTTCAGAGTATCACGCTCAAGCATCACCTCCTGAAACTGTTGTTGTGATAGCTGGCAGAGCACAGCTTGCTGGATGACTCTCCAAGCCTTTTGCTGCCCATTCAGGAAAAGCTACTGGACCTCTGCCTGGATCTGCTACTGCTGAGTTAGGAGTTGTATGGGTTCTCAGTTATTCCTGAGGAGATCCTCCTTTGTCCAAGGCTTACCCAGCTCTACTTGAAACTAGAGAAAAAAGTGGGTAAAATCTTCTTACCCGGCCTTCTGGTTCTTGATTGATCACTATTTCCTCCTGGACCTTTTAGGTCTCTGTTGTTTACCCAGTCTCAGTGGATTTTTGCTGGGGTGGGGAGTATAAGGTTAATGGTGCCTTCAGCAGGGGGCAGAAAAGTCCTTATAGACCCTATCACAGGCCTATTTAAAGATCTATTGTTTGGTGAAATTATTATTTTTTCTGCTCCTATTTGTTTATTTTTTTGTTTTTGAAAGAACTAGGATTTGACCCTATATGTGAAGTCTTAGTTCACATCCCTTCTGATTCTTTGGGGATTTCTGTCTTGGCCTTTGGTTGTATCTTATCCATGGCAGCTCAGGGTATCCATAAGCAGTTAGGGCCATCCATATGGTATACTCGTACCCTCTGTACTCCCGCATCATGTGCTTCAGAAGGGAATCTGCAACAGATTGAACCCTGCCAGTGAAATCAGAATTCCTCAGAACAAGCAACTCACAATGATCAACAACAGATTAATCCATCTGCAAAGCCATTGAAGTTGTTTTATACTACATATCAATTGTATGGTGTTTTAAAAAAAATCCTATCTTTGTGTTCTTCTAAACTCTTGATTATAGTGAGATGAAGTAGATATTCATTCATCTGAGTAGTATAGGATGACATCATAAAATAGGGGTGTAGCATAAAACCAGTAGTACTTAGACACATTACATTGTATAAATAGCCCTCAGAGAGTGATAGCATAAGCTCTGCTCTGCCAACAAGTATCTATGATAAGAATAAACCTCTTAAACCCAGAGTAAATTTTCTGAGCACGAAGGTTATGCTTTTAATTGGTTTCTACTGTGCTATTACTTTTAAACACGATGGTTTAAAACATAGACTGAACATCATAATTGAATGAAATATTTATTTTTTTATTAAATCAACCTCCACACTTCTTTTATTAGTAGCATTATTTTCACGCTTATGTGTCTATCCCTTATTAGAGACATGAACGATAATATCACCCTTGCTGAAAGTTTATTTCTTCTGTGTCACAAATGTATTAAACATATAATGTAATAAACAAATATGCTTTGCAAACATCACTGTTAACATTACCAGTAGGCCAACTGGTATAAAAAATGTACATTAGGCCCTGATCTCTGTAATGAATTCTGTGTGGGCAGACCACTACACCCATACAGAGCCCCATTGGAACCATTGACTTTAGTGCAGCTCTATGGGACACAAGGGTCTGTCAATGCACAGTTCTCCTTCGAGTGGTGTCCCTGTGGGTGCTCCACTCAGGTCTCAGTGCATGCTCGCATCCGTGATCACAGATTTTTGCCTAGCAGTTCCTTCCCGTGTTGTGCATGCACATTTGCTGCCTCATGCTGTTTTCGGCTCTTGGCTGCACGCATGGCACAGGTCCCTCTCAGTTCCTTTTCTACCATCCTTAACAGAAGACGGAGTCTCTCAGCAGAGCTTTTTTCTGATTGAAAATAAAAAATAGAGTAGTTAGTTTATAGTATCGTTAGTAGTTTAGTCAGTTTATATTTAGTCTTAACCAGTTCTAGTTCATAAAAAAAAAAACACTGTTTGCCCCATTTTTTTTCTCTTTTCTTTTCAGCCCAGTTCTGGACCCCTAAAGTTTTTTTCTTTTAACTATGCCAGGCTCTCCTGGCTTCAAGAAGTGCAATTCTTGCAGAGATTCAATGCCCATATGTGATGGGCACACCTCTTGCATAAAATGTCTCGGCAAGGGCCATCTGGCGCAGAAATGCCAACACTGTCAGAACATGACTTGCCAGAGCCAGAAAGGACTGGGAGATGAGGCTCAAAAACCTCCTATGGGAGAAATCCCTTCAAACGCTGGAGGCTAAGTCCTGTGAACTCTCTGCACAGCCAACTCCACGCAAGAGGGCTAATTCATCGCCCACAAGGGACTCCGTAGGTCTTGGGCCTCTCCATCACAGTCTTTGCCATCTATGTCTTGTGCTATGCATTCACCAGTGCCATCCACCTCTGGCACTGTGGAAAAGCACAGAACAGCACCCACAAAAAGAGTGGAGTTGGAGCCAAAGAGGAAGTGCAGCTCCTCCACACCAACTGGCTCCGCTCCTCGATCAGCACCAACAAAAGCCAACATGCTGCCACCTCTGGTGCCAGTAGACACCGCACACCAACTCAACATTCTGGCTCCTGTCAGCCAGAAGCCAAGCTTACTTTGGCACTGGAGCCCAAGAAGGCTCCCCAGAAGACCACTCATGTGGCACCGAACGCCGCAGCCGCCGCCACCATTGGTGCCGAGTACACCTTCACCTCTGCATTCTCCGATAATTCTGCAATCCAGCCTTCACCAATGCACTTTGGAAAATATTTCCTATTCAACTACACCTTTGTCTCTGGGCACCGGGCATGGCACCAATCAGGGTAGTAGATTCTCCTCCCAGTAATTCCTTGCCAATGAGTTCAGTAACATCATAGCATTCCAATAGGCACTGGCCAACATGCCACCCTCCTCAGTATCCGTGGTTTAACCATCCTTGGCTGTATCCACCACAGTAGTTCCAACCCCAAAGGCCTCTTTGGGGGCCCTGGAACCAATATCGCACCCACTCTTTGCACCATCATCATTTACACGAGGCGACAGTGCTGACCCGAGCACATACAGCAACAAGATGTCCTGCCACCGCCATACAATCTTTTCCATCCCGTCCTCCATGCTCACCTTCTGTGGCCACCCAAGGTGAGCCAGTGATCCCATACAATGCTCTGCACCTTAGGCATGTATACAACAGCTGACAAGAGACATAGGCACACTCCCTGTCAGAGACCGAGGGATACTTCTTACCAGAGATAACAGCAGAGACCATACGACCATAGACCTAAATAACTGTCCAACAGAAGAAGGGCAGAACACAACCAGTCATCCACCAATCAAACCACCACCCTAAACAGCAAATTTGAAGGTGTGGTCGTGGGTCTGAGCGACCACCCCAGCAATCCAGAGCATACCACTGCCTGAGGCCCTTTATCACCAATGGACCTCATCACTATGGACCAATGGGTCCTCAAGATAATCAGCATTGGCTACACAATCCCTTTTACTTCTGTGCCCCCTCCCCAACACCTCTCCCTTTCAGGGACCCCTCTCACAAGCCACTTCTACAAGCAGAGGTGCAATAACTGCTCATCTTTGGGGCAATAGATGTGGTTCCTCCTGAATTCCAAGGAAGAGGGTTTTATTCCAACTACTTCCTAACTGCCAAGAAGACAGGGGGCTGGAGGCTCATTTTAGATCTCAGGAGGCTCAACAGGTTTGTATGCAACCTCCTAATTGGTGTACCTTTCCATCGCCCAGATCCATCAAGGGAGATCACAACGGACACATCATTAATAGTCTGGGATGCCCACTGTGGCATGCAGACATTCTAGGGCATATGGTCACGTTCTGAGATGAAACTTAATATCAACATTCTGGAATTCAGTGGCGCTGGTATGACCGCGCTTATATGCACCTACTGACCCCAACCCCCTCTTAGTTCCTTCTTACCGCCCATGACGGTCCACCGGAACGCTTGTCTTGCCTTGCAAGACTTCCCTTAGTAATTCAGTTAGCTTATCTAGTGTAAATAGTTGGTAATTCTCAGTTATTGTTAGTTCTTTGTTGTAGATAATTAGGAGTAGTATTCCCCCCCCCCATGGGGGGGCATGCCGGGGCCTCAAGGCTTCAAACCGTGCTGCTGTTGTTCCAAGCCTATGCCCCGTGGGGACCCGCATTAAGAGTACTTAAAGTGCTTGGGAGAGAGGCACCTTATGGACTCCAGTAAAATTTGCAAGTCATTCAAGCCGCAAACAAAGAGAGAGCACAACTCAAGACTTAAACTTCTCTTGATGGAGTCGACGCTACAACCCCAGGCACCGGAGCTGCCATTGGTACGGAGCACACCAGGGTCGGTGAGGGAAGCCGGGCACCCAGTTAGACATTCCACAGCACGGGAGCACTGGTCGGCAGCATGGCCGCACGCACATAAGAAGGCATGTAGAGGTAGATCGCCCTTCTGAAGGGGAAGAGAGGTGCGACAGAAGGAAGGGCGCCCTAACACCCCAACCCAGGAGCGGCACCGACGCGGACCAAGCTCTCAGAGAGAGCGCAGTTCCAAAACCCTGGACCAGTCCGTGGAGGAGGTCCAGCAGCCGCTGACGCTAGAGATGTTCCTGGTAGCACAGGAACTCATTGAGCTCACGGTGTCACCAGGACCAGCACCACGTGGTGCAGAGGTCCAATTAAGCCAAGAGAGACAGGGCGCCCTGATGGCCCACGTGCCGCCTCCAGCATTGCCTGCTCCGGCACTGCCTGCTTCGGCACCGCATACTCTGGCACCAGGAGGAATAACTCACCTGGCACCAACCATGTGGCTGGCACCAACCCTGGCGGTACAGGACCCGGTGTGTGTCAGACCACATGTGGCCCCAGCACCACATCCACCGGCACTGGAGAGTGAAAACATGCCCCCGCCGGCACCATCTAGGCACTGAGGTAAACCATCTGCCATGGCCAGCACACCCAGCAGAGGGGCCAAGAGCCACCAATGGCACCACCATAGTCAGCATCGGATTACTCATCCGAATTGGAAGCGGAGTTTCTATCTTCCAGAGCCTCCTTGAGACACTCTGGCAGGTTGCATAGGTCAAGTTCTCGGTACCAATCCAGATCTCAGCACCGATCGAGCTCCCCCGGCACCAGTCAAGAGCACATCACTCATCAGTGGCACAGTCTTGGCCCCACAATGGCAACTACCTCCTCAGTGGCCCTTCTGGACTCCATGGGCATATCACCAGTCCCAGGGCCAGAACTTGATGAGGTTGGGGTCAGTTGTCGCATCATACTTGAGTGGCAGAATGGCCCCCTCTCCGACCCCGCTCGTCAGGGACCCAGGGTCAGAGGGCAGAGCCATCCCCCCCCCGGGTCGGTTGGAACTTTGGTTCACCAACAGCAACAACATCAACCAACCGCACCAGACCAGACCATGTCACAGCCTTCCCAACCTGCAGGAGACATGCCCCCGCAAGGACAGCCAACACTGAGGAACTCTTCATCTTCGTCACCTGATGAAGCCCTAGCAGATCTGTCCCCAGCCATGCAGTCTATGGACGTGCAGGTACACCAGGATCTCCTCAAAAGACTGGCCCAGAATCTAGGGGGTTCAGGCCGAGGAAGTTAAAGAGGAGACAGATCCAGTGGTGGACATCATCGCAGATGGCCCCACCAAGATTGCCCTCCCCTTGAATAAAATGGTGGCAAAAATCACCAAAACCCTCTGGCAGACCCCTGCATCCATACCACCTATGCAGAAGGGGGTTGAGAGACGATACTATGTCCCTCAAGTGGGTCATGAGCACCTGTATACCCACTCACCGCCGGGCTCGGCAGTGGTGCAAGCTGCCTGTCAGAGAGAGAGACAAGGGCAGATGGGCCCCACACCCAAGAGCAAAGAGCCAAAAAAGCTCGACTTATTGGGCAGAAAAGCATACGTGACGGCTGGGCTCCAGCTGAGGATAGCCAACCAGCAGGTTATGCTCAGCAGGTATGCCTACAACTCCTGGGTGGCCAGCGACAAGTTCAAAGCCCGACTACCGCAGGACTCACAGCAAGAATTTGCAGCTCTCACAGAGGAAGGGAGAGTGGTCTCCAGATTGGCCCTTCAAGCCACTCTAGATGCCGTGGCCTCTGCAGCACGAGCTATGGACATGGATATAGTCATGTGCCGAAGCTCCTGGATCCAGGTTTCGGGTATTCCCCTGGAAGTACAGATGACGCTCCATGACTTACTCTTTGAAGGGTCAGGCCTCTACTTGGAGCAGACAGATAGTAGGCTACATAGCCTAAAAGATTCTAGGGTGACATTGAAATCTTTAGGGATTCATACCCTGGCCCCACAGTGTCGACCACTGAACCCATGGGGACAGAAGGGATACAATCAGGGGGCCAGATTCGACATTAGGCATAGAAATCGGGGTAATAACAACAGGAACCCAGGAGACACTCAGGCTTGGACCAGAATCAGGGACCCCCAAATAAGCCCCAGGGCCTGAGGTCAGGAATTTGAAGGTACTCCCGAGGACAATGCACCAGCCCCAGTACTAGATTGCCCCTTCTTGGACAGGCTACCCCACCATGCCTGGAGAGCCATCACTTCAGACTGCTGGGTCCTAGCCGTCATGGCAAGGGGATATTCTATCCCATTCCTGTCTCTCCCTTCCTCCTATCCCCCTTCCCCATCCCTCTTCAAGGACCCCTCTCACGAGCACCTCCTTTGTCAGGAGGTCTCTTCACTCCTGTCTATGGTGGGGGGGGGGTTTCCATCTGGCCTCAGGGGGAAGGGGTTTTATTCCCACTACTTCCTTATCCCGAAGTCCAAAGGGGGTCTGCGCCCCATCCTGGACCTGAGAGGGCTAAACGTCTACATAAGAAAATCAAGGTTCAGAATGGTAACGTTGGCCTTCATTATCCCATCACTCGATCTAGGGGACTGGTATGCCACCCTCGACCTAAAGGACTCATAATTCCACATTTCCATCACCCCTCACCACAGAAGATTCCTGCGATTTATGGTGGGGAGAGACCATTATCAGTTTGCAGTGCTACCGTTCGGACTATCCACCGCACCCAGGGTGTTCACTAAGTGCATGGCGGTTGTAGCGGCCTTTTTGAGAAAGAGGGGGCTTAATGTTTACCCTTACCTCAACAATTGGCTCATCAGAGGCTATTCCTGAGAACAGGTACAACAGTTTATAGAGCTAGCCAGACAGACCTTTGTGCAGTTAGGCCTCTGGCTGAACGAGGCAAAGTCGACCCTCATTCCTACCCAGGTCATAGAATTCATAGGCACAAGACTAGACGCCACAACAGGGAGAGCTTACCTCCCGGGCCTCAGGTTCGATTCCATAAAGGAAATTATTTGACACCTTCGGGGTGCCCCTATGACCACAGTGAGGCAGTGCCTGAGACTGCTAGGCCACATGGCAGCATGTATGTACATGGTGCAATACACCAGGTCATGCCTCCAACCTCTGCAGTCCTGATTGGCGAAAGTCTACAGGCCAGCCCGCAACCGCATAGACTTGGTGATCACCATCCCCCCCGACATCCTATCAACACAGGACTGGTGGATGAGGGAGAGAGGTGTGCAACGGAGTCCCGTTCACCCAGCTCCTCCCCACGCTACAGCTGGGAATGGATGTCTCGGATGCTGGCTGGGGAGCCCACCTGGTGGAACTATGGACACAAGGTATGTGGTCCGAGGCGGACAGAAAATTGCATATCAATGTCAGGGACCTGAGGGTGGTTCGGCTTGCTTGCCAAACTTTCCTCCCCCGTTTGAGGGGCAACTGTGTTTCCGACAAGACGGCCAATACAGGGGAAATGTACTATATCAACAGACAGGGTGGTGCTCGCTTCTCTCCCCTCTGCCAGGAGGCGATAGCCCTCTGGGAGCTATGCATTGCACACAGTATACACCTGCAGGCAACCTACCTTCCTGGGGCCTGCAATACCCTGGCAGATCGGCTCAGCAGAGCATTCTCTGCTCACGAGTGGTCTCTCAGGGGGAGGTGGTCAGCACACTTTTCCGCAGGTGGGGAACTCCCTCCTAGACCTCTTCACTTTGAGGTGCAACAAGAAGTGCCCCAGGTTCTGCTTGTACCACGAGCAGGAACCAGGGTCAGTGGGGGATGCCTTAGCGATTTGGTGGCCGAAGGACCTTCTATATGCTTTCCCTCCCTTCCCTTTGATTCACAAGGTACTCTTAAGGGTCAGAAGGTACAGAGCAACACTGATCCTCATTGCCCCAGCGTGGCCCAGGCAACACTGGTATACTACCCTGTGGAACCTCTTGGTGGAAGACCCTATTCCCCTCCCCCCGGTTCCGGATTTGCTGATACAGGACATAGATCAGGAGCTCCTGTGTCATCCAAACCTGCAGTCTCTCCATCTCACGGCCTGGAAGATCCTTTGCTCAGACCCGGTGAAGAGGGTACTGATGGAGAGCAGGAAACCTTCCACTAGGGCAACCTACCGGGCCAAATGGAGGAGGTCACTACGGAAGGAGGGGACCCGGTATCAGCCCCCATCCAGATGATTCTGGACTATCTCTGGCGGCCATCACAGCCTTTCATCAAGGGTGGGCGTTCGGTATTCTACCACTCTAAGATCAAGAGATTCCTGAAGGGGCTGGACAGACTTTACCCCCAGGTTAGGCAACCCATCCCTCAATGGGACCTGAATCTGGTGCTCTGAGGCCTCATGGGAGCCTCGTTTGAGCTGTTAGGTACCTGCTCTCTCTCTGACCTATCCTGGAAGGTGGCATTCTTGGTGGCCATCACCTCGGCTAGAAGGGTTTCGGAGCTATGTGCCCTCTCTTTGGAGCCGCCATATCCAGTGTTTTCAAAGGACAGGGTGACCCTACATCCACACCCAGCCTTTCTGCTCAAGGTGGTGTCCCTGTTTCACATGTCCCAGGAAATTTTCCTCCCAGTGTTCTACCCCAAACCGCATGTGGATGGGAAGGAACAAGCATTACACACGTTAAACGTTAGGAGGACACTCACCTTTTATTTGGAAAGGACAAGACAATTCCGTAAATCTACTCAGCTCTTTGTCTCTATAGCAGACAGGATGAAAGGTTGCCCGGTGTCAGTTCAGTGTCTGTCCTCTTGGATTACTGCCTGCATAAGGGCATGCTATGACCTGAAGGGGAAACCAGTGCCTCCTCTCACAGCCCATTCTACCAGGGTCTTGGCATCATCCACAGCGTTCTTAGCACAAGTGCTGATTCTAGACATCTGTAGGGTAGCCATGTGGTCGTCGGTCCACACGTTCACTACCCACTATGTGATCACGCAACAGGCTAGGCAGGATGCAGCTGTGGGCGCAGCAGTGCTGCAGTCCGTTCTCTTTAGGCTTCCGACCCCTCCTCCGTGGAGTGGCTTGGGAATCACCTAAGTGGAATGGACATAAGCAAGCACTTGAAGAAGAAAAGATGGTTACTTACCTCATAACTGTTGTTCTTTGAGATGTGTTGCTTATGTCCATTCCAATCCCGCCACCTCCCGTTCGTCGGAATGTCCAGAAAGAAGGAACTGAGGGGGGTTGGGGCCAGCAGGGGCATATAAGCGCAGCCATACCAGTTCCACTCTAGGGGGCTCCCTGGCTGGCCCAGTGGGTACTGCTAAGGGTAGAAAAGTTCCGGGATTTGTGCACGCGGCGCACGCGCACCTAAGGGCAATGGACATAAGCAACACATCTCGAAGAACAACAGTTACGAGGTAAGTAACCGTCTTTTCTGGAATTGGTGTCTGTAGAACGACATCACTCCAACGGCAATGTACGTACCGGGACAGCAGAACATTACAGCAGACAAGCTGAGCAGACACTTTTCAGAACAGCATGAGTGGGAGTTCAGCATCCTCCTCCTGATCATTTGACAATGGAATTTTCCATTGATTTATTTGCGACAGCATCCAACCGCAAATACCACTGGTTCTGTTCCAGAGTGGACCGAGGCAAGCAATCAGAGGGAGAAGCCTTCACTATACCCTGGACTGCTCCCCTCCTGTACACTTTTCTGATGACATCCCTGCTCTCCACGGTGATCAGCAAGATTCGTGCAGACCGAGGAACAGTTATCCTGATAGCACCCTATTGGCCAAGACACCTATGGTTTCCCTATCTGCACCATCTATCAGTCGCCCAACCGATCCCTCTTCCCATCAACCCCCACTCATTGACACAACATCGAGGGAAAACTGACTACCTGAACCTGGTGGCTCTCAAGCTCACCTCATGGCTTCTTCATGGCTCCAAAATGAAGAACTTACCTGTTCCCAGAGGGTAAAGCAGATCCTTTTGAGTAGCCGATGCTCCTCCATGAGGTACACCTACCAAAATAAATGGCAGCTTTTTCAGGAATGGTAAAACCAATGCCAATTACAACCAAATACTGCCCTAGTACCTACTGTGCTTGAATACCTGATGGACCTCAGTGATGCAGGTCTCTCTATCAGCTCCATCTGAGTCCATTTCTTGTCTATCACCATCTTCCACAAACCAGTAGACAACTTATCACTGTCTGCACATCCCATTACCAAGTGTTTCCTAGTGGGGTTGTGAAAGACATGCCGAAACTCATGTCCTCCTGTGCCACATTGGGATTTAAACCTTGTGCTTGGCACATTGACAAGACCACCTTTTGAACCTCTAGCTACTGCTTCTCCCGAACATATAGTCATGAAAGTGGCCATTATAGTAGTGATAACCTCCGCCAAGAGGGTGGGTGAAATAGCAGCCCTGATGGGAGACCCACCATACACCATTTTACTAAGTCATCCTCAGACCTCATTCAAAATTCCTTCTGAATGTCATATCTGATTTCCATATTAATGAGCCCATTTATTTACCCCCTTATTATCTTAAACCTCACAGTTTCTCCAGGGGGATGATGTTGTACACCTTGGATACTAGATAGGCCCTTGTGCTCTAAATTGATAGGACCAAGGAATTCAGAAAATCAAATAGACTTTTTATCTCTATGTTCGGTTCCCACAAGGGAACAGTTGTCTCTGTACAGCATATATCCAAGTGGATTGCCAACCCATATACACCTCCTACCATCTTCAGGGGAAGGACCCACTGCAAAGGATTTCTACACATTCCACCCGTGCAATGGCCACATCAACTGCTTTCCTACATAATGTACTCCTCGTTGACATCTGCGGGGCAGCGATATGGTCTTCACATAATACCATTGCACAACACTATGCTCTGCAGCAAGGACTCATACCTACCTACCTCCTTAGCCAATGTAGCCCTTGCCTTTTCTCAAAATTTACTCCAAAACCCACCACCACAAGCAGCGGGTACTGCTTGTTAATCACCTGAGTGGAGCATCCACAGGGACACCACTCGAAGGAGAAGTTACTCACCCTATGCAGTAACGATGGTTCTTTGAAATGTGTGTCCCTGTGGATGCTCCACTATCCTCCATTCCTCCCTGGTACTTGGATTTTGTTATAGGATTTCTGGTAGAAAAGGAATGGAGGGGGACCTGTGCTGCATGCACAGCCAATGGATGAAAACAGTGTGAGGCGGCGACTGCACATGCATGACATGGGAAGACACTGCTAGGCAAAAAAATTCTCTGATTGCTGGCACAAGGATGCACTGAGACCTGAGTGGAACACCCACTGGGACACACATCTCAAAGAACCATCATTACTGCACAGGGTGAGTAACTTCTTTTTTCAATGTGGGATAAAGGTGTAAAGTTCCAATCCTGTAGATGTTTAAGTATGATTATGACTCTACTTGTGTGAGTAGCTCCTACTGAAGTATATAACTCTGGTATATACACTTCGCTTTAAGTATGTTAATAGACTATTGACTTCAATAGAATTACTCACATGTATAAAGTATATGCGTGTAAGTGTTTTCAGGCCTGAGGTCTCACTATGTGATATTTCTTTTTCCCAGGTCTTCTTCCATGCAATTGTGACCCTTCTGAATATTGCATAATTTTATGGATGGAACTCTAAAGAATTGTGTATGAGAATTCTCAAACTTTTTGGCCTGCGGCCTACCCCACTCAACATAAACCTTTCTGTGGACCACCAGCTAACCACCCATGATGACAAAATGGATGCAGGAGCAGGCTGAGGGAGTGGATTTTACTGGGAGGGAGGGAGCAGAAGTGGGCTGGGGTTGGAGGGTCTGGCCTGGAGGGAGGGTGCAGGAGTAGGCTTGGTGGGAAGGGTGTGTTTGAGTGGGATGGAGGGGTGGGGTCTTGGCATGAGGAGGATAGGAGGCACTTATCTGAGTCTGTGCCCTCTGCTGCTCCCATTGACTGCAATTCTGGCCAATGGGAGCTGTGGGAAAAGCTTCCAGGCAAGCAGTTTTCTGCGCTGCTGTTCCCCCAGCCAGAGGGATGGGGAGTGGCAGTGCAGAGCTGCTTCCTGCCCCCACGATCCAGATCCAGCCTGTGAGGCGTGGGGCTTTCCTTTTCTCTTCCCCAGCAGGAAGGCAGAGCTGGTGCTCCATCTGCGCAGGGAAGGACAAGCTAAGCTCCAAGCCCGCAGACCACCTGCAACACAGTCGTGGGTCACCAGTGGTCCATGGACCATACTTTGAGAATCACTGGTTTATTTTAAAGATAATGAACAGTAGAAGAGGCAAAGGGTGAGATATTATGCTGACTTTATTTAAAGAGCACTTGCATTGGAAACCTAGAATGTCTAGGCTCCTGCATTTTAAAAACAAATTAATCAAAAAATAGGAAGAAACAAGAGTTCTATTTTTTATTGCATACATGCTGCAGTTTTAATTTGCATATTTTTTATAGAGGACTACAACTTTAATAATGATAAGGAGAAGCCAGCCAAAATTTGAAGCTGTGAACCTTTTTGATGTAATAGTTAATCACTTTAAATGCATTAATAGATCCTGTAACATCAGCTTCTGTTACATATTAAAACAAAAGAATTTCTAATACATTTATGAACGCTAAGTTTGCTCTAGTAAAACTGGTTTCTTTGTGACTATTCTTATAGTCTGGTATGAGAGCTATTGTTTCTTTATGAAACACATTTTTCTGTCAAGTACAAAGTGCTATGTACAAACTCAACAGTATTTTCATTTGCCATATGAAATCAAAATCAATACTTTGCTTTACAATGAGAAGTGTATTGTTTAATTTTTCAACAATAAAAGGCATTCCTAATGGGTCCTATTAGAGTACTTCTCTAAACTTTTATTTTGATTGTATTTTCAATGCTTCAATTCTATATTGATGCTAGATTATAGATAGATGATAGATTATATAACAAAATAACTTTTTTGATATATCTTGAGAATATGGGTTGGTTTGGCTTACAAACCATTTTAAATAAATTGTTCTTTACCATAGTGCTAGTAATAATTAATATTAGGATTTCTTTCAAATATTAATGGTAGAAATATTGAATATATCTGTATAGCAGATTGTATAGCAGCCAGTCTGTCTGTACATTGAATTAGCTATATCCATTGTTTATGTCCATATATTTTAAAATGCGTTGTGCTAGAAAATGTATGAGCTTTTGATGCATAACATTCTGAGCAAAATATTTATTTGATTATATCCATACTTATATTCTTATCCCACATTTTCTTCAAGAACATTATTAGTAAATTTTGAGGTTAGAGAAGTACTGACCCAATCAAAAATGTACAGAGCTTGGCCTCTGAGTTAATTAAATATGGGTTAATAACATATTATAAGGAAATCATTGTCCTTATTACAGTTATTAGGTAGTTAGTCAAATTATAGCTTCAAAGGAATGCAGAGCATGGAGAACTCAGGATTAAATTATGCATTTGAACCTTAGGCCAGCTTTTACTGTTGAGACAGTTTGCTGCTAAGAGAAATTGTGTGTCATTGAAATTAAATGCTTTTCTGGGGATGGAAGGTTCCAGTTTTTAATGAAATTACTGAGTGTGGTGTAGTGAAATGATTAAAATCTGTATTCCGGGAATGTGGCAGTGAAAAAAAATCAATAAATGCTAGCAAAGCTTTGCTGCTGGATGTGAATCTGGGGAATGAAATAAACTAGTACAAAAATAATAATTAAAAACATATCAGCACATTAATTTATTTAACATCAGTCTCTTGAGAGATCATCTTCACTAATTTTTAGCATACATTTTACTGTGTAATGAGGAGCTTTCTTTTCACATATTCCTGTTAGACAGGCAGTATTTTTGCCCTTCCCCCAGTGTTCCTGCATTGCAATCACTGTGCTTGCACTTATTATGTTACAAATGACCGAGGTAAGGCTGACATTCTCATTGCATGCAAAAAGACCTAGTCTGCCAAGCTTTTTTTTTCCTAATGAAGCAGCTTTGTGAAATCTCCCCATGTGTTAATACTAATGAAGATCCTCCAGTACAATTAAAATCACAGGCAGTGGCTCAAGGGGAAACACAAAACAATGGCATCTTTCTAAATATTATTTTACATTGAGATCAGTTTTGTTTAGCTATAGTTTTTAAAATAACATTTTAAATTCTATACTATGCTAAATAAGGTGAGCAAGTTAAATATTGCATGTTTAGAATTCAAGAAAATGTTTTGTAAGAGACATAATGTAAAGACATACTTTACATGTCTTGAAGTATGTTCTCGTATTTTAATATATCTTTAAATATTTCTTTTTATCGTTCATAGGCAGCTGTGCTTTTAGTTTTTAATGTACTTTAACCCTGGCCTACCTTGACTTTTTGCCAAAAAAGAAGAGAGAAACCACGTGTATAATTTAAAGGGTTAGAGGAAGGAGGGGCTAGTTTTTGCTCTTCTTTTACAAAATAACCTATTAATTAAATTGTTTCAGCCAACCAGAGTCTCCATTATTCAAAATAAAATGCTCATATTTTACAGACATGCTGAAAACTATTTCCATAGTAATAGCTCAGCTATTACTAACACACACATGTAAAATCACCTTACAGTTTCTGATTGTGTTTTTCTGTTTTATTTGGATTTGTTTGGATTTCACTTTGTTCCTGTCACACCATAAGATTTGTTGTACTTTATAACCAGCATGACTGGCTGATGTACTAAGCTGATTTAAAAAAAATCTGATTTTGTGAGCTTGTAAAGGTTTTCTTATGGCAGCACACTGTCATCTGCTCCCCTTAAAATCTTTCTTGTAAATATAAATTAGATGCATTTTAATCTTTAACTGAACATAACTCATAATTTAAGAACTATTTTAGACATCTATGGAAGACTAACACATTTCCATCCCAATCTGTTAATTAATTATTAAATAATCACAACATTTTCATTTCTTATTTTTTTTATCCTTTTCTGAGACCTAAACTTTTCAGTAACTTTTCCTAGTCCGGAGAATACTGGACTGTATGTGTGTGTAAGAGAGAAAGTGACTGTGCACTTAGGGAACAGAAATGCAACTCTTTTCCTTGCTCCTTTTCGCTGCTGATAGGTCATTTATTACTGGGGCTGAAATGAGATAAACAATTCTCTCTCTTTTCCCCCTTGTTAACAGCAACTTTCATTGTTGGAGAGAGAAGAGCCTTGTTGGTTGACGTCACTTTTGGTTCATGAAGGCTTCGCCTGGAAGTGAAGCTGAATAAACCTTGAGCAGAGAATCTGCTTCAATCTGCTGCAGCTGTAAGGAACTAGCCAGCGAGAGACAGCGAAACAGATACACACAGAGAGAGCTACACTCGTCCAAATTTCCCCAGTTTTCCCACTTCTCCTTAGTGTTTCTTTACGCTCTTCTTGTGGGTAAGGGGTTGGACAGGGAAACATCCCCGACATCCCACTCCTAACCTTCAGCCACCTGAGAAAGGGGAGATCTTTCCCAAACTAGAAAGGTGAGTTAAAACCTCTCTGCCTGCTCTCCAGATGGGAGGGAGGGCTTTTCTGTTAAGGTGGAAATGTGAAATGTTTGCCAGATTTCAGGACAAGGGGGAGATCGTGCGGGGATGGGCAAAGCTGCCGGAGTTGAGGTATCGGTGTTCTGCTGCCGCTGGTTTGTATCATCCCTTTGTTGTGGTGGGTTGGTTCTGCCTTTGGGTTGTGTGTCCCATCGCGAAGGGGCTGACCTTGTCCACTCGGTGGGGGGTGGCGGAGAGAGGCTTCTACTGGGCGAGTCCTGGCCGGGGCGGTGGGGGGGCCAGTCCGGGTCCCAAGCGAGTTTAAACTTTATTCATGGGTTCAAGCGTGTGTCGCTTGGCCGGGCTGCCCCGCGTCTGCCCGGCTCCGCCGACGCCTGGGCTGGGAGCCCCTCTTTGTGTCTCCGCGCTTTCCCACTCCCGGCTCGGCTCGGCTCGGCGCTCTGCGGCCGCCGCCGCTGTGGGCATGTCAGCCAGCTGCAGCCACAGGGGCAATTCCTTCCCTCTGCCTCCCCTGCCGGTGCTCAGCGGGGTACGCAGCGAGGGGGCCCCCGGGAGCTGAGTGCGCACAAGGTAAGAGGAACCCGCCCGGCTCAATACAGCCGTGTCTCTGTCTCCCGCTGAGCTCGCAGCGGCAAACTCCCCCGCTGCTGCTTGGCCTCGGCCTCCCCCTCCCCCGGGCTCTTTTATAGCCTTTTATTTCAAAATGTGGCATTGTAGAGTTGCTCCAAACTCCGCTTTGGGTGTTGAAAAGGGCGGCGGGCAGTGGAGTAGGCTTGGGAGAGACCAGGGAGTCTGCCTGTGCTTTAGGGCTTTGCTGCTTTCTTCTCTCTCCCTTTATCTTTTGTGTGTGTTGCTTCCTTATAAAGAGAGAGAAGCAGCTGCAGCCCTTGGCCGAGTTGTTGAAATTTATCCCTTTGTGTATATTACAATATCCTCCATTTTTCTGCCCTCTAAACAACAAGGCTTTCGCCATCTTGGGCAAATTTTTATTCCCAAGCCTGTCTCTCTCTTTTAAGGGTGGGTGGGTAGGTGGAAATCCTGAAAGTCCTGCTGGATAAGGCTCAAAGTTTAGGAAATGTTACAGGGACAGACAGTGACGTCATGTAAAGTTTAAGGGGAAATTTTCCAAGTGTGTGTGTGTGTGTGTGTGTGTGTTCTCCCATGGGATTTCTGATTTAAGGTGTTGTAAGCTGCATTTAGAGATGTGTAGTTTATCTTACTAGACTGCATATAGTTCTTAAAACTATGCATTCTTCTGGCATTTTTGTAACAGGTGGAGAAATATCTATTTGATTTACTCATTTTTGTGTTCTGGCCTTGTACAATTTCAAATATAAATATATATTTCATTCTTTATTTAAAAAAATCCAACTTGACATATGGAGTAATAGTTTGTCTGTCAGCATTATTTGTATTTACAGTAAATAGTTATTTTATGTGAATTTACATGAGGCAGCTTGGTCCAGAATCTTCTCAGGGAATACAGGACTGAAGGTGAAATGGATTAGGGAAATTCAGGGTGGTGGTGGTTGTTTTTTTTAATGATAGATTACTCTTAGTTTAAAACATTTTATGATATACATATAGTACTATTAAAACACTTCTTTTGGGAAGTACCTGTAGATAGGATATGTATTTTGGATTGTGTTCCAAGATGCTGTATCCTGCAGAATACCATTTGTGTGCAAAATTTAAAAAAAAAACAAACAACCTCCACAGATCTGGATCAGTTTACCTCTGATGATAAACTCCTATATTAGCGATGGTGAAAAGGAAAATAGTAGAATATAGTGTTTGTTTAATCTACTTGTCACTGATAGTCTTTTCATCTAATAAAAGTTCTTGTGATTACATGGCAAAACTTAATGAAATACCAAGTACTTCATAAATAATATATACTGTAAATAGAATTTTAATTTTCCATTGTTTCCTACATTGATTTTATTTTCTGAATAATTATATTCATGCTAACAAGAAAGCGAAACTGTCTATTTAATTTGCATTCCCTTTGTCTTCAGGATTGGGGAAAACATTGGTTATGATTCACTTAGAAACTAATGGGGAACAGGTTTTATAGTACATTAGGAGATTTCTTTTTTCCTCTCACATACTCAAAATGAATGATATATTTAACAACATGTCTTTATGGTTGTGTAGGAAGTATGTTCTTATGCTAACAAAAGTCAGATATTTACCTTACTATATTATTTAAAAAATGCTTTAGAAAGCCTCGATGTATTGAATGTCTGCCAGTTATGTGAATGGTAGGTAGACAAAAATGTTTAAATAGTTAAAAGCACATAGAACAGATGGTTCTAAATTATACATGCAACAAAGGCCTAGAAGATTTGGCAGATTATAAATGGTGAGCAGCAGAGGATAAAACATTTTAAGAAAATGGTAGTTAAGTATATTTGATATGTCTCACACCTATTGTAAACTGCACATTTTTGTCACAGTGCTGCGTAATCAATAAGTCAGATAGCATAAGGAAAATTGTACTTAAAACAATTTTCTGTATTGGATATATAGAGAAGTTGGGACTCTGAAGTTTTGAAGAGGGACATCTTTGGTGTTAAATTCCTTGAAGTCTGATTTGGCAAGCAAGAAGCTTTTAAAAAAATTTACTAATTCTTTAAAACTATAGCATATAAAATCAGACATTGATAAAGTTTTATATGTGCCTATATTTCCATGGTATTTAAATAATTGTGTTAGAAGAAAAACCCTGTTTTGGAGGAGCAGCTAATAGTTTTTTCCTGTTATTGACTTACTGCTATTTTGAAAGAAATAAGTAAATAAGCTTTCGGAGAGTACCATGTATTGACATAATAAATTGTAGAATTGTCATACTAAATTCTTATACTATGAATTTATTTAAATCTAGTATATTGAGTTATTTACACTTCACTATGTCAGCAAAAAATAAGGTTCATTTCAAAACTCATCTTAAATGTAAAATTAGTTTGGGACACTCTTTTATGATAGACAACACATTTAATAAAGTTTAACTTTTGGGGAAAATAGGTGGTTTTGGCTATTTCTTAACACAAAAATATGGTTCTTGTTTCTATTACACAGGGAGCAAACATTGGTGGGGTATTGTAAATATATTAAGTCTTAATATTAACCTTATGTTTAAGATGCTAGATGACTGATTTTTTTTTTTACAAGAAAATTATTTAAAATGAAAATAAGAAAGTAATAAAAGTCTCTAGAATTTTTACTTCCTCTTGCCTTTTTTCTTGTTTGTTTCTTTGTTTGCATGTTTGTTATTGAATTGCATTGTAAAGGAGCAGATGTTTTGCCAAACATCCTGATGTGTTGCTTTTTCTTATGGGAGTGCATAACTGTTCCTTCTGATGCATCGACTTGACAGCTGGTTGATTTCATGGAGCTGCTAAGAAGCCATTAGTGGTGTCATTGAATTGAAACAGAACAGTCCCTCCCAGCTTGAACTGCAATTGTTAATGTCTTTGTTGCTACTTTTGTGTTCCTACACAAGATGTGGAATATCACAGTTGTAAGAAAGTTCATGCTTTCTGTCTGATCCATCTGAATTAGTGAAAGACTGTGTTTATTGCTTTTAGATTCATAATATTACTATGATGGCATATATGGGGGTAGGAGATCCAAATTGTTTTGCCAAGTGTAGATTAACTAGAAATGAAATTTACTACAAAGAAACTATGATAGTCCCATACCAGAATTGAGGTTGTCACCAAGATTTATTCTTAGTATACTAGATTCCTTGGAGGGTTTTTAATTTGCCTTTAGTACATTTATATTTAAAAAATCTTCAAAACCAGGTTTTATTTCTCCCCCTTTTAAGTTATAAATTCTGTGCCATATCCTTCAATTGATTTGAATAGCAATCTCAGCTTTAAAAAGTAATACTGCAGTATGATCCTTAAGTATTTTCCCCTTAAAAAATTGAAGATGTTTTTATAACTGATACATGATGAAGGACCAAACGTGCTTGCCTAATTCTGGTGAGCTGGCCATGGAAGTCAATGGGATGACTTGCCCAAAGCCATCAGGGTTTTTTGTGAAATTTAAGGTAAGCCCCTACAATTTCCTTGTCTTCTACTATTGATTTGGTCAGTTATACTAAATAGTTTTATCAGCTAGTCTGTGTCCTTTTTAAAATGCTACTAGTGAGCAGAAAAGAGAAACTGACAAATTTTAATGCAAATTGAAACAAAAGTGTATTTTAGAATTATTTTGTATAATGTGTGGTTAAATACTGACAAAAGAATGTAAGGGGGAAAATGCAGAATATTTAAACATAAGTACAAAGGACAGTTAAAATTGCTCCCCACATCAGTGCCAAAAAAGCCAAGTGGGTAAGAAAAATTAAGATGAGCAGCAGTGATGTTTCTGTTTTTGTCAAATTTCAGTTGCATCAGTATTTTTTGCTTACATGTGTTATATTCTATTGTTAATGCTGTTGTAGCTGCACTTATAATGGAAGTGCTGATTTAGAGTCATTACCAAAAGCAAGTCCGTACTAAGGGCTTTGGAATTCTTTCATGTTTACTTTTTAGGGATGAGTAATGGAAACAAATATTATATTAGTAAGATCAACTTAGAAAAGAAATACATTTTCTAATTTTGCCCATGTATTCAGAAACAACAAATGAGTCACCAAGTTCTGCATAAGAAAAATAAAGTACATCAGACATTTGTAGTTCCGCTTCTTTTTCACTCAGGGTTCAATAAAGATGGTTAACTATTAGTTTCCCTATTTTACAAATAGGTACATAGAAGTGAAATGACTTACCCAGGGCAGCACAGCAAGTGAATGGAAGTGTTGGGAACAGAACCAAGATCACCTGACTGAAGCTGAGGCAGTGCTAGTCCCATTTGAGGGCCCTAAACAGGAAATTTTTTGCCCCCACTCCACCTCACCCCAAAGCATACTAAAAAAGCAAATAAAGGGCCTCTTTCAGTTGCTTGGAGCCTAAGCAATTGTTAGTCTGCGTGTGCCTAGCACTGGCACTGCTCTGAATCAGTACCGAAACAACCAGTTCTGTAACTTCTGAAATGAAAACCTTTGATCCTGATCCTGCAGAGACTTTATTACTCACATGTGTAAAGTTAAGCATGTGCATAAGTCTTTGTAGGTTTAGGCTCAGTCTAAATTCAACCTCCAGAATATCAAATATGAGTAATATTTTCACTAATCATAGTTTAATACATTTTTTAATATAAAATAATTTGACTTAAGAAACAACACAAGGCTTTTTTTTTTTTTTTGTTTAGGGTTACATACTGCTCTTGATCTACCCAAAGGAATTCCTTCTAATATGAAAACAATTCTTTAAGATAGTAAGTAGTGTACAACAATTTTCTCTGAAACTCTATTGTAAAGAAAACAAAAACCAGTTTTTGCTGCTAATTTACAAGCAAAATTTTAAATTGTGAAGTTTTTTATATTAAGTAACGAGACTGACCGTTTAAAGCAACACTGTCAGTGTAAAAACCCCACATGGTTTTCTTTAAAGTTGCTGCAAGTAATAGAAATTTGAGGTAAAAAAACCCTCTTTTTTTTTTTTTTAAAGTTGGTTGGTTTACTTGTGCATTTAATAGCACTTTTGTTTATTTTGTGTGTTTTTTCAAACAGCGATAGAAAAAAGAGTAAACCTTTTAAAAAGAAATAAATACAAACCATTTTTTCTAAATTGGCCTGGGAATACCCAGGAAGATGAAGTTTTTTAAACTACTTCTAATACTTAATTGGTCCCTTCCTCCAATTCTACTTCTGAAGTTGATAGTGTCCCTCCAATTTTCATAGAAAAGGAGAATCTGTTTTCTTACTGTGTAACGCATACTATCACCTGCTTCTTTGCATATCTCAGGTGTTATGATTTCCCTATTATTTTGTAGGTGGACGGGACTACATGGCTTTATTTGCATTTGATGTTGGTAAGGAGTTGAATGAATTAGAGTCCTAGGTAAATATGTAACCTCTGTGATGGGTACATGTAGAACATTAAAACTTAAGCTAGTAAAAAAGTGATAGCACCATCAGAATGCTTGGGCTCAATCTTGCACATACTATCCCATGTAGTAGTGGTTACCACTGTGAATAGTCTCAGTGAAGCCAATGAGATTGCTTTTAGTGTAGCTAAGTAATATGCCTGTTAGCATTTGCAGGATCATATTCTTGGTGTGTTTTTAATATGTATTTCGTCTAAATGGAATTAAAATAATTTTTCTAAAATGAAGTGGTGGTAAAAAAATAATGTAGTCACCTCTCCATCAGACTGACATAACTGTTCTGCTTTCCCCCCACACACCCCAGATATATATATTTAGAATTTATTTATGTCCATACTGTCATCTGATTTGTTGCAAGTCAAAATAAAACATTTTTAAAATTTGGAAAAATTGAACCTTTTTGTAAAATGTTCCTTTATTAAAATTAAATAAGGAGTTATACTTTTTATCTAATTTGTTTTGGAGCTTTTTAAATTTTATCTTAATGTTTTGGAGAAAAAATGTAAACCAGTTCAGTTGGTTTTCAGCTTTTGAATTGATGGGAATTTAATTAAAAAAAAAAAAAAAAATAATTACTGCCTTGATTTAAAGCACTTTGTTAAACACATATGCAGTTAAAGTAGTGACCTTATTTAGTAGTGACTTTGTTGCTATGAATTTTAAGTTTTTGCAGTAGATAAATGTACTTTGCTAAAGGTAATATTTGCACTTTATATTTAAGAGACTAAAATAACTACAGTGTGAATTTAAGTGAACATACAAAGTATTAAAAATGCCTCACTTTTTTTTTTCTCTATGTAAAAGAGAAATCCAACTTGAAGATAATTGCATTGGTCCATTGGATTTGTAGAGACATAATTGTGTGTTTTTTACTGTTTTCTGTTCTTACACTTTTCCACAAGCATGCACTCATTAATCAAAGATGCTGCACTCCTGCTGAGGGCAGAGAGGTTCATCAAATTGGCAGCTGGTTTGGTGTAAAGAACGGTGTACTGAAGCTCTTAACGCGCTGGGACATAAATAAATCTAAGGTCTTTGTATGCAAACCCTGGAGGTTAATACTGTATAATTCAATGTCCTGTCTTTGTTTTTATGATTGATGTTTTTAAATGTTTGAAGCTTGATGCAAGTCTTCTAGGTCATGGTTGACAATCTGATTGGCTGAAGCAAAAAAGCATTAGGTTGGCAGAGGGACTTTGAGTGTGAAGCAGAGATTTTGATTTTTTTACTGGGAGATCATTGTCATATTGCCTGAGCTGTTATAGGAATGTTCCAGTGATTGACATCCCCTGCTGTGATAATGGACCAAGTGCATGAAATGCCAATAGTTTGGTCCTATTTGTCTTGAAGCTTACTGCTATTTGTATCCTTAACAGAGCTCACATGTAGAACAAGCAAAAACTACTGGGATTTCTCTGTAGAAATAGTGCTGGGATTTGGCTTTAACATGAATTGGTTGCATATTCATAATTTAAGAACAGCTGGTTACAGCAAGCACATAGTCATTTGCAAGCTATTATAAACTATTCCACTCACACATGGAGCTTGTGCTTGAGCTCCTTTCTTTTTATTGATCTACCTGCATTTAAAATCTGGTCACTGCTGCCAGAGAGGCCTTTCATTTTAGCTGCGCTTGCAACATAGAACAATTTCAATTTTAAATATTTAATTTTAACTAAATACTAAATAAAATGATAAAATATGGGGGTTTAAGCAACAAACTGCAAGGATCCACAGTGACATGAATCTTAAATGCAAAATCTTGAAAAGCAGCCTAAAAAAATACACCATGAAACCTTTTAGCCCTTTGATTGCTTGGGGTTTTTTTATAAGAAATCTTTGCTAAATTTAGCCAACGTTAAGTTTTCAAAATCATAGTTATTAAAATGTATGATTTTCATGCTTTGCCCATGCATGTCTTTGGAGAGGGGAACCCCCAAAATACAAAATGTATTACAGAAATAATTTTGTTAGAATAATACTTGCTACTTTGGATCTAGAGCACACGTGACAGGTATCATCACAAAGTAAAATTTAATAGGTTAGTCATTACAAAAAAATATACTTATCTATTTTTTGAGCCATGAAAAGAGTAATGCAATGATATAGAACATAAGCTTTTTAATAGAGGTTGGACCTCCTGGGTCTGGCATCCTCAGGACCTGACCAGTCCCGAATGAGGAATTTTGCCAGACCTGGGGAGGTCAATTTTTAATATAAAATAATTTGACTTAAGAAACAACACAAGGCTTTTCTTAAAAAAGCGGGTTCTCCCAGGCTCTATCAGCAGACCCAGCTGGGCTCTCCTCCGAGTTCCGGGCCCCCTCCCGGCTTTGCTGCTGGCCTAACCACCTGTCCAGCTCCCCTTCTGGCCTCTGGCTGGACTCCGCCTCTAGACTCCTGGCCACTAGGCGCCCAGCCGCAATCCCCAGCTGGGTGCTGCTGCCGGCCCATCCGCTGTGTACCTGGCCAGGCACTGCTGCTGGTCCAGCCCCAGCCACTGGGTGCCGTGCTCCCAGATGCTGCTGCTGGTCCATCCGTGGCCACTGGGCTTGTGGCAATTCTCCAGGCTGCTGGCCACCCAGTCCACTCCTGGCTGCCAGACTCCCAAAAACCATGTTTCTCTGGTCCAGAGGTTCTCTGGTCCAGCAACAGCCAAGTGCTTGTCAGACAGCAGATGTTGCTGATCCAGAAAGTCCTGGACCAGATGTTCAACCTGTAACAACTAGCAGTGACAAATGTGGGGTGTGTTACTAAGTTCAGTTTTAGAAATGTAGAAATTTAGAAATTATTGTTTATAAATAGTAGTGATAGGTAACAACCAGCATGGATTTGCAAAGCACAAATCATGTCAGACCAATCTCATAGCTTTCTTTGATAGAATAACAAGTCTTGTGGATAAGGGAAAAGTGGTGGATGTGGTATATCTAGACTTTAGTAAGGCATTTGATACAGTCTCGCATGACCTTCTTATCAATAAACTAGGCAGATACAACTTAGATGTGGCTACTATAAGGTGGGTGCATAACTGGCTGGATAACAGTTTTCAGAGAGTAGTTATTAATGGTTCACAGTCTTGCTGGAAATAAGTGGGGTTTCGCAGGGGTCTGTTTTGGGACCAGTTCTGTTCAATATCTTCATCAACGATTTAGATGATGGCATCGAGAGTACGCTTATTAAATTTGCAGATAATACCAATCTGGGAGGGGTTGCAATAGCTTTGCTGGATAGGGTCATAATTCAAAATGATCTGGACAAACTAGAGAAATGATCTGAGGTAAATAGGATGCAGTTTAATAAAGACAAATGCAAAGTACTCCACTTAGGAAGGAATAGTCAGTTTCACACATGCAGAATGGAAAGTGACTGTCTAGGAAAGAGTACTGCAGAAAGAGATCTAGGGGTCATAGTGGACCGCAAGCTAAATAAGAGTCAACAGTGAGACACTGTTGCAAAAAAAGGAAACCTGATTCTGGGATGCATTAACAGGAGTGTTGTGAGCAAGACTCGAGAAGTCGTCATTCTGCTCTTCTCTGTACTGATTAGGCTTCATTTGGAGTATTGTGTCCAGTTCTGGTCACCACATTTCAAGAAAGATGTGGCGAAATTGGAGAGGGTCCAGAGAAGAGCAGCAAAAATGATTGAAGGTCTAGAATAGGAGTGGGAAAAGGCCTTCTGCGGGCCAGATTCGGCCCGCCATGCGGGGGGATCCGGGCTGCGGAGGCCCTGCTGCTCCTCCGCCTGCAGGCCAGTTAGGGGGTTGGGGAGCATGCAAAGCCTTTTCTGCTCTGCCCCTGCCCTGCAAAGCCTCCTCCCGCCCTGCCAGGAGCACAGGGCGGAGGCTTTGTGGAGAAGGTTTCGTGCACTCCCCTGCCCCCAGGCCCTAATTGGCTTGGGGGTTGGGGAGCATGCAAAGCCTCCTCCCGCCCTGCCAGGAGCATGTGACTCTTCGAGGCGCCGTGCACTGCTCGCGGGGGGGGAGGGGAGAGGGGAAATAGTGGAGGCGGCCCTTATTGGCCTAGGGGTAGGGGAGCGAGGGAAGTCTACTCCCACGCCAGGGGCATGGGCACTTTGGGGGAACATGGGGCGAGGGCCAAGGTACTCCCTCACCCCCAGACCAAACATTGTCTGGAGGTGGGGAACCTGGAAATATCTTGGCCCTGCCCCTTCTGCTCGAGGCCCTGCCCCTTCCTGTATGGCCCGGGGCCACTTAAAAAATTTCCGAAGTGGCCCCCAGCAAAAAATGATTGCCCACCCCTGGTCTAGAAAATATGACCTATGAGGGAAGACTGAAAGAATTGGGCTTGTTTAGTTTGGAAAGGAGAAGACTGAGAGGGGACATGATAGCGGTTTTCAAATATCTAAAAGTGAGTCACAAGGAGGAGGGGGGGAAATTGTTCTCCTTGGACTCTGATAATAGGACAAGAAGCAATGGGCTTAAACTGCACCAAGGCAGGTTTAGGTTGGACATTAGGAAAAACTTCTTAACTGTCAGGGTAGTTAAACACTGGAATAAATTGCCTAAGAAGGTTGTGGAATCTCTATCGCTGGAAATATTTAAGAGCAGGTTAGAGAGACATCAATCAGGGGTAATCTAGATGGTGTCTAGTCCTGCCATGAGGGCAGACGACTGGGCTTGATGATCTCTTGAGGTCCCTTCCAGTTCTAGTATTCTATGATTCTGTGATTCTATTTTTCCCATGCACAGGAATAGAATGGCTCCTATTATTGGATTTTATAGCTTTTTGGCAACTTTTTTCTTATCTTGCCTTGCCTTAAAGTAGAGGTTGGCAATCTCTGGCTTGTGAGGCGTATATGGCTCACTTAGGAGCCAAATATGGCTCTTAGCCCAAGCGCAGGCCCCCTTTGCTCCGCCCCCCGCAACGGGGAGCCTGTGGGCTGGTGACCCATCCTTGCGCCCCTCACAAGATTGGAGCCAGATCTGGCTACCTGCAGGGGGAGGGGGAGGCAGTGGAGAAAGTCCCAACCCTTGCTACGCGTTCGGGGAAGAAGCCAGAGCCACAAACAGCTCTGTGTACATGCTCCCCTTCCCTCTCCCCCGGCTTGAGGAATAAAGCAGGGCACAAATGCGCTGCCTGAAGGCTTTTCCCGCTGCTGCATTGGCCAGAATCCCGCCAGTGGAGCAGTGGGAAACCATGCCTGGGACAGAGAGCCTGAGAGCAGCACAGGGTGCAAAAGCAGACCCAGACACTATTTTGTTGGCGAAGGATCTGCTGCTTCCATGGCCATGTTCCCTCTGCTCCTGTACTGCTCTGCCTTGTGCCACCCACATGTGCCATGCACTCACACCCCCCTCTTGGCCGCTCGAGTCCGTCATTGGCCTGAGGACCTTCTTCTTGGTGCCTTGGTGCCGGTGGGCTGGATCCTGGTTATCTTGGAGAGCTGTGAGAAGTACAATTGAGCGGGCCGGTTCCCATCTGCTCCCAGATCCACCGACCAGATTCTCTGCGCTCCTGGTGGGGCACAGCCTCCATTCCACGCTCCGCCCTTGGGCCGCTAACTTACGTGACCCTTGTGGAGCATGGGCTAGCTGCCATGTGGGAGTGACTTGGATCTGTTACAATAAACCCTGTTATGAACACTGGCAAATAAATAAATAAATAGATGCTGCTCAGACCCTCCACCCCTGTCTTCCTCCTGTGCCCAGACCCTGCACCCCCAGCCTGCCCCTATCCCCTGGCCAGACACCTACCTCCAGCCCACTCTTGCCCCCTCCCCCCTGACCAGACACATTGCCCCCAGCCTGCTCCTGTACTGTACCTCCCATCCAGATCTTTCACCCCCATCCTTATACCACTCACTGGTTGCTCTGTCCTGCACACTGGACCCCTCATTTTTTGTCCCATCCCAGAGCCTTGGGGGTGTCCACAAAATTCACTAATCCTGGAACCCCAGAAAAGTTAATCTGGCCTGAGGCTTTGAATCTCAGTCCTCCCTGCTCCTCCCTCCTCCCATGGGGCTGTAGCACCAGGGGAGTGAGATGTCTTAGTTTAGGGCCACATCAGTGAGGGTTGGGGTTTTTTAGAGTCATTTGGGGTTTTTTTGCTTCTTGCTTGTGTGTTCCCCAACTGATGTTTCTGTGGGTCAGTGGCCCCCAACCCCAAAAAGGTTCCCCACCCCTGCCATAAATCAAGACAATGTTGAAACCTTTTGCGTTGGGCATAATATTTTACTTGATTTTAAATGAAGCCTGGCCAGCAAGCCCCCAATTGGGGCCCATCCCCCATCTGGCCACAGCATCATAACACTCCTGCACCCCCCAGCCCTGAGTCCATCATATACCCAAATCCCCTATCCTGAGCCCCTCATACATCCCACCCCAGACTCCTGCACCCCCCACATCCCCTGCCATAAAACTAACAGAAGATAGCCTGGATGCTTGCATGAAGCTGGGTTTGACCAGTTACGATGTTAACTTCAAAGAAATGTGTGAAAAGATGCAGCAGCAGAAATCATATTAAATAAAGTCTGTGAGTACAGTGTTTCATTTATGCTATTATTAATCATTATGTCAATTATCAATAATAGTAAGTTGTATATTTTCAGTCATGCAAATGGGTATTCTTATACAGCTCTCTGTTGACCACTTGTTCTGAATTTTGATGTAGTTTGGCTCTTTGGTTTGAAAAGGTTAAAGGCTAGTGGCTGGAACTCCTAGAGAAATTTTTTTTTTTTTTTTTGAGGGAAATAAAAGGACCCAGTTTTTTGTGTGTCAGAAATATAGCCATGTTAGTTTGTAGTTTCAAAAACACCAAGTAGTCCTGTGGCACCTTAGGGCACGTCTGTACTAGGAAATTATTTCAAAATAACTTATTATTTCAAAATCAGTCTGAGGCATGCTGCCTTAATGTGGATGCGCTACCTTGACTTAGAGCCCCAGGAAGTAATGGGGAGTAATTACTTT
Organism: Rafetus swinhoei; assembly: GCA_019425775.1. Taxonomy (NCBI): domain Eukaryota; kingdom Metazoa; phylum Chordata; order Testudines; family Trionychidae; genus Rafetus; species Rafetus swinhoei. The sequence continues at coordinate 34,250,472 of CM033439.1, read as the reverse complement.
GACTCTGAGGAGTAGTTATTTTGAAATAGCAGCAGTGTAGCATCCACACTACAGCTCTTTCCAAATAACTCCTGCTTTCCACAAGGAATAATGCTTATTTCATAATAAACTTAAAAAACAAAAACTGGTCTGGTGAAGTTGATGGATTTCCACTCCATACGGCTGAATGCAGTGCTTTGCATGTTCAGAAGCTTCAGGGGGTAGCTGAGTTAGTCTGTACAGGATAAACTTGAGAAACAAAAACTGGTCTGGTAAAGTTGATGGATTTCCACTCCATACGGCTTTGTTTTTTAAGTTTATTCTGTACAGACTAGCTCAGCTACCCCCTGAAGCTTCTATTTCAAAATAGTTATTTCAAAATAACGGGCTTGGTAGTGTGTACACTAATCTTGTTATTTTAAAATAACTCCCCTAGTGTAGACCAGGGCTTAGAGACTAACAAATATATCATATCATGAGCTTTCACGGGTAAACCCCCCTTCATCAGATGAGTTCAATTTTTTGAGGTATTGAGTATTCCCAGCTCCTATTGAAATAAAAGGGAGAAGAGTGCTCAGTATCTCACAGGTTTAGGTCCATTATGATATTAGTTAAAAGCTCATGATCTGATGTGGCAGATAGATGAGATTACTGAAAAGATGTCACATAAATTCTTGCCCAGTGCGTGGAGACTGTGAAAACTGGCGTGTCTTGCACATGAAGATAGTTAATGTGTTAATTAGTTTCAGCACTTTGTAAAAGGTTAAGCCTATAAGAAGTGCTAAGTAGCATTTTTCCTACTGGGTTTCTGATCACTTCTTATACTACCTCTAAGCAGCCAGTGGTTTATTTTGAGGTGACGAAGGCACAACTAGGGGACATGGTGAGAGGAAGTAGCAGTTGGTTGCAAGAATGTTTGGCTCAGAAGGCTAAGGATGCAAGAAGGAAAAGTGCTGCATGGTAACATAATTTGTAGATTAATTTTCTACAGTATCTACAGTGTTAAGATAAATCATTCTAGCATATTCCCTAGTGTCTCAATGCAGAAAATGGTTTTATTTTCTAAATTGTCTTGGTGGATGTTAGAAACAATAGGGAGTCATCTTTTCACCTTCAAGGAAACTACTCTAACTGGGACTGGAAGGAAGGAAATGGGTGTTTCCTTCTCCTCTATTTATCTTTAGTTAAATTGGAATAGAATATTCAGATGTCACCATTGTTGATGCTTCATCAGAGAGTGAGTGAGCCTTGTTATCATCTTTTCAAGACTGATCGTGCTGAAGAGCTACTGGGTGGCTGAAGAATTTGTCGTCATTGAAACAGGAGTGTATCAGGAATAAAGCAGGAACGTGCACATTTTAGATTTTGGTATTTTTTTAAGTCATGATGAACAGCATTAGTTTCATTCCTGTTGGCCAGTGTAAGGATTAAGGATTTTGTTGATAGCATGCAAAGGGATTAAAAAAATATGACTACTATATAATTTGGTAGTGCCAATGACTACTTTGCTATTTCTTTCCAACAATGTGGAATTGCTGGTGGAGAAACTACCCCTCCCTACAACCATACCTGGAGTGTGTCAGAGAAATGGATTGTAAAATGAAGGGATGGGCAGTAGATAATTGATATGTGAACGAGAGGTGCAATGATCAATAAAACCTCCAGTTCGAATATTAGAAGGAGTCAAGAACTGTTATGCTTGGCTAGATCTTTACGTATATTTGCCAAAAGCTATTAAAGAAAAGATTCTCCTACACTAAGTAAGTACAATTGTGTGCTGCTTCATTGAAAATAGAGTATTGGTGAGTTGTACTTATGAAAAGAAGAACAGTACAAAAAGGGAATGCCTTCCTAAACCAAAGTAGACTATTGTACTTTGATATATGTGATGTAGACGTTGAGATTCTATGTTTTTCTTCTGTTTTTTTGGCAGTGGTTTTTGTAGTAGTCAGGTAGCATTTCTCCCGCGCCCTCCTTTTCCCAACCTTAACAGAAAAAAAAAAAATAGGCAGGATGTGATGGGGAAAGTGAAGAAGATGCATCAGACAGTTACATTTCAAAATTAGCAAATACATGCAACTCTCACAATTTTGTCATGCCTCGGCCTTTAGTTTTGGAATATTAGCTTTCATGTATTACTTCAGAAAGGTGAACATGTGTTCTAAAGTAGATTAAACGTAGGAGTGGGATGGAAGAGTGATGTGAGCTTTTTGTTATAGCTAATGTTTAGCAGCATCTAAAATGTACTTTCAGAAACATAAGTTTTTAGCCTGGCTGCGAATGAAAGCATTACATCAATGTCTTCCTGTGACTTGATATTCTTGTAGCATTTTGGAATGCTTTTTTTTCCTTTTCCTTTCCTTTTCTTTATACTTTTCATAAATGATTTTCGTAAACCTAGCATTGAAGTTGTAGTACTACAGGTTGAAACTCTCTTGTCCAGCACTTTCAGGATCTGACTAGGGATGCTAAATTTCAAGTAGTTGACTAATCCAATAGTTGAAGCATTTTGCATCGACTATTCAATTAGTTGATAGGGTGCCTCTGCCTTTGAACAACCCCAGGGCTGTTGCTACACTTCAAAGGTGAAAGCGCCTTGTGGAGTCCCCAGCTGACTCCAGGATCCACGCGGTGCTGCTGCTTTGAGATACCCCCTTCTCCCCTCCCCCATCCCCTGCTGCCTTTCTGAGGCTACGTCTACACTGCCTCTTTTGCTGGCAGAGAGTATGCAAATGAAGCGCGCATTAGCAACTTCTCGTGCTTAATTTGCATAATCTCTGCCCGAGACTTTTTGAGCAAGAGGTTTTTGTGCAAAAACAAGCAGTGTAGATGGGTCTGTTTTGCACAAAACCCCCCTTTTGCTCAAGATCCTTAAGCCTCAAAAAAGGAGGTATAAGGATCTTGCGCAAAAGGTTTTTTTTTTTTGCACAAAATGGACCCTTCTACACTGCTTGTTTTTGCAGAAGAAGCCTTGAGCAGAGATTATGCAAATAAAGCACAAGAAGTTGCTAATGAGCACTTCATTTGCATACTCTGTACCGACAAAAGAGGCAGTGTGGACATTGCCTGATAGAGGCAGCAAGCGGGGGTGAAGGGGGGGGGCAAGCGACTAGTTGTTCACATCCCTAGATCTTGCTGGTGCCAAACCAGAGAATTTTCCAAACCATAGGAGATCAATGTTGTCTAGCAGCATTACCAACACTTTCACTGCTTGCTGGACTCTTGGAAGACCTATAGGGGTAAATTAGAGCTGAATAACAGCATAGAACACTGAGAGCCAGGACTGGTAGCTTTAAATAAACTTTATGGGGCCACACCCATGATAAGGGGCCATACGGCTAACTAAAATCATGCTGGACCATGGATGTTGCTGGACTAGAGCATGCCGACTAGAGAGGTTCAACCTATATATGTTTTAAGTCACAGAAGATAATATGACGTATTGGGGGAAATGGTATGTGATTATTATATAAAGACTGTAGTATCTTTTGGTACTTCCTGAGTGCTCAAGTGCAACTTTAATGTTCTATTTATGTAGTTATAGTTTTGTGATTTGTGAAATAATTTTAAACAGGGCATGAGAAATCTATATTCTGGATTGGAGTGACTTATGTAGACAACAAAATGCCCCACACAATGTATTTTTGGAAGTAAACAGCTACAACGGAGCACTTTTTGTGCATGCTGTAGGAGGTCTGCATATGGGGCTGATAAGTTATTTGAGTTGGATTTCTTCTAAAGTTCTTTGAGGCTGTGGGAACCCTCCCTCCCTATAGACATTGAGTGCATCAGGACTGAATTGTTTCATGGGCATTTTACAAGACCCCAGAAGCTGAGGGAAGAACCAGTCTAGTCTCTTCCTGTAGTTTCTCCTCTTACAGTTACCTTTAGTAATATAGATGAGAGAGACTGCTAACTTAATTTATTTCTGTGCATGCAGGTTCATGTTGATCAGTGCAAAAAGCAAAACAATAACCAAAAAACAAACCCAACCCATGCATATACTTGGTACTGTATGTGATTTTTTTTTTTTCAAATGCATATCACTTGGTTAAAGCCTGTTGTCTCCAGTAGAAGTCTTGCACTACTACTCTTTGAAGAATGCTATTTCAGTGTCAATTCAAGTACAGTGAGTCCTCTGTTATCCAGCACTCTGTTAACCAGAAAACTTTGTTAACCGGCATTGCCCCCAGCCACAATTCTGTCACATTTTCAGGCGCACAGGCCTGGCTTGGTTTACCATGATTGGCTTAACAATTTTTTATGTAAGAAGTACTAATCATCTTTAACTCAAAATAGAAATGTGAAACCGACTGCCTTACACTACAAAACTACCAATATTTAAAACTTGAGTTTTGCTATTCTTGTGCATTGGTTTTTCCTAGGTTGATGGGACCCTCAGATAACTGGAATTTTTAGATAACTAGAACACCCTAATCCCCGAGCGTGCTGGATAACACAGGTTTCACTGTATTAGCTTGTTTTTTTTTTTAAAGGTACAGTAACTTTTTATGTATGTAATAGAGAGAAACCCAATTGCTTTCCACATCCTCTTTTCTCTCAAAACTGAGCTACTTGCTCAAAATTTTTCTAGAGACGAATCAAGGAAAATGTAACCTCAAAGGCAGAAGTTATAGTAAGTTTAAAACAATAAAAAGCCAATAGGTTGCAATCAGTAATTTTTAGCATTAACTATAATGATCATAAAGAGCATCTTGCCCTAATGCATGAAGAATAAATTAAGTTTTTTAAACATATTAGTATTTTTTTTTTAAACTAGCAGCATTTTTTACATATATAAACAAGCTATAGATTATTTTACTGGGATTTGGTCAGCATACAGATGCACAGTTCAGTTTATTGGATTATAAACTTAGACTGGCAGATAGCATTCTGATAAATTGTACATAGTCTTCCTTTAAATGAAATAAAGAAGAATGGGTAAAGTCATAGACAGGTTCCCTGCAGAATTATCCTACTTGCTAGTAAATAACCATCCATATGCACATGCTTGGGTGCTTCTTGAACATATGATCTCAGGAAAATAAATTCGCATTAATGCATTCTTTTATTTTCCTAAGAATCAGATGCTCAAGAAGTATGTGCATATGTGTGGCTGTTTTCATGTTGGGTGTACCACGGTATAGGATTATTCCGGAGGGAAGTAGGCTACATTGCTTTGGTAAGAAGGGATACGAAATGGCTATGACCTACGGAACATGCATATGGGTTAATGTATGGTATTTTCTAGTGCCAAACAGAGTGGTATTGGACTCAGAAATTGACAGCAACATAACTCCCATTATAATTAAAATAAATATATTCTTTGGCTCTTGGACATTTGTTTAGCAAGCTAAATACAAGTGAGCATGAAAGCTATTGAGGACAAAAGGTACAAAGTTATCGCCGGAACTGGAAGCCTCATGAATAGTAAGGAGATTGATATTCGGCATGACGCCATTGTAACAGTGTCTGAGGTTATTTCACCTATATGTTCACTTTATTCAAGAAAGGAAATTACATTTTCAACATGAATTCACTGAATATTTTATGGAGTTTTAGTGGCCTTCTGATAAGGGATTTGTTTATGACACTGTCATATAGCTCTTTAGTTGATGGTACAAAACAGCAGTTAGATGTGGGCTGGGAAATTATCAAGGAATCCAAAAAGAGTTAAGCCTTCTTGGAAAATGTTTACAAACATTTTTTTTGAAATTTGCAGTTCCCAGGGTTGTTTTTGAAAAGGGCCTTCTGATTTTGGGTTGGCTGTTTGTGTGATTCATGGCTTCTGAATTTTTGTGGGTTTAATTTCAGTGCTGAATTTATGTTTGTCTGCATAATAAAGTTGGTTTCATGTACTTTAAAGGGTATCATCAGCACACTTCCATGTTATTTACAGGCTGAAAGTTTTGCCGTAGTGTTTTCTAACACTAATAAAAGTGGCAACTTGAATACCAACATAAATATTGTGCTCTTTCTGTGATTATTTGAGACAATTATACTACCTGTATATCAGGGTGCAAAAAGTAATAGATCATTCCAGTGAAGTGGAGCAGAAATTAAAAGCTGGACACCAAACCACGGGAAAATGTATGTGTATCATCTTCCATGATAAACAGAAGAACAATCATCTTTGGTTTGCACTTGTACTAAGATCATTCTTTTGTCTCTGTTTCATTAGTGGTTCTTGCTGCACTTTTTTCCTCGTTTGATAACATATTAGTATTCAGTTTGCTTCTAATATTCTGGACAGTCATTTTGTAAATTACAAATTTAAATTCTGTCTCCTTCATATGATAGTATGGAATTCACAGGCATAATAGCCTGAAACAATTAGATAGTACGTGTATTGTATTTTTCCCAGAGTTGAATATTGGTTCTGCAACTTACTCATCCTGTCCAAGTATAGAAAATGAATTCTGACCATCTTTTAAATTTGTGTCTTAACTGATTGCTCAAAATGGAGGTGCTAAAATTAGAAAACCAAATAAGTCCTAATATCCTCAAACAAAATCTTGCTTTGTTTTACACTACGGTGTTTTTGTTTTTTGAAGGGATTAGCAGGCCTGGTATGAATGTAAACTTAATTAATAACATGTTGCAATTGTTTGTAATTAGCACTTTTCAGTTAACTGAATGTTAGTGTTACTGTAAAAGGTAACCAATCCATGCAACAAACCTCGGTGCCAACTCTGCCCACATATATACACCAGCAACACCATCACAGGACTTAACCAGATCAGCCATACTGTCACGGGTTCATTCTCCTGCACATCTACTAACGTAATATATGCCATCATGTGCTAACAATGCCCCACTGCTATATACATCGGCCAAACTGGACAGTCCCTACGTAAAAGAATCAATGGACACAAATCAGATATTAGGAATGGCAACATACAAAAACCTGTAGGGGAACACTTCAATCTCCCTGGACACACAATTGCAGATCTAAAGGTAGCCATCCTGCAGCAAAAACTTCAGGACCAGACTTCAAAGAGAAACTGCTGAGCTACAGTTCATCTTCAAGTTTGACACAATCAACTCAGGATTAAACAAAGACTGTGAATGGCTAGCTAACTACAAAAGCAGCTTCTCCTCTCTTGGAATTCACACCTCCAGATCAGCTACTAGAAGTGGGCCTCATCCTCCCTGATTGGATCCACCTCGTCATCTCCAGCCTGATTCTTGTCTGCATATTTATACCTGCCTCTGGAAATTTCCACTACATGCATCTGACGAAGTGGGTCTTTGCCCACAAAAGCTTATGCTCCAACACTTTGGTTAATCTATAAGGTGCCACAGGACTCCTTGTCGCTTTTGCAGATCCAGACTAACACGGCTACCCCTCTGATACTTGTAAAAGGTAGTTTGTCTAAATTGTATATCACATGTCAGGCTATCTGGTGGAAAAAAAATCACATTTCAAGATGGTGAGTTGCTATTAGAGTCTGGATTTTGGGCATTGTAACCTATTGTCAGTCACTTTCTCAACCCAAGGAATAGCAGTTTTCCCACTATAAACTGGAGTTTGCTTTCAAATTTACTATTTAGGAAGTAAGGAGGTGCTAGCAGTAACTCTTCTTCCCCAAGCCCCCGCTGCCAGTGATCAGCTTCTTGCTCACTGTTGTCAACTTAATTGTCTTCCTTCTGTTATTGAGTTCTGATGTTTTGCACGCGACTTTTCAATACCTGTAAGATTCTTGGTTGTCTTGGAAAAGTGATCTGATTTCTCCTTTCTGCAAACATAACATTAAGCTGAATGTAACCAAAGATTATTTAGTCTTCAGTGTACCAGAACTCTTCATTCTCTCTTCCTTAGGGACAGTTTCTGGATCACAAAAAGCAGCTGTCAGAAAGGATCCTGAGGGTTCTTTGAGATCCAAGGGTGCCAGCTATTATGGCTGAACTCAAAAAACTTTCCAAGAGCTAGGAATTATAGGGCTGCTGATAGAGCCCTAGTGAAAGAGTAGCAGACAGTGCCTTCAGGGCTCAGATGCATCACATCCAGTGCAGTTTGGCCTTGAGTAGCTGTGACATCTAGCAGAAAAGATGTCTTTATGCACCTGAACACTGAAGGCAGCTGTTGCCTGTTCTTAGCATAAACAGACAAACTTGCTGGAGCCAGGTAAGGAACAAGAACTTCACAGTGAAAGAAATGCTAATGAATAGTGCATGGGCAAGAGACGTGTCCACTGTCTTGTAATACTGTACAGGTTGGACCTCCCTTGTCTGGCACCCTTGAGACGCTGACTGGTCCTGAATGAGGGATTTTGCTGTATGAGGGGAGGTCATTTCTGCCCCCCCCACCCCACCCCAGCCCAGCTCTCCTCCTGGCCCAGCTGCCAGCCTCCCCACCGGCTCCCCTTCTGCCAACTGCCCTGCTAGGAGCCTCCTGTGAAGTTGGGCTTCCATCCCTGCCGCAGCAGCCTGAGGTCCTGCCACCAGGGCTCCTGGTCCCACCAGCTCTGCCGTGGCTGACCTGGAGCTCCTGGCTGTGTTAGACCTGTTGCAGCAGCCAGAATTCCACCCCACTGAGGCTCCCTGCCCCACCGCAGCTGACTGCTGTCCCGCCGCTGGCAGATTGCTGTCCCGACGGAGCCCACTGGTGCTCCGGGTGACCTGTCGCCAGCTCAGCTGGACTCCTGTGGGAGGACTCCCAGGCTGGCTGGGCTCCTGGCCTCCCCAAAGGGCTCATGCCTCTGGCCCTCCGCCATAACTACATGGTCCAGCAACATCCATGGTTCTGCTGGACCATAGATGTTGCCAGACCAGGGAATCCTGGTCTAGAGAGTTTCAAATTGTATTGGCAAAGACATGATTAACGTGACCTTGTTTCAACAAAGCAGTAGCCCATTGTGGCTAGCTGCTCAATAATGTGTTTTTAACTATCCCTGAGTAGGGCATAGTGTAGAACTCTTTAAGTTTCATCTCTGCAAGATTGTGTTTGGAAACCCAAGGGCAAATGTACTGGGTAGGAACAGAGGGAGAAGTTTTGTTGTTTGTATCTTTAAATGTCTGGTAGGTACTAATTTTTATGATGGTAGAAGTCACTTCTTTATATAGATAAGTGCATGTATCCAGAAACACGTGTGTGTGTGTATATATGTGTGTTTATAAGAAATTATGGAAAAAAAAAAAAGTATTTTACTGGCTGTCAAGGCTCCTTCCCCACTCTGGCACGATAAATGCAGAAGCGGGGATCCACAAAAGTACCCCGAAACCTTCTTTCCAGGCTTTGGTATAAAACTTTCCCCCAAAATCTTAAAAACCTAGATTTTGGGGATTAAAAATCTGCTGCCACCACCCAAGTAATGATAAGAAAAATCAGGGGAGAGATCACTTGGGAAATCTCACCCCTAAAGTAAAAACCAGGACACCCAAATTAACCAATACCAGGTTAATAAAAAGAAAAGAGAGAGAACTTTTATTACTGCAATATTCCTGTTGCAAGCATAATGACTAGATGGAAAAGTCACAAATTAATTACTCATGGGGGGAACCCCACCATGGGCCAAGACTTAATTACAAAGGAGAGCAAAAACCTATCTTTTTAAATGCACAGACATCTGATCCCATTTCCCAACCCATAAAACAATAAAACCTAACAGATTTTTCTATACTTTACCCTACTTACAGATAGTGAAGAGTCTTTTCTTGGAGGGAGACATAGTGTCTGTCCCCCTCAGTAGCTGGAGAGAACTGCCCAGACCAAAGGAGGGAAAACCCCAACATTCCTTTGTCCCAGTTGGAAATTCCTACCTACATTCCTATTAGCCAACTTTACCTGGCTTGGGTATAGTTAACCCCTTAGTCTCCAGGCTGCTGGCTAACCCTCATGATCATGATAATGGCTTATGATGGTTCTTCATTCTTTAAGGATCTGTTGTTTTCTGTAAATTGGTACCTTAATGCATCAAGCCATACTTATGGAAATATTCCTAGTGAAGTCAAGGGCTGTTTGTTTGATTTTTAGGACCAAGCCTGTAATCTTGTACCTTAAGTTTATTTATATTTTTAAGTATTCGGCTCATCTTCTGCCCCGCGCGCCCGCCCCCTCCCCCTCCCCCCCCCGCATGGGTGTTTTCTGCCTTAGCTGTTATATGTCCTTTATGTTTGTTTTCCCTGATGCTATATCAGTTGCCATGGAAACAGGAGCGGAACTGGGGAACCAGCAGCCTGCAACTGAAATTGACACGCTTCTGGCTGTTCAACCTGTTTCTGTCTCTCTTCCCATGGAAACGGGTGACTTATCAGGGAAAATAAGGTAAAGGTTTAAAAAAACAATTTTGAAAACTTTCACTTCCTTACCTGATACCGTTCTGACCTCCAAAAACAGCTCAGTGTGTGGTCGTTTTTGGCTTTTTTGGTGCTGATTTCAGCAATTGGCTGTGAATAGAGTTTGGAAGTGCCAGTTGGTCAAAGAACTCCTATGCTTTTCAGTAATCAGAAGGGTCCTGAAATGTACATAATACTTCCAATTCTAGGGGAGAAAGTTGTTTGGTGTAAAATATAAACTAGCTCTTGTTTTAAAAATATGTACTTCCCATTAAGGATTAAAAATTGGCTTTTTAAATTAATTTAAATCACAACACATGTATATTTGTGTTTCATGAAGTATTGGTAATCACATGGATGATAGTTGAGCCACGTGTAATAGAGATATAAAATCCCATTTAATTGGTTTACTGGTTAAATGTAATATTTAACCAGTTAACTGATTAAAGGGGAGTGGCCTCTGCTCTTTGTCACTGGGTTGGAGGGCCCTCACCCCCTCCATGGACAGGGACTGCTCTGGACAGGCTGGAGCAGCCTCCTGCAAATGGGGTGGGGTGGGGAGCTGCTCCAGCCTCTCTGTCATCTCCCTCCCCCCCCCTCGCCTGGGTTAACTGGAACAGGTAAGCCTCACCCATTAGGAGTGAGGCGTTACTGGTTAACCAGTTAACAGTTCACATCCCTAATGTGTAATACTTAGACTTTTCATTATGCTGCCTGTGGGTTTAGAATAAAACTTCATCCAAACTAGAAATGCTATGCCCAACAAACATGGGTCTCTGGCTGACAAGAAATAGTGAAACTTTTTATGTTGCTAAAACTAGTGTATTTAAACATACATGCCAATTAAAGAGTCTCATTAAAGTTTAATATAAGCAAATATTAGGACAGTGAGGCTGGATCTTTCTAGTCCTGGGCCACTGAGTAATTCTTAGGTCTCATTTTAACTAGAATTATCTGATGGCACTCACCATTCTATTCCATATATAAGGTTCTTATACCCTAGGGTGCATCTACACTGTACCTGTAGGTCGAAATAAGATACACAGTTTGAGCTACGCAAATTGCGTATCTTATTTTGATCTAATTTTGAAATAGATTATTTCAAAAGACTGCGCCAAATTTCAAAATACAGCGCTATTCCGACAAGTCTCTTAACGCTTATGGAACGAGGGTTATAGGGACACCAGAATAGTGCACCAGTTATTTCAAAATAATGGGCGCGTTTAAAGATTTCAGTATCCCAAAATAGCGCCGATGTCTAGACGTAGCCCTACTGTGCCTTTCGTGATCTCACCTCAATAGCCCTGCCAGAGCTAGCTGATGCCACAAACCCTGCTTGAAAAAAACAAATTATGGCTTCCTGCTTTACCTCTATTATCTGTTCAAACCTATTTCTTGTCCTGGGGTTGTCTTTTGGTGTTTTGTAGAGCTGGCTACCAAGTTCAGTTGGTTCTGCTAGATGGTTTCCTGATAATGTAAAATATTGCACATTCTTGGACATATTTGTGATTTTTCACAATGAAGTTGACATACTTAAATGTTTCTTTTTGTATCTGAGGAAATGCAGAAGGATGATAATGTTTTACAGCTGTGGGTTGCAATGGAAAAATATTTGCCTGAAGAAACTTCCTTTAACTTGGAAAGTTATTTATTATTCATTACTCTCTGCTTGTTTTTCTAAATCTAAGGCACCACTTTAAAAACATATTTTTGTAGGTTGAAAAAACTATGTTGTAATTCTAGACATTTTTATGATGGAAGCTGTATCTAAATGATGATTGTAGTATTTCAGTGTGTTCCTTTCACTGCAGTAGCTGATCTTTTAATTTTATTTAAAACAAACTCAAGACAGTAAAGTTAAACCATAAAGGTAAAAAATTTAATCTAGTTAGTTTAGACTTAACAATAACTAATACATTTAAAAACAATCATATGAGCATCAGTGCCTTCTCTTCTTCCTTGCTGCATCCTGAATTTAGGATTTTTTGTTTACTTTGCAACACTTGACGTCGCTACCATCTGAAACAATGCAAGGGATGCACGAATGAAATGGTGCAAGGAGAAAAGAATTTTGAACACATGACTTGGCAGGACTGTATTGTACCTTTCATTATGAGAATGCATTCACATTTTATGAAATTAAAGATACTTTATTTTACTGGCATAGGATCTCAGCTGTGTGGGGTTTTTAAATTTTGTTTTAAAGTTTAGATATTAGAAAAAACATTTAGCTTTAAAAAACCCCTAGATTTTAGGTGCGTTATGTAATGTACTGGCAAGAATTAACTAAATTACATATTAGATGATGCCTGCAGACATTCCAGGTAAACAAAATGTCCCAACGCACCAGTAGCTTACCCTGACAAGCTGGGAAATAAAGTTATGGAATGTAGTGTCAGCTCATGAAAGGATCATAGTATTTTGCCATTTTTTACTAATCATCTTCGGGTGGAGGAGGATTGGCTTACTAATGAACAAGCATATACAGTAATATAAAATTTTTACTTTGATTTTTTAACTGTAGGTCTACACTTAAAATGCTGCATCTGTGGAGCTGCAGCGTATCCGTGAAGTGGATACTATGCCAATGGGAGAGAGGGGAATTAGGTGCCAGAAGGCACCTGGCAATCCTAGGGCTACCACAGAAAATGTACTTTGTTGGATAGTTGTAGTTATTTATTATTATAGATTATGTTTTAGGTATATTTTATAATATTACAATCAATTGACGTGTAAAAGTATTTTTTTGCTCATATTAAATAATTTTTAAATTAATTTTACATAATTTTTAATTTAAATATAAATTTCAGGTACTTTCTAAATTTTGTATATGATACATGTTTTGTTGAAAAGAAAAAAGTAGAACAGGCTTCTGTGAAAATTTCAGATACTTTGTAAGTTTAAGATTTTGCATAAAGATATAATTATTCACAGGGCTCAACAATTACTGTAATCTACTCGCCCGTGGTGAGTAGATTACAAGCCGGCACAACCGCGCAGCGTGGTCAGTGCATGCGCAGCGCGCTGAACCACGCGGCTGGTGAGTGGGGCTTGCCACCGCTTGGCGAGCCCTGATTATTCATGCAATTGCAAAAAATTGACATGTATATTAATTTTATATCAATAAATATTTTGTGATTTTATTTGGGAATAAATAAATAAAAAACAAAATATTAACAAAATAACCCCATCCTTTCCCCCAGAGCCAGGCACTCCCATAGCCCTGTTCTAACCCAATCCCCCTCCGTTCCCGCAGAGCCAGGCCCCCCCAACCTAATACCTCCCCCCTTCCCCAGAGCCAGGCACTCCCAGCCCCCCTCCCCAATCTAATACATGGGTCCCGGAGTTGACGTTGCTGCTTGAGGCGCTGGGGTGGCGTGAGCACAGTGGCCAGCTGTGAGTGCCTGCTGGAGTGCCCAGCACAGAGCACCCAGCCAGTCGTGAGCACGTGCACAGAGCAGACTGGCCAGCTGTGAATGCCTGCTGGAGAGCCCAGCGCAGAGTGCCCAGCTGGCCATGAGCGCGTGCGCAGAGCAGCCCGGCTGGCCGTGAGCAGGCACTCGGCCATGTGCTCCGAGCGGCCAGCAGGCTGCACTTCATTCATTTATAAAAATGTTCTGGAGGACCGCAAAAAATTTTGATCGGGCCATATGCAGCCTGCCAAACACCAGTTGGACATGCCTGGTGTAGTCAGTCCACTTTGGTGACAGGCAGTGGCTATGTCAACAGGAGAGAAGCCCTCCTGTTGATAGTCCTAGGTCAGTGGTCTCCAACCTTTTTACACCCAAGATCACTTTTTAAATGACAGAACAAGCCAAGATCTACTGCCCCGCCCCTTCCTTGAAGCCCCGCCCTCTCTATTCTCCTCCTCTTCATCACTTGCTATCCCCGACCCTTATATTGCTGCTTTTTTTTCCCAATTCTTCTGTAGGAAGAGGTTTTTCCAACATTTGGCCTGTCTAGACTGGACCAAATGTCAGAAAAACCCCTTCTTTTGGAAGCCCCCTTATTCCTCGTGGAAAGAGTAATATAGGGGTGACCGAAAGAGCATGTTTGCTCTTCCACTAAAAGGATGTGAGGGTTCAGGAATTTGGGTTGGAGTATGTGAGGGGCTTAGGGCAGGGGGTTCCAGTGTATGACAGGCTCAGATGTAGGGTCTGGGGGAAAGGGGAGTGCAGGAGTGTTATGATGCTGTGGCCAGATGGGGGCTTGGCCCCAATTTGGGGTTTGTTGCCCAGGCTTCATTTTTAAATAAAATAGAATGTCAAACAAAAAGTTTCTGCATTGACTTTATTTCTGAGAAGGGCAGGGAACCTGTTTTGAGTCAGGGGTCACTGACCCAAGAAAAGTCAGTTGGGGCCACATAAGTGAGATGCAAAAAAACCCTCCTCCAACCCCTCCCCCCCCCCCCCCAAGCTTCACTAATGTGGCCCCAATTGTGTTGGTCAGAACAGGGGACACAGTACTGGGGAAGGGTGCTAGTGGGTGCTTTGGCAGGGGACAGGGTGCCAGTGGTGACAGAGGTCTGTGGCTGGGGGCAGGGGAGAAGGAACAGGGTGCTGGGAGGGCAGAGGACAGGTTTCTGCAGCTGGAGGCAGGGTGCCAGTGGGGACAGAGTTCTGTGGCTGGGGAGAGGGAACTGGGGAGTGGGGGCAGGGGAGAGGGGAGTGGGAACGGGGCTGGGGAGTGGGGACAGGGGGCAGGGGGACAGGGGAGGCAGAGTGTCCCCTGCATCTGCCTCCTCCCAGGATTCCGCCCCCAACCCCTCAGAGGGAAGCCGGTGCGTGCCTCCTCCGGGCCTGACTCCCCCCCGCAGCGCAGGGAAACCCTGCACACGCCTGCCCCGGGGCTGACACCCCCATGTGCGCCTGCCCTGGGGCCAAAACCCCCCCCCCCCCCAGCGCAGTAAAACCCCGCGCATGCCTGCCCCGGGGCAGAAATCCAGCACGTGCCTTTGCCTTTCTAATCTTGCCCCTGCATTCCTGTGTTGTTTGCCTATATTCATCCTTTGTAATTTGTCCTACTTTCCATTTTTTATATGACTCCTTTTTTTATTTTTGATCATGCAAGATCTCGTGGTTAAGCCAAGGCGGTCTTTTGCCATATCTTGCTTGCTTTTGTGCCCTTAATAATGTCCCTTTGAAAAACTGCCAACTCTCCTCATTTGTTTTTCCCCTCAGTCTTGATTCCCATGGGACCTTACCTATCAGCTCTCTGAGCTTACCGAAATCCGCCTTCCTGAAATCCATTGTCTCTATTTTGCTGTTCTCCTTCTACCCTTCCTTAGAATTGTGAACTCTATGATTTCATGATCACTTTCACCCAATCTGCCTTCCACTTTCAAATTCTCAACCAGTTCCTCCTATTTGTTAGGATCAAATCTAGAACAGCTTCCCCCCAGTAGCTTTTTCAACCTTCTGAAATAAAAAGTTGTCTCCAATGCAGTCCAAGAACTTATTGGATGGTCTGTGCCCTGCTGTGTTATTTTCCCAACATATATCTGGATAGTTGGAAGTCCCCCATCACCACCAAATCTTGGGCTTTGGATGATATTGTTAGTTGTTTAAAAAAAGCCTACATGCTTAAATCCTACTGAAGTCAATTGGATTTAAGCAGTTGGTTAAAGTTAAGTGTGTGCTGAATTGCGATCTGTTTCTGCTGGAGTGGAATTCAAAGTAGTGCATAAGGCTTATGTGATACCACTGTGTAGAAGTTAATAAGCAAAGTACTGTAGCCCTAACATAAATATGTCCTATTTATTAGGCCACAATCCTGCAAAGATTTACACATGTGCTTAATTTCATGTAATGGAGAAGTCCTATTGACTCTAAAGGTACTGATTTTGTGGGAAGCCTTTCTAATATCAGGGTTTTACGTTGGATTAGTCATAATCGTAGAAATGACTTAGGTGAGGTTGGGTTATCAGACTGGAGTTTTTTTTATAAAATAACATTAATACTTATGAGAGCATGTTATTAACAGGTTAATTGTGCCATTTTGAAGGGAAGTGCACACACAGTGCCAGAAATTGATTGTTTTCAACTAGGGATACACACAGGTCTTCCAAGGGTACATTAACTCATTGCCTAGTTTTCAACAAGCAACATAAAAAGCTCTAGCAAAGTCAGTACAAACTAAAATGTCATACAATTACTTGTTTATACTGTTCTATATACTATACACTGAAATGTCAGTATAATGTTTACATTCCAGTTTATTTTATAATTATATTGCAAAAATGAGAAAGTGAGCAATTTTTCAATAATAGTGTACAATGTAGGGTTGCCAGGTGTCTAGTTTTCGGGTGGACTGTCTGTTATTCGGGTCCCCCGTCCAGTAAAAAAAAAAACAGAAAACACCGGACATGTGAAATGTCTGGTATTTCCTGTTTCCCTTGGACGGAAGCCTGGCGGGGACAATTTTCCCCTGCTGCATCTGGTGGGGGCAGGGGAGTGAGGAGTGCAGGAAGCCTGGCTGTGACAATTTTCCTCTGCCACTTCTGGCGGAGGTGGGGGAGTGAGGAGCACTGGGCCATTTTTTGCTTAACAACTTTGGTCCCCCCCCCTTTTTTTTTCTCAACAGAATTACCTGGTGTTGGTTTGGGGGGGGGAGGGGTTCGGTATTTTTTGTTAGACCATCTGGCAACCCTAGCTATGAGACTCTTCTATTTTTATGTCCGATTTTGTAAATGTAAGTAGTTTTTTAAGTGGGGGGTTTGCAAGGCAAATCAGACTCTTGGAAGGGATATAGTAATCTGTAAAGAGGGAGAACCAATGCCATACACAACCTGTAGGTATGTACTTGAGATGGCTAGCAGTGCCATTGCTGTTCCTGCCTGTGCTACTGTGGCTATGATACTATTTTTAGATAGCTACATGAGTACGTTTACATAAGCTGGGAATCACCAGTGTAGACATAGCATGAGTTATCCACTAGAAGAGAAGAATTCACTCTGCACATGAAGCATTGACTTCGACATTTTCTATTGTGCACGAGTAGCCTATTTTCATTCATTAATAACTTCAATACTAGTCACACAGTTTTATCTTGTTAGCTATTTTTTAATTATGTGTTTCAGGAGAAAAGATTGAGGTGTGTGTGTGTGTGTGTGTGTGTGTGTGTGGAGGTTTGTTTTGTTTTTTCAATATGGAAAAAGTGTACATTTAGTTCTGTGAAGAAAAGAAAAGATTGTGTTCAGGCTTTCCACAAAAATTCATCTTTGGGAAGATTCAAAGCATGAACATTTGCAACACAAAAATATTTTTTTCCAGAAAGTTATTGGGTGATAAAAATGGGCAGCCATTGTGATTGGTCTGTGTGACACACATAGATTTGCCTGGCATTGCTCAGGTGTGTAACTCAAGAAATGGTAGGTTGGGTTTTGTTGGGAAATAAAAGGAGTGGTGGTGTGGGGGTGGCGGGAAGCAGGGTACGGCCTGGCTCCAAGAGGAGCAGCACCGGGTGGAGGGTGGGGGTGTGGGTGGGAAGGCGGGCACAGCATGGCCCTGAGAGGAACGAAATGGAGGGGGGAAGGAGACCATCCCTATGCCCTCTGAGGAGGTGTGGGATGATGGTGGTGGGGCGCACAGGGAATCCCTACTCTCCAAGTGAAGAGGCAGGTGGGGGGAAGGAAAAATAGCTAGGTTCTGTGTGCCAGTCCCTGTAGATGGAGGAAGTGGGGAGCCCCCAGACTAGGACTGCTAGATGGTTTAAACAAAAATACTGAACATCCTTCGCCCCCCCCCCCAAATTTTTTTTCCACGATGGGTTTTTTTGGGGGGGAGTTTCGTTATTTTTGGTTAAACCATCTGGCAACCCTAGAAGGGACCTTGGACTTAATGACCTCTCAGTCCTCTGCCCTCATGGCAGGACCAAGCAACCATCTAGATTACTCCTGATAGATGTGTATCTAATCTGCTCTTGAATATTTCCAGAGATGGAGATTCCACAACTTCCCTAGGCAATTTATTTCAATGTTTAACCACCCCGACACTTAAGAAGTTTTTCTTAATGTCCAACCTAAATCTCTCTTTCTGCAATTTAAGCCCATTGCTTCTTGTCCTATCATCAGAAGCCAAGAAGAATAATTTTTCTCCCTCTTCCTTGTAACACCCTTTAGATACTTGAAGACTGCTATTATATCCCCTTAGTATTCACTGTTCTAAACTAAACAAACCCAATTATTTCAGTTTTTCCTCATAGGTCATGTTTTCTAGACCTTTAATCATTTTGTTGCTCTTCTTTGGACCTTCTCCAGTTTCTCTACATCTTTCTAGAGACAGTACTCCAGCTGAAGCCTAATCAGTGCAGAGTGGAGCAGAAGAATGACTTCTCATGTCTTGCTCACAAGAACTCCTGTTAATGCATCCCAGAATCATGTTTGGTTTTTTTTTGCAATGTGTCACACTACAAACTCAGATTTAGCTTGTGATCCACTATTACCCCTAGATGCCTTTCTGTAGTACTCCTTTCTATACAGTTGCTTCCTATTTTGTATGTGTGAAACTGATTGTTCCTTCTTAAGTGGAGTGCTTTGCATTTGTCCTCATTAAACTTCATCCTGTTTACCTCAGGCCATGTCTCCAGTTTGTCCAGGTCTCCAGTTTGTCCAGATCATTTTGAATTATGATCTTATCCTCCAAAGCATTTGCAACCCTTCCCAGCTTGGTATCATCTGCAAACTTAATAAGCGTACTTTCTATGCCAATATCTAAATAGTTGATGAACGTATTGAACATAACTGGTCCCAAAACTGACGTCTGCGGAACCCCACTTATGTGCTTCCAGCATATTCTGGTTAGATGCTATTTGTATTCTTCCTATGCATATTCTATTCTTTTCTTCTTTGCCATTCCATACAGTACAAATGTAAGAAATTTTGTTTTTAACTGTTTCGACATGTCTTTTTTTGCCTTTTTTGGGGTATGAGAACCTTTTAATGTGTGTTGTTCGATGTTCAAAATTGATCTTTAGAGCTTAAATTGTTTCTTCCTTTCCCTCCAACTCAAAATACAGAAAATTAAACTTTGGATAAAAAAAAAAGACTTGTTACCTAATTGTCATGCTGTTAGTGAAAAGTTAATTACATATTAAGCTAGAAGTAATACAGTAGACTTCCGATAATCCGGCACCTTTGGGACCTAGGTGGTGCCGAATTATTGGATATGCCGGAGTATCGGGAGGTACTCTGGCGGGGGGCTGTGACGAGTCTGCCGGGACCCTCACTGCGTCCAGGGGGTGGGTGGGGAATGGCGCGACGAGGGGCGAACCCTCCGCCGTTTTGCAGGAAGGCGGGGGAAGCCCCGCACCGCTGCTGAGAGTTTCCGGGAGGGGAGCAGATCCCCACCCCCCAGACTGCAGTAGTTATCGCCGAGCAAGGGGGTGAGGGGCGGCGCTGCAGGACCAACCCGGAAGCACCCCAGCTGCTCTGCTCCGCCGCTTGTCCGCCGCTCATCAGTTTCAGCAGCAGCAGTGGCGGACTTGGGGAAGTGGCGGAGTAGAGCTGCAGGGGTGCTGCCGGGCGCCGAGCAGGGGGGATGAGGGGCGGCGCTGCAGGAGCAACCCGGCAGCACCCCAGCAGCTCTGCTCTGCCACTTCCCCAAGTCCGCCGCTGCCGCTGCTGAAACTGACGAGCGGCGGACAAGCTGCGGAGCAGTGCAGCTGGGGTGCTGCCGGGTTGGTCCCGCAGCGCTGCCCCTCACCCCCTTGCTCAGCGATAACTACTGCAGTCTGGGGGGTTGGGAGCCCGCTCCCCTCCCGGAAACTCTCGGCAGCGGCGCGGGGCTTCCCCCGCCTTCCTGAAAAAAGGCGGAGGGTTTGCCCCTCGCCGCGTCGTTCCCCTCCAGCAGCTCCAGTTGTTCTGGGTTCCAGTTGGTGCCGGACTATCGGGAGTGCCGGACCACTGGATGCCGGACAATTGGAGTTTTACTGTATATAGATAGTTTCCTGTAGTGATGATATCTACTGTGTATTTGAGAGAGTTTGTCTGTCTGCATCTGTGCGTGTGCCTGTCTGTCTAAGAACTCCTCCTAAATGGTAAGAGCTAGGCCCACCAAATTTGGTATGCAGCTGCTTCTTATCATAACTTAAAGCATAGTAAGAGTTTGGTTGTGCCAGGACGATGGGATGTACCTGGAATTGGATTGTTTTTCATAACATGGAAAGGGAGAGGGCTACTAAAAGGGACCCTTATACTGTGCAATGACCACAGGGAGGCTACAAAGGGCCAGAGATGGGGACCAGGACAGCTATAACCCTACTTAACCCTACTGGTTATTGCTGGTCCCTGCACATCCATAGCCCCCTGTCTTGAGTCCCTCCTCACCCCACAATCCTGAGTCCTACAACCCCCACCCACAGCCCTCGTCCCTGACTAGGGCTGCCAAGTGTCCGGTATTGACCCAGACAGTCCGGTATTTTCGCCTCCTGTCCAGTAAAAAAATTCAGAAAATACCGGACACCTAAAATGTCCGGAATATTCTGATTCCCCCCCCCCCCAACAACTTTGGTCTCCCCCTTTGTTTTTTCTCAACAGAATTTTTTCCCTGGTGACGTGTTTTTGTTCTTTGGGGAAGGGGGTTGAGTATTTTTGGTTAAACCATCTGGCAACCCTATCCCTGACTCCTTCACCCCCACAATAACCTTCTGCTTTGAGCCCCCCCCCACCAACCCTGACTCCTTCACCCCCACATTACCAAGCCTGTGCCCTGACTCCTGCACCACCTCCTTCCCCTCCCCCCACTCTATGCCTCTGCCCTGGAAGACCCAAGTGACACCAGGTAAATCTTTTGATCATAGATTCTACAAACTGTAGAATGTGTGTCTATTCACACATCAGATGCACATCCATATGCATACTAACTAAATCACAAGTTGCCGTTGCAACTGCCATTGGTACTGTTATTCTCCAGGATAACAGTAAAGAATGAAGAATTTGCACTGGTGTGATGAGCCAGCTTCATTTTATGAAATGAGCAGATGCAGTCTTCACTTTTCCTTGGGTTTCAGTTTAGTTTAGAGACTTCAGAATAAAAATCTGTATGTGTTCAGGAAAGCCTTGTAAACCTGGTTGTGTGCATGGTTACCATATGCACAGCTGACTGTGATTTCACTAATAAAAGAAAGTTTTTCATTTGAATCAATCACCTTTAATTCAAACTAAAACCATAGATTTTTAAACTCTTCCTTTTTACAGCCATTCATTTTAACTTAAGTGATTTTTGGCTGGATTTCAGTGATACAGTGGACTTTATTCACTTTTAAACTGTAAACCAGCTTAGTGAAATTCAGACCTGTTTGACAGATTTAAACAAACCTTTAAAAGATGAACAAAATCATATTATTAAAACATGCACGAACCAACCAACTTTTACCAACATTTGGAAAGGAGTCAAACACCATTCTGTTGCTGAGTGAAACATTTATTGGATATTGAACCCTAAATTCACAGTAATTTAGTCATTAGTAGGCAAATCATTCAATAATTATAGAGGCAAAACTTTGAAAGTTTTTACCGACTAAATCTTAGTGGTTTTTATTATTTGAAATGAAAGCATTTGTAAGGTAGCTTATAGATTTAATAACTTTTAAAATATATTAATTTTGTACTTAACCAAATAACTTTTTTACAGAAAATTTGTTTTGAATATGCTTATTTAACAACTAGTAACAAAGGTTCTAAGAACAATGACACTGAAAGTCAAGAGGTGAAAGATTTCCTAAAATTATGCCGTTATTACCTATTTTATTTCAAATTTTTCTTCTTAGGCGAGTTTTCTTCTTTTCGTTTCGCAGGCAAATTGAGCCAAATTCATCTTAGGGTAATTCCATTCATGTGGAGTTGTAGAAAGGTTGAATTTAACCAATAATTACTAATACTTCCTAAGATAGTGAGTTCCCATATTTTTCTTCTCCAAAGCTGTGTAATAACTATATCCCTTACTTGCAAGCACGTATTACTTCAACTTCCAGTGTAACTTAGTCTAGACAAGTCCCATGAAGCATCAACTACTAGTTTTTCCATTTTCATTTAAATTAGGATAATGATATCAGCTTGTTCTAAAGCAGCACTTTGTATGTATCCAGTATGTTTTATCCAATATGTTGTATTTAATCATGAAATTTGACCAAAATGCACTGTGAATTTGGCAGGACCCAGTCTATAGGAGATCAACAGATTTTAGCTTTATCTTCATTTATTTTCAAAAGAGATGGTGTACCTTAGCAGATGTGTCTGGTTAGTTTTCCTGCCTGAAGTCTTCAGGTGTGAATAGACATTTAAGGTGGAACTTTTTCATAAGTGCTTAACATTGAACTAAATCTATTTCTTTTTTTATTGAAGTCAGTGGTAAAAGTCCCTTTGACTTCACTGAGAGAATAACTAGTTCAGCACCAGCTACTTTTGAAAATCCAATTTGTCAGTCATCAGTTTTGAGAAATCCAGGGCAAAGAATATTTTAACAAGAAACACTACACATAGATTCTAGCTTCCAGCTAGGTGCAAACTCTAGGTTTGGGCCCTGATGCCCTGTCCCTCCTCCAGTACATTATGTATTACCTTCCATCTGTTTTTCATTGTGTTTATCTTTTCTTCCAATAATATTTTTTTCTCTCAAACCCAGAGCAAATTGATTTTTTTGACTGTTACAGGCTCACTGGTCAGCCTGTGTCTTAGCAAATACTTGGAGCAAGCCTGTGTCTGCATCCTAAGCCTGGATAGCCATGCAGGGTGTGTATGCATCCCAAAGTGAACATTACAATCCATCAGAAAACCAAGTAAAAGTTTCTTTTACTAAATAGGTGCTAATAAAATCTGCAGGGTCACTAACACAAGTACCCTCTCATAACCATAATCAAAGGCATATGGTAGGGCCTTACCTTGCTCAAGCAGTAAGTTAAAAATCTGCGAGCAGGGTAAGGTAAAATGTCATAGTTATCATTGGTTCTTTCATTTTAGTCCTTTGTTTTTACTTTTGTTTATGTAAACCACGCCTTTCACTCCTTTCCACTTTACTAAGCAGACAATATAGTTATATTAGTTTATGGTCAAGACTTACATCATCACTGCTTCAGGAATTAGCTCATAAGGAAGGATAAGAGGATACCAAAAACAGTGTCTAACCTGGCATCTGAGCATGTTGTTTCTGACAAATTCTCTCTCTGCTGGCCAGAGGAACTAAAGTCCCTTATTTATTTTCTAGCTCCAGTTTCCAAAGATGTTTGATACTCTATTACCTGGCTGTCATCATATTGCCAATAATTTTATTTGTTGTGCAGCTCATGTTCTTTTGAATTAGTTACTATTCTAACCCTTCACCCATTAGCCAAATTAAACAAATTGGTATTAGAAATAAATATAAATAGGCATCCATGCTAAAGGGGAGTGGTGAAATCTGTCTGAGGCACAGAAGGCTTTTTGTTCAAACTACAGGTTGAACCTCCCTTGTCTGACATCCTTGGGACGTGAGTGGTCCCAAACTATGGAGTTTGCCAGACAAGGGGAGGTCAAGGCTCCCTATCTGGCTGTAGGCTCTGCTCCCTGCTGCTGTTCCCAGCCCCCGCACCAGTGCTCCTCACCGCCAGCCCAACCGAGACGGTTTCCGCCACCATGCCGGCCCCTGACGGGGCTGTGCTCCTCACCTTGCCAGCCTTGGCAGGACTGCGCTCATGGCCACTGGCCCTGCCTGCTTCCAATCCCAGCTGGGGCTGCGCTCTTTGCTGTTAGTCCTGGCAGGGATGCGCTCTCCATTGCCAGCCCAGCCTGGGCTACACTTCTGACCCTGGCCAGCTGAGGCTCTCTGATGCAGCAATGTCTGTGGTCCTACAGATGCTGGTGGACCAGAGAGTCCTGGGTTTTAGAGGTTCAACCTGTAGTTTCTTTTTGGGGTATTTTATCTCAGATTGTTTTAATGAGAGTTTTGACTTTTACTGTATCATTCTGACACTGACTTGGACTGTATGCAGGTGCATATTTTTTAACTGTAATATTAGCCAACTAAATGCAACCCGCAAAGAGTTTGAAATTGCATACTGTATAGAGCTGGGTTTTCTAACTGCCCTATGTGCTTGAACAGGTGAAAATTAAACTCCAATATAACCAAAGGGCGATGATCCACAGGCTAACATTGTTTTGATCAAATCTGTTTCCAAATTGGATGCTGGAAATAATCAGAAGCATTTTACCACTGGTAAACTTGTTCTGTCCCAGAGTCTGTGATGTTCAGTGTCCTACAGATGACTATTGTAACTACTATAGAGAACTTCAGAAAGTTGTTCAGAAATCTGTAATCCGGGGGTGGGCAATAATTTTTTGCTGGGGGCCACTTGAGAAATCTTTGAAGTGGCCCTGGGCTGCTCTGGAAGGGGCGGGGCCTCAAGTGGAAGGGGCGGGGCCAGGATACTTCCCTGCATCATCACCCACAGACCATAATTGGTCTGGGGGTGGGAGAGCACATGAAGTCTTTGCTGCCCCCAGAGGTTCTCCCTAGGTGCCCATGTGCCTGGTAGTGGAAGGAGACTTTGCGTGCTCTCCCTTCTGCCCCCAGGCCAATCACGGCTTGGTGGGTGAGCATGCAAAGTCGTCTTCCGACCTGCCAGGAACGCATGGTGCTTCTAAGTGGAGGAAACTTGGAGGGTAGAGGAAACTTTGTGCGTGCTTCCCCCCGGCCCCAGGCCACGATAGTCCTGGGGGTAGGGGAGCAGCCCCAGGGCCTCTGCAGGCCAGATCAACCTGCTTTGCAGGCTGGATCTGGCCTGTGGAGGCCCTTTCCCCCACCTGCTGTAATCTAACTAATTTGTGTTAGGTTTTTACAGGCACCCCTTTTGTAATGCACTGTATCACAAGAAAGAAAGACGACATAAACCTTTGAATTAAGAACATTTGTAGGTGTGGTAAGACTTCCTCTATTGCAAAAACAATTTGTTCTTAAAGTTACAGACTAACACAGCTACCCCTCTGAGACTTTTACCTCTACTGCAGTTAATTTTCTGTTGTGGGAGATTTTCAACATTGAGAGTTTTAGTAACTTGCAGACACAACTTTTGAGTGCTTCCTACGTCATAAGGGAAAGTAGGTCTTCAACATGTATCAAGCTAACCATCTTGCCTGATCTGAGAGCAAAAGTGTTCTCTTGATATGATGCAGCTAAAGGGAAGAAGAACATGTGTTCTCCTTAGAAGTGACTCCATTAAAGCCAATCATGCAAAACTGGAAAAAAAATGCAAGTGACTGTAAAGTTAGAGGAATATTGTGGGTTTTTATAAAATCTTTCATCCTGTATGCTCTTCAGGATAGTGATTTTGAATTTGGCAAACTTAAGATGTACCCAAGACTTCACCAAACACAATAGCCAAAGCATCTGTAACAAAAGACACAAACAAGTCAAACTGGAATTTTAGGAATTATCTCTATATCCCTCTTCTGTCTCTTAGATATTTCTCCTGGCTCCAGCTAATTGTAAGTATAAGTGACACTGCATCCTAAGTGCAAACAGAAACAATAGTTGTCTTGTCACAAAATAATATTTTGCTTTTCTTGTAGGAACGGTTAGTGTACCTCTATCTTTCTATCGACTTATATCTTGTGTCTTTAATTGTCATGTTTATTTGTGCTTTGATCCATTTAAAACCTGTTGTAGCAATAGTTTAATGTGATACTTACTTAAGCTTCAAAAGCAGCCAGGCTCTTGTAAACCATTTGATTTTTTTTTTTTCTTTTTGCACTAAAATGTATTACCTAGAAAATTTCATTTCTAGTAGCCGTGGCTGCGGATGACAGTTTATCAAGTACCAATATCTCACATCCAATTCCTTCATACAGAAAGCTTTAAAAACCTAAAGTAGTCTTAAAAATGTAGCAAAAGTTCTCTCTTCTATTCCACTCTGGCTTCTTGTTCTGCCAGTCTTATTTTACAAACTTCAGTGCATCTTTTCCTGGTAACTTTGGAAATTAACTAAATAACCCCCCCCAAAACACATTGGATTCTATATTTGTTTAATGCAACTGATTATTACATCCATGCAAGGTATTGTTTTAGTTGAAACACTCAATTATATCTGCTGTATCTAAGAACCATGTGTAAGAATAGTTACCTTGTAAATTTGCACTTTATTTGGGATTGTGACGGGGCGACGCAGCCCCGCACTGAATCCGCAGGGCCCAGCCAGGGTTACCTGGCTGCAGAGGCCCTTCCCCCACAGCCCTACCGAGCATGCCCAGGCTGCAGCTCAACTATAAAAGCCTGGGGAAGGGCTCAGTCTGGGCTGACAGCCAGAGGAAAAGGACCTGTGAAGGAAGCGCCTGACCAGAAGTGACCCGAGACCCCAGAAGAAGTCAGCGGAGACACCGAGGCGAGTTGGGGCATCGCAGAAGCCACCCGCTGAGGAGACGTCGCCCCGGGGAGAACACACGTACTTGTCAGGTTTGCTGAAGTAGTTCCAGCAGACCAGATAGGAAGTAGCCCAGGACAGGAGCGGGAGCTGCCTCTCCCGCCCCGGGAACCTCGGCGCGTTTTGGCAGGACTTCCCTGCCGAGGGAGTGGCACACTGTCCTTTCACGTACAGGACCCTGAGCCGGGACCCGGTGGAGTAGGGTGGGCCCGGGTCCCCCCTATCTGGGGTGCAGCCCCGCTATAACCCTGTTCTGCCAGCGCAGGCCTTGCCTTAAAGGGCCATACCGAGACTGTGTTTGTGGACTCAGGCCGGAAGGCCTTTCCTTAAAGGACCGCACTGAGACTGTACTCATGGGCTTGGGCCCGTGAGCCAGGTTCTAGAGGGGTAGTCGGTATCTGGGTTCGTGGATTCGGGGTCCCTCCCTGTCCGCCAGAGGAGATGGAAGGAAGCACCCCACCACAGGGATAAATATGAAGGTTATTTGAATCATTTTACAAAAGCATGTAAATCAATACGGTATGGCTTCTATTAAATGATTTGTCATTAACTCACTTCATATTTTCACCAGACATCACTGTTAACCGGAATCGAAGTGACCTATTTGAATTACAAGAGTTTATAAATGCAAGAATATATTTTGTTTACCTCTTTGTCTTCACATCACATCCCAAAGCATTTTACTCTTTAGTTTGTTTATATAAAGCTTTTGTTAAAACACTACTCTCAATATGAGGCTGCATTACTCTGGTTCAGTGGTTCTCAAACTGTGGTTTGTGGTCCACAAGTGATGTGTGGCTGCCTTGCAGATAGGGTGCAGCTTGAGCTCAGCTCCTCTCCCCCGCAGTGGGGAGCCCAAGGTGGCGCTCCAGCCTCACGACCCGCACCCCACGAGGTTGGAGTACCAGTGCTGGCTTCCCTCTGGGGACGGGGAGGAAGAAAGCCCCGGAGCCTTACCAGCTTGTGGGGAAGAAGCGGAGCCATAAGTGGCTCCACGGCTGCTGCTCTCCTTCCCCCTAGCTTGGGGAACAGAAGCACATGGCTGAGCTGCCTGGAGGTTTTTCCTGCTATAGCTGGAATCCAGCCAATGGGAGCAGTGGGAGGCCGTGTTTGAGACATGGTGCCTGGGACCAGAGGGTGGCACAAAGGCAAGAAAGTACTCTCCCTTACCTTCGTGCCCAGACCTCATGACTCCAGCCTGCTCCTGTACCCTCTCCCCTGGCCAGACATCCTACCCCAGTGGTCCCCAACCTTTTGGAGCTGCCAGGCGCCTGGGGGCGGGGCCGCGCATGTGCCGCGTGCCTGGGGACGATGACCCCATGCGCCACGTGGCCGGGCGCGGGGCTGCCAATTTGCTGCGTGCCTGGGGCCGGCGCCGCCTGGGGCCGGCGCCCCCCATGCACCGCGCGTCCGGGCGCGGGGCCGGCGCCCCCTATAGCCGTGCGCCCGGGGCCGGCGCCCCCATGCGCTGCGCCTCGGGTGCGGGGCCGGCGCCCCATGCGACGCGCCTCTGGGCGCGGGCGCCCCATGCGTCGGGGCCCCATGCGCCCGCGCGCTCGGGCCTGGCGCCCATGCGCCGCGCGCCCGGGGCCGCACCCCATGCGCCGCGTGCCCAGGGGCCGGGCCACCCATGCACTGCGCGCCTGGGACTGGCACCGCGCATGTGCGGTGTGCCCGGGGCCGGGCCGGCCCTGAGTACTTGGCGGGCGCACATAAATGCCCTGGCGGGCGCCATGGCATCCACAGGTACCGCATTGGGGACCACTGCCCTACCCCATCCTGCTCCTGCACCCTCCCTTCTGGCCATACACTGCACCCTCCCTTGTTCTAGCCCCTTTCCCTGGCCAGTCCCCACCTGCTCCTGCACTCCACTTTCCGCCTAGATCTTGCATCCCTATCCCACTTGATGGCAGCTCTGTCTTGCACTCTGAAACCCACCCCAAAGCTCAGGAGTTCACAAGAGCCACTAACCCCAGAACTTCAGAAGAGTTAATCTGGCCTTTTAGAAGCCCTGAACCTGGGTCGTCTCTGTTCCCTTCCCCCGCATGTGTCTGGATTGCTGGGGGAGTGAGGTGTCTCAGATGGGGGGCCACATCACTGAGGGTTGGGGGTTTTGAGGGTTTTTTTTTTTATTTTTCACTTGTGTGGTCTCTGACTGATTTTTTTTTTTTTTTTTTTTTTTTTGTCAGTGGCCCCCAACCCAAAAAAATTATTAAAAATCATCCCTGCCATAAAGATAATATTGAAACCTTTTGTGTTGGACATAAATTCATGTTTTACTTTAGTTATTTAGAATGAAGTTTGGTAAACTAACATGAGAGAGTGACAAGGAGTCCTGTGGCACCTTATAGACTAACAGATGTATTGGAGCATAAGCTTTTGTGGGCAAAGACCCACTTCGTCAGATGACATGTATCTGACGAAGTGGGTCTTTGCCCAGGAAAGCTTATGCTCCAATACATCTGTTAGTCTATAAGGTGCCATAGGACTCCTTGTCGCTTTTGCAGATCCAGGCTAACACGGCTACCCCTCTGATACTTAACATGAGAGAGTTAAAGCACTTAAACAGTTTAATAATTTCAATTAATATTTCCTTTCTTACTGGTTAAATTAAACCATTCTTTCTAGCTGCAGCACTAATAAAATGGCTCGAGTGTAATTATGTAATTAATGGTGACTTTCCATGAGCAACTGGTGGTCCATGAAAAGGTTTGCATTGGGTAGGGTGGACCATAGGCCAAAAAGTTTGAGAACCACTGCTCTGGTTTAAAAGTGAATTCCCTTATGTAATGTGTATCTACAATCTGCAAAGTACTTGACTCTCAAGGACAGCTTTAAAATGAGTGATTATGATGCGCGGTTTAGGGTTTGATGTGGCCAACTGATGGCTGTACAATGGGATCATAATGTGTTTAAGGAAGTTGGTGGTCTCAAGTCAGTTCATCTACAAAATGTGTGCACAGAGGGCAACTGAGGTGGCTGTCTTAGGGAAAGATAAGGAATTTAATAAATGCAGGTACTTACTGATCTGGACATCAAGAAGTAGCTATCTCAGGCTCAGGTTAGGTCTTTTTGGTGGGATCTGTGTGAGGAATTTGCATTGCTGTGGCCTGTGCTGCGAGAATATGGAAAGTCAAGTCCATACTCAAGTATTTCACAAGTGCTACATTCACATTTGCATCTTTAAAAAATTTAGTGTCCAGGAAGAAAGAAGTGGATGGACTGGAATGAAGTATATTTTAGTGAAGGAGATGTTTTCTAAAGCAGAAACATGGTTCACTTTCCACAGTCCCCAAGGGCATAAATCATTGAGAGATATCTTTTGGTGTTTTTAAAGACAAAAAAAAAAAACATTTCAAAAGACATACATAATGTGACCATCATCATAGTATTTGTGTACCAATATGTAGTGAATACCAGAGCTTATAACTATATTTTTATAACAATATTTTTCTGAAGGCTGTTCCGAAAGTCTATTCTCTCGGGTTTTCATACAGTTCTGGCACATAAACTTTTGAAAATGTTACAAAATCCTCTCACCCCGCCTCTTACTTAAGACTCTGCTTCTCAGCTTGGTTTGTGAGAATACGCAATGTGTTTCATAATGGAATTTGTATCCTTGATCTAGCAAACAATTTTAGGGGGAGTATAGTTAGATCAACATACTTGTACAAGTGGTATTTTACGTAACTTTTTTGTTTTGGCATTGTAACAGCTCTGGCAGGAGGATTGTCTTCATGGACTCTTCAGGTGTTCAACAGCCTGTAGTATGTGATGGTGTTTTCTTTCAGAACATTTCAAGCTCTTCGTGATAGCGCTTAGTGGTTGTGAATACAGTATTTGGGACACCACTCAGTGTTACAGAAAGGCCAAGAGTATGTATGTATCTGCTGTCTTTCCTTTTGACTGATTAACTTTTGAGAAACCAGAGGTAAAATGTCATAAGTATATTTGAGTGGTTTATTTACCAACAGGGAGTGAACAGGCTTATTTTTGTACTTTGTTGGAGATGTAGATATGGGTAGAAATATGGTCAGATATAAAGCAGCTTTAAACATAATTAATTTGGATTAACACTTATTACATTTAATAACTAAATGATTTACAATAATTCTATGGTTAAGTAGGTGTCCTCCCTGACCATTAAGTGTGGTTAGTTGAGATACAGGCCCCCTCTGGCCGGCAGAGAAGAGCCGGGGCAGCACAGGACGTGTTCCCCAGCACGCCCCACCCCTCCAGTGCAGAAAGGCCGGGGCAGCGCAGGCCGCATTCTGAAGTAATGAGGTAGGTAGGAAAGAGGAAGGGCGGAGGCTGGGTGGCTGAGGGGGGCAGGGCTGCGGGACACAGAGTGATGTGATGACGTCATTCTGTCTTCCCGCAGGACATTTTTTTTATATATATAGAAAGAGTTGGTCCAATTTTGACTCTTAGAGATCTCCTACCACTCCCACAGTAATCCTCTGTCTTGAGTCTAGAATAATAAGCAACTTTATGAACTAAAACTAATATTTGGAGGACCTTGGTTGGAATTGCAATGTTGATAAAGAGATTTCAAAAATAAAGATAATGGCTTGCTGATTAATGTTTTAGGAGAAGCTTGGGGATTTTTTTAGTCTCAACATACATGATCAGAATGGGCAGCTTTGTGCCGCTCCTAGTTAGTTACCTCCCCCCTTCATTCTTTTTCATTGTTTTGTTCCATTTTCTCACTCTGACCCTTTTTTGTCTGTTTAGTTTTCTCAAGTTCTTTTTTTAAAATGCTCTCCTCACATTGAAAAATTTTCTTAAAAAAAAAAAAAAAAGCAAGAACTAGAACATCCTTCTTTTCTGTCTCTTATTACCTTGCTTTTTCTTTCTCTTTCTAACCCTCATACCCTCTGAGTTTTCTCTTTACCCAGCAAGTCTACACTGTTGCAGTGTGTCCTCTGGTGAAGATGTGCTATGCTGATGGAAGAGTGCTCTTCCATTGGCATCATTACTCCACCTCCACAAGATGTGGAAGCTGTGTTGGTGGGAAGGAATCTCCTACTGACCTAACGTATTGTGGACACTGCTTTCAGTTGTAATTTATGTCGTTGGGGGAAGTGGGGAAGGTGTCACACCCCTGAGCGACATAAGTTACATCAACTTAAGTGGTAGTATAGATCGGGTCTTAGTGTTACTTTTCTTTGCCAGAATGACTCAATGAGCTAATAAGGCCTCTTTATGGGAGAATTGCACACTGATTATAGGGTCTGTGGGCTAGCCTGTAAAATAAGCATTTCTTACAGATCAGACACTATAATAAAAAGTAAAGGAAATGCGTGGAGCAGCCAGGTAGCTTTGTGGAAAGTGTTTTTGTTTCCCCATTCTTCCCTTGTTTGTTTGTGTCGTCTTACTGATTCTTTTGTCTTATCCTTAGGTTATAAGCTCTTTGGAGCAGGGAGTATCTCTTTTATGTTTGTACAGTTCCTAGCACAATGGTATGCTGGTCCATGTCACGGGTTTTTAGGTTCTGATAGGCTGCTAGTGAAGATCTATGTAGCTCTCTATAATGAAAAATGATCATTTCAAAAGAGGAAGGTGACCCTGCACTGTAGACCTTACAACTCTTTCATAGCTAATCCTACTTTCAAAGCAGGAGAGGATGGGAATCTTGTTGGATACCAGCACTATTTTCATTATTAGGCAAAACAGAGCACTCCTTGCCTCCAGGGATTGTGTGTAGTACTTCTGATTACATTGGGAATCAGTGGCTGGGACCAGCAATAAAATTTAGGTCCCCCCAAATGGCAGTGGGAAACATCTGTTTACAAAGAACTCACAAGCCTTCCTTTCTTTTTGTATTTTTCCCTCTTAGTTTTTATATGCCAGGTCAAATTATTTGGCTTCTTCTGACACTTCTTGGTTCTTTCTGTTGCTTGAATTGGCTTTTTGTATGGCTTTATTTCCTGACTGACAAGCAATGATGTTTATGGAAGGATGGACCTTTTTGTCTTTATCTTCTAAGGATATTGCTCTCTCCATACTTTCAAGACATCCTGTTTGCTCTGTTTTGTCTCCTTTTCCTGGCTATCACTTGATTTATCCTTTCCATGATATGTATGTCTTTGTGTAGGAGAGAGAACTATATTCAGTATGCCACTTGGTTAATTATTTTATTATCTGTATTAGAAAAAGTATGTTCATCTACTACTCTTTTGCCTTTTAAATTCATTATACAAAGGTGCTACAGATAATTTAAATCTTAATAGAAATCTTCTCCAAGAAGGTATTGTCTAGCTTCCTTAGAACTACAAACGACTAAAATTAAAGTTTATGCAAAAAAATTGTTCATCCAGCCCAGGACAATGAAAGAAATGGTTTGAAGTGGACACAAAGATACTGATGCCATTTTGAAAAGTGAATTAATTCAGCTAGAAACATTATTATAGCATAAAACACTAAACGGAAGAAAGAGATCCTTCCCTGCCCCTAGAAAAGGTGCTCTTGAAGAGAAAATCAGTACAAGATAAAAAGAAAAATTCTTATCCAGTTCTTACAGCATACCAATCACCGTGGCATGTGAGTGATTATGCAAAAGTGTAACTTCTGTTAGGCAAAGAAGGGCATGATTGCAACAAAAGTTGTTCTCCAAACCCTATGTAAACTTGAACAGGAGTGGGGAATCTAGGATTAATCTTGACCTGCTAATGCATATGAAAACTACAAACTGCCTTGTCTTCATTAGAAAGACAGGGTGATTTTTTTTATTGGTCCAGTTTCTGTTGGTAAGAGAGAGAAACTTTCGAGCTTACACAGAACTCTTCTTTAGGACCAGAAAACATACTTGGGCTGTCTCTTCACTACTAATTATTTCAGTATTAATTGCATCATTCAGGCGTGTGAATAATCCGTACTCTGGAGCAACCTAAATTATACTGACCTAAGCACAGGTGTAGAAAGCTTCTGCTGACAATAGCTACCATCTCACAGAAGCAGGTATTATTAAACTGACAGCAGACATCTTGCTGGTTGACTTAGGACATCTTCACTGGACGTGCTACAGCTGTGCAGCAGTAAATGATATAGCATAGACATAGTCTCAGAATGTCACATCCAAATAAAAGGTTAAGCAGATTGTTTAGCATAGATAGTTAACATCTATTTCACTGGACCATTCAAGGTGAAATGGCATTTTAGGGTTTTACCTTATGTTAACTACTGAAGAGACAAAGTCTAACTGTAAACATTTTGGTTTAACTGACTTGTTTAGTGTCATATAAGAAGTCTGTTGCAGACCCAAGAATGGAACAAAACTTTTCTGGCTTCATTCACCTGCTGTCACCAAAAGAGTAGCCTTTCTCTTCCTGTAGTTCTCTGCTTTATTCTTGATATACCTGCCAACTTCTAAATTAAATGAGGCAGAGATCCTACAGTTGTATATGATCTCCTGGTAACCACAGATGACCTTTATCCTTTATCTTAAAAAAGTAGTAATTAAAAAGAATTGGACCACTAAATAGTCTCGTAACTAGTAACACACAGAATTCTTTGCTTTGCTATTTGATCCCAGATTATATATTATAATAAGGATGAAGTGGCTAATTAAGAATGGTCATACTGGGTCAGACCAACGATGGTCCATCTAGCTGAACCAGTATTCTGTTGTCTGTCCATGGCTGGTTCCAGATTTTTCAGAGGGAATGAATAGAACAGGGCAATTGAGTCATCCAACCCTGTTGCTCAATGCCAGCTTCTGGCAGTCAGTGGTTTAGGGATGCCCGAAGTAAAAGCTTGTTGAAATTTTATTCTTTATTAAACATGGGGGTAATAGGAGGCTAGCAAGATCATTTGTGGTGCACCACTATTAGTATTAATAGCATTCTTCCTTCCATTTTGTATTGGTGTTGCAATAGTAGTTGTTAATCAACATGTCTTTCATTGGTCTGGGGCTTTGACAGCATGCTTCTTATCTACCAAGTATACACAAATGACACATATGGAAGGCTGCACAGAGAGGATGACATTTATTCTCTATACAGACTGCACTTGCCAATCCCCACATGGTGAATCAGATAAATTCTATCATGTCCGTGGAATATTGAAGTCAGTGAAAACTGAATTCAGTGATGCAAAAAAGTGTTCAGCCTTTGCAGACGAGCTTTCCCAAAAGATCATTTTTCACAAGTCTTGAATCCTAATCAAAATATCTAATCATGAAGTAGACCTTCTTGTCATTGCTGACATCATTACTTTCATCCATCATAACAGTGAAAGGTCCTGATCTTGCAAGGTTCATGGCTTGACTGTGTCAGATGTGCTGACAGAGCTTTGATGATGCACGCAGCTTTTTGTTCTTCCACAGGGAAATGTTTTTCCGGTAGCTGAATCTGAGAACGTCGTCTTGTCAAGCTTTATGAAATGGTCAACAAAGTGAATAGTAGCAACACTTCAGCATTTGTAACTTTTTCACTGAATGATTGTTGAACTGGATTTTAAAAAGCATTTCTATTTCACTGGAAAGTTAATGATGCTACACCACTACCAAGTTTCGCAGACATTAGCTGGTTCTTCAAGTTGTTGATTCCAGAATGGCCAGTATAGATGTTTTATAGTATACACATTAGAAAATTTGTGTGTGTGTGTGTGTGTGTGTGTGTGTGTGTGTGTGTGTGTGTGAACTGAAAATGTTTCACTTCATTCTGAAAGGAATAAGAGCTATCCAAATAATAAAACTTATTGTTTGTATTGCAGCAGTGTACAAGAGCCAGTGAAGTATCCATTATGCTGGATATTGTACAAGAATGCAGCAATCCACACAGTCCTTGGCTCATATAACTCACAATCTATTTTTCAAAGATTGTTTAAAATATATATTACAGATCTTATGTTTAAAGTATCAGCTTGTGATAGTTTAAAGGACCGAAGTAGTAAAGTATTCTTATATTACTAGAGGTTTAGCTCGCAGAATGACATTGTCTTAATTTGTGTCATGAGTAACTTGAAAGTATTAGAAGGCTATTGGTATTTTGAAATCTTAACATAAACTGATAAGGTGTATGTTAGCATTAATAGTATATGTATATCAGAGAATTCTGTAAAAGGTACTTATTTTAGGTCATGATCTTTGCAGGTAGATGCTTGTAGCAAAGTATTTTGGGCTCTGCTTGAAGCAAGGATCCACCTGAATACATCAGATTGCTAGATTCCAAATTAAACATAAAATGAAGCTGAATATTGGCGGTCCTGATCCTATACTTGGCAAATTGTGAACTCCAATTAGAGGTGCTAGTCCTCCCAGTTTTGCCAGGAGTCTCCCGAAATCAAGCTCTCTCTCCTGGAGGCTACTAAAACCAAACGGGGAGATTTTAGGCCTCTAAAAGTTCAGCAGCACAGCGTGGCTAAGGTAGACTCCTTGCTTTCCCTGGCCTGTACCATTCCCAGAAATGGCCATCATGTTGCTGCAGCCCTTGGAGAGGGGGCATCTGTGCATTGGTCTACACTAAGTGCTGGGAACTGCAGCCAGTGGGAGCTGTGGGGGTGGTGCCTGCACTCAAGAACAGCGCAGGAAGACCCCTGCCTGCACCGCAAGGGGCCACAGATACTTGCTGGCTGCTTCTGGTAGCTGTGTAGGGCCAAGGCAGGTGGAGAATTTGCCTTAACGCCACGCTATCGCTGAGTGGGAGCTGCCCAAGATGAATACCACCTGGCTGGAGCCTGCACCTCTCACCAACTGCCACACCCCAACCCAACCAGGAGACTCTTCCTGGAGCCAGAATCTCACTCACCCGTCCTGCATAGGGTTGCCAGGTGCCCGGTTTTCTACCGGACAGTCTGGTATTTGCACCATTTGTCCGGTAGAAAAATTCAGAAAATATGTGCAATGTCCGGTATTTTCCGAATTTCCGGCTGGGCGCCGGACCGAAGCCTGGCGGGGGCAGGGGAGCAACTGGGAGGCGGGGCGCAATTGGCGCTGGGAGCTTGTAGTTGCGTGCAAAAGCCAGGAGGGGCGGGGACTGGGACTCCGACTCCCAGCCCTGCCCCCCGCTCGGCTTCTGCTCGCAACTAAATGGAGTGCCTGCTGGGGGCGTGACCCCTTGGTCTCAGGCTGCAGCCAGTGGCTGCACCCCCCCCCCCCCCCGCCAGGTCTGCTTCCTGCCCCCCTCCCAAATCCCCTCCTCCCAGCCAGCCCTGCGGCCCTGACTCTCCCAGCTCTGCTTCCTGCCCCCTGTCCTCCCTTCCTCCAGGCTGGCCCCGGACCCGCCCGTCAGCTCTGCTTCCTGCCCCCCCCGGCCAGCCCCGCCCCCTCCTGGCTGGTCCTCCTCCCCCTTCCCCCCCCACTCAAGTGTGTCTGGTTTTTTTAGCGGGGTCTACCTGGTAACCCTAGTCCTGCACCCCAACTCTCTGCCTCAGACTCAGCCTGGAGTCCCTTCTTACCAAACTCCTCAGCCCCATCTCAGAACCTGAACCCCCTCGGGCACTTCAATACCCTGACCCAACTGGGAGAGAGAGCGCAACGGAGAAAGGGAGCGTGGAGTGCGTGGGGACAGGGATGGGGCAAGTGTGTTTGGGTTTACGTGATTAGCTACTTGGTAACCATACTTCCAATATGCAGCTTCTTTAAGGTTTGACTTTGTATGACCAAATTCTAGAGCTGTAATCTTTCCCTAATATATTTCCAAGTCACACCAGCTGACTCTCTGCCATTAGTCCCCAGCTTCTGCCCAGAGAGAGAATAATCTACATGTTATAGAAATGTAAAACTGCAGTTGCTGATCAAGGGGTTTGTGTGCACATATATATTATATAGGCCTAGCTTTAGAGTGTTCCCAGCTTGAAATGCTGGTTCTGCCTAAAACTTATGCACCCTGGCGTTGTTTAACTCGGTAACAGGGTGGTTTGCCTTTTTAAGAGCTAGAGGCCTGGGACTAGCTAACCTGAGTTACCAAAGAGGCACATCCTGATCTGGGATCAGGTGATTCCCTTATAGCAGTAGTTCCCAACCCTTTTTTATACCGCAGACGGGCAAACCCATTCACAAACTTTTGGCAGACCGGTAACATTTTATTTGCATATTCATTATTCAAAATGAATATGCAGATAAAATGTTACCAGTCCGCCAAAAGCCCTGGCCCCCAGAGTCGCCACAAACAGCTGACTTCAGCTCCACCAGCCCCCCGCCCCTTAAGGCTTAGAGTCCACCTTCTCCAGATCCACCTCCTGTTTCCAGAGCCCCACTGCATCTAGGTCCCCCATGGTCCTCTCTTGTACCAGCCCTTAGTCCCCAGTATTAGCCCCACCTCAGACCCCCCCAGTACCAGCTCTGTCCTCGTAGCCCCCCCCCCCACTGCTAGCTTCACCTCCAGAGCCTCCCAGTGTCAGCCCTGCTCCCCCCCCGTAAGACAACCCACAATTCAGCAGCTCGAGAACTGGGCACAGGGAACTGGGAGAGGGGAAGGAGGCTGTTTGGAGTGACCGATGTGGTGACTTGGGCAGAAAATGGCAGGTCCCAGCACTTGGGGGGGCATTTGCACAGGGATTAACAGCTCAGTGTTTGTTCACCTGCAGCCCCCACTTGCGGCACTGCATAGCCAAATTGCACCACCAGTCCTGAGCTACTCCCGCCAGCATGTATAGACTCTAGGCCCGGGTCAGACCCAGCGGCTCCGGAGCTCCCCTTATGGCCAGGGCAGGGCACAGGCAGGGAGACTGGCAATGCAGTTTTGGCCTTCTCCTTGGTGCTGGTTGTTTGTCCTGCGGCAGCTCCCCCAGCACATGAGCCTCGGGCTGCCACGCTGTACCCTGCCCACTAACGTGACCCCCTCATCTCACTTCCCCCTTCACACGATGCCTGGCTGTGCTGTGATTGGGCCAGCTCTGTGCAGTAGCGCCTGCGTGACCTCTCCCCGAGCCACTCGGCGGGAAGGGCTTTGCTGGTGGTGGTTGGCTGGGAGGCGGGGCAGGATATCCCTTCTCCCAACAGCCCCTTCGGGAGGAGAAGTGCTGGGCGGTGTACTCAGCCCTGGCCCCCAGAGCAGCTGTGGCCCAGCAGTGGTCCGTGGGTCAGCAGTTGGGAACCCCAGCCTTACAGAAGGAGGACAGCAGGACGGGGCAGAAAAGGCATTCTTAGGGAGACCAGAGTGGAGTACAGAGACTGCTGGGATTGAGTAGGTTCCAGCAGGAAAATCTGGGATTTGGGGAATGAGTTTACAGGCAGGAAAGGTCTGGGAGCTAAGTTCCCTCTAGGGTGCACACTTATGCGGGCATGCACAAAGAATTTTAATCTCCTCCATCGCCTCAGCAGAGCCGTGCAGCAGCTGTGCAAGGTAAGCTGGTGGTGGTAGGCGGCTTGGTGAAAGAGTGGGGGCCCAGGGCCACGTGGTGCGGCTCAGCTGCACCCGGGATGGGGCCGAATGGAGGACGGCTGCTCTATAGACTGGGGCTGGAGCCAGGACTCCGGTTCCAGCCGTGGCACATGGGGCAGCCACCACACGGCCCTGGCCTCCCCTTTAGCCCTTCCCCAGTGCTAGAGTTGCAGCCCGGTGGGCTGCGTGGCTGCTTCCAGAGCTGGAACCAGGCCATGGTGCGGTTGCTTCTGGGGCCGCACTACACCCCAACCAGAGGAGCAGCTGCAGTGCGGCCCTGGCACATAGGGCAGCCACCACATGACTCTGGCCCCAGCTTTAGCCCTCCCCCAGGGCTGGTGCTGTAGTCAGGGACCTATGGTAGCTGCCCGGCTACCACTTGGCAGGCCAAGTGGCAGGTAGCTGCTTGAGCTGGAGCTGAGCCATGGAGCGGCTGCTCTGAAGACCAGAGTGGACAGGGAGTTTCAGCCCAGCACTGTAGAACAGAATGTGTGCTGGGTCCAAGTGGCTGAAAGAGCCCTGCCGGACATGCTCACAGGTGAGCCTGAGTATAAAAGGCCCTGAGGCAGTTCACGAGGGCTGACCGCAGAAGGGGAAGGACCTGCTGAGAGAGCTCGAGGGCCAGAGGAGCCGACGCAGCTTGACCTGATGCAACAGCCGCCACAGCCCCAGCAAAGGGGGCAGCCTGGAGGTACGGCGAAGATGACGTATGGGGCAGTAGGAAGTAGCCCAGGGAATGGGGTTGACTCCCCAAGTGCTCAGCGTGTTGCGGTGGGATTCCCCGCTGAGCAAGCAGTGGACTGCCAACAGGGCCCTGGGCTGGGACCCGGTGGAGTGGCCCGGGTCCTCCTGCCGCCCCGAGTTGCAGCGCTCCCGGGCAGAGATAATTTCCCAGAGATCTGTAGGCTAGGCCTCAGGGCCATATTTACCCCTACTACAGAGGGAATTGCAAGTGTGGACCAGGCCTTTAAGCCGTATTAACCCTTATAGAGGTGACTGATATTTGACTCCGGTTGCTGAGCCATACTAACTCCTATACAAGGGACTGCTATTTGGACTCAGGCTGCTGAGCTGTATTAACCCAGGAGCAGCCCTGTGTGCCGGAGCTGGAACTTGGGCTCAGGGGGAATAATTTCTTTCTTTCAAATGTCATGTTCAATGCTATAATTCTTCGTCAAAATTGGACGTCCAAGCTCTCCATCCAGTGAACACTGGTTAGATTGTGGATATCCTCCAATGAGCTAGTGAATCATTGATTTGAAGCTACTTCAGTACAGCATCTATCTCCACACATAGATATGAGGCTTATAACTAAAGGGCTATATCTACACTGCCCAGTCTTGCGCAAGAACATATGAAAATGAGGCGCGGTGATGAATATTGCTGCGCCTCATTTGCATACTTAGTGAGCCACCATTTCTGCACAAGGGTCTTTTGCGCAAGAAGGAGCAGTCTATACTGCTCCTTCTTGCGCAACCCCCTGCGCAAAATAAGTGGCAGAACGGCTCTTGCACAAAAGTCCCTTGCGCAAAATGGCGGCTCATTAAGTATGCAAATGAGGCGCAGCAATATTCATCGCCGTGCCTCATTTGCATATGTTCTTGAGCAAGACTGGGCAGTGTAGACGTAGCCTAAGTGTAGAATAAAGCTGCCTAACTCATGAAAGGAATCTAAGAGAAAAATAATCTGATGCTTGGATTGGAGCCATCGAAATCTGCAAGACCTGCTAGCCCTTACAGATGATTTTCAAGAAATGAAAGTCATGGACATACAGGGAACACCGAGATGAAAAACACTGTAAGAAGATGCAACTAAAGAAAAATCAAAACTAAACTAAAAATCCCCAAGGAATAGACCAGCACTAACTAGTAATAAATGCATTATATCACATGATGAAACAGAAAACTGAGTAGAAACTTGGTGGCTCCATAAGCATCTTTGACCAATTATGAATTTGAAAAATAGATCAAACTCTTACAACATTTTACAGAGTTCAACATTATTCCCTCCCGGACTGGTGCCGAGCTGTGAACTGTTGGCTGTTGGGCTGCAGCACAATGCCAGACTACGCCCATGCCTTGATTGGCCCGGCGAGAATGTTTTATTTCATGTGGTGATTCACAGACTCCAAAAGCGCTGTGTGTTTTATGTGCCGAAATGCTGTCCAATGAAGCAATGAATCCTTAAAAGCTAATTCGGCACTTAGAGTCTAAACATCCCGCTCTTAAAGGAAAACCGGTTGATTTTTTTAATGGAAGAAAAGCAAATTTGAAAGACAAAATCAATTATTTTGCAATACCACATATGTACCCTCAAACGTGTTGTTGGAGAAGATAAATGGATCTCCGTGGTTTTCGATTCAGGTGGATGTATCAATTGATATTGAAAACAAGGCAATGCTGTTAGTGTAATATGTGTTATATTTTTGAAGATGACTTGTATAAAGATTTACTGTGTGTGCTTCCCCTGCCTAACCGCACAACAGGGGCAGAAATCTTCAGAGTTTTGTATGGTTACGTTTGTC
The DNA here is from genome assembly GCA_019425775.1 of Rafetus swinhoei. Lineage (NCBI taxonomy): Eukaryota > Metazoa > Chordata > Testudines > Trionychidae > Rafetus > Rafetus swinhoei. Next base: position 34,208,979 of record CM033439.1, on the reverse strand, counting down.
AGGCTCAACTGGACTTATTGTGTTGGAGTTTGTTCTGATGGTGCTGCCACAATGACTGGAAGGCTTTCCGGTTTCACAACCAGGGTAAAAGAGGTGGCGCCTGAAATGTGAGTCTACCCACTGTGTCATTCATCATGAAATTTTGGCCAGCTGAAATTTCCAAGTTAGTAAGTGAGCACCTGAAGTCACTCTTGGCTGCATTTGAGCAATATTTCCCAAATTCAAAGATCCAAGAGTCAGGAAAGAATGGATCCGCAATCTATTTTTTCCTGCCAACAAGGAGTTGTCCTTGCCACTACTGTAAGAGGTTCAGTTGGTTGAGCTGGCATGTGACTGAGGACTTGAGGATGCATTAAGCAAAGTTTTATCTCTGTCGTCCTTCTGAGTTAAAATAAAGGGTGAATATCCAGAACTCAGCACCCTAGCGCTGAAGACCTTGCTGCTGTTTCTATCTACCCTTTGTGAAATGGGTTTCTCTGCAATGATTGCTACCAAGATCAGACATCGGAATAAGCTTGATGTGAGAAATACACCACGAGTCTTGATGTCAAGCATAATGCCTCAGTATAACTTGCTTGTGTTGGGCAAACAAGCCCAAAGATCCCACTGATGTGATCTTGTCAGTGAGTCATACATTTTCATGTTATTTAGATAGACTAGCTAGTAATATCTTACACATGATTTTTAATGGTGGTAGAAGTAAAATACTTTGGGAAGCTATGTCTGATATATAATTTTTAACAGTAGTGGAAATAAAATACTTTGGGTAACTAGCACTTTTTTTAAGGTGGAAAGTGAATACTTTGGTGGGGGGGATAATAATAAAAAATCTGTTACAATGACATATTGTGCGTGAACAGGTACAATGTAAATTAACACGTGACCTCTTAAAATTAATTACCTTAATGAATATGCTAATAACATGTTTCTATACAGTCCGCCAAAAGTTTTTGAATGAGTTTGTTGGTCTGTGGTATAAAAAAGGTTGGGAACCACTGATCTATCCTATCTAGTCAAATAGTCTCACTCTGATATATGAAGTGTGGGCTCCAGACATTCTACAGATATGTGGAAAGTGAAAAAGAGCAAATTGATAAACAAAATATATACTTACTAGAGCTGGGACAAGGCCATGTGATGGCTGCCCAGCTGCTCCCAGGGTACTAAGTGGCTGCTGAAAATTTTGGAGTATTAATTTTTTGTATTTGATTTCATATTAAATAAACATTTAAAGTCATGCATCTTGTTAATTATCTCTTGTTTTAGTATTTTTTTCTTCCATAACATTTTATTTATATAATAAATTTGATAGTAACTGGGGGTGTGCCATGGTGGCACAAATCCGAACAAGCTCACATGACCTCACTATTAGTGCACAAGACAAAACTCATGGATGGAAATTGTCAGAGGGAACACTGCCTGGGAGTGACCCAATAAGGAGATAAATGGATGGACTTGAGTCAGGACTTCAGGATGGTATTTGGAAGGTCTTTTGTGTTAATAAACCAAAACCTGAGAGAGGGTGTGAATGGAAAGAAGAATATGTGAATTAAAGAAGCCACCTGAAGGGGAAAATTAAACCAGGGCTGTTTGCAGAGCCATAGAGGAGGTCAGGATTGCGGGGTCAGGAGAAGGTGAGGTGTGGCCTACTCTATGACTAACTCCCACTTTTGGCTGCAGATTATTTGCAGATTACCTGTTGTGCAGAGCAGCCAGCTATAAAACTGGTCCAACCTTTGTCATGTCTTCCCTTGATTTGCTTTTGCTTGCTTTCTCTTTACCTTTTTTCCCCCTTGTCTCTTGCTGTGTTATTTTTTCTCCTTTTGCTATTCTGCCTCTTGCTTCCCCTCCCCTTTTTTGTTTTGTTTTGTGGTCTCTTCAGTATTAACAGTCTGAAAATAGCTGGTTACCTCCTGAATTAGGATCCCTATATAGCAGGTGCAAGGAGGTGAAGTGGGATATAGGTGTTTTCTTCAAATAATATCTGTCCTGGATAACTGCCCCCCTAATAAGCATTTCAAGCCCTGATTTATCCAAATGAAAATAGAATATTTTTACGAGTCAGTGGCTCCACAGTTAATGCAAAAAGGAAAAAAAAGCTTTCTTGTGCTGTCACAAGTCCTGCTGATGAACAGCAATAGCTTTTTTAGGTATGTAATTAAAATGTTATGCATTTTCATTTTGTTTTTTATAACACTAAGAGCACATTAAATAACAGGTAGTGTAGCTTGCCCCCTTCAGTTAGGATTGTCAACTCTCCAGGATTGTCGTGGAGTTTCCAGGAATTAAAGATTAATCTTTATTTAAAGATAATGTTATATGAGGAAATATCCAGGAAAATGTCCATCCAAAATTGGCAATGCTATCTTCAGTATTTGTTCTTAAAAGCTGCGTTGACTGCATTTTTAAAAATCCAGATTACGGTAGTTACATTAAACCTGAATAATCCCTCTAACTCTCTCCTGAATGATCTCCTTCCATCTTTCCTTTTGAAGCTCCTGTACCAGTGACAACTGAGATTCCATTATTCTGTTTTTTTTCTTAGTAAACTGGAAAGTAATTTTGAAATTGTGTGTGTAATTATCTAACTTATCCTTTCCCCAACAACTCTGAACTTCTGGGATTCATCTGAAATAGAACCCTGATCTGAGCTTCTAATGCAGGCCCATGGACAGGAATTTCTGGGGCGGAGGGAGTACTTATTTTGTAAATGTGGACTGCAAGTAGGGTTGCCAGGTGTTCGGTTTTCACCCGGACAGTCGGGTATTTGTGGCCCCTGTCTGGCAAAAAACCCCAAAATACCAGACATGCAAAATAACATGCCGGAGGCGCTTTTGCCCACCCCTACTTTAGGGGAACTAAATCTTTGAACTGAACGCTTAACTGAGAAGATGAATGGGAAGACGTTTACACCTCTGGAGCTTTGTTACTAAAGAACACACAAGACAGTAATGTACTGGTTTATAGAATGAAGAATTTATTTGCAAGTGGAAAGGCTAAAAACCAAAACAAATTCCAGTTCTTTACAGCTGGTACTATGCAGAATTTCAAGATTGTTCATATCTGTGAAATTCTGACTCTTTCCCTCTTCTGGTGGTGATTGAAGTCTTCAATTGAGATTCTAAAATGTACTGCTGAACTCCTATGTAGTAATATGTTTCCAGGGGCAGAGGAGATGACGAGATTTTTCGGGCTGGTATTCTTTGTTTGTATTCCTGCATTCACTGTTAAGAAAAGAATAACCCAAGAGCTGTTACAGTAGTTTACTGTTATCTGTTGCTCTTCATATCATAATTTTTTTTTATTAACAGTTCAGGAGAGCCCATTATCTTCAGTAGCTTTGCCCAGTCTTTTGTCTACCTACTAAAATGTCCCTTGAAGTTTCCAGATGCCAGCAAAAGATGAACTGGCAGATACAGTTTTAATTACCTATTATGGAAACTTTTCTCTTGAAAACTATCATAAAATGGTTGGCTTATGTTTTTATTTATAGCAGTTTCTTGGCTCTTCTTTTTTGGTGTTAAATGCTTGATTTTAGTAACTTATTTTCTTAAATTACCCCTTGGGCCAAAATTTCTGAAATGTTGGTTCAGCCCAAAAGAATGTAAGAGAGTGGTGTTTGTTTGTTGTTTTAGTTATTCAGTTGTTTGAATTGTTTTTAACATTTGTGTTTTTGGTGACAACTTTTTCCTTCTGTCCCTCAGACAAGTCTTAAGAGCAAGTCTTTGCAGCAGCTTGGAGGTGCAGTTCCCACCTTAGGTACAGACACTTCAGCTAGCTCCTAAAAATAGCTGCGTGGCTGTGATGGCATGAGCAACAGCCTGGAACTAAGCACATGAGTACAATCCTGCCCCGATCCCTGACTATGTACTTGAGTTCTGCTTGCTAGCCCAAGTTGCCACCTATGCCACTGCAATTACAGTGCTCCTTTTAGCCAATAGCTCAAGCAGAGCTATTGCATATATTTATCTTCCAAAGATAATCTCACCTCACAGCTCCTGTGTGGATGAACCCTGTACTGCTTACTTTGAAAACCTGAGATCTGGCATGTAATGAATGAATCCAGATTGAGGTTTAGCTAATTGTTTATGAAATGTAATGACTTCTTTGTTCATAAAGATCAGTAATGTCAACAAGTCAGGTCTTGTCTGGATGAGTTATGGTTTGAGAAATGTTTGTGAGCTCCCCTTTCTTATGGGACAAGGACATTGACATTTTAAGAAAAATGTTTTGAATAGGCAGGCATGGGATGTTAGATAGCAGGTAATGTAGAACAGTCAACTAACCTCATGAATTCTTAGTGGTTAATAGATTAGTCTGTAGTCCCTGGGGTGTGTGGCCAGCAGCCAGTGCAATCTGGCCCCACTCCTGGGGAGCCCCCTGCTACCCCACGCTGCTGCCTCTGTATCAGAGGCAGCAGCGCAGGGTGCCAGGCAGGAGCCTGTTTGCGAGGCAAGCCAGTATAAAACCAGCTCGCCTTGCATAGTGGCTGCCTGCTGCCTCTGATAGAGGCAGCAGCGCGGGGTGGCAGCAACCCCTTACTGAGGGGCGTCCAAGCTCCTTGCAGACAGAGGCTGCTGTGGGGGGAAGGGGACGAGGTAGACTGACACAAAGCTGGGCCCCCTGCGGACAGGGGCAGCTCAGACCCCCGATGAATGGTGCTGTTGCTGCGAAGCAGCCTCTGCCTGCGGTGAGCCCAAGCTTGCAGCGGACAGAGGCTGCTCCAGCAACAGCCCCTGTTTTCAGGGAGCTCAGATTCCTTCAGACAGGGGCTGCTGCTGTAAAGCAGCTTCTGCCGGTGGCGAGCCAGGGCCCACCGCGGGCAGAGGCTGCTTCACAGCAGCCTCCCCTGGGTACCCACCCAGAACTGCAGCCTCTGATAGAGGCAGCAGTGGGGGGGCAGGCACTACTGCCTCTGATATAGAGGCAGCAAGGGAGGGGGGAATGCGACTAGTCGACTATATTAACCAGTAAGGTTAGTTGTCTACTTGACTATTTGTTAATATCCCTGATAGGTGACTAGAGTTACTGCTGTTAACAAAAAATGTTTTAAACAGTCTCTGAAAACAATTCCTCTTCTCAATTGCTTGGTTTTCAATCAATCATAACTTTATTAGTTCTCTTTGCTATAGTCTTCCAAGGTATTGAAGTTCTGAATTCCTAATGTTCTTTGTTTTCAAATAACTTCAAAACCCCTTCCCCCCCAAAATTTATGCATAATTAAAAGACCTTAAGGCACACAAACCCAGTTGCTTGGGGGAAAATCCTTTTCAGAATGCATCTGTGACAGGAGCAAACTACAGCCATGAAAGGAAAATTGCTGACATCACAACTTTTGGAAACTGCGCTTTTTCCAGGTCTAGAGTATCTACCTTTTTATTTAATTTAGATGATGTAGCAGTCTGTGTAAACCAGTTAGCCCAGTTTTGCACAAAAAACCCCAACCCAAATAAAAAACTTCTGGCCAAATGAAAGCAACAACAAAGGTGGGAGAACAGCCCCACCCTATCTTTGTACCAGGGGTGCTGGAATAAAGTTGATAAGTGGGGGTGCTGAGAGCTGCTGGACTGAACTGGATACTCTGTGTATAATGGAAACCACTTCAAGCCAGTGGGTGCTGCAGCACCCCCACACCTTGAAGTCCAGCACCCATGATTTCTGCTCAGCTTTAAAGCTTAACTAAGACTATTTAAGTGGTAATATTAAGCACAGGAAATAGCCTTATTTTAATTCTGCATATTAGGGAGAAAACAAGGAAATCAAATGCATTTAAAAAAAAAACCCAAACCATGTTTATGCAATGCTTCAGTTGCACAGTTAATTATAAAATCAGGAAATGCCAAAATGTAGATTCTAACAACCCTGTTAACAGCTCAAGTTCTGCAATCAAATCATCCATTTGCATACTCTTGTAACTATGCAGAACCCCATTGAAATTAATGGAACTGTAGCACAGATCACAGCACCCATACGCTGAATGTGAATATAAACTCAGAGTTGAAGTCTGTTTCTTCACAATTTGCTTTTATTTTTCTTATTAAAAGTGTGGTTTAAGTATAGCTAACCCTGCAATGTAATATAGTTAGATTCTCAGTATTGCCAACTCCTAAAAGTTTTTAAAAAATCATGAGTCCCCAGATTTTTTTTTTTAAAGATTAATATTTTTGGTCTATCTTAAAATTAACTTTCCTTTCATACTTCTAAAATGTGTGGAAATTCAGTTCTTTCACTTTCTGACTTGTGACTTAACAGTCCAACCTTAACTTGGATTAACAATCTTTTTGTATTTAATAGTTTATATACTTCATACTAATGAGACCTAAAATAAGTAGCTAGATGTCCTTTTACTGAGGAGCCATAAAAAATGCCTGGTGGTGGTGGTGCGGGAGGAGGGAATGGGGAGGGCAACTTGTTACAGGGATGCATGTTATTGCGTGATGTATAAATACTGACTGCTTTTCACGTTTAAATGTGTATGTGTAATAAAGCCTTTCTTTCCCCCTCACTAATATTTTCATTGCATAAACATGTGAGTATTGTGTAACTTCCTCTGTCGAATGCCAGATCACATATTCATTGTTGAATTTTAATAGTTTCTACTTGCTCTAAAATCTGTCTACTGAAGGCACTATTTTAATCTGTGCTTTGGATATTTGGACCAAAATCAATCTAGTCTCATGTGTTTTTCCTTCATAGTGATTAAGAAACCGTAATGTTGAGCATTACTCTTATTCCTAAGCTTGTTCAATAGAGATTCATAAATGTGTGTTAATTTAACACACAGTATTTAATTAAATTTATCTTTTCATTGGGGTTTTGATTTAGGAACTAAGAATATGGTCAGCTTTGACATTAAAATACTTAAGTTTTCATATTTTTTTATTCTATTACTGATGATAGTTCCTTGGAGTTTGACAGAGGTATTTCATCCTACCCTCTCTAGCCTTTCTTTCTCCATTGTGTATCTCATGTGTATCTCTTAATTGCTTTTTAAAAAGAGAAATATTCTCTACTTGTAGACCAACATTTATCAATATTGTTGGGACTACTTAGTTAAAACAACAGAATTTTTGATCCTGTTACTTTACTTTTATTAGTATTCTGAAGCAAACAGCTTTTACCTTTATTTAAAAGTTAAGTTGCTAAAATAAATAATGTAACCTAATATAAAATTGTATTTCAAATATATTTTAAAATATGAAAATAACATGGCAAATTAAGAGACGAGTAATAGATTTAAAAAACTAGTAGTCCTGCGGCACCTTAGACTAATATATATATATATCTCTTATACATGCACACTTTATATACATTTTTGTTAGTCTCTGTGGTGCCACAGGACTACTCTTTGTTTTAAAAAATATTTATAGTATCATGAGCTTTTGAGGGCAAAACCCACTTCTTCAGATGAGCTGGAAGTTACAGTTAATATGTTACTTACAGAATATTTATGTAAAATATATTGCCCATTCCCATAACTTACTCTGACCTTCAAACTGTACTTATAGACTTTCAATATATGTTGCTCATGTGTGGCTTTTATATAAAACTTGAGGAAGCGGACCCTTCGTTGCTCTAGCCATGAACTTTCTTGGCTTTCTCAAAAGAGCTGACATCTAATATTAAGAGCCACTATTTTGGTAGACATTGGCATTTGATATATTTTTCTTATCTGTCTGCTTCCATGGAGTAAAAAGGAAACAGTCTTCTGGGATCTCTTCATAAAGTTTCAACAGTTAAAACAGAACTTTACTTGTTCTTACAACAAAAGGAATTATGTGAATTAAATCCAAGTTGGTTGTTTTTATATTACTGGCAATAGAGTTGTATGGGTGGGGAATGGGTGGGGAAAGTGTATTTCATTCTTTTAAAAAAATGTAGTGAATTTAAAACTTCTGAGTTGACACATAAGTATCCTCAACCAGGAATTTATGCTTTGGGAAGTGTGCAACAACTTGTGTGGTGTGTTTTTTGGTGGGTTTTTTTTTTGTAATTTTCTCTAGTTCATGACACAAACTTAAGGCTGCGTGTCTGTTGTTCTTCACGGAATATACCAACTACTTGGGCCTTTGCTCTTCTGGTTTATTTTGTCATCACAAGCCTCCACATAGAAGTTCTGGCTTTTATTGGTTATAGCAGCTGAACCTTAATAAGGCAATCAATACAAACTAACGTACTAGTTAGAGGTGGTGCTGTCAACATGACATGCTTTTAGAAGAGTGATATCCAGAGTGAGTAGATGGGTTCTGAAGGGAGTAGCAGTTGCAGTTGGAACAATAGGTGGTGTCTGTTTCAGTTATTAACTGATGCATGTTGGCAGTGGAATTGTATGGGAGTTACAAAAATATCAGCAGTAGGCAATAGGCAGACTGGCAAAATGGACAAAACTGTGTCAGGAAGGTATGTGTAATATATCCATCCCTGAGGGCTGATCTGCACTGAAAAGTTACATTGAAATAGCTGTTGTTGCAGAGGTGTGAAACACCTCCATCACTCAGTGTGCCTAGATTACAGGGTTTTTTCGGAAAAAGTGGCCTTTTTTTGGAAAAAACTTCCCCTGCGTCTAGACTACCACCGTGTTCTTTCAAAATTAAATCGAAAGAACATGGCTTTTTTTCGACCGCGGTAAACCTCATTTTACGAGGAAGAACGCCTTTTTTCGAAAGTGCTCACTCGAAAAAAGGCGTTCTTGACTGCAAACAGGGCTTTTTTGAAAGAGAAAATCCAGACTGCCTGAGTGCTCTCTCTTGAAAAAACGGCTCGCTTTTTTGAAAGAAGAGGTTGCAGTCTAGACGCTCTCTTTTGAAAGAGGCTTTTTTGAAAGATTCTTTCGAAAAAGCCTCTTTCGAAAGAGACTTGTAGTCTAGACATAGCCTCAGAGGTAACCCAATTTGACTTTCATGCATAGGCAGTGCTAGGTCAACAGATGAATTCTTCTGTCGGTTTAGTTATTGCTTCTTGAGGAGTTGGATCACTTGCAGTGATGGGAGAACTCTTGTTGCTGTAGTGAATGTCTACAGTGAAGCATTGTAACAACGTAGCTGCAGCTGTACTGGTATAGCATTCTAAAAAAAAAATTAGCCAAATGCTTTCTTATGGTATATTTTCTCTCACTAAGATCACTTACTTAAAGAATGATATGCATCCCCCCTGCTTTCTGACCATCAGAGTTCTTTCTCTTTTCCCCTATTGGTAATGCCAAACCCCTCCCCCCCCCGCCCTTATTCTTTATTACTTGTCTCTACTTGCCTTCTTGTTGAGAGGACTGTGACAGAAATCTTTAGTAGCACATAATTTTCCTCCTGTGGATCCTAATTGAATGGGCCGACCTTTCATGGTTGCAGCTGGCTTTGCTGTCATGCATTTTCTGCAGCTGAATGTACAACCCCTTGTGAGCATGAAGTCTGTATATTTAAAGACACTGAAAAAGCAAGTGGATTGTATTGCACTTTGGCTCTTATAGTTAGAAGCAAGGAAGGGAACTGTACAGCACAGTATAAAAGAGTATTAAGGGAAGTAATGGGATGAAATGGAAAATTTAGGCGGAATGTCCAGTATTTATTCCCAATAATTACATTTTATTAGGCCAAAGGATAGGGATGTGAATGACTAGTTGAGTAGTTGATTATCTGATAAGCAAATGCTTATTGGATAGTCAACATGTTAGCTGACTAGTTGTTTCCCCCTGCCCTTGCTGTCTCTATCAGAAAAAGGCAGGAAGGCGGCGGGGGGAGAAGAGGGGACGCTTCAAAGTGGCAGCACTGTGTGGAGCCTGGGGTCTAGCCCCGGGCTCCACGCGGAGTTGATGCTTTGAAGCACTGCATGCAGCCTGGGGTCAGCTGGGGAGTCCCCAGGCTACATGCAGCATTCCAAAGCAGCAGTGCCGTGTAGGCCCCAGGGTCAGCAATCCCGGGCTCCACAGCGTGCTGCCGCTTTGAAATGCTGCGAGGAGCCTAATGCTGGGCTCTCCGTGGCATTTCAAAGTGGCAGCACTGCATGGAGCCTGGAGTTAGCGGAGGAGTCCCCAGCTGACTCCGGGCTGCATGTGGCACTGCTGCTTTGAAACGCCATGGGGAGCACTGCGCCAGTGGAGAACTGCCCCGCTGGCCCCATGCTCCCTGCAGCACTTTCGCCTTTGAAGTATAGCAGCAGCCCTGGGGCTGCACCCTATTGACTAATCGGGCTATTCGATTAGTCAATTGAAATTTAACATCCCTACCAAAGGATAGTCTTTTAAAAGATGGTAGAAGTTGACCCCATTCCCTAGGCCTAGCGACATGGACAAAGTTCCACAAATTGGACCATGTGAGAGAATCCTGTGTTAGCAGAGATTAGACAGTCTAGTAGATCTTTCTTATTAATTTGTAGTAATCCAGATAAAATTACTTTATAACAAAACCCTGTCAGCCCACTTACTGGGTGTGTTTTATGCTTGCTTAATTTAGCCATGATCTAGGAGTTGTAGTACATGTACATTAGCTATATATTATTCCGAAGGTTAACATGTAACTACCTATAACATGTTTAATATTTAGATCCCTTCCTTTCCTCACCCAAAAGCTGAGTTCTAGTAACATTTCCTTGACTAGTTTGCATTTAGAATGCTAACGTAGTAATTGTAAATATGACTTTATATTTCCTGTTCCCCATCATAGAGAAATGCAAAATGCATTCATTACTATTCTGAGGCTACAATACATTTCTTCAAAGCAAAGGGGGGATAAATTACATCAGTTTTGTCCAGTGAAATGTGTAATATTGGATTTTGACACTATCATCCACTTCTAATACCCTTTTGCTCTTCTGGCAGTCCGTATGACACCAGGGTGCTTTGAAAGTATGGATAAGTTTGGATGTGATAACACTTCTACCTGTGTAGTCTGCATGACATTTCTAGTGTAAAATCTGGGTAATGCAGGTGGTACCCACCACATAGCTGTGTCTCTCCATTGAGATATCCCTCGTCCAGTCTAGTAATGGGGGTACATTTTGATGTATTTTTATTACAATTTTGATACTCCAATTTTACCTCTTTGGAATATCTTAATTGTGCAGAACATGGTTGAGCTCCTCAAAGGAGACCAAGGCATCCAAGGCCCATTGAAATGTAAATTAGGTACTTCCATTATCCACCTCTGAAAATTGCAGTTTACATTGTTTAATTCAATAATTGTTGCTGAAACAAAAGTCTTGGTAAAAAATGAAATGTAACAAATATATGGGGTCTGCAAGCAGCAGTGAGCTGAATTAATGTATTTCTTTTACTTTTCATAAGTAATATCAAAATATATATAATCTTTTTTAGTATTTTGGAATCTTAAAGTCCTTTCTTTGCCATCATTTCTTGTCTAAAACTGTTGAATTTCCTCATTTATATAAAAATGAATTATTTTAGAAATAATGTGAAAGCGTCATGTGAGTTTTCAGCTAATTGTGGGAAGAAATGTATTTCATAACCTGTTTTTAGAAAACATTTGCAAGAGTAATTCAACATTTTCTGTGTGTAACCTTTTAATGTGCAGTGTTTCTGAAAATAATTTGAAGTGCAAGGAAGTTATCAGTTTCTCAGCTAATATCAACTATTTTAAGTTGAATAGTTTATTCAAAAAGCAAAATATAGATATTTGTGTCTAGAGGTGGGGAACTATTTATTAAATGCCATTGGCTAGGATTAACAATATATTGAGGGAGCTCTCTGCAGCAACAAAATAAAGCTGTGAACAACAAAACCTATAGTCTTTAGAAAGAGAATAACAAATCCCAGTAATATGAGACTGTTAATTAGATCCACTCTCCTTTGTAGATAAAAGAATGGACAACTAGTTTAGATTAACTTGATAACATGTTATTATAGATATGTTCAGCATATTAAGGAGAGAACCTAAATAATGTATAATGTTCTCTGGTCCTTACTGTAAAGAAATGACTATGAGTTCATCTGAGTAAAGACCTCAGGATTTGGCCTTATATTGGACAATAAAATAGCCCATTCTGTCATCTCCCCCAAAACACACCTCCAAATAAACACACACACAAAAGTAGTTATAAGGTTATTTTTTCTCTTTCAAGAAAGGATGTCATCTGGTGCATAGGATGCTTCTCAGACAGTTTTGAAGTGGAGTCTGGGTGTAAAATGAGGAAGAATAAAACTTATTAAACTTATTATATACAGATATTTTACTTATTTTCAGTTTCTAATTCAAATAGCTTAATATTCCTAACTTGTTGAGAGAGGATGCTTTCATATAGCTGTGATTAAGAGTGTAATACTGTACTTGTAATGAGGTAAATCATGGATAGAAAATTACCATGGTAAGTTTATCACCATTAAAGAAAATGAGGGAATTTTGTGGTGTTTTGTAACCATCCAGGAAATTGTAAACATATTAAAAGTCATTCCATGGAAATACTAGAATCAAGACAATAATCATTACAACAGTGAGCTTATTTATTTCTTCAGATAAATATTTTTATAGTGGTGGTAATCAAACCTGGCTATAAGTCATTGCCATATTATTATAAAATTAGTCTCATTACACCATCTGCGACATGTGAGTTTTATTAAGAGTGAAGCTATTGACTCTGTTCATATTCATCAAACCAGGTGTATCTATAAAAAGATTAACATTAAAAAAATTGGAGAGATGTACTTTGTTTTTACAGATGAATGTACTTTGAAAAGTGAATTAATGGTAACATAATAGCTAAGTAGTGTCTCTTTTTCCTCTAAAAGCGACAAGGAGTCCTGTAGCACCTTATAGACTAACAGATGTATTGGAGCATAAGCTTTCGTGGGCAAAGACCCACTTCGTCAGTTGCATGTAGTGGAAATTTCCAGAGGCAGGTATAAATATGCAGGCAAGAATCAGGCTAGAGATAACGAGGCAAATTCAATCAGGGTGGATGAGGCCCACTTCTAGTAGCTAATCTAGAGGTGTGAACACAAGAGAGGAGAAACTGCTTTTGTAATTGGCTAGCCATTCACAGTCTTTGTTTAATCCCAAACTGATGATGTATATTGCCATTCCTAATATCTGATTTGTGTCCATTTATTCTTTTGCGTAGGGACTGTCGAGTTTAGCCAATGTATACAGCAGAGGGGCATTGCTGGCACAATGCTATATACATTGGCCAAACTGGACAGTCCCTACGCAAAAGAATAAATGGACACAAATCAGATATTAGGAATGGCAATATACAAAAACCTGTAGGAGAACACTACAATCTCCCTGGACACACAATAGCAGATTTAAAGGTAGGCATCCTGCAGCAAAAAAACTTCAGGACCAGACTTCAGAGAGAAACTGCTGAGTTGCAGTTCATCTGCAAATTTGACATCATCAGCTCAGGATTAAACAAAGACTGTGAATGGCTAGCCAATTACAAAAGCAGTTTCTCCTCTCTTGTGTTCATACCTCCAGATCAGCTACTAGAAGTGGGCCTCATCCGCCCTGATTGAATTTTCCTCGTTATCTCTAGCCTGATTCTTGCCTGCACATTTATACCTGCCTCTGGAAATTTCCACTACATGCATCTGAGGAAGTGGGTCTTTGCCCAAGAAAGCTTATGCGCCAATACATCTGTTAGTCTATAACGTGCTACAGGACTCCTTGTCGCTTTTGCAGATCCAGACTAACACGGCTACCCCTCTGATACTTGACATCTTTTTCCGCTGTATTTCTAGGTACATAACTGATATATTAATTTTTCCATAACAATTTCCCATATTTTGTTATTCATTCCTCCAGATTTGGACTATTTTTCTTTATCTACTGAGAGTAGTTTAGCATTTACTAGCAGATGAGATTTTTTCATTTCTCTAAATGTGATCATTTCTGCTAGGAATTCTTAGAAGGATTATAAAAGAGTTATTTGGTAATAAATATCCAACAATTTGTGATATTTGTTATGAATTGGATCTCAGTATTGGCTGAGTAGACATATTCACCATATATGTATAAAGTTGCTACTTTCTGCTCAGTTTCTGTGGTGCTTGCCCCAATTCGATGTGTGTATATTTTTTTAAATCTGACATGAAATGCCACTTAAAAGTATCTTAAAGAAATTTTGTCTCATGCGGCAATCTGAGGCTGACAGTCTTTTGTGTGTGTGTGTGTTTTCCTCTAGATCAAAGCCTGTTGCTCTGAAGTAACTTATCGATCCAAAACCTTTTTGCATCATGTCATACATGTACATTTCTTCGTTAAGAAAGTTGGCTGCAAAGATTGATATGAATGTAGGGTGCTTGTTTTGCTACTGGTTGATTAAGAAACAATTTCTGCCATTAAAGATAACTTTCTATATAAAACTACTTTCTGAGAGAGTTGATAAACATAATACCATCCTTGAAGATCCTGGTACCATGATAGTGGGCTGGTTAAATTTAGTTAAGATTTGTAAACAAGCTAGAAAAGTGTATTTGAACTGCTGGCTAACTGTATGTTGCATGGTTTTCCAAGTCTTCAAAAATCTTAGTGTTTTTGTTTAAAATCTGGATTATTTGCAATAGATGTTGTTATAAAGGGAAAAGAATTAAATTCTAGTTTTATCCCAGACCCACGGAGTAGTATTTTCTAAAAGTTTTATATAATTGTTTTTGGGGGTTGGGGGATGCAGGCACTTTTTAAAAATTAATCCATTGTAACCTAGCAATATATATACAAGCACAATTTTCTTGTTCAACAAAGACTCAGTATTTGCCTGGCTTAGAGCACCCAAGGTTCACTACTGCTTTGGAGCTTCCTGGCTTGAAAATATGATATAGTATTTGGAACCCTGTTCACTAGGTGTGCACGAGGTATCTGACATTAGCATTTAAGACTTGTTTCTCCTTTGCACACATTTTTTACATTTTTCAATGCTGTGTGAGCTAGCAAATCAGTTTCTACTCCAGAATTCTTTGCAGGAATGTTAACAACATCTCTAGAGTCTGTAACAAAATTAGTAGTGAGTTGTGTGTGCATGGCTTCAGTTGAAAAATTTGGCTCTAAAAATAAGGATCAGTTATGAAAACTAATATATTAAACAGGCTGTAAAGTGGGGTCATCTGAGTGAGGTATTATTAATCTCTCTCTGAGATTTTCTCAATGCCTGCTGCAGCTCACCTTGTCCTATACATCCAGCAAGGCTGTACAGATGTAACAGGGTTTCCCCTGCAGCTGCTACTCCCATCCACCAGGGGCTATTGTGGTCTTGGCACTGATAGCAGCAAGTCTCTTCTTTACAGATTGTGCTCCCTATCCAGTGCCCAGCCAGAGCAGGAGAAAGCATATGGAAGGAGGCTGCAAGTGGCTGAGTTGGCATGGAGGAGTGGGTGGCAGGATCGTCTTCATCGAGATCAGGGTGGGACTGACAAGCTCTCCTGAACTCCTGTTCCTCCATTTTGTTCTTTTACCAGCCTTTTTCTCCTTGAGCTGTTAGTTCCCGTTGCAGGCTCTGTTGCCCTGGGGGACTTGTTAGGTTCTCTTCAGTTTCAGGTCTTTTGTCCTGTAGGTAATCTCTGCTCATGGAAACCTGCTCCCTCTCTGAAGTATGTCAGGGTGAATCTAGTACAGTGCAGCACACTCTAGTATTTTGTCACTAGTTCGTGTATATGGATGTTGTCAGTAGCACATGGCAAGATGGGGCTTATGCTCATTTGCTTTAATCAGTGGGTCTTAATGGCTATTCCCCTCTTGCCACCCTCTCTATCTCTCTAACCTCAAATGTTTTCCTGAGATTGATATTTCTGTGGGCTATCTTAGGCCCTCATACTGATACCATGTTAAATTCTGTCCCATCTTGTGTTTAGCACTGACATGCTGATTACCTTTTCCAGACTCCTGGAAGAGCTCTGTGACGCTTGAAATGTTCCTTCCACCCACAGAAGTTAGTCCAATAAAATATATTACCTCACCTAAGTAGTCTCTACCAAATTCAGAATATTATTAGCAATGCCACTGGCACAGATCCTGTAGCATAAGAGTGAGGACTGTGAAGATGAAATTGAGTAAGACTAGAGAATGTAAGCAGGCTACCAAGGAGAGTGTTCTTGAATTACATTATCTTCAAAAACTCATCTAATGTAGGAAGAGAGAGAGAGTTTATCCAGATTAAAAGAAAAATATAGTTCATGTTCTATTTGGCAAACAAATTTGAGGAATCTCCAGGGTGCCAATCAGCCAGGAGAAAAATCATAGAATCAGAGAAGTGAAAGGGACCTCAAGAGGTCATCGAGTCCAGTCCTTGCCCTCGCGTCAGGACCAGGCTTTATCTTGATCATCCCTGACAGATGTCTATCTAACCTGCTCTTAAATATCTCCAGTGATGGAGAGTTCACAAACTCCCTAGGCAATTTATTCTAGTGTTTAACCACCCTGACAGTTAGGAAGTTTTTTCTGATGTCCAACCTAAATCTCTCTTGCTACAATTTAAGCCTATTGCTTCTTGCCCTATCCTCAGATGCCAAGGAGAACAATTTTTCTCCTTCTTCCTTATAACACTCCTCCTTATAATGCTTGAAAACCGCTATCATGTCCCCTGTCAGTCTTCTCTTTTCTAAACTAAACAAGCCCAGTTCTTTCCGTCTTCCCTCATAGGTCATGTTTTCTAGACCTTTAATCATTTTTGTTGCACTTCTCTAGACCTTCTCCAATTTCTCCACATCTTTCTTGAAATGTGGTGCCCCAAACGGGACACAATACTTGAATTGAGGCCTAATCAGCACCGAGTAGAGCAGAAGAATGACTTCTCATATCTTGCTCACAACACTCTTGTTAATGCAGCCTAGAATTGTGTTTGCTTTATGCAACAGTGTCACACTGTTGACTCATGTTTAACTTGTCCACTATGACCCCTTAATCCCTTCCTGCAGTACTCCTTCCTATATAGTCACTTCCGATTCTGTATTTGTGAAACGGATTGTTCCTTCCTAAGGGGAGTGCTTTGCATTTGTCCTTATTAAACTTCATGCTATTTACCTCAGACCATTTCTCTAGTTTGTCTAGATCATTTTGAATTTTGACCCTATTCTCCAAAGCACTTGCAACCCCTCCCATCTTGGTATCATCTGCAAACTTAATAATCTTACTCTCTATGCCATCATCTAAATCTTCGGGCTCATCTAGACTATGCTAGAGTGTTGAAAGAGGATATGCATATTCCGTTGGAATTTGCATATTTTCTTCGGATCTCACTTGCGAAAGCAGACCTTTCGAAAGTGAAAGTACTTTAGATGCGGCTTTTTTGGCAAACCCCCCCCTCCCCTAAAAGCCGCTCTTCCTCAAAAAATGAGGTTTATGTGGTTTTTTTTGACGGGGGGAGGGGGGGGGAGGATATTCGCTGAAAAAGCCGCGTCTAAACTACTTCACTTTCAAAAGCTCTGCTTTCGAAAGTGAGATCCGAAGAAGATATGCAAATTCTTATGGAATTTGCATATCCTGTTTCGACACTCTAGCGTAGTCTAGATGAGCCCCTAGGCTTCTCTCAATTTTTCACAGTAATCTGATGTATGCTTTCTTACCTCCTCCCCTCTGTCCATTTTCTTTCCTCGCCCCACCAGTTGTATTCTCCAATCTAGTCTGTTTTTTACTACACACTGTGATTCTCCAGTTTGCTGTTTCTTGCCTTTGTTTACATTAGGCCACTCTTCTTTCTGCTACCTATGCTGAAGCAGAATAAGGGGACTTGACCTTCTTTTCCTCAATCTGCTTGGCAGCAGAGTTGGGAATGGGAAGCTTCTGACTGTGCAACTTGTCCTCTGTGAGGTAAAAATTTGTTATTTTCCCCTATGGTGGTTAAGCAAAGGTTGATGATGGTAATTATAGAATGCTGTTTCTTATTGCCTTAATACAAGGGAGCAAAACATCAATCACTTAAGAAAGCAAGTTGGTGGTATCAGAATAACATCAGATTTACCTGTCTCAATTTAAAATAAACGGAATGTAATAAGACACGTTTGGTGTTTCAGAGCAGCAGTTGGAGTTCCTGAAAGCCAACCATTGAAGCAAGAAAATATTTGCAAAACATTTTCTCAATCCCCAGACTCAGGGCATTTAATTTTAAATTACAAATGATACAGCAGCTAGGCTCAAATTGTTGCCCAGATTGATGACATTGCTTGGTAAAAGAAAATCTTACTCTAATTGTTGCACTTTTGTATGTGTGATATTTCTCCTACATTCTTCAGACTTTACACCATTGTGAGTGGGCTAGCTTCATACTGCTGTTGATGTGTTGCAGAAGTACTTCTGCAGAATTCTGCAGGGGAAACGGGCCCAATTATAAGATTTCCTTATTATCAAGGACTGTAGTATGACATTTCAGTAAAATTATAGGAGTACCTTTTTAACCAGTCTGGATTAATTGACACTTATTTAATGTAATTATGTACATTTTGTGATTTAAAATTATCCATGAATGTCTTTTGAAAGGCATTCTCTTTCTGCAGACCGTCTTACATTAAAAAAAATGTTTTTTGCAATGTTAAAAGGATACTGTTACGGTCAAATTTGGCCCCACATTTAGATTTGGTAAATATTAATAAAAACTAGAACCAATAACATTCTTTCTAACATTTGAAAGAGAAACTGACTAAAATTTGAACATTAACTAAAGAAAACCTTTGGTAATCCATTTTCATTATCCACATTGTAAAAATGCAAATAATAAATAGTATGACTAGTGAAAATTCAGTTTTAATTATTTTTTCAGTTTTAGAATTTAGATCCTTATTCTGCAGTTGAGATACATGTGAGCTGCTCTGACTTCTCATTGTATGAGCTGACCCCTATGATGTTTGTGCCAAAGATGAAGATACTTTAAAATATGGAGTGAAATCCTTGCCAATGGAAGACTCTTGTAGACTTAAGTGGGGGATATAATTTCACCCACAGTTCTTTACAGAAGTATTCCCTTTAAAAATGGCGATTACATAAAAAATAAGCTTGTTCTGTGTGCTTTAGAATTTAGTATAAGTGAACCTTACCTTACGTGTGTGTATGTATTGACTGAAAACAAAATGAATTTAAATTGCAGTTGTGTAATATCTTTGTTTAAATGACTGTTGCTGCATATCAGTTTGTTTGAGATACTATCTGTGTTTTCAGAGCATTGTAAATATTTCCTAACATTGTTTTTGAGCATTTTAAATAATTCTGTTGAATTGAAATGTTTTATTTAGTCTTTAGAAAATTACTTGCTATGAGCGGATGATTCAGCTGATCATTAACTATGTTTTCTGTTGCAGTTTGTAAATCAGTGATGTCCCAGAACTGACCACATTCATCACAGTAAGTGTGCAACATCAATTATCTTTCTGATAATGTTCTAAGAAGCATGAGTCATATAGGGACCTGGGATAATGCTGTTTACAGTTTATCTATGTTATGAGTTGATGGTTGTATAATCATTCACGTGTAGGGCCAAATTCTGCTCATAAGTACCTTACTGATGCTTGGGCTAAGCATGTGGGCAATCCTCTCAATAGGACTAAAAGTCTAAAGGGCTTAAAAGTAGGCATGTGCTTATGTACTTACCTGAATAGGTTCCTAAATATTTAGTAACTGCATTTAAACTGAAATTGAAAGAATTTGTCTCGGATAATTGTCCATGATCATTCAAATATACAGTAAAATCTGAACTGCACAGTAGAACTTGAGTATGAACTCACTGCAGCTATTCTTCACGCCTCTTACTTTGCGCACACACAAATGATGGCCCTTGTGATTTTCCAGCAAAGCTGTACCCTGAGAGTTATATTCAGATTTTGTATTATTATGGTTCACTTACTGTATTTGCAGTTCACAAAATTCATTAAATCACATTGGATATCATAGTCTGTAATACAAATTAGCAAAATAATTCAAATGACTGTTTTTTTTTTTTTTTTCAAAAGACTTCTTATTTATTGAGAGAGCAGATCTGTTATTGTTCTACATGCCTAAAATTCAAAGGCACAATTAGGGATGAAAGCGAGTAGTTGAGTACTCGACTACCTGATAAGCCTAAGCTTACCGGGTAGTCAAGTCAAGTACTCAACTACTCACTTTCTTCCATCCCTGTGTCCAAAGAATGCATCTACATTTTCGGAACAGTTTCCGAAAAAGCAGATACGTTCTTTCGGCATCCCTGTATTCCTCATTGTATACGAGAGAAGGGATGTTCCAAAAGAGGAGGTTTTTCTGAAATTTGGCCCTGTGTAAATGGACCAAATTTCGGAAAAGCCTCTTCTGAAAAAAAAAAAAGCCGAAAATATGCAATTTGCTAATCTTTTTCCAACTTTTCTTTGCAGTCTAGACATAGCCTAAGACATCCAAGTAATATTTTATCTGCTAAATCAATTGTAATAACTTAATTTTAATAACTTTGACATTTAAATTTTGTTTGAATAATGAATACTGATAGAACAATGGTGATATTTTGTTGCTTATTGATAATATATTTTCCTGCATTAATACAAGTCAGTTTATGGGATTAGCCCTAATGGAAGTGAAGAATTTTGCAGTTAGTTGAGTTTAATTTATTTTAAGGGTACCCGAAGCATACTTTTAAAAACTGCCTCCATCTGATTTTAATAGTTTACTAGTAAACTAAATAATTGTCATGCATTGAATAGTATGGGAGAATAAGTAAAAAAAAGTTTATCTTCACTTTCTACTTGTGAGGAGCAGAAAATTACTTTCAGACTGAGATTTGAAATAACTTTATAATTTAATTGTAATACCTTCAGATTAATCATCCATTCATTTTCTGTCTCCAGTACATGAAGATAAAGACAGACATTTATTCTATACAGAAATATTTTAACATTGTGTGTCAAATGATAGCATGCTGACAAACAAGCAGGGACGTGAAAGGTTAACCGGTTAACTGGTAAGCATCACCCTTAAAAGATGATGCTTACAGGTTCCAGTTAACTAGTAGCAAGTGGAACAGCTTCCTGTTCACTGAAGTAGGCTGCTGCAACCTTGCAGGGCCCATGATAGACAGGAGCGCGCCAGCCTGGCCAGAACAGCTCCTGTCCACAGCAGGCTGGCTCTGGTACCCTCAGCTGCCCTGCCTTTAATCGGTTAACCAATTAAACATCACGTTTAAGCAGTTAACCAATTAAATGGGATTTTAAAAGAGCCTCTCTTGGGTGCCCAGGCTGTATTGTAAAATATTCAATTTTGTATTTTACTAGTGACCTTCATGTCTACATCCCAGAGGTGCTGTACAATCAGTAATGTTAAAATTAGAACTGCTAGGACAAAAAATTGCTAAAACAATCATTTTAAGAATGCTGACTAATAGAAATATTTTGAGTGTTAGATTTAAAGTCCCAAGAGTTTTTTCTTAAACTGGCAATGTGTTTGAAGGCAGAAAATGAAGGTATTAAAGGCTGTGTGTGTTATATCAAATAATATTTAGGAATGATAAGACCACCAGTATCTGTTGATTTCAATTAATGATCAGATTCACATGGAGAAAGCAGATCTAGTCAGTAGAAGGAATACATTATTTAAAGGTTGAAAACCGTTTTAGAGTGACTACATTACTTAGCAGGCAGCAAGTGATGTGCTAGTGAAACAGGAGACAGATAATTTAACCTACTATATACAAATAAATCAGAAACAGCACCACTCCTCTCAGGTCTCCAGGAATGGAGTCTTTGTAGTTGGTCTCAGAGGCAGAGTCATATGGCTCTTTCAGAAGCTGGCACAGTTACCCCAATTGGCACTATCCTTCCATGAATCTGGACCAATTTATCTCACCCACGGCATCACCCCATCACAATAGCAAAGAACTCCTGACACTCTTATGTCATGTAGCCTCATGCACCTATGTGGTGCAATATGGGAGACTTAGACTCTGACCACTCCAGGCGTTGTTGGTGTCCATACTTTCGCCAAATTGACACCATTTGGATATAGTTATCACAGATTCCTGGTTGGTGATTGCCTCTCTCAACTGGGCTAGACTTACTGGTAGTGAGCACAGGATTACAACAATCAGTGTACTGTATCTTGTCATGGATACTTCAATGATAGGATGGGGTGCTCACTTGGGTTCTGTCAGAACTCAGGGTCTTTGGAAGAGCTTTCGCTGCACATAGATGTCAAGGTGGTTGCTTGGCTTGCCAGGTGTTCCACCCCCATGTGGTGGATAAGAATGTGTCTGTTATTTTTTGAGTGTTGCTCATGTCCATTCCATAATAGATGTGCATGCTCGCTACATGGACCAATGCCAGATGTTTTTCCCTTAGCTAGCTGTACCCATAGGGGAGCACCTCCTCCCCCCTTTGGCACTGCTCTGATGCAGTATAAGGGGTTCTGTGCTCCCCACACCCTCAGTTCCTTTTTGCCATGCGTGAAGGTGCATTGGAACAGCTCTGCTCCAGCCTTGGCTGTTGTTTCTCCCTGTTGCTAGTTTTTCAGTAGTGAGTTAACCTGTAGTGTTGTTTAATTTAGTTGGTCCCCTTAAGGACCTAGCCTCAATCAGGACATGCCCGGTTCTTCAGGTTTTAATCCTTGCAAATCCTGCAAATGTTCCATGGTGAGACCCAAGTCAGCAACCAACAGCAAAATCTGTAAATCCTTTAAGCCAGTCCTTTAAGAAGGACTGGGGCATTTGACTTAGAGCACTCCTCATGAATTCAGCTCTTAACTCCAACATTGGTGTGCTGCTCGGATTTGACACTGGCCACCACCGGGTCAATGTGTGGTGCTCAGTTGAGAGAGTTGATTAGTCAGTACCACTCCCTCACCCCGGCACCGGTAAAGAAACCGAGGAAGATGGCACAGGGACATTCACCCAATCGTGTAAAAGAGGAGACAAGATAGAAGAGCACAGATCCACATGGGGCAGCTCTCAATTTCCACTGAACTCACGGGGCCCGACTCAGGCAGAGCAGAATACTCTGGTGTGTTCTGTTACTCCTTCGCCCAGCAGTGAAACTTTGAGTCACATCCAGGTGCCCTCCATGCTTGAGGCCTTGCAAACTGCACAGGACATACTGTCATTGCCAGTACCCACATCCCAGTCCTCTGTGACTCCACACTTCAGGGGAAACCTGCACTAGTTATAGCGGCATCCCATCAGGGAAGTGTCTAGATGTTTCTCACCAGCCTTCAATTGCAGGGACCCTGCTAGAGACGGGCAGATCCTGCTGAGCCCCCTGGGGCTTTTGGGACATCAGGTCACCCCAGTTTGGATTCATGGCTCTGATAGCCAGGAGTGAATTACCAGGAAAAATACTTTTTTTTTCTTTTTACTGGGAAGCTATTGTTTTACATGGATTTATAATCTAGTAAATTAGTGAGCTGAAGAACATAAGTATTATAAACATTTAATGGAGTTAGGTGAGCATCTCAGCATTATTCTTCAACCATTTAGTATGGCTTGTCAGCATTCCTTCTTTTAAACCCAATGTTTAAAAGAAGGAATGGTCAACATGAAAATTAAAGCTGAATTTAACATAGCATTTGGATTAGAATAAAGACTGAGACACCATAACCAGTGTTCCCTGTGAGATGTGTGCTTTGCAGTGACTCCGGAGAGTACAGTGCTCCTCAGCTGATTAGTAGAGTGCCCACCACTAGGTTTGTTTCTCCTGGTGGTGCACATTCACATATGCCTCAGTGCACATAATAAAATGTTTCCATAAATGGATGGAAAATATCTGCACATGGATGAAAAAGATAAGAGGGAACATTGCCCAGAACCTTTTAAAAAGAAATTACTGATAAAGGAAGGACTAAATGAACTATATGTTGCCACACTCAAGTTGCCAGGATGCCACATTGCTACCTCTGCAGCTTCAGGGTAACATCAGACGTCTTGTCTACTGCGCTCACTTCTTTCTTGGACAATAGCCAATATATCTATAGCTATGCTGCTTCACTGGCCCTTTTTCATCCTCTAAACTAATGGTTCTCCATGAGGGGTACATGTACCAGTTGGGATACACAGAGGTCTTTCCAGGAGATACATCAACTCATCTAGATAATTGCTTAGTTTTACAGCAAGCTACAAAAAAAGCACTAGTGAAGTCTGTACAAATTAAAATTTCAAACAAGGACTTGTTTATACTGCTCTATCTACTATAGAATCATATAACACTAGAACTGAAAGGGACCTCAAGAGGTCGTTGAGTCCAGTCCCTTGCCCTCACGGCAGGACCCAGTACTGTCTAGACTATATATTTGAGAGAGTTTGTGCATCTGTTTGTCTGTGTGTTTGTACGTCTGTGAGTCTTTTTGTTCAAGAACTCCTAAAGGGTAAGAGCTAGGACCACCAAATTTGTTATGCAGCTTCCTCTTACCATAACTTAAAGCGAGATAAAGGTTTGGTTGTGTAAGGATATGCATGGAATGTGATGGTTTCTCATCAAACAGAAAGGGAGGGATATGATAGCAGGGACAGTTACACTCCCGAATGACCATGGAGGCGGGTGGGTAGGAGGGAGCTAGCCGAGGGAACAGTTATACTCCTGAATGACATGGGGAGCAAGCATCCCAGCCCTGAGGAGCAGCCACCAGCTGGTCAGCGTCTTTTCTCCCAACCCCCTGACCAGCAGTGTGGCCCTGGGTACACCTAGGAAGCAGTCAGTGGTTGCTCCTGCCCCCTTCTCTGAGCCCCCAATAGCTCACACTCTAAGTCCTGCACCTTCCACCCCTTTCTCTGAGCCCCTTCTGTACCCTCTGCTCTGACTCCTGCACCACCCACACTCTCAGCACACTGCCCTGAGGCTCCCCCCCATATCCCTAGCCTCCTGCCTTGAAGGATCCAGGCAACGCCAGATAAATCTTCTGGTACACTATAAACTGAAGTGTAAGTACAATAGTTGCATCCCAATTGATTTATTTTATAACTATATGATAAAAATTAGAAAGTGAGACATTTTTCAGCATTAGTGCGCTTTGACACTTTTGTATTTTTGTCTGATTTTGTAAGCATGTACTTTTTACGTAAGCTGAAATTTGGGGCATGCACGACAAAGCAGACTAGTGAAAGGGATACAGTCGTTTGGAAAGGTTGAGCCTGTGCCCTAAAGATCCTATTCACAAGGGATCTCATGGAGTTGTGGTTGGTGGGTAAGGGTATGTCTACACTGTAGTTTACCATCATGTCTGGCCTGTGCCAGCAAAGGCAGGCTTGCAGGGATGTTTCATTGCAGTACAGATGATCAAGCTCAGGCTGTAGGTTGGGCTCTTGGAGGCAGGCGGGCTCCAGCTACAACCTGAACGTCTGCACCACAATGAAACAGCACTGCAAGCCTGAGTTAGCTGACATGGGCTCACTACAGGTTTTGAATTCCAATGTACACATACCCTTAGTGGTGTTTGTAGGCTCCTCAAATGATGCCTTTCTCCACCCACTACTGAAAGAGTGGCATTTATTGTGCTTCTTTTGTCAAGTTATATCAAGCTGTTTTTTCACAGCAAGAAAACATGCATTTTGGGTAAAAACAGACAACACTGGAGACAAAAAATTAGATGCTCCAAAATAGTATATCCCAAAAGGTGTACCAGAATTCACTGTTCATACATGGTGCAGCACCTGCAGATTTAATTACATCTTTACTTAAGCATAATAACAATAATTATAATTTGCTGAGAAACTAAGAATAATAAGCTCTTAACACAGTTTTAAGTGTTTGTAATACACATCCCTGTTTTAAATAGAAGGCAGAGGAAATTACCTTTTAAAAATTAAAATTTCTCCCCCTTTTTTGCACAATTGTGTGCAGTAAAACTGCTTTTCTTTTATTTTAGTTTATTGCCAGTGAATGAGATGTGTCTGTGTTGATTTGTCAGCAAATGTTTTTAATTACAACAATAAGAATAAATAATGTATATATTTTGTTACTGATGAATGCAAATCAACTTGATAGAGAAAATAGCGGTGTGGAAAGACACTGCAAAATATTTTCATGTTTCTTATAGTTTCTTTCAAGAAAATATGAAGTCTAAATGGCTTTTAAAGGCTACTTGTTTAGCTGTGCGTCAATCTAGTTAAACACATTGTTTTTGTGTTGTGTTCAAGATGGGTGAGCAAACTATTTTAAAGCAATAGTAACATAAATATTGCTTTAGATGAACAAGAATTATTCCCAGCTATGTTGATATTGCTGTTGATAACCAGACTTAATAATGGCCATTTGCCTAAAAGAGTTAAAGAACAGATTTTGATTGTGTATTGTCAGTCCATGATTAGCATCTGTTAGGAGGAATAAGTGGTTTATTAAGCCTTACTGTACAGATGGCAACTGCAAGGGTTCAGATGTAAATTTAATTTTCTGTAATATCACTTTATTGTTAAGACCAGCTGGTTTTATCTGTTTAATAGCACTAAGAGATTTGCCAAAAAAAAGAGTTAATTTTTTTATAGTTATGTTTACTTGCAAAGTCTAAAGTTCAGAGATCTTTCAAAATACAAGTCATTGGTCAACAACTGTGTCTGTAATCAGTGTTTTAAAGGAAATGCATGTAACTATATTTAGAGAGAGAAAACTTTTAAAATTATTTTTTCTAGTTAGTACTACGAAAAACTTTTTGGTTAAATTTTGGTACCTAAGCAAACTGGTTTCTCCATAATTTAAGTAAAATTTAGATTTCAGTTGAAAAATATAATTCTAGTCCTCTGGTTGTGTAGATAAACTTCCAAACTTAAATGACTTCAGTAACATCTTTGAGCGCTTCTTAGATACAGGGCAAAGCATGGCGTCTCTCTCCTCAGCATGGACCTTATGTCCCAAAAAAGGTGAAGTAAGCAACAGAGTGGTGGCTGATAGCTGCTCAATTTACTATCTGCTTGGCATCAATTTACAAACCACTGTGTAGCTAAACAGATCAGCCTTATATCGTGTAGGCTGCATGCCCCCATTCCTAACCAACAGGATAAGTGTGTGATTGGACAACAATTATAATGGAATGACTGGGTGGAGTTGGTATTGGGCCTGAAAGAAGAGGGACAAATAGAATGGTATGGGTATTATTTAGGATTGGAGAAAGGAATGCAATCCATTTGTGAGATAAGAGATGTTCTATATGATATTTTTCTTCACCATAAAATATGCCATGTTTGTGTGAATTTCATGCTCAATGTGCTGCAGGCAGCTGGAAAGATATTGAGTGGGCTGCTTAAGCCTGCCAGTTTAGTTTAGACATGTTTCAGGGAAAACTCTACATTCCTCTTTGAGTGATTGCTCATGTCCATTCCATGTAGGTGCATGTGTGCCGCATGCCCAGATCGTCAGAAGATTTTTCCCTCAGTGTGCCTGTTGGACCAGGGGGGGAGCCCCTGGAGTGGCGCTGCAATAGTGGCACAAATATACCCCTGCTGGCCCTCCACCCACTTAGTTCCTTCTTACCACCTGGGACAGTTGTTGGAACGTGTCTCTTGCTTTGTAAGTGTGCCTTAGTAGTTCTCGTTCTCATTCTTGTTCTCAATTAGTAGTTAGTTCAGTTTTAGTGTTAAATAGTTAGTAGTCGTTAGTAATAGTTTGTAGTATAAAGAAGGGTTTGCGTCTGCATCCTCAAGCACCTTCTGCAGGGCATGCCTGTGTCCCAAAGCTTCGAACCCCGAGGCCAAGTGTCTGAAGCCGATACTCTGTGGAGACCCCCACGAAGCCTGTCTCATGTGCCTCGGAGGAGCCCATCTTACAGACAATTGTAAGATCTGCCAGAGTTTCAAGCCCCTACTAAGGGGGAGAGAGACTCCCAGCTCAAAATTCTTCTGATGGAGATGGCTCTCCATTTGGCATCAGCTGCTGAAGCAGCACCGGCCACTCAGAGCACACCTGCCTCAGTGCGGGAGGGTCCAGGACACTTGCACGGTCTTCTGGCACCAAGGCGCACCATGGTCCCGCACCACACTCAGTCCCCTGTGCTTCAGAAGAAGCAGAGACCTAGCAGCGGCAGGTCTCCGTCAAGGCATGCGCTGAAACTGCACCCTCAGGTGGAGCACTCAGCCTCTGCAGCCATGGTGCCCAGGGAACCAGCTCCTGGTTGGCACCATTTGAGCCCATGTGGGACCCAAGTCTGGATGACAAGCTGGCGGAGGTGGACCGGCCCTTGACACTGGACACATTTGAGGCCGCGAGGGAGCTCATTGAGCTGACGACTTCCCTGGCCTCTCCATCTGGCATTGGGCAAGGCCAAGACACTCGGCCTCCCCTCACCAATCTTCTGGCACCAGCGGTCTTGGCAACAGCACCCAGGCTTCACCAGAGGGCACTGCAGACCTCGGCACCACCTTCTGGGCCGTCCTCCGTACACAGGGTCCCGGCACCGGCCGATCCAGCACCGACAGCAAATGTGCCTTGGGAATACTGTGCTGCCTCCTCTGCCCCAGCATTGGGGGAAGCTGGAGTTGATGGCCAGGCATGCTCCTCTACACCACTCTCTGGCACCATCCACATCGGCACCGCCCTGGTTGGCCTTGGACTATTCCACCGACTCCAAGATAGTCAGTGTTCTCAGGAGCTGGTGCATCTTGATCCCAGCAGCATTCCTATTCGAGGCATCAATCCTGGCACCAGAGTATTTCGGTTCAACCTCTTCTGCCGACATGGCCACCACAGGGCCCAGGGCCCTCCATGCCAGACTCTACTCTAGGGGACCTCTGTCAGCGACTTCTCTGACCCTCTTGTTTCTGTCTGCTTGTTCCCAGGCTCCCATAAGCCATCTCCCAGACCTTTTGGGGATGGGGGCATGGAGCCCGCCGAGGTAGTGGCCTTAGAGCAGTCTGTTGTGTCCTAGGATCTGGTGCAACACCACAAATGGAAGGAGCAGGTACTGAAGGAGTCCTTGTCCTCTTCCCCAGATGAGGCACTTGGGGGGCTCTATCCCATTGATGCCCTCGATGGACTCCAGGTCGCACCAAGACCTCTTGAAGCACTTCGCACAGAGCCTGGGGGTTCATGCCGAGTGGGTGTCAGAGGACTCAGACCCCACAGTGGACATACTTAACGCTGACTTTCCCACCAGGGTGGTGCTCCCACTTAACAAAATGGCGATCAAGATCAGCAAAACACTTTGGCAAACCCCGGTGTCCATACCACTGACCGATAAGTCGTCAAGTGGAGATATTTTGTCCCTCAGGACACCTTTTTCTCCCACCCTCTAGGGTCCCTGGTCGTCCAGGTGACGAATCATAGGGAGCGGCAGGGACAGCTGGGCCCCACGCTGAAAAACAGAGAGGCAAACAAAAATGGACCTCTTGGGCTCAAAGGCATATGCCTCTGGTGGGTTGCAGCTCAGAGTCACCAACCAGCAGGTGCTCCTGACCTGATATGCCTATAACACCTGGTCAGTCATGGACAGATTTTGGTACTTTGTGTCACAGGACTCTCAGCAAGAGTTCAGAGCCCTATCGGAGGAGGGCAGGGTCATCTCTTTCATGGCTCTGCAGGTGGCCCTCAGCTTCGTGGATGCAGCAGCTTGCACCTTTGCTATGGGGCTGGTCCTATACGGAGCTCCTGGCTTCAGGTCTCTGAGGTGCCCCCTGAACTCCAGACAGCCATCCAGGATCTCCCCTTCCAGGGGGCAGGGCTCTTCTCAGAACAGACTGATAACTGTGTGCATGGTATGAAGGACTCGAGGGCCACCCTTAAGTCCCTTGGGATCCATATTCCTGCTCCACAGAGGCATTCCTTCAATCTCAGGGTCCCATCACACCCTCCCCAGCAGGGACCCTGACCCAAGTTCACCAGGTGTTGGAGCAGAAACTTGGGGAACAAGAACAGCAGATGCTGCTTCCGCTCCTGACCCAAGCAGGGGGAGGGCCCTCTGCCACATCCCAGGGGCTATGCCAGGGATTTTGACGGTGTGCCCGAGGACCGTGTACCAGCCACTTTGTTTGCCCTCCTTTTCATGGATCGTTTGTCCACTTTCCACATGCCTGGTCAACCGTAATAATGGACTTGCTGGCTCCTGGACACGGTGGAAAATGGATACTCTATCCCATTCCTTTCCCACCCCCCCTTCCACCACCCTTCCCTGTCTCTCTTCAGGAACCCTATCTCTTACGCGAGGAGGTGCAGCAGCTCCTTGATCTAGGAGCAAGGGAAGTGGTTCCTATGCAGTTCTGGGGAAAGAGGCTCTATTCCCGTTACTGCTTAGTTCCCAAAGCCAACGGAGGCTTTTGCCCTGTTCTGGACCTCAGGGATCTCAACATCTTCATCGCCAAGACGATAGTCACACTGGCGTTCATCATTCCTTCTCTCAATTTGGGAGACTGGTATGCTGCCCTTGTTTTAAAAGACACTACTTTCGTATATCCATCACCCCAGTCACAGGTGCTTCCTTCATTACATGATGGGCCAGGACTATTACCAATTCACCCTTTTGGCCTCTCTATAGCCCCCTGTTTTTTTATCAAACGCTTGGTGGTGGTAGCAGTTTTCATCCAGAAATGCAGAGTTCAGGTCTATCCCTACTTGGACAATTGGCTGGTTCGGGGACCCTTTCCTGCCCAGGCACTGGAGCATATATCCCTAGTTTGGGCAGTCTTTTTAGACCTGGGTCTCCCCTACCCAGACGACAGACTTTTTGGGTGCCCTCCTGGACACTATAGTATCCAGGGCCTCTGCTCTGGCTACTGTATGAGGAGTACAGGATCTTTCGAAACTGGGCATTTCTGTCGAAAATGCCCCATTTAAACTGCCGTTTTTTTCCAAAAAGCCCCGTTTTGGAAAAAAGCGGCGGCTACCATTATGCAAATAAAGCATGGGATATTTAAAGCATGGTGGAAACTTTTACATCAAGACTATTATTTACCTGCCTGTTAATAAAGAGATTTTATCCTTGTATTTAATGGTTAAATGTGGGCATAATGCAAAACTATGACATGAATGAAAATAACTGATTTACTAACTACCAAAATAATAATTTGTAATGTATTTAATTAGGCCATCACATTTAGTAATAACATATATAGTATATATTCACACATTTATTTGAAAGACCTCACACCTTTTGCTCAGAAGTAGAATTAAAAAAAAATAATCAAGATTTACTATTTATGCATGGAATGCACTTTTCAGCTGTTCACTATGTAATATCAATAAATTTAAAAAACTCTGTAAGATGCTATTCATCTGACCAAACATAATGATCCATATTTTCCTTGCCGACAGAGGGGTGTAGTTTAGACGTACCCTTACTGGCCATCAAGGAATCCATCCTGTGCCTGCAGGCCTCTTCCACGACCACAGAAACTCTATGAGGCTTCTTGGATTCATGGCAGTGTGCACGTATGTGGTGCAGCATGCCAGGGTATGTGTCTGCCTTCTACAGCTGTGGCTAGCTTGGGTGCACAATCTAGCTTTCTACCAGCTGGACATGGTGGTAACAGTTCCAGATGACATCCTAACCTCCCTCGACTGGTAGCTCCGGGAGGATGTGGTCTGTGCCAGTGTCCCGTTCTCTCAACCTGTGCCGTTGCTCCAGCTAGCATTGGACGTGTCCGATACTGGATGGGGAGCTCACATCAGGGACCTGAGGACTCAAGCTATGTGGTCCCCAGTGGAACTCTCCCTTCTTATAAATGTCAGAAATCTGAGGGTGGTTTGCCTTGCATGTCGGGCATTCCTTCCCCTGCTGAGGAACAAGGGTGTCCTGGTCTTGTTGGATAGTACCCCATCAATGTTCTGCATAAACAAACAGGGTGGTGCTCATTCCCCTCCCCTGTGTCAAGAAGCCCTCCTACTCTGGGAATTCTGAATAGAGCAGGATATTCACCCAGTGGTCTTGTACCTCTCTTGGGACCCAGAACACCCTGGTGGACTGGCTCAGCAGATCCTTTTCAAGTCATGAATAGTCTCTTATGGTGGACGTTCTGTTAGCATCTTCCAGAGGTGGGGGTTTCCCCACCTTGGACCTGTTTGCGACCTGCAGAAGCAGGAAGTGCTCCCGTTTCTGCTCCTTCATGAACCACAGCCCAGAGTCTTTGGGAGATGCTCTCCTCATCCCCTCGCCTCTGGGTCTGCTGTATGCTTTTCCTCCCTTTCCCCTGGTACACAAAATTATCTTAAGGGTCAGGAAATTCAGGTCTTTTCTCTTCCTGGTAATACTGCTGTGGCCAAGGCAGCAGTGGTTCACATCCTTTCTGAGCCTCTTGGTACAGTGGCTGATCACCCACCTGATGTATCTGGGCCTGATAACACAGGACTATGGCAGGTTTTTCCATCCAAACCTGCATTCCTGGCACCTTATGGCTTGGAAGCTCCATGGTTGAAGCTGATGGAATGCCAATGCTCGGAGTGGGTCCAAACGGTCTTTTTGGGAAGCAGGAAACTCTCCACTAGAGCCACATATTTGGCGAAGTGGAAGTGGTTTTCTGTCTGGGCTGTCCAGAGGGCTCTCTCCTCTTTGGATACCCCGATTCCTTCTGTTCTCAACTACCTTCTGGACCTAAGACTTCAGGGGTTATCCTCATCATTGGTCAGGATACACCTAGCGGCTATCTCCTGCTTTTCACTCAGGCTCTCAGGGCAAATTGCTCTTTGTGAACCCTATGGTACACCATTTCCTGAAGGTTCTGGACAGGCTTTACCCACATGTCCGCCAGCCCGTTCTCCCGTGGGACCTTACTTTGATCCTCACCAAGCTCACTGGTCCTCCATTCGAGCCCCTGGTAACCTGTTCACTATTGCATCTCCTGTGGAAAGTGTCATTTTTGGTGGTCATTATGTCAGCCAGACACATGTCTGAGCTTAGGGCTCTAACTTCAGACCCCCCATACACAGTCTTTTTTAAGGAGGTCAGGCTCCACCCACACCCAGTCTTCCTACCCAAGGTGGTGTCCTAGTTTCATGTTTGTCAGGACATTTTCCTTCCTCTGTTTTACCCCAAACCACATGCCTTGGGTAAGGAACCAGGTCTTATGCACTCTGGATATTAGAAGAGCTTTAGCCTTTTATTTAGACAGGACAAAGCCCTTCCACAAATCCCCTCAGCTTTTTATTGTGGTAGCTGAGAGAGTGAAAGGCTTCCCAGTAGGGATGTAGGTGTCTAATCAAGTTGCTAATTAACCACTCGCCTCCTCCCCCCCCCCACCTTGGTGTCTCTGTGTTGGCAGGGAATGCTGGGGGAGAAATCAGGAGCTGGTGCTGGGGGGAGCTGGCTTAAAAGCCAGTTCCCCCCAGCACCATCTCCGCAGTGCGGGGACAGGTGGGGGAGGCAGAGGCGCAGCAGAGGTAGGTCTGGGATCTGGCATTAGCCAGAACTGCTCAGTCCTGGCTTGCGCTGGGTCCCAGACCGCTGTGCCTTTGCCTTTTAAATGTAGTGGGTGGCTCTTACTACATTTAAAAGGCAGAGACGCAGTTGTCCTGGACTCTGTGCGAGCCAGGACTGGGACCTACCCCGTGGCAGCTCTGCAGTTCAAATGTAGGAACCGGGCTGCCTGCGTGTCTGACTCCTACTACATTTGAAGTGCAGAGCTGCAGTGAGGGAAGAAGGAAACATCTCCTGATGGGTTTAAAAAAGAAAAATCTGAAGCTGTTTGAAATCACACTTAGGTTTGAAAGATTAGTCATGATCGAGGTGAAAGAGAAGTGGTAAGAATGCAGGTCATGTTTTTAAGGGTGGGATTGCCAACTTTATTGTTGCCCTGCCCCCACTCACTCCATTGCCTCTTCCTCTGTAGCTCACTCTTCTCCAACCTCACATACTCATTTTCACCTTGCTGGAGCAGGAAGTTGGGGTGCAAGAAGGGGTGAGGGTTCTGGCTGGGGATGTGGATTCCAGGAGAAGGTCAGAAATGAGGGGTTTAGAGTGTGGGAGATACCGAGCTCCAGGGTGGGGCAGGCGATTGGCATGCAGGGGGAGGAAGAAGAGGTTGAGAGTTCCAGCTGGGGGTGTAGGCTCTGGTGTAGGACTGGGGATGAGGGATTTGGTGTGGACACAATTCTTGGAAACTGGGCTGGGCAGAATGGTTCAGTGTGGGAGGGAGTGTGGGCCCTAGGAAGGAGTTTGGGTACAGGAGGGGGCTCAGGGATGTGGAAGGAGTTGAGGAAACAGGTGCAGTTTGGGGTGCAGGCTCTTTCTGGCACTTAACTCAGGCAACTCCCGAACATGGCTGATGTGTCCATTCACCCAGAGGTGCAGGGGCTCTGCACACTGCCCTTGCAGCTCCCATTGGCCTTGGTTCCTAAAAACTTTGTGAGAAGTTATGTCGTTTTGTGGGTGCCCTCAAATACAGGCTGCACTTCTGTAAACTGGAACTCTCTGGTCTGGCAACATCCATGGTCCGGAAGAACCAATGGGTATTCCAGGATCAGAGAGTCCCAGTGCACTCTGTCTGTGCGTGTGGGGGGAGCTGGCATACGGCTCAGTTGGGCTATGGGGGGAGCCAGGAAGCCTTTAGGGGGGTCAGGGCAGAGAGGGGGCTAGCAGCAAAGGGGCTAGAAATGACTTCCCCTGGTTCTGAAAAATCCCTGATCTGGGGGTCAGTCATGTCCCAAGGGTGCCAGACCAGGGATGTCCAACCTATACTTGCACGAGCAGGAATAACAAACTGCAGCAGCAGTTGGACATCTAACGACTAGATTCATGCACTCTCATATAATTGTTCTTGCATCTGTAAGTCATTGGAAGTCCAAAATTGTGAGTATTTTCAGGATAAAAAATGCACCCACACAATTAGGGGTAAAGTTGAGACCTGGCTAAATATTGGGTTCCGTAATGTGGTGCTTGCAAGAAATACATTCATTCTGGCCTTTGCCTGAAGAGCATGGTAGCAGTATGTTTATTCTTCTGTCTAAAGAGATGGTTTGTCTACAGGTTGGACCTTCCTGGTCTGGCACCGTTGGGAATTGTCCTGTCCTCGACCAGGGAATTTGCTGTACCAGGGAAGGTTAAGGCTCCCCTGCTGGCAGACCCGCTGATGGCTCCTCTCCCTGGGGCTCCCAAGTCTGGGGCTCCCTGCTTTGCTGCCTGCCACCAGCCCCGCTATGTCTGGTGGTTCCTTGGGGTTTCCCAGCCCCAGGCTGCCCAGCTGCTGACAGCCCCACTGCTGCCGAGGGTTTTCCAGGGCTTGCCGGCCCCGCTATCAGGGGCTCTCCATCCACCTGACCCCACTGACACCGGGGTTCCCCCGCCCAGCCACTGTTGGCCCAGATGGCACTCTGCAAACCCCATGTTCTCTCAGTTGGCTCCCACTCCTGGGCCTCTTTGGTCCAGCAACATCCATGCTGGACCACGGATGTTGCCGGACCAGAGAGTCCCAGATTTGGGAGGTTCAACCTGTATTTCTGTTAAGATTTATATTACATTACTTTTTATTTGTGGACACAATTCTTGGAAACTTCCTTCAGCAAGGTAGAACTCCCTTTTATGTTAGTCAGAGTTTTTAGTCCAAATAAGAATTCAAGAACAAGTAGTCCTGTGGCACCTTGGAGACTAAGAAATATATAGGATCATGAACCTTTGTGCGCAAAACCCACTTCACCAGATGACAGCTAGTGTAGACCGATAGCGTAGCTCTGTTGATTTGAGTGCAGCTATAGCTTATTCAGTCAGAAAATCTGGCTCATAGTGAGGAACTTAAAAAAAAAAAATGAATAAACAATATATATTCCAAGTTTGTGTGCATAGCTAACCATTTTAATACATTTTAAATTGTGTAAGTATACCTCTGTAATTTTTTTTATTTCTGTGTTCATTTAGTCAGCATTTGAAGGTACATAATGCATTTCCCCTCCCCCTTATTTTGAAGTTGTATAGATGGACAAAGCCTCAGAAATTAGAGGGAATTTGCAGTTTTAAAATTCTTGTTATACAATTCAACGAGAATAAAAAATGGTACATTAGAGGACAGCTTAAATGCCTATCAGCTGAATAAAGCATGGGCTCAGAGCTTGTAGAGTGAAAATATGTTTCATCTGTTTTAGATGTATTACAGAGGTGATGTCAAGGTGAAAGCAGACCTGCAGAATGGTTGGAAATCATTGATATTCTGACTCTGAGGCTGTAAATGGCTCTGTGGCAGATGGAGTCTTTGTCAAGGAAGAAAAATGGCAGCTTTGGAGCATCATAGATGTTTTTGCTAGCAGCTCAACTCACAGGCTGTGACCTTCTAGTGTTCAGGAGTTTCTCTTGTGCTTTAATAAATTGTCCTATGCCTTTATTCCCTAAAGTAGATAAATAGTAGTCATCATAATTCAGTACAAATTGAGGTGTTTCATTATAAAGAAACGTAAACATGTTTTATTATCCTGATTTGTAAGAAGTAAGGTTGTGTTTCTGAACGCGGTAAGTAGCAGAAATATTTTAACTTGATATGTTTGTTACTAAAACTAAAAGGCAACCCCACTAACCTTGAACCTTTTATATATTTTTTCTAGTTCCTTAGAACTAGCATCACATCTAAACTACACAGGAGATGAAAAATAAAACAGACAATATATTTTTGGTCAGTGTGTCAATTTTTAAATTGTTTGCACTGTGAGGACCTGTAGCTAGCTAATTAATTCAAGTTAAGGGATAGAATGTCAGGATATATTGTATATTGGTGAAAGTATTTCTTGCTAACTTGGAAACCAAGAATACATAATATAAATTCAGAATTATTTGTATTGCTTCTTTTTTGTTTTTACTGATGCTAGCGGTTTGTGACCCAAAGATACTGTAGCATACTGTGGTGTTGATAACATTGTACAGAACAGTTAGCACCTGGCAGCATCCAGTCCTGAGCAGTCACTGGGGGGGCACTAAGTACCTTTCAACTAGAGATGTGTATGGTTAACTGGTTACCTGTTAACCGGTACCTTGGAGCAGCCTTCTGGCCATGGCCTGCCCCAAGTGCAGGGCTGCTCTAGCTCAACACAAGGGTGGGGAGCCAGGAGCCTGCTCCTAGCCCATCAGCAGCAGCCCTCCGCACAGATGGGAGGGGGTGAGCCAGGAAGTGGCAGTCCCTGCATGCATGGGGGAAGGAGGGAGAAAAGGGTGGCAGTGGCAAACCCCCGCTGGGATCCTAGTTTAATCAGTTAACTGGGATTTTACATTCCTACTTTCAACTCCCATTTACTTTGGTTTGTAGGATTGAGTCCTAATTAATAAAATTAGGGTTCACATTTATTTTAGTTGGAATGAATTATTTTTATATTCCTACCTCATTCAATATTTTTTCTCATCTCAGGGGTTTGTTAAAGGCCAGTATAGTATACTAGAAAATTTACCCAGCGTTGCTCAGGTCCTTAACTCAATTTTTGTTTTTTGGAAAATAAAATGAAAATGTACATGCTTCATGTAAATATTGCACTGGGGTGGGGCAGGGGATAAAAGGTTCAATATACAGGATGTCCTGGGAGAGAGGACTACCCCAGCCATCTCTCTCCTCAATAGATTGGGGTAGGTGAGATGTCCCTCCAGCTGTGCCGACTGGACCTGCAGCGGCCTTGGAGAGGTACGGGTGCATGTTCCTCAGCTAGTTCAGGTCCAGGTTCACCAGCCTCTTGTGCTCCCCGCCAGAGTGAAGAGTGCAGAAAACTGTGCACTTTCCCCTTGCTCCCTGATGAAGGAGGATAACCAGCAATATTCCCATACAAATCAGAGGGGTAAAGGGAAAGCTTCAGCCCCCTCCCTCCCTCTGCTATCCTTAAGGGTGCCTCGGGCGGTGGGAAGCTCAGGACTGTGGCAGCCCCAGAGTTGGTGGAATGCAGTCCCTTTCACCTGTCTGGTGATTCTGTCTCTCTCCTGTATGGTTTTATGAGAAGCAGTCCCATTCTGGGCACATCCCATTTTCTTGGCACAGCCAAACCCTTACCTTTCTTTAAGTTATGATAAGAGGAAGCTGCAAACTGAACTTGGTGGTCCTAGCTCTTACTGTTTAGGAGGAGTTCTTGAACGAACAGACACACACACACACAGATGCATAGACTTTCTCAAATATATATTAGATTAGATTTTTAGGTGTATCAAAGGCTACTTAATCCTTCAGATACCTGTGAAAACCAGAGTCAGAAAAGTTATACGTACTGTAAAATGTCCTTTTTTCATTTAATCTCTTGAATTAGTGTTGTATCTTTTAGCACTGTTATACCTTTGCTTCCTGGTGGAACTGTTGATGTCAGTGAGAGCAGTATATGGCCCCAAGAGTATGTAACCTCATGTAAAAGATGTTGAATTGGACAATTGACCTATATTGCAGAGCAATAAGTCTTTGTTAAAATTAAAAGTACAAGCATTTCCTAACTATAACCTTCCAGAGCTACTCTTTAACCTATCTGACAATTGTTAAAATTACAGAAAGCAATCACTGTTCATCACTGAAGAAAATGACTCGCTACTTTTCAGGGTCAAAGTAGTTGCAGTCTTTGCTCCAGAAGGTGAGCAGTGGAATTCCAGTGGAATTAACTGTGCCAGTACCAGTTCACTTGCAGTCATCTTGGAAATGTAATATATAGTGGTTTGTAGAGAAAGAGAAATGCTTATAAGTGAGTTTTAAAATATTTTTGCTAGGTTGTGACTGAACCA
Source organism: Rafetus swinhoei (assembly GCA_019425775.1). Classification (NCBI taxonomy): domain Eukaryota; kingdom Metazoa; phylum Chordata; order Testudines; family Trionychidae; genus Rafetus; species Rafetus swinhoei. The sequence goes on along the minus strand of CM033439.1, from coordinate 34,170,541 downwards.
AGCCTTCTACATCTTTTATATTCAAAATCTGCTGATTTCAAAATACAGATACTTGGAAGTTTCTTATAAGTTGTTGCATGCTTTGGATGTTTAAGAGGAAGAGGGAAAATGGAGGGATAAAATGGAGCGTAATGATACAGCCTTAGAATACCCACAGCTTTCAGTGACTTTAATGGGAGCATTGGTTGCATAAAAATGCAAAATTGGCTCTGTCACGTGCTTGTGTATGCCTGAAAATATTATATTTTTATTTTGCTTTGATGTCTTGCTGGTTCTTTTGTCTGATATTTTGATGAGCTTCTTCCTTGGCAACTACAGTTGTGACTGTACATTTGATCACCCTGGTGATGGTGAAGACAAGATTTTGAAATTTTCTTAATATTTTTCTGGACCTTCCTAAACACTCTCCTTAATGTATGGTATAAAAACCTTTTGATATTTCTCTTGTCTCTAAAGAGCCACTCCTAAGTGGAGTGGGAAATGTCAGGTGGCAGGATGAATACCTTTTTCTTTGAAAATATAAATTACTTTATGAATTACATAAATTCTTCCTTATGCTCCCCAAACCAGTAAGATTATGTGTATAACTCCACTCTAGTGAAAGCTTGGTTTTTATAAGCTAATTGACAGTCTACAAAGATTTCAGGTGTTTCTAGAGAATGTTTGTTTTTTAAGCATCTTTGTGATTTCTGTTGCTTTTGTTAGTGTACAGAGTGCTGCTTGGAGCTAGGCAATGAGGTGCACTGAAAATGAAGCACGCTAACTTGATATTAGGCACACTAACAAATATTACATTAACAGTGCAATATTAGCTGAAGTGCTACCAACGATCTTAAAATTTAGTACCATAAATTAAGACCAAATCTATTCCACAGTAAGCTATACCATTACTTTTTGAGTTTGAGTAATTTGATCTGACAGCGAATGGTATAGGTTGGAAGCTTTTAACATTTACAAATATGGCATCTTCACAAAAAATATGGAGTCATATATATCCCGGAAAAGGAAAATATGGATCATTATGTTTGGTCAGATGAATAGCATCTTACAGAGTTTTTTAAATTTATTGATATTACATAGTGAACAGCTGAAAAGTGCATTCCATGCATAAATAGTAAATCTTGATATTTTTTTTAATTCTACTTCTGAGCAAAAAGTGTGAGGTCTTTCAAATAAATGTGTGAATATATACTATATATGTTATTACTAAATGTGATGGCCTAAATAAATACATTACAAATTATTATTTTGGTAGTTGGTAAATCAGTTATTTTCATTTGTCATAGTTTTGCATTATGCCCACATTTAACCATTAAATACAAGGATAATATCAATACAATCTCTTTATTAACAGGCAGGTAAACAGTAGTCTTGATGTAAAAGTTTCTACATGGTTTATGTGCTAAGTAATACTCACTTTTTATTAGATATGTTTCTAAAATTTTCCATAAAAATAAACCTCCTTTGTCTCCTTAGTACCACTGATTTTTCTTTTAAAGGTGCATTACCAATGCTGATGGAACCTGTGCAATTAGCTTCTACATTTAACAAAAATAAATGTGGTAAAATGAAAAGTGTTGTATCTATAGTATTTAATATAATATTGCACAATATTGCTGTACTTGAAGCAATGATACCTGAAGGAGGACAAAATATTGAAAGGTCGAGAAAAATGAGAGAGAGAACAAACGATGCAAAAAGAAAATGACACTGAGGTCTTGGTTTAATACATATGTATTCCAGGTTGATGGCTGATTTCATTAGCAAATCTCATTGTTATGCAATGTCTGTTCTCCTGCAGCAAAATGAATATTGTATTCTCAGAGGCTGTGTGTGTGTCTATTTTATGTTGATAGATAAATGAAAGGATATATATTTACAGCTTTCTTCAGTCTTTTGTGTCTTTTCTAAAAAATATGCATGGCGTTCAACACTGCTTTTTTGTTTCTTAAACCTTTCAAGGTATATATAGAGTTGTATATGAAAGGTAACTTTTAAATACAAAATACCTATAAAATGTTCTGTAGTTTTTATAGTGAGAGAGCTGTTTATTAAATGAACACTTTTCCAGTGTACTGGAACGAAAATTGCAAACCTTCCAAAGACCATCAGTTTGAGAAAATAAATCTCGTTTAATGCTAAAACTATATTATAAAGGCCAAATGGTAGGCTTGAAAAAGTATTGAGGGTAGGTTGTCTTTTTTTTTGAGGATAGTATTGAGGGTAGGTTGTCTTATTTCCTTCCCACTATCTAGTTAAACCAAATCCCAAAATGAGTGTGCTACATGGATGATCCTTTTCATGCTCTAATAAGTGATAAAATACTGAAGATGTTTAATTGAAAAACCTAATATTAAATAGTTTATCCTAATGTGACGAATTTATTTATAAAATGCTAAATTCAGAAATGTGACACAGTCGAAAGGCTTAAGGGATTGATGTGTATTGTTTCTGTTGTCTCTAAATCACCATTTCAAATCTAGCCCCTACCTCGTAGTGATGGAAAGCTTTGATGGACAAAGACCCCAAATGAGGAGGAGACAACACTTATTCATGTAAGAAAGTTAAAGTTAAAATGTTGTGGGATTTATTCCTTTAGTGTAATATTTTTTTTCTTGAAATAGATGCAGATATGTATCCTAGGCAGGTGTGTGCATATGTCAGAGCTGGAGACTTTTGCTTGGTTGTAACTGTAGAGAGATGATACTTGCACCTTATGCCAGTAGCCCCTTTCAGATTATATGAGGCAGTTCCCCTCAGTTCCTTCTCACTGCCCATCAGCTATAGTCAGAACTCCATGTGGTTATCATTTTCACAACTGTGCAATTCATCCTCTTAGCCTAATTTTAATGTACCTAGTTAATAGATTTAGTTAGTGTTAAAGTTATAGATCTACATCTATCAGGGATGGTCTAGATTATACTGGATCCTGCTGGAGGGCAGGGGACTGGACTCGATGACCTCTTGAGGTCCCTTCCAGTTCTAGTGTTTTTTGATTATAGTATAGTGATAGCAAAGTGCTCCCCAGTTATGGCCTCACCAGGATTCAAGCCTTTGTATAGAGTGGTGGCTCTCAACAGTGACTCTCACATGAAATTCTTGGCAAAGACTGCTTAGAGACAGCTGTTCCATCTGTAGATCATTGAGAACGAGACTCAAGTGACATAGGACCTTTACCTCAAAAAGCTTCTGCTTTAACAGGCCATCAATCCTGATCTGATACTGAGACTTTCCTCGCACCCTCCAACTTGTGGGACCAACGTTGTTGAGGGGGGGAAAAAAAAAAAGGACACCCTAGGGGCTTCTCTAAGAAGAAACCGGAAGGGGCGGGCCCAGGATGCCTCTGGGCTAACCCACCCACAGACCATGAGCCCCATTGCCCTCCCTTCTCACTAGGCACCCATGCCCCTGGCAGGGCAGGAAGAGGCTTCGGACACTCCCCCACCCCCAGGCCAATCTTCCTCCCGCCCTAGCAGGAGTGCGCAGATTGGCCTGGGGGCGGGGGGAGCGAGCAAAGCCTCCTCCTGCCTACCCCCGCCCTGCGAGGAGCATGCGGCACTTCAAAGTGCTATGTGCTCCTTGCAGGGTGGGAGGAGGCTTTGCACGCTTCCCCCAGGCCAATCAGGGGCTTGAGGGTGGGGGAGCACGTGACATTTCCTCCCACCCTGTGAGGAGCATATGGCACTTCAAAGCACTGCGTGGTCCTGCCACGGTGGGAGGAAGTTTCATGCGCTCCCCCGGCCCCAGGGCTTAATTGGCCTGGGGGCCAGGGAGCAGCAGGGCCTCCGTGGGCCAGATCAACCCGCTTCACAGGCTGGATCCGGCCTGCAGAGGCCCTTTTGCCCACCCCTGGTCTAGTACCTTCAGGAAGAATTCCAATACCAATAGTATCTGTGACATTGATGTAAGATGCCGCATCAGTCCTACTGTGCTGTTTGGGTTCATCTTTGCCATTGGTGCCTACAGTGGGCCTTCAATTGAAATGTGCTGCTGAATTCTTGACCCCTTTGGCACTGCACCAGGAAGAATTCCTCTCCCTGAGTTGGGGGGATGTAAATGGTTAACTGGTTAATCAGCAGGGGCTGGAGTAGCTCCCTGCCTGCCCTGGGCAAGTGACTGTTCTAGCCCTGTGTGGCCCACTGCAGGTAGGGACTGCTTCAGCTCGCTGGAGCAGCTGCTGTCTATGATGGGCTGCCCCAGCCTCTCCTGCTCCCCGCCACAGGTTACATGCGGGAAGGCTTCAGTGCGGGCTCAACAGTATATAAAGCTTATATATAAAGTGTAACTACTAGGATTTTTAACAATTACACGATTACATTTTTATACTAGAGACAGTATAAAGGCTTTTCAGTATCTGGTCATTCCTCAGCACTGATGCAGTCGATGCCACTGATGGTTCCATGGAGGTTATTGCTGCCCCCAACCATGAGGCTCTCAGACCCTCCAGCCCAGTATTTACACTGGGAATGATTTAGCCTGTGGCACTGACATTTTTGACACTGGTCTTGCTGACTTCATTAGGTTTGCTGATTCCAGTCTTGTTTTGGGATACGGATGAGGCAGAATACCTGCTCTTTCTCAGTCTAGAGTCTCTCTCCCTATGTGTCTCAGGTCCAGGGACGACTCTGTTTCAGAACTGAGATCCTCCTTATTGTGCTTCATTTCATCCAAAGATGTTTGACTACCGGGATTGTCACGTGATTCAAGGTTGTTATGGTGACCCATGAATCATCGCTTATGGTCCACTAATGCCTTACACATACCAGTGATCCCCCTAGAGTTTGCTGTGAAGCTCCCTCCTCCCAGAGACCTCACTCATCATCCAATTCAAAGTGAGATCATCTACTTGTGCAGCATTGGTAGCTGCAAGTCCAGATACCTGTGGTTCCTCTTCATGTGAATCTGACAGAATTTCCCCCATTTGGACACACTGCTTTTAGCCCAGCTAACAGCTTCATTCTTGTTCTTAAATGATATGGCTTGTTCTTCCTGGTTCACCCTCCCCTTCCATCTCGGAGGACTTTAAGGCATAATGGGACCTTTAACATTGAGTGGCCTCATCTCTAATTTGAGCAGAGTATTTTCCTTGAGAATACCCATACATTTGTGGACATTTTCTTTTCCTGGGAGGGTGGCTCTCCCAGTTAATGAGGCACTTCTTGAACCTGTGAGAGCTCTTTGGGTATGCCAACTTTGGTACTGCCAGTGTCCAAGCACTAGTAGAAATGCTGATTTGGGCCTACAGAGAGATACAAGGGATTTATTCCATCAGCCCTGAAATCCTTGGTCTTCATGGGGGTGGATGATTGAGGCTGGTTACACAAGCTCATGTCCATCCTCAAGGACAGAGACTCTGAGGCTATGTCTACACTGCAGGCTTCTTGCGCAAGAAGCTTTTTGTGGGAGATCTTCTGTAAAAACTTCTTGCGCAAGAGAGCGTGCACGCTGCAAAAGCTCATCGAAAAAGCGATGCGCTTTTGCGAAAGAGAGCATCCAGACTGCATGGATGCGCTCTCGAAAGGAAACTTTGATTGCTATTTACAGAATGGCCACCAGGGCACCTGGGCTTTTTTCGATTGCCTCTTTATGAGCAAAACCCCTGTTTCCCGTCCACACACATCTTTTTGCCCAAGAGCTCTTGCGCAAAAGAGTTATTCCTCATAGAAAGAGGAATACCTACACTGGAAAAACCCCTCTGTTCTTTCATTTTACTTGCGTGAAAATGTGCTTGAGGTGTGGATGCTCCGCGAGTTTTTGCGCAAAAACTCTGTAATGTAGACCTAGACTAAGTGTCTGGACCTTTTGGACAGAAAGAGATGAATATACCTCCTCTTCCTTACTGATGAGGATTGTGAACTAGCAAATTTTGTTGCCCAAATGTTTCCTCAATTGGTTGGCTGTGGCCAAATTTGAGGAGCAGTTGTACGAGGCTTCCCATGATACTGTGGGCTGCCTGGTGGTTATAACATCTCTGCAATTTGTTCTTAATGTGTTGGACACTTCAGCCACAATGATGGCCTAGCAGATTACTGTGAAGAGGGCGTCTTGGCTTCAGAACTAGGTGATTGCACTGGATAGCCAGCAAGCATCATCCAATAAGCAATTGAGGATCTGTGTTTTGATGGCTGAACCTTGTTTTCTGTCAAGATTGGTGAAACCCTGAATTACTTCAAAAATTCAAGAACTACCTTAATGTCTCTAGGGGTATAAATGCCAGCCACATAGATGTCACTATGGGGTGCAATAGCAGCCAGACTGCAGCATCTTTTGTCCCAGTGTGGCCAAGGCAGTGCCGATTTTTGAAATTCCTTGCTCTGTCAATTTAGCCTGTAATGCCACTTCCGCTTCTTTGACCACTTCATGCAGGATAGTGGACACACCCAGCATCCGATTATGAGCTCTCTTCAACTTATCGTGTAGGTGAATGAGGAGGAAGGGTGTTGCTCGTAGGCTGACCTACTTAACAGTAGGAACCTTCTACTAGAATGACTTACTTGGAAGAGATTTTCAGTGTCGTTCTTGGCTTATGGGACCCATCTAGCTGGGGCTTCCATCCAGGATGTTTTGAACTACTTGTTACACCTTCGGAAATTAGGCTTAATATTCTGTTCTCTAAGTGTGCACTTGGCAGCAGTATTGGCAATATTCAAAGCTGTTTGATTCAAATCTTGCTTGGTCTGAAAGTTTTATGATTTAGAATGCATGTTTTTAAGTTTTCTTAGGTAACTATCTCTGACCTTTATACCTTCCACTGATAGTTACTTAAATTGTATTTTCTGTGATTAACAAACGTATTTTAATCTTTTATCCTTACTAGTGAGTTTATCTAAAGTGCTTGGGGGCACAGAGGTCCCACAGTTCCAGACTATACCCTTGGGATTCTGTCACTCTTTGTCTCAGAAAACTGTATTTTTTTATAATCTTTTGGCAGAAGTGATGATTGTGTCCCTGATGACTGGGTGTCCCTGATGTCTGGGTGTCCAGGGACAAGATTACATTCCAGCCATGTCCAAAATTTGTATCCAAGATGGTCTCTCAGATAGTTTTGAACCAGTATATTTGCCTATATTTTTCTCTTATCTGCATTCCTCCCCAGAGGAATAATGCCTCTTTATATGAGATGCTATCTAATCATTTATTTGAGCAGGACTAAACAGTTTTGTGCTTTGCCTTGCCTGTTTGTATCATCTGTGGCCCACATAAAGTGATAGTTGTTCTCTGCATGGATCATCTCTAGATGGGTGCCTTACATCAAGGCAGAGTATGATATAACATTGGCTGCACCTCAACAGTTTGGGCATATTCCAACAGAGAACAGGCAATGTTCGTGGCATTCTTTCAGACGTTTCCATTTTCCATATTGGGGATTTGTAGGGTGGCCACATGATCATCTACACATATATTTATAGACATTCTGTGATCACTACTTCTTCCAGAGCTAATGTCAGAAGAGTGGTCCTGCAATCCTTGTAAGTGTTTCTTCACGATGTGATGCAGTTATATATTTCATGACCCACCCTCTACTTCATAGTCTTTCCATGGACATTTGGTGCAAAAGAGCTCAGGGTAGTTTGGATGGTGAAACCTAGTATAGCCATGGTAGGGATTTCAGACCTGAGATGCAAGCACCGCTCTTCTAGAGGTAAAGCTAGGCAAAAATGTCTGTTTTCAGCATGCATTCACCTACTTGGATATGTCTGTCACATCTTGAAGAACAACAGGTACAGAAAGTAGCCATTTCTTTCCGCAGCCTTAGTTTCATAATTCTTTATTTCACATATCCCCCAAATGTGTTGTTGCTGAAAATGTATTTATATCAAAATTGTGTGCAAAGTATGTATCTTTGAAATTAAAATTAGTGACATTTTGTCAAAATGAGGGACATTTGTACAGTTCCAAATTGGGGTATGGTAACAGGGCGGTGTGGAAGAGTTTGCACTAATCCTGCCTGATGGGGAAAAAAAAATCAGCCTTGAGAGTGCTCATTCTGGTACCTTTTAGTAACCACTGAATTAATTAAATTTAACCATGTGAGGGGAAATTGTGCAGATATAGTGGGGAAGAAGTATATAATTTTAGTGACCCTTGCTAATCATTATTTGCAATATTTCACTTGCATCTTTTGATTCAAGATATTACCTTAGGGTGCAATTATTATGCAACATGCCCAAGCATTTAGTTTAAAATTGGGGCTGCTGGTAGAGAAGGAATCTGTAAACTAGGACCAAAGAAATCATAAGTAGCAGCACCAGGCCATGTGTTCACAGTACACTGCCTAACCTGCTTCAGAGGAGGAACTATAGCTGACAATGCCATATTTTTTTCCTGCCTCTTGTAGGAGGCCCTGTTCCATCCTATTCCTTGGTATGAGTAGGACTAAGGCAGGTACCAGGAATTCAGCTGCTATACAATTTCTGAGCAGCTCTAAGAGGCTCTTTCTGAACTGGCATGTCTGAGTGAAGCACTCTAGAGAAAGGGGTTTATCTTTCTACATGTCTTTTTAAAGCAGCGTCTTTTCCAAATATAGGGCTGGGTTCTGACACTCTTTATTCAAATTGAGTATTTGCTTCCTATCTGAATGACTTCATGGGGGGACCACTCATGAAATAAAGTGGTACTTAGTTGTGTTAAGAGTGTTAGAAGCTGGCCCAATGAGTAAGACTTCTCCCTTGTTCCTAATTGTTTGGGAAATGGGTATTGCATTTAATCAGAGAATAGCTGAAAGATTTATCACCTATGAAGAAGAAAGATGCATTTGGGTTTGGGCATGAAAGAGGGTGGTTGAGGATTTTTGTAAAGAAGAATCCTTGCTTCTTGTGATTAAGGTAATTTGAGATTTAAAGAGGCAATGAGTGTGGGAATGGTTTGAATTGCTGGTGCCTCACCCCAGCAAATTCTGATAGTAATTGGCTATCCTACTGGTATCTCCTTGCCCATGAATATCTGTCTATAAAACTGATATTCATGGATGTACATGGTAGGTAGTTTGGTGTTCTTACTCTGATCGGTAGCAGTGAAAGATTTAATCACATTGATGTGAAACCATAAGCATTAACTTTCAGATTTAACACCTCATGGAGATAGGAAATAGGAAAAGTTCATACTGTTCATAGCCATTTTTCATATTTTCTGTTTGTATACTTAAGATGGCACTCAATCAGTTTCATTCAGGAGATTGCATTCACAGCTATATCAACTAGAAAGTTTTTGTTTTAAAGGAAAGTTTTATGTTCTGGAGTGATATAGATTCTGCAGAAAACGTTGTGACTGAGGAATAATGTAAAATGCAAACCCTTGGACATAGTGTTTTTCCACTATTGCCGTTTACTTGGAACTGTAGCCCTTCCTCCGTAATGTGGACTGTGCAATAGAAATCCAATAATCCATTATTTCTATTACTTCTACCCTTCTCTACTGCAATAGACTCAGAGGCGCCTGTGAACGTCAGTCTACTTGTCCTTGCTAGCACAGAACTGCTTGCCTTCTGAAAGTACAGATAAGAGTAAAAATACACCTATAGTAGTTACCTCGGTAGTAGTGGAATTTGTTTGTAACTCTGACGTGTTTGTTACTCTGAACTAAATGTTATGGTTTTTTTTAAAGTTTACAGCGGGACAGGTTTTAAACTTGACTGTTCACAAGAAAAGTTCTGCTTTTAATCATCTTAATTTAAATGGAATAAGCACAGAAACAATTTCCTTACCTTATCAATTTTTTTCATCTTTACCTCCTTTTTTTTCATAGTTTACATTTAACATGGTAATTTTTTTGTCTCTATTGCTGCCTGATTGCATACTTCTGATTCCAAATGAGGTGTGTGGTTGTTGGTCAGTTCCTAACTCTGGTTTCCATAACTTTGAAGTTCTACTGTATTCTGAAATCTCTTCACTGTCTTATAACTTGATTTTGGGTAAAATTTAAGGTGGTGGTGATGTTCTTTAATGCCTTGAATTGCTTGGGGCTCAGGTATCTATGAATCGCCCTTCCAGAACTCATAGCTTCCATCAGAGCAGGTTAAAGAGTGGGAAAAACTTGCTTTCCCAATATCCATTCTGCACCCCGTTATCATTCTCCAGATTTGTCAATTGGCTGCTTTCCTGAGGTTACATGCTGAACTGTTCCTCAGAGAGGAAAGTATGTTTCCATGTTACTTTTGAGGGTAAGAGGCTTCCTTTCTCATTGTTCACTGTTGCCATGGGGTTTTTATTTTCATAGTGCCATGGCCCCCATCAGCTCCTGAAGAGGGTCCATCAAAGAGAGCCTCTTAAAAAATGGGCCCACTTAAATGTTCTTCATTGGTGGGTTCTGTCAGTTAAATAGGGAAGAAATAGTCTTCTCCCACTGATGTCAGTCCTCTCGGGCTATGTCTAGACTGCAGAGCTTTTCTGGAGGTATCCCAGTAAAACTCTGCTGCATCCAAGGAACGTATCTGCTTTTTTGGAACAGTTTCTGAAAAAGCAGACGCTTTCTTTTGGCATCCCTGTATTCCTCTTGGTAGGAGGAATAAGGGATGTTCCGAAAGAGGAGTTTTTTCCAAATTTGGCCCCATGTAAAAAACCTCTTTTGGGAAAAAAGTGGGAAAAGATAGGCAAATTGTGGTTCACAATTTGCATATCATTTTCCAACTCTTCTTGGCAGTGTAGGCATAGCCTCAGCGACTAAGATTTTTTTGGAAGGAAAACCATCTTGGGTAGTTAAAGGCATTTAATGACCACTGCCTACCTTGGAAGGGGATGTGTGATAGGGAGAGAATGTCCAGTTGAAATATGAAGTATTTGAGGAGGTTGTTTTGGATTGGACAAGTTTTGGATTTGGATTTGGATTTGGATTTGTTTTGGATTTGGAAGCCTGCTGCTTCAAGTAAAATACAGAAATGTATTTTAGAAAATTTAAGTGCAGATTCTCTTACTTCTTGCACATTAGTTTTTTCCCCAATATCTGGAGTAGAGGATTATTTTTGTTGATCCAATTCCTCTCTACCAGAGGCTCTTGCATCCCCTTTTCAGCAGTCTGGGAATCGGTGGTGATGGAATTCTAGACACTTAAATAACATCACAACCTTCCTGGCTAATATCTGTGACAATTTTGATTTGTGTCAAGCTATCAAACCAGCTAGCCTCTTGCTCCTGTATCTATGAAGAATCCTGCAAGTGACATCTTTATCCAACCGTTGCATTTTGTTTTTCTTTTAAATTGCTCTTAAAGTTAATTGTGGTGGCTTCTAAATAGTATATTATGTAATATATCTTTAGAAAGTTTTGTTTGTTTCCTTTTTCTTCTGAAAAGATAGTGAAACTTATAAACCTCCAAATATAGCTGTTGGCAATTGTTTTTCATATTTCAGATTTTTTTCAAGAGTAACTTGTGATTCAGAGTTTTTCTCATAAGCTGCATACTGATTCCTCATTCTAATAGAACTTCAGCAGCAGTTTATTGCATGTGTGTGTTTGAACTTCAGTTAATCTAAATGATTGCTTTATTTTTAGTCGTGCTTAAAAAGAATACATAGTTTTGCCATTTGCTTCAGAGTTATTTTTATTTTGGATGCACGTAAGATGGAACAATTACACATTGTATTTGCAACTACTTAGTTCACCTGGGTTGGTTTTGGTCACGTGAGCATTCTTGTTTACCAGTGATCTAAGTGCTCCACCTGCCTTTCAATTTGTTTACCAGGAAATCAAGATGTGTAAACTGCAGGAAGTACTATTTGACCCTCTCAGACAGTATCTCATTACAATAATTGCTAATCTCTGAATAAGACAGCCATGTTTTTGAGAAACACACACAGAGAGGTTGTGTTAGACAGATTTTAGATATTTCCACAAATCTAGCATTGTAAATGCTTGCTTGGATTATGTTTTCATGATAGCTTTTGATAACAGACATCTGGTGACCTTTGGGGTCAGCAAAGCTCTGACAAAATAGTATGTGTTCTTTCAGTCCTCTTAACTGAGGGAAAAAAAAAACACGGCTTGTTGTTTTGGAGTGCTGTCACTGCTCTGTAGCGAAAGGATAATGGCTACTTCCTGATTAAACCACTATCCACAGTAAGCTGTTAATGTTATATATCTATTCTCTTCTAAAGACAAGTGTTCAGTGTTCTCTTTTGTTGTCTGCTTTTTTCCAGAGAATTAGCAGTTTAAAATATTTATAAATATGATTTGAAGTAATAGCATACAGTTAGAGTGACTTTTCAGTTACTTTAATTTCCAGGTTTACATTTTTATTTTTTAAGAAAGAAGGTGCCTATTGTTTTTATACTCATTTAAAAATATTTTAATACAACCTTGTCTAAAATATAATTAGATGTTGAGTGATTAATATTTGAAATGTAATTATCTGGAAATCTCTCAACTATTCTTAATTCCATGGACAATTCTGGTAAATGTTCAAGGGAATAACTGATATTACAAGGAACATATCTAAAGTATTTTCCAATACTATTGAATAAACAGTGGTAATTTGTAGTCTGTTTATTTTGTCATCTACCAAACTATCTTACATCTAGTATAGGTCTGTCAGTTTTGGAATAAAGTACTGTCTGAGATTTCTTGGGTAGATTGTATTTATTTAGATCTCTGTTTCCACACTCATGATAGTTTGTTAGACACTTTTCCTTCAAGTAGCTGCACAATTGGTGATTTTATAGTAGAGAGCAGGTGTAATTTGCCGAGATCCACTTTTATATTACCCTCAAAGCATCGTTTTGAGATTTAATCCCATAAGAAGATGGGGTTCCAGGAGAATGAGGGTAAAATTCTACTCATAACATCAGTAGATTCTTTTCTACTAAAGTTGATAGTTCCACATGTGTAACTTGGAAATATAATGTGTGCACAGAGGGTGCTGTATACCCTGACAACATTACTGAGGCTGTGTACCATTATACAGTTAACCATTTTTCTCAGTTGTTTCACAGTGACGAGGAAAGTTGCCAAATCAGGCTCCAAAAATAGGTGAGGACAATAGAATGGGATTGCACTAGTGTTCTTTGCTGCCATAATGAACATATGGCATCAATTCCTTTACAACAGGCAGTTAAGAATATTATAAAAACATGCTGGAGTGGACTTCAATTTAAAAAGTCAATATTGCTGTCTTACAGTGATGTTATTAAATATGATATTAAGTTACTTGGGATAAAACTTAAAAAGAATTTGAATAAAAGGGCCAAAAAAGAGAGAGGTTGACAACCAGTTAATGGGATTCTCCTTAGTAAGCATGATTAATATTTTCTGGAGTGTGTCTGCATAAGGGTTAATTTGCCTGTAATAAAGAACATGTAAAGTAGATGGCATGTCTGACAAACCTGAGTTTGCCAACATAAGAACACTCACTTTGCATTTAGCACTTCTTGGCTGAATAGTGTTGGTATTAAATGGGAATATTCACTGACATTCATTCCAAAGTGATCCTTAGGATAGACTAGATTTCCATTTGACCATTAAGTGGTCTACTTTTGGTGAAAAACAATGTGACAGGGTGAGTAAGCTTTATCTGCCAGTGTCTGTACATTGCCTGTCTCTTGGGGAGAGGAGTCTTGTAACCCATTATAAAATGTGTTTAATGGATATCACCCACTTCTGGAAAATGCTGTGAGAGCCACTAAAAAGGCACTAGGTTAAGTGCTTTGTGACATTATTTACTGTTTCATTATTAAACTCTGTTGTCAAGGCAATAACCACACATTTTTAAACAAAATCTGCTGTATTTTACATAGCCATTTCAATATGTAGACTACAGAAAAATATATATTGAACATTTCATGGCTGTACACTTTTTGCAATCTTGATGCAAGTTTTGAAGTGAATTTGTTTTTGTACCTTCTACATATGGATAGTTTGGTACTTTCAGTCCATCCAGCAGTTGAAGACACCCAAATAAATAGGTTAGTCTCTAAGGTGCCACAGGACTCCTCACTGTTTTTGCAGATACAGACTAATATGGCTTCCTCTCTGAGACTTTTCCCTGTAAGATTGTTTAGTTTTCTGTTTGCCTTCTAACCCCCTCCTCTTATGCATATGTAAAAATCATTAAAATCAGTTGCAGATTTGCATGAGTTTGCTAGAATAGTATTCTGTTTTTCTGTTAATGTATTTGTTTGCTTCTAGCTGTGGAAATAGCTAGCTGTCGTTGCACCAGTTGAACTGTTAGGCAGCTAGAGAGTATGGGTTTGTTTTTCTGAAAACTCAAACCAGGTGAGACAAGAGATGCTGCAGTTTTCCAGGTATCTAATATATTTCTTTTAAGAGATGAATGAATACAGGAACTTTACTTAGAATATGAGCTCTTAGGGACAAACCATTTTTGGTGTGAGTTTGTATAGCATCTAGCAAATTGTAAATGCTGGTCCAGGATTGAAGGTTCTAGGTACCACCACCATGTAGATTTAAAACAGAAGTTATTGAGCTGTTGATTGTGTGTTATGTTTTCCAATGAAACAACTTTTCAGTGCCTTGAGATGGGGGAGGTTAACCACTCTTGCTTCCATGCACAAAGAGCAAACAGGTTTTGTGTTGGGAGCTGTCATAATCAGGAGTGCTGACCAGCACCCGGTGACTATGGGGTTAACTCATGTACCTAGCCAATATGTCGGGTGGTCAGCCAATAACAATGCAGGTAGGAATTTCAAACTGGAAAAGAGGGCTTTTTTTTCTTTCTCTTCTTTGTTTGAGAGCGAAGCAGTTTCTCCCAGGTATTGAGGGAGATGGGAGACACTTCTCTCTCCAAGAACGGACTTCTTAAAATGTGTAAGTAGGGAAAAGTTTAGATAGTCTGTCAAAGTTTATTGCTTTCTTTGTTTGAGGGTTTGGAAATAATGTCTGAGCTTTACCTTCTGTGTGCCTTTTCCCAAGGCAGCAACAGAAAAGAAAAGAAAAGAAATCCCAAGCTTGCAACCAGTCAAAAGAAAAACCTGTGTACTTTTAAAATTCTGGGTTCTCAAAATTTGATCTGCCACCATGTCAAGGCTGTTCCCCCCTTCTGGCATGATGAATGCAGAAGTTGGGGGCCCATAAGAGCACTCCAAAACCTTGCTTATACATTCTAATACCCAGATTTTGGGGGTACCCACTACCACCACCCAAGTAATTCCAAGAAAATCAGGGAAGAGATCCCTTGGGAAATCCCCTCCCTAAGGTAAAACTCTCACCCCTGCTCCAACCTCCGTTTTGCTTGGAGCTGGAAAAAGCAGAGGGAATCCACAGACAACAATGGACTCTGCCCTTGTAACTAGGCACTGAGTCCTAACAACAATCAGCCAATACCGGTTAATTAGAAAAAAAAACCCAATCTTTTATTATCAAAACACAGCTACAGTTGCAAGCATAGTAGATTGGCTAGATGGAAAGAGCCAGCATTTGATATAGATACTCAGGGAGAATCCCTGGTCTGTAAAGCTTGGTTACAAAAGAGGAAAAAAACAACAACAATTAGCAAGCTCAGACATTATTTCCAAACTCCCAAACAAGGAAAACAATAAACCCTGATGAACTATCTAAACTTTTCCTTACTTACATTTTAAGAAGTCCATTCTTGGAGAGAGAGAAGCGTCTCCCATCTTCCTCAATACCTGGGAGAAGCTGCTCCGCTCTCAAACAAAGGAGAGAGAGAGAGGAAAAAATTCCTCTCTTCCAGTTTTGAAGCTCCTACCTGCATAGTTATTGGCTGACCGCCTGACACCTTGGCTTGGTACATGAGTTAACCCCTTAGTCACCAGGTGCTAGTTAGCACTCCTGATTATGACAGGAGCTAAATGGGGGATGAGGTATACCCACTCAAAATCTTTGGCCAGGGCGTAGAACAATTTTACTCACACCTTATGCAAGGGTTTGTGGCCAGTGGATATAATCACTGGATGTAATTGTAGAGCCTTTGTCCACATCTTACTCTTCCTTCTGTGTGTTCCCCAACTTGTAGTAGGTTATGTGGAACTGATGTGGAGTCCAGCGAGGGATATGCAGTCCGTGGATTTGCTGCTGTTCCATTGTACCTTGTATAGGCTCTACACTTGAAGGGCACGTCTACACTTGCATCCCTAGTTCGAACTAGGGAGCAAATGTAGGCGACCGAATTGCTAATGAAGTGGGCATTTAAATATCCCGCGCTTCATTAGCATGATCTCGCCAGCACGTTACTCCGCTCAACAGCTGTTTCAAAAGTGAAATTGCGCGCCGGGATGTGTTAGTTCGAACCAAACCCCTTGGTTCGAACTAACGTCAAAAAATGAGGAGTTCGAACTAGGGAGCAAGTGTAGACGTACCCTAAGTAAATAAAGCTCCAAAAGAGAACACATCACCCACCAGCAGCTACTTGTTAATGTTTTTCATCCTCTTTTTTTTTTAATTTGTCTAGAGGTTTCTGTTTATACTGTGATAGTGCCCAAAAGCCCCCTTCAGGATAGGGGCCTCTTCTTGCTGGGCACTGTACAAATAAGTAGTAAAATACAGCCTTTGCCCTGGAGTATCTGTTACCTAGTTTGAAACAACGTGCAACATGAAACAAATTGTGGCAAGCAGTGAAGGTAGGCATCTGTGACAAGATCAGACACCCATAGATTACATATTATACTGCTTCATGGTTCCAAATCATATGAAAGGTTTTGTCTCTGTTTTGTAAGATTGTACTTTAAAAAACCCAGAATTCTCTGACTGCTATGGCACAATCACTTGGCTGATTTCTTGTAACTCGGAGCTTGTTTCAAGTGCTTTACCATTACTTCTAGAAGTAATGATAAACATGGGACCAGATCCAGTTGTGCTTCAAAAAGGTGCAAATCCATAACTTCTGCAGAGCTGCTCTTATGCCAATGATAATTTTGGGTGGAATTTTACTTTGAACCCCCATATGTAGAAAGGTACAAGCCACAGGTGAAATTGCCTAGAGCTTTGATGTTTCTCAAATATTACCTTGAAGGTCCTACCTGCTGAAGCACTAAGACTAGTCAAAAGGCTTTTTAAGAAAATGGTCTGTTCATGTTGCTCTCTGCTTTGTCAGTCATCTTACAGTAAAAATCTCTGTGCATTTTTCCATGCCCTCTCCAAGGCAAGCATTGCACTTCTTGAGATGAACTACAGCACCACAGCACCATTACTATCTCTCTGAAGTCAGGTCAGTTCTCAAGACCCATTTTTTCTATACCTGTGGAAAGCTAGATTCTTGGGGATAATGACAAGTTTGAGGAATTACGAAGCATATCTCAACCCACTGAACCTTTCTTCAATCCTTGGTTTAGTCCAGAGGTTCTCAGACTGTGGTCTTTGAACCACTAATGCCCTGTGAGCTCCATTCAGGTGGTCAGTGGATGGTTCCCACTAAGGTGTGCATAGCTACAAGTAGGAGAATGAAGGGCTGCCCACCTAATTAATGGCTCACAGGTGTGGCTCTGCTAATTAGGTGGCTGGACCCTGGTCCTTCACATGTAAGGTGAGGTGGTGGCCTTGAGGGGTGTAGATGGGAGGGGCAGTTGGATGAGGTGGGGGAAATAGGAGGTAGGAGCGGGCGGCAGTGGGGTGAGAAGAAGGGGTGGATGAATTTGGGTTGTTCCAGGCTGCAGTGATCAAAGAGGCACCTTTTCCCAGCTGTAGGGCTTGCTGGGAGACATGTGCCTTCTTCCCAGCCTGAGCTATGTGGCTGTGGAGACTCCCCGGCCCCTCCGTTCCCAGCCCAACTCAGTGACTGCTGTGGAAGGAGAGAGGCACCTCCTTCTCCTTCCCAGCCTTAGCTCCGTGGCTGCTGTAGTGGGGAAGAGACCCCTAGTAATATTAAAACATGAGTTGTGTGTTTTGATTTGAAGCACAAAAAAGCGTTTATTAAGGGTTTTTATCCAAAGTGCTTTACAATAGTTAGCTAATAACACAAACAACATTTGGAGAGATCTTTAAGTAGTCCACTGAGACCCTCAGCAATTTTAAAGTGTTCTGTGAAAATAGAAGCCTTTCCTTTTCTGTGTTTCTGAGGAGCTTCCTCCATCTTTTTCACCTTCTGCCATTATAGCAAGCCTTTCTTTTATCTGAAGAAACTTGGGTGTGTTTCCCTACCATGTGCCAGAGAAGATAGAAAGCAATGGGAGATGCTGCTATCATTTGGAGCTCAAATGCCCTGTAACTCCAGCAATCCTTCCTACTGCTATGGCAAAAGTGATTGATAAATTAACATTCATTATCAACAGGACACCAGTAAATCTTCCCTTTCTAAAGTTTTACCCTTTTCTTCTCTGTTTGTCTTAGCTGCTTGCACCTCTTATTTTTCCTTTTGGTAAAGACTGTAATGGTGCTGCACCTTATACTTCATCTATAGTCAGCAGGAACATCAGAATTAAGCTGATGTGATCGTGATCATTTTAAGTCCTTGTTTTTGCCATGCCATGGGGGAAACACTATTTATAGGAGTAGAACTCTTCCAATTCAGCTGGGGTCAGTTGATTTTTCTCCTCCACACACCAGTGACCCCGTAATAGATATTGTTGCTACATCTGTGTGTGGTCACTAGGTTTTTAAGGTCCAAAATTGGGAAACCTATTTCTGTGGTGTGTGGTTGGGTGTTTGGTGGTGCTTCATCTGGAAGCATGAGGTGTTGAAACTGAGAGGGGGCAGAGTGTGCTCACTTTTGCCACTGGTCCCAGATTTCCATATAGCCACCTGACTGGGGCAAATCTTGAAAAGCTAAGCATCCCATTTACCTAAATCCTCTTATTGGCCATAGGTATGGTGACCATATTTTCTGAACCAAAATTAGGGACATATTAGCCACACCCCCTGACCTCTGTTAACCATGCCCCTGACTTCTGTTATCCACCTCCACTAGCCACGCCCCTGACCCCCTGTTAGCCATGCCTCTGGAGGTAACACTCTCGGGGTCAAAATGGACACATGACCAGAATTAAAAGGTGTCGTGTGACCCCCTCTAAGAACTTTTCCCACCATCCTCCTACCAATAGGGTTGAGTTTGGCCCCCACCGGACACCCCTCATGCAACTATCCTACAATTGCATTAACCCAATTTATATCACATTAACTCGGGGGGGGGGGGGTAGAGGAGAGGGGGAGAGAGGCTGGGAGAAGTGTTCTCTCTAAGATTTTCCTCCCATGAGCATAATGAATTTTGTGTTGTGCACCAGTATTGAGTTCATGTGGCTTGTTTGGATGTGCCACTGTGGCACCCAAGTTATTAATAAAGATCTTATAAACCTCTACCTCTTCCCTCTGTTGCCCTGTCTCCTCCCCTTACTCCATCAGCTCCCCTGGTGCCTGCTGCCCCCCAACTCCTCACCCTCCTCTGCTGTCCTGACTCCTGCCCTTCTCACTGCCCTCATCCCTCCTGGGACCTGCCCCCCTGCACCAGCCTTTCTCTCCCCCCTGTGCCCACTCCTCCAGTAGCCCCACTCTGATCATGTGAGCTACCTCTCCTCATCCCCTCTCCTAACATCTCCCTCTACACACCTGCCCTGCCTCTCTCCTCTGGTGCTGGTCCCGCCCCTGCAGGTGTCTGCCCTTCTGCTTCACCCCCAGAATCCCCTGGCACCTGCATGTTGCCTGACCCCTGCACCCTCCTGGTGCCGCCTCCTTCCCTCACTGCCCCTGCCTCCCTTACCCTCTTTCTCCCTGATGCCACCCCCACCTCCCTGACGCCACTCCTCCCCTCCTCTTCCTCCTCTTGCCCCCAGGGCCTCTCCCTCCCCAGCATCACTCTGTCCCCTCCACCCTTCCACTCCACTGACACCTCCTCTCCCTCCTCCTGTCCTTTTCCTCATTGTCTCCACTTGGCCCCCTGGCATTTGTCTCTCCTCCACCCTGTCCCTTGGTGCCTTCCCCTTTCTTCTCCTACCCTGCCCCCCTTCCCTCAGCACAAGGCCCTACCTCTCCCACCCCCCTTTCCCTAGTTCTCTCCCTGCCCCTCCCTTACCTTCTGCCTTCCAGTTTGTGGGGCTGGAGTCTGTGGTCAGGCCCCAGAAGTTCCTGCAGCCCTGGCCCCAGCTGCTTCTGGGGCAGGACCGCTTGCCAGACCTGGAGTTGGGTCGCCTGCAGTGCTAATTTTAGTGTGTTCCAGTCCCTGCACCAGCTTTGGCTCCCATTAGGGGGAGCAGGGATGGTGGGAAAGCCCTCCCAGACCCAGCTTGTGGAGCGTGGCTATGTGAGTGGGTCTGTGCGGAGTGAGAAGGGATGGGGAGAAAGGGCCATGCACAGAGCACACCGGCAGAGTCCAAACATACTCCGATCTGCAGCGCTGCAGCTGTCCTCCTCTGCGCAGTCTCTGCCGGGACTCTGGCGGCAGCTCCCAGGAGAGTGGCTGGGCTGGCAGTCCCACAGCGGGAGGGAAGGGCCATGCCATGGTGGGGGCTTGTTGGACAGCGGCGCGTGCTGCACTGGAGCTCAGAGCTCTGGACACTGCGCGCCACCGGCAGCGGCTCTGGCTGCCCGTACAAAGCACCAAGGGAGCCACTTACGTGCTGGGTGGAGGTAGAGAGTTGCTGCTGTGCCACGCTAGCTCTGGGTGTATGCAAGAGTGTCCCAGCGAGGGAGGGGGGAAAATGGTGGTGCCATTTGTAGCTGGATCTGAATGGGTTTTCTGGGACATTTGCCTCACTTATCAGGACACCGGGACAGAACCTTTAAATCCAGTACTGTCCTGGAAAAAAAGGGACGTATGGTCACCATAGCCATAGGTGGAAACACAAAATGAAATTGCCTAGGGCTTTGACGTCCCACAAGGCAGCTGGAAAAGTGTAGCTGAATTAAGGTGCTTGTGTAGAAATCTTAAGATTCCTGCTGCCTACCAGCAAGATGTGCTTGCAGACTCCAATATTTATTTCTGAATGTTGAACTAAATTAAACAGGGTGCTAACCCCTAACAGGTGGAATGGCCTACTAGGCAAACTGATGCTAATGGAGCAGTTAATTTTGTCTTCACATGATGAACTAGAAGAGATAAAATTCATTATCTTGACTTGTATAGGAGAACTGCATAAATTACTAAGAATTTTACTGTGTTGTGGTGTTTTCTTATAATGTAAATAGACTGATAATGTTAGGTAATGGCCTTAGAAATGTTATCTATTCTATGCTTTGCAAAACAAAACCTCTCCATAAGCTGGGGTAGTAATGTCACCCTTTAAGTGTAAATCTAGAAATCCTTCCCCCATCAGCCTCTTCTAGAGTACCCTGCTAAGACTTTGATGTAAGGTAGTGGTCACCAACCAGTAGATCGGGATCGACTGGTAGATCTTGGAGCCTCTGACAGGTGATCTTGAGAGGTTTGGCCAAGAGGCTATCAAGTGCTGGCAGTTCAGCTGCCCCTCCCCCCCACTGCTGCGCAACTCCTGCTCTTTGCCTTGGAGCTGCCTCCCCCCTCCACCCACGGGAGCCTCCTTGCTGTGCAGGATAGGGGAGGGAGAAGAGGGGTGCTGATGTCAAGTACCCCCTCTCCCACCCTCTATACTATTTCCACAGAGCAGATTGGGGGCACAACAGGACTTGGGAAGGAGTTTGCTGGATGCCTTTGGGAGTGGTGCAGGGACAGGGCAGGGGTGAGCCTGCCTTAGCCGCACTGCACCACCACCCAAGAGCCACCTGATGTATGCAGTGCCAAGTCGGAGCCCAAATCCTGAAACCCTACCCCAGTCGTGAACTCCCTCCTGCACTCCAAGCCCCGACCCTAGCCTTGAGCACTCCTGCATCCAAATGCCATCCCAGCACCTGCACCTAGAAACCCCTCCAGCACCCCAACTGCCTGCTCTAAGCTCAGCTCAGAGCCCCTCTCACACTCCAAATCCCGTAATCTAAGACCAGAGTCTGCATCCCAACCCGCTGGCCCTGCCTGATGAAAGTGAGGGAGTATGGGGGAGGGGAGGAGGATGGAGTGAGCAGGGCGCGGAGGAGCCTCAGAGAAGGGGCACAAAGGAGGCAGGGCCAGGGTATTTGGGTTTGAGGTAGATCTCGGAATGCACTTGAATTCAAAAAGTGATCTCATGCTTTAAAAGGTTAGAGACCACTGATGTAAGGTGGTCTCATTGTTCTGGTCAGGTTACATGAATTGATATTTTCCAGTTAATTGTTTTTGGGGAATAATCATCCTTTTAGAATTTTTGGATGGAGTGCATTAATATATCAGAAGATTACATATTAGAAAATTAGCTAACACAGACCAATACCTATTGAAGAGAGTCAGTTCTATTATCATCCTTACCTGTAACCCTGTGGAAGACTTGTCATGTGTTTTTGATTCTTCCAGAAGTTTAGCATCACACCCTGGCAAATTTACATGTACATAGCTCCTAAATTAATTCTGACTCTGGTTGTCTTAATTTATGTTGGTTGCTCTTCTGCACACTCAAGCCCCCTTAGATAAGTGGACTAGATGTCAGACATCAGTACTGTTCTAGATGGAATTGTGCTGTTGAGTTTGCTCAGTCGTCTGTATTTAAGATCTATACGGGTGCAACCCCCCCCCAGCTTTGAGTGTTTCAAAAATCTGCACACATTTACCACATCATGCAGTATCAGTCCCATGATTTAAAGGGGTATGGAGTCTTCAGCGTAACTTTGGACTTCTCATGAGTTGCTCCAGCAAAGGACCTGCTCTTGTGACTAATGTGATAGAAGTAGGATTGATTGTTCTTTTTAAAGGTTCATGTGCTTTAAAATGTTACATATTAGCAAAATGTGTCAGACAGCTAATATGCAGACATGTTGGCTGCATATATTTGTTTTTGGGGAAAGTAGCTGAAACCTGTAGTGTGAGTGGTTTGATATCTTTCTTTATACCACAGGAAGCTAAATTGGTAGGAAAAGGAAAACAGAAGTGAGGCGTTGGCACATCATATTTTGTTAATATATTTCACAATTTCAGTTACAGTTAAACTGACTAGAATGTGTTGACTTTGTATTGGAATTTTTTTTACTAAACATACTTACCTGAAACAGTATTCCTTCATGAAAGCAATACATTATTTTTCTAATGAAGAGTTTTAGGACATCTCTGTATACATATTCACTTTCTCTGAACACAGACCCTTTTCTGTTATATCTGAGATGCCTCAAAGTGAAAAAAAATTAAGTTGGATTCACACTAAAAATACAAACAGTAGTAAATTGGGCATCTCAAAGATATTATTACCTTGTTACCTATATTACTGCCACATTATAACCTTGACATTAAGCTGGATATCTCCTTGTATACAAATGATAAAAGATCTAGCAGTGAAGAAAAGCACCCTGGGTTCAATAATTATTCTATGACAAGAATGAATACACCTGCAGATACCCCTTTTAAATTGGGCATGAATGTTGTTAAATAAAAAATTGGTATGGACCAGCAAGTATGCCTTGTAGATTTATGTGCACTAGTGGATATAAGAGTATTTTTTTCTCCAACCTCAAGGGAAGTGACTTATCCTACCATATTCATTGTAGCCAGGCTCTAGACAATATATGAAAGGACAAGCTTGTCAATTTATTTTCTGACTGTCAATACTGAGAGTCAAACTGCTATTATACTAAGCATTGTGGTATACTGCAGCTAGCATGCAGCATGTAATGAGTCTCTGTTAGGGTCTTTTGTTCATTAAAACTTCTAGTCAGGGAAGGCCTGGACATGTGTATGTTTTTTTTTTTTCTGTCTCATAAACACACACACAGTATTCTAATGGAGTAAGTAGTGCTACCTATTGTTAAGGTTGCTCAACACTACCCACTTCAAGATTGTGTTTCATTTGTTAATAACTTTATCCAGCTGTTCTGTTTAATTTGTAACTTTCCATGCAGGCTATATGCCTCATGCTGTATTTTTTGAAAAAAGAAGTCAGTTAAAACAGTTCACAGGTTAGAGAAAATAAGTAATTTTGCCTATGGTAACCCCCCCCCTCCCAACTTTCTGGTAACCCTTATTTGATAAGCTCTAGGGTTCCCATGCTCTGGAGCAGGAACTTGATATTGCCCATAGTTGACTTCTCTGTTAGCAGTGTGTACCTCTTGCCATCCTTTGTGAAAATCCATCCATATTTGGCCAAGGTGTGAGTCTTTGAAAAATTGCAGTTTTTATGTGCTCAGCAGAGACTTTGATTTTAGCAATTAAATTTCCTGAAGAATTCATCTGTACCAGGCTGAGCACAGCATTCAAATGCCTTAATTAGAAGACCTCCCTTTCTCATCCTGCAGCCTCTGCCTCATTCACTACACACCTTTGGTTACAAATGATGTAGGAGATTTACTGGTAAGTCATCTTCACTACACAACCCTGATTAATCCCAAGTACACAGGATGGACCGACACTGACTGAGGCAGAGGGTCTGGAAGATAAATAATGTATGATCATGTAATTAAAGATTGTATTGTAATGCAAGGGGGAGCAAATTAGGGTTGCACAGGCAGTCTTAATTTTGGCATTTCCTAATTCAAGTGCTTGACTTTGAAACTGTAATAATGTTAATTTAATCTAGTCTTTTGCTTGTTATATATGCTTCATGGTGCCATGATATTTTCTCTGAGAAACCCTTGTAAATTATTATTTGCATGCAATATTAGTTGTCTAGAATATCTTAAAATATATCAGTATTGAATAACATAG
This sequence comes from Rafetus swinhoei, assembly GCA_019425775.1. Taxonomy (NCBI): domain Eukaryota; kingdom Metazoa; phylum Chordata; order Testudines; family Trionychidae; genus Rafetus; species Rafetus swinhoei. Next base: position 34,145,977 of record CM033439.1, on the reverse strand, counting down.
TTGATTGATCACATACCTTGTGAGATGCACATGTAAGAGTACTGATGCTAATGAATTTTTTGTTATATTATGATGTTTATTACTTTTGTAGGTTTTTTGTGTAAAGTATTTTTAAAAACAAAGATCCTGAATGTTTTTTAAATTTGAGGAGAAATATTGTAAGAACTAAATTTACTTGTAAGTATGGTAAAGAAACAGAAGTAACCTCTTTTAATGACAACATTTTGCCCTGTAATAACTGCTAACGACTTAAGTACATTAAAAAATTAAGTACTTTTGAACTAGTTCTTGAGGCTTTTTAGAGATTTTTAAAGCGCTCTGGGACTGCATGCTTTTCTACCAAAAGCCACACATTACAGAGTTTTGTTTTCCATCCATGGTTAGCTTATTTCTGATGCCATTGAGGGAGCTTTACATAGTAGTTATTTAGGAATACAGCTTTCAAAAAAGAGGACACCTGGGTGTTTGCCGGTGCCACTGCAGTGGCGGCTGCTCCACTCGCGCAGGAGGCCGGGCTCAGGAGCCGGCAAACTTGTCCCTGCGCACACCAAGTTCAGGGCTCTGGCCACCGCCTTGGTGCCGCTCCCCCTGCTGGCTCTCATGGTGTGAGGGAATGCCGCATACTGGGCTCCCGCTTCCCCACCGTCCCACCTCAAGATGTGCGGCAGCATGGACTCCAGCGGTGCTGCCAACCAGCCGGCAGCCCGGGCTGCTGCGGGGCCAGGAGGAGGAGTGGAGGGCCAGAGAGGCTGCTGGCTGGGGCCCATCCTGGGGCATGAAGTTAAAGGCACCGAGGGGAGAAGTGGCATGGCTAGAAAAGGAACCCAGGAATCCTGCTTCCCTGAACTCCTTCCTTTCCCCTGCCTGCCCCACCAAGCACCAGCTCCCACAGTTCTCACAGAGCTGAGACGGGTACCCCCAAATCTAACCAACAGACCCACTGCCCACCTACAGAAAAGGAAAGAACCCAGAAGTTCTAACACCCAGTTCCCTGCTCTAACCCAGTGCCCCTGCCCTCCCCCAGAACCAGCCAGCCCCCTTGCTCCTACCTCTCCCCCAGAGCCAGGTACCCCCCAGACCCGCTTGCTCTAACCCAATGCCCCTCTCTTCCCCTAGAGCCAGGTACCCTCCTCGCCCCCCTGTTCTAACCCAAAGCCCTTCCCTTCCTTCAGAGCCAGACACCCCTCCAGGCCCCCCCCGCCCAACCCAGTGCCCTTATCCTCCTCCCCGCTAGGTTATGTCCCTGGCTCTGGGGGAGAGAAACCTGCCTCCCACATCGGACCTGTCCTGGGTCTCACCGTAGCCACCTCCGCAGCCACGCGCTTTTCCCTCCAGGTGCTGAGGCATGTGTGCAGAGCGGCTGTTGATGTCTGGGTGCGCAGCTCTGAACACTCAATTTGACAGACACATGCCCCACCCCCCTCCCCAGTCTCCTTTGCAGGGCAAAATCCTGGACATTTTTGCCATTTAAAAAAGCCAGCTGGACAGAGATTTAACAAGCAAAAATGAGGACATGTCTGGGAAGAACCAGATGTATGGAAACCCTATGTTTGAGTTCATACCTTGGTAAAATAAATATGCATATTAATGGAAAAGAAGTTTTTATATCTTAATAGAAAGTTTTAAAGTTGAAGATACATTTTTAAAAGGTCCAAAACAGTCATACTTGAGTATTCACAAAATAACTTTGTAGTAAAAGCGCTATATGATAGCCATTGCTCTTGGGTGTTGTGGCTTCATGAAGACAGGACTATAGAAGTTTAAGAAACCTTGGAAAATGTATGACAGTCAAAGTAACTAAATGCTGTAACTTATTATCCCACATACTTACAAAACAAAATACAAAATAAAGTTAAAAGTTAGATTTAGGAAATTAATTGTCTTGATTTAGAGACCTAGGCTACGTCTAGATTACCCACGGCTTCCCAAAGGAAGATATCCAAATTAAGTGCAAATTTGCATATCTTCTTCCAATCCCTTTTTCGGACTTTTTTTTTCGGGGGGGGGGGAGGGAGAAGCAGTATATATGGGAGTTTTCACGTGAAAACCCCCTTTTTCGAAAGAACCCCTATTCCTCAAAAAATGAGGTTTACAGGATTCTTTCAAAAAAGGGGGTTGTCGCATGAAAAACTCCGTCTAGACTGCTTTTTCTTCTGAAAAAAAAACCCCTCTTCCGAAAAAGGGATCGGAAGAAAGATATGCAAATTTGCGCCTAACTTTCATATCTTTTGGGAGGCTGCGGGCAGTCTAGACGTGCCCCAGATTTGTACATGAACTTTTACTCTACTTCTTGTTTATTCTGCATGTTGATATAAATGGTTTATTTGAGAAAATATATTGATGTTGAAACATTGTGTACAAACACTTTGGCATCCAGAACCCTCTTTGGAATCAGAGTCTAAAAGGCTACTGGCCCAAACTTGATTTTTGTTTAATAGTATAAAAACAGACATGTTCTGTCTACCACTTTTCTGCTTTTTTAACATTCCCATCATCTTAGTACTAGAGCATTATTTTCCAAGTGTGATTTACATTTCTTTACTCCCACAATTTGATGCTGTTGGAATGCAAGGGTAACAATAGAATACTACAAATGATTTACTGTGCCGTGTCTGCCAGTTGTTTTAATTTGAACAGTGACACTGTTGTGGACTGTATCAAAAATTTTTTTTTCAAATGAAGAAAAGTGTATATAATAACCTCTTCTCCAGAGTAGAAATAATATAATATGTAAAATGAATCATGATAGTACTGGTTGAAGTACTATCATGATAGTAAGGGGAGCAGGAATCATATTGATATGGATTTAATTTGTTGCTGTTGAGATGTTTTTAGATATATTAAATTTCCTTGGTGACTGTTTATTTCATTATGTGGATGAGGGCAACTTGCTATTTTAATTTCTGCTAGCATAATACCACTGAGCAAAGAAAAGTTGCTGTGTGTAGTAGGATCTGCAACAAGAGGAACATGCAGGCATTTTAAACAAATGATTATTAAAGGTTCAAAAGTTTTGAAGAATGTAGGCATCCAATTGTTTTCAGTATTGAGGGACTCTGACTCTGTAGAGAATGAAAGATAGGCTTGAAAGTTTTTTTAGAGTGATGGTGAGTTTTCTCCTCTTGTTCTCAAACTGGAGCTAGTAAGGAGAAAATATAGTTTAAAAATATTAGTTGTGGAGACATCAACTAATTCTTCATGATTGTAACAAATATCATTAGTGTAACAGAGCTTCAGAATTGTTTACAGTTGTAATTACTCTAAGCTTGCTTAATTTAAGAAGTCAGCCTTAACTGCTCTAAAATTATTAAATTGTTCATTATTTTGTATCTACTTTATTGATCTTAGTAAGGCAAATATTTAGTATTTAGCTTTAGCATTTAGTATTGAGCATTAATTTTTTTTGTAATTTAATCTGCTAGTTTCAATGAACATGTTTATTATTAACACAATGAAACAGGTTTTTAAATGTTTGCCATACCAGAATAATAAATACATGAGAAAACAGAAGACCAGACTAGCAAAATAGATCAACTGTATAATGTGAGCATTGCTATGTTAAATACTCACATGTTCATTAATAACATTTTTATTTCTCCTTTCAGTCTTAAGAATTTAAATAACCTTCATGATTATACATAGGTCTCTAGCACACAATGCTATATTTATTTTAAAAATAGTTTATTCTGCCAAAATGTCAAGATTTAATGACAGTTCTTCACTCTGAAGGCAATACAATTGCTTTAATGTCTAAGTCCTTTGACAGCTAGCTGCTGCATTCATGCACAAGGATTGTCAGATGAAAATTATTTTATGTGGTTGTGAAATAAAATATTGACAATTTTTTACAAAGTTATTTGTCTTAAGAAGTCAAATATAGAATCATCACAATCATCAACATTGTGTAGTGCCCTTAGGACCATTACACTATCCAGAGTAACCATGTTTCATGTAATTGCACCAGATCTGTGGGGCTAAATTCCTCCTAAGCTGCCCAGCTTCCCATTAAGCCCTGTGCAGGGGCTCAGAGCTACAGTGGGGAGAGATCTCTTCCTGATTCTGACACTGCTGGGGCAGGCAGGGAGGAGCCCCGCTGTTGGCCCCAGCACTGAGCTGCCACGGCCTATCAAGGAGAGCCACTCCTCACCAGCCCCAGCAGAAAGCTGTCAAGATAAGCCTGAGTCCCAACCCTCTGCCCCTCCTTGAGCTCCCTTCACAGTCCTGAGCACCTTCCTGCATCCCAAAGCCCACTCCCAAGCCTCCCACCCCCCAGGAGCCTTTAAGGGAGAGTGAAGGGGGCTGAAGCTCCTCCCCCCCCCGATTTATACAGTAACATTGCTGTTTGTTCCCCTTCATCAGGGACTGAGGGGCAAGTGCACAGTTTGCTTCATTCCTTACTCTGGCTGAGGAGTACAGGGGACAGACGAACCTGGACCTGCCCCAGCCAAGGGACATGCACTACTCCCTTGAGGCTGTGCCTGCTGGAGATGCAGTGACTATGGGGAGGCATGTCTCACGTGGCCCCAAACTGCTGCGAGAGGGTTGGAGTAGTCCTCTCTCCCCAGGGCAGCCTGCATACTGAACGCCTCATGCCCAGCTCCATCCCAGAGCAATGATTTAAATGAAGCATGTACATTTTCATTTTATTTTACAGAAAACAAAAATTAAGGATCTGAGCAATACTGGGTGTTTATCCAGTTTTTTCTTAAAAACCTCTAATAATGGGTTTACTTAATTATTCACGTTGCCCAACCCTGATTGTTCTTCATTTCTGTTATGACCTTTGAGATAGGGTAACCTGAGTTCCGGTTATACTATATCTCTGCAAAGATAGCAGAGTTCCTGTTCATATACCCATCTCTTAGTTCCATTGTGGTAAACACTGTGAACTCTGATTGCCAACAGCATCATTCCAGGACAACACCCAGTGAGAGAAACTGGAAGCGCCTTGATCTTTGGTAAAAAAGCATAATCTTCAGCCACTTTACAATTTTGTATTGCCATTTCCCAGGTGCTCACAGCAAAATATGACTACGCAAATTATGATGAGTTCAATTACTTTATTGAAAAGCTGTCAGAGAGCTTCCATGATTCCTTTAAGGCCATCGTCTGGTGGGGGCAGCTGGTGCAAAACAATAATTGAAGTTGGCCTGGACCACCTTCACAGCTGTCATGATGAGATGGGCATCATGGCTTTATCTCTGAGTCCCTGACTGAGGTGCAGACCACAGTGGAGGACTTCCCTTTGAGGGTGTCATGCTCTTCACTGAGAAGTTCGATTCCTCCCTCCACTCCTTGAAGGATTCCAGAGAGACCTTGGGTCACTGAGAATCTACACAATGGAGAAAAGATATTTTAGTTCAGTGCCCAACGACCGACTTACTTTCCCTCAAGTCCTGTCATAATGACACTATAAACTAAAGAAAAAAAGACATCATGATGAAATAAAAAACCTTCCAGCTCTCAATCCTTGACCCAACCATCTGCCCCTAAGCACCACTTTTGATGAGCAGGTCAAGATGCCATGAGACCTCTCCCACTCCTGTGCCCAAGCACTCACTTAGCCAGTATTTGTCAGTGTTCAGCAGTGCCCGGGAGTGAATAATGTTGGACAGATGGATCTTAGAGATTATTAGATATGGCTACTCCATCCACTTTAGCTCCTTATCCCATTCCAACAACCTTGCCCCTCCATCTTCAGGGACCCTTCTCACAAGTCTCTACTATGGTAGGAACTAGATCAACTCCTGAAGTTAGTCATAGAACCAGTGACTTAGCTATTGTTGTTTTCTAATACCCAAAAGAAAGGGAGGTTGGAGACCCATTCTGGACCTCAGAGCTCTTAAGTTCATATAGCTCAGAAGTTTGAGAGAGGCACCTTATCAATTATCATTCCATCATTGGATCTGGGAGACTGGTTATGGCCATTGACTTACAGGACGCCTACTTTCATATTTCAGTATTACTATCTCACAGATGCTTTCTCAGGTTTACCCTGGGACATTACCACTACAAATACAGAATCATCCTCTTTGGACTTTTATCTGTCCTATGACATCTTTCCAGAGTGCTCTCAGTAGTGGCCCTCATCTGTGATCACAAGGGGGTTGATCCACCCTTACTTGGACAAGTGTCTGCTCTGAAGCCAATCACTTCGCGAGGGTCATTGAGCCACCAAGTCCATAAGTTTCTTCATGCAATTGGGACTACAGATCAACTCCCAGAGAATGCCCCTCACACCAGTGCAATGCCTGGAATTCATAGGGGATGACCTAAATCACTATAGGCCAAAACCTTCCTACCTCAAGACAGGTTCTTATCCCTGTCTTGCTCGTAGACATAGCCCAGTGCAGCCTGCAAGTGCCAGGCAGAATCTGTTTTCAACTCCTGGAGCATACGGCAGTAAGCACAGCAGTGATTCTGCTAGCATATGACACCTCCATCTGTGGTTCAGGTCAGAGTGCAGACTGGACAAACCCTTACTGCAACCAACCAGGATAAAAAAACTGCCTGGACTGGTAGAAGAAACCAGCCAATGTACGCAAAGGGGACCCCCCCTTTAACAGGAGTCACCTTTATCATCCATACATCCCTTACAGGACGGGATACTCATTTAAATGGTCTCTTACAGAAAGGCAAATGATTTCCTTCAGAGATATTCCTTTACGACAATCGCCTCTAATTGAACATTCTTCTTCGAGGGTCCCCGTGGGTGCTCCACTTAGGTGTGTCAGCGTTGCTGTGCACACGGCTCGGAGATTCTTGCTAGCAGTCCCCCCGGTCGCTGGCGCGTGCTGCGGTATTGCACAATCGTTCAGAATAACAGTTGCACATGCACCGGCGGCCGTTCCCTCAGTTCCTTCTCAGCCACCACTGGCATCAGTCGCAAGTAGACAGTCTCCCTTAAACCATTAACAGTAGCTAAGAAAAAAAAAGATGTTCCTCTTTTATTATAATATATAACAGAATAAGTAAAAGAACGAGCAGGACGCAGGCACTACTGCCGTGTCCTGCTTTCCCAAGGCACCATTAGCAGGCAAACCCTGTCATGCCTGCACCATCTGGATGCAAAAGGTGCACAGTGTGTGGGATCTTTATATCAGCAGCAGACGGACACGAGCAGTATCTGTGTTGCCTAGGGAAGGACCACCCAGTGAGCCACTGCCCGCACTGCCAGAAACTCGCCCCAAGATCAAAAAGGGCGAGAGATTTACAGAGAAGAATCCTGTTTACAGACAAGACCATGGCTGAACAGCAGCCTCGTTCAAACCCTTCCCCGCCAGAGATACTCCTCCTGGGGTGGAGGGCAAGAGGAGCACTCCCTCGGAGGGATGTGCCAGAGAGCATGACCTGGAGCTGAGTACAGAACGCTCCAGGTCTCCCACTGATGCTCAGCTGCTGAGCAACAAAAGACCTCTTTGCAAGGAGGCTGACAAATGTTTGCCCTGGAAAGGGCTGTCAAAAGTGGGATAAGGGATCCAGCTCAAAGAGAAGCAGTGATCCCAAAACGAAGCACAGAGCCACTGGCCAAGCTTTGGGCTCTCCTCGCAGCAGACCTGTGGTACCGGCGGGGAAACCGGTATGGGTAACAAACAAAAAAGCCAGCAATCCTCAAAGCAGTGGAATGCTGGGCACTGCTAAATGCTCGGTACTGCCGGTTCTGGCACGACCCAAAGCACCCATGACACAGCTGAGCTCAGAGGTACCGAATTATACAGAAGTGCCACCACTGCTTCCGGTACCGAGGTACATAATGGAGATGGACCTTGTGGTAGCCTCAGTACCGTGCTCACCACTGTTCGGTACCGATGGCACACCAATGCCCAGGGGCTCTGTATTATCGTTGACACCAGCATCACTAATATCAGTGAGATTTAGCAATGATGAGGAGAAAATAAGGGGCTAGCATATAGCCCCCCCCCCCCCTCAATATGCTGCAACACAACAGCAACCCCAGAACTGGCAGATGACACAATGGATACCTCCACCGCATCCACCACAGTGGCCTCACTGGGACCCATGGGTGCCCTATACAAGCCAACAAACCATCCAGGTACCCAGGGCACAGTCGGCCGACAAAAAACACAAAGAAACGAGCTGACTATAGCCCAGACAACCAGGACAGTGATTCATTCACAGAGGAAGCAACAGGAATTAGCCTATTCCTCCCAATACATCATATTCCACGATGGACGAACACAGTCTCCCTGCATCACCAATCAGAGGGGACGACTTTAGAAGGTTCCAAGACCTGTTCTGGAGGGTAGCGGACACACTTGACATACAGCTCTCCGATGTAATGCAAAACAACCATAAACTCGTGTACTTAACCTACCCCAACATACCAAACTGGCTCTGGTAATGAATGAAGCTTTGATGGACCTGGCCTTGTCCATATGGAAGACCCTGGCATTAGTACCCTCAACTTCAAAGAAACTGGATAAGAAGTACTACATAGTACCTAAGCGGGTGGAGTTCCTCTTCTCCCACCTTTCCCTGAATTCACTGGTAGTTGAAGTAGCTAATCAGAGGGGAAAGCAACACCACTACCCCAGAACACCAAATCATGACAAAGAGATAAAAGGGATGGATGCTATGGGGAAGAAGGCCAATTCATCAGCTTCCCCTCCAATTGAGAATTGCTAATTACGTAGCCCTGCTAGCAAAATACTCACACTAGACGTTCGAATCCTTCAACTCCTTTATTCAGTATATACCAGAAGACATAAAGGAACAGTTTGAATTAAATGTGACAGAAGGTTCATTGATTTCCCGCGCACAGTGATATAAGCAGCATTGAACTCAGCAGGTACAGCAGCCAGGTCCATGGCATCCACAGTGGTGATAAGGAGAGCGTCATGGCTGCAACTGTCGGGGTTTCCCAGGGAAGTTCATTTGAACACTGAAGACCTTCTGTTCAAGGAAGAGAACTCTTCACGGAGGCAACAAATTCATCTCTCCACATGCTCAAAGACTCTAGGGCGACACTACGCACACTTGGAATTCAGCTTCCTGGAACCAAGAGAAAAGAATGCAAACAATATAATCGAAGGTTCAGAGCACCAGTGTATCCACAATAGCAAAGGCCCTATGAGAACAAGAGGTGTATGAGGTATATAGCGTCACTGCCCACCCACAGATGGTTGCAAATACGTGCCCCGATCATGTCAATACACAGCTGCCCACACTCCACGGCACGCACATACCTGCAAATACTCGGACACATGGCCGCCTCCACGTTTGTAGTCCCAAATCCCAGACTACATAGGAGGACATTCCAGGCATAGCTACACTCTGTATCGCCCCAGGCACCATCTGCTCCACAAGACACTGAATGTACCCAACCGAGTCAAAGCCACCCTAAACTGGTGGACGGATAGAAACAAGGTCTGCATAAGACTTCAGTTTCAGACACCAATGCCATCCGTTACCATCATGATGGACGCATCCCTGCTGGGATGGGGGAGCCCATATAGGGAGTGTGGTGCTACAGGCACAATGGACACACAAAGAGTCCCAGCTTCACATCAATGTATTGGAGCTCAGAGCAGTGAGGAGGGTATGCTCGCAACTACTCTCTCACGTACAAAACCAAACCATGGGGATATTGTCAGACAACGTCACAACAATATAGTACATAAACGGACAATACGTTTGCTGGGCAAAGACAATGTACTAGCGGATGCCCTCAGCAGACAATTCCCACAGAACCACGAATGGGAGATCAACAAATCCATCTTAAAAAACCTTTTCAGGAGATGGGGGTTCCCGGTATTGGACTTATTGACAATGCACATCAACTCCAAGTGCTCCCTCTACTGTTCCAGGGCAGGCATTGGGCCACGATATCTAGAGAATGCATTTGCAATTTGTTGGGATTTCCCATTGGCGTATGCAGTTCCACCTATACCTCTCATACCACAAACAGTACTAAAGATCAAACAGGATGCAGCCAGTGTTATCCTGGTAGCTCCCAATTGGACGAGACAGATTTGGTACCCTACCATATTGCAACTCAACATACGTCATCCGTACAAGTTTTTCCTGGGTCAGGCTCTTTTGACCCAAGACAAAGGACACATTCCACACCCCGGGCTCCACACACTCAACCTGCAAGCCTGGATGCTTGTTGGCTCTCAGACAGCGAGCTAATCCTGTCCCAAAGGGTCAGAGACATTCTGATTAACTCCAGGAGACCCACTATGAGACGGACTTACCTGCAGAACTGGGTCCGATTTGCAGCCTGTAATTTAGCTCACTCACAGGATTCACACAGGGCCACAATGTCGGACCTTCTAGAGTACATCCTCTTCCTGCAGGAAAAAGAACTATCAAGTAGTTCCATCAACGTACATTTGTCAGCGATATCAGCGATACACCCACCCATACATGGGTATTCAGTTTTTTTCCCCTCTCGTGTGTTAAGAGATTTTGGAAAGGGATACGAAACCTATGTCCACCACATAGAGATCCAGTGCCATCATGGGACTTGAACCTTGTGTTGGACTTAATCCAGCGTGCAACTTACTGGCTACTTCACTTGTCAATGAAAGTAGCCTTTCTCGTGGCAATAACATCAGCCAGGAGAGTGGGAGAGATAGCGGCTCTCATGGCAGACCTGCTGTACACGGTGTTCCACAAAGACAAGGTTATCCTCAGAACCCATATGAAATTCCTTCCTAAGATACCTACCTCATTCCATTGTAATGAACCGATATATCTACCTGTGTTCTTCCCAAAACCACATGAGGGCAACAACCAGACAGCGCTACACATGTTGGATGTACGCAGGGCATTAGCCTTCTACCTGGACCGCACAAAAGACTTCAGACGACATCCAGACTATTCGTGTCACGTGCGGATAGGTCCAGAGGTCACCCAGTTTCCAAACAACAAATATCCAAAGGGATCTCTGCGTGTGTACAGCTGGCTTACTCCCAGAAACACAGACAGCCATCGACAGTCGTATGAGCGCATTCCACAAGATTAGTATCTACCAAGACCACTTTCCTTAAGGATCTACCCATAGACGTTATCTGCAGAGCAGCAACATGGGCTTCAGCCAGTAGTTTTGCACAACATTACACAATTCAGACCTTTGAGGACTCAGACACTAGATTTGGACTTACGGTCCTGTCCAGCGTCCAATCCTGCATCATGGAGTGCCTGCCACCAAGCAGGAACACTGCTGCGTAGTCACCTAAGTGAAGCACCCACGGGGACCCTCAAAGAAGAAGGGAAGATTACTCACTTTGTGCAGTAATTGGAGTTCTTTGAGATGTGTCCCCTTGGGTGCTCTACACCCACCCTTCTCCCCTCTGCTCCGGGATAAGAGTCCGGCATAGAGACGGAACTGAGGGAATGGCCACTGGTGCGTGTGCAACTGTCATTGTGCGATTGTGCAATACTCCAGCACGAGCTGGTGGCTGTTCATAGAAGAGATGAGACTGTGGTGCATCTCTCACAATGTCATCTTGTTGGCAGCTTACCTTCCTGGCATGCAAAACATGATAATGGACAAACTCGGTTCCAAATTCCTGCATGACCATGAATGGGAGATGCCCCCATCAGTATTTTGTGACTTCTTCACACGGTGGGGAACACTGTCCATGGATTTGTTCATCATTTACCAGAACAAGAAATGTATACTTTACTGTTCCAGGGCAGGGATTGGACAGCACTCTCTAGGTCAGTGGTTCTCAAACTTCTTGTCATGCGGCTCACCCCACTCAACACAAACCTTTCTACAAACCAACCAACCAACCACCCGTGATGATAATACGGGTGCAGGAAGGGTGCGAGGTCTAGGCATAAGGGAGAATGCAGGAGGCGGCTGGGGGGGAGGAGAATACGGGAGCAGTCTGGGAGTGGGGGGTTTCGCTGGGAGGTTGGGTGTATGAGTGGGGTGGTAGTGCATGGTCTGGGTGGGAGGGAGGGTGCAAAAGTGGAGTAGGGATGCAGGGTTCCATGGGAGGGGCATGTCTGAGGGCATTATGGGGCACTTACCTGGCTCTGTGCCCCCTGCTGTTCCCAGGCACCGCTTCCAGCTGCTCCTATTGGCCAGGATTCCAGCCAGTGGGAATAGCAGGAAAAGCCCCCTCGTGAGTGGTTCACTGAACTGCTGTGCCTCCAGCCACTGCATGGAGGGGACTAGCAGTGTCAGTGAGTGGACCCCGGTATCAGTACCAGCAACTTTAAAGCAAGTAGATAGGAAATACTATGTAACGCCTATGAGGGTAGAATTCCTATTCCCACACCCTTCACTGAATTTGTTGGTGGTCAAGGCTGCCACTCTGAGGGGGAAGCAACAGCAGTACCTCAGTGCACAGAGTCATGACAAGAAAATAAAGAGGATGGATGCTATTGGGAAGAAGTCATACTCCTCAGCCTCCTGTCAACCCAGAATTGCTAATTACGAAGCTTTATTAGCAAAATATTCACAACAGATATCCGGGATCTTCAATTCTTTTATTCAGTATCTACCAGAAGAGATAAAGGAACAATTTGAATCAAATGTGACGGAAGGCTTTCTGATCTCCTGCACAGCATTACAAGCAGTGCTGGACGCTGCAGATACAGAAGCCAGGTCGATGCCTAATGCAGTGGTGCTGAGGAGAATGGCATGGCTGCAACTCTCCGGGTTTTCCCAAAAAGGTACAATCAGACATTGAAGATCTTCCATTCAAGGAAGAGAAAATCTTTGTCGAGGCAACGAATTAATCACTCCACATCCTTAAAGACTCCAGGGTGACGCTTCACATGTTAGGCATTCAGCCTGGATCCAGGAAAAACCAATACAAACGATATGATCAAAGGTTCTATGAGAACAAGCGCCATGTGAGACAATCTAGACAAAGACAATCAAATGAGCTAACATTCCTCGATCCAGGGGTCCAATTCCTGTCAGCAAGTTTGAGATGTTGGTCGAGAGAACAATAGCCCTCACTCCTCCAGGGCAGGCAGAACTAGACAAACAGACATTTGGAAACAGAATCTCCGAATTCTATAGGGTATGGGAGACCATCACCTCGGACCAATGGGTCCTAGAAATAATACGAACTGGATACTGCACACCATTCACAGCAGTTCCGTGTGAACTAGGTGCTACAGAGGAAGTACCCAGCCGATACAGAGGCAGTGGATTCTATTCCAGATACTTCCTACCGTCAAAAAATCGGGGGGGTGGAGACCCATCCTAGATCTTTGTAGTCTCAACCAGTTTGTCAAATATCAGAAGTTCGTGATGGTTATGCTGGCAAGGTTCACACATGCCTTGAAGATAGGAGCATTGCTAGGTACCCTTGACCTCAAGGACTTACACTATCAGTACAGGTTTCTCCCCTTCCGCCTGTCGGCACCACCCAGAGTATTCTCCAAGGTCCTTGCCATGGTAGCCGCACACCTACGGAGAAAGCCAATAAACATATGTACATATCCCGACAACTGTTTGATCATGGCACGCACGTATGAGGCACGCAGTGGGCGTTACACTCAACAAGGCAGTTATTCGACATGCTCAGGCTCCTGTTGACCTTAGACAAATGTTCCCTCACTCCTGCGCAAACACTGGACTTTATAGGAGCACAGCTGGCCTCCACCAAGGGTATAGCATCATTGCCAATCCACAGATGGTAAAGATTACCTGACTTGATCGTGTCAATACAGAGTGGCCCATGCACCTCCACGTGCACATGCCTGCAAATACTCAGACACATGGCCGCATCCACGTTTGTAGTCCCACACTCTCTACTATATATGAGGCCATTCCAGGCATGGCTAAACTCTGTGTATTGGACCAGACACCACCCAATCCACAGGGTACTCTATGTACCCATTTGTTGCAAGGGGATGTGGATTGCAATTGCTTTAAACACTAAGGAGAGGGGATCACCACATAGGAGTGTAAAGGGTTTGTTTATTCAGTTAAAACTGGGAAGGGAGGGGAAATCTCACTCATACACTCAACCACATTTACAGTCCCAGGCAGGATGATAAGGCAAGCAGAAGGCAGTTCATGTTGTTTGATCTTCCCAAGTTGACTCCTAAGCTGGTCCGCTGGCCAGGCGATCCGAGCAGAGGGCGTTCTAGGAGGCGCCACTTGATGGTCAACCCACCGTGTCTCTGTCTCTCTCTCCTTTTAGGATCAGCCACATGCAGCTTCAGAGTCTCTGGGCCTCTTGGGGCCGTGTGCACTCCCTGCAGGGGGCCGTGTGCACTGTTGTTTACTCCTGCTGTTTACCTCAGAGTTTTCCGGCCTCTGGTGTCCACCTCAGACATTCTTGTGCACTCACTCAGGGAAGGGATAGGGGGTTAACAGATAACACTTGAACAGTTTAGGGAACCAAATAACATCATTAACAGGTGTGAAAGAGAACAACATCCATTTTAACTCTCCCCTTGCTCCTCCTTTGCTTCCAACACCATTCAGGTCAAGGTCACGCTAGACTGGTGGACAGACATTCGCAATGTATGCATGGAGCTTCCGTTTTAGGCGTCCGTGCCATCCATCACTATCATAATGTACGTGTCCCTTCTGGGATGGGGAGCCCACATGGGGAGAGTGATACCTTGGGGACAATGGGCACAACAGAAGTCCTGGCTCCATACCAATGTGTTGGAACTCAGGGCAGTCAGACAAGTGTGCTCCCAACTGCTCGAGCACATACAGAACAAAACAGTGAGAATGTCGGACAATACCGCAGTGACATTACATAAACAGATAGGGGCATGAGATCACACAGCCTGTGTGTGGAAGCAATGACACTGTGGTGATGGTGTCTTACACGCAATATCACACCTACCGCAATGCATTTACCGGTCGAGGACAATGTATTAGCAGATACCCTTAGCAGACAATTCCTGCAAAACCATGAACGGGAAATCAACAAGTCCATCACAAACAACCTTTTTTTTTTTTTTTTTTTTTTTAAAAGAAATGGGGTTATCTGGTATTGGACTTGTTGCAGTGCTCGCCAACTCCAAGTGCACCTATACTGTTCCAGAGCAGGCATTGGATCGCAATCTCTCAGGGAAGCATTTGCAGTCCCCTGGGACTTCCTATTGGTGTAAGCGTTTCCACCTATACCTCTTATACAACAGACGGTATTGAAAATCAAACAGGATGCAGCAAGGGACATACTGGTCCTGTTGGCCGAGACAGATCTGGTACTATCCCATACTGCAACTCAGCACTTGTCCCCCATACAAGTTCCCACCGGTACAAGCGCTGCTGACCCAGGACAAAGGGTGCATACCACATTCTGGACTCCATGCGCTAAATTTGCGAGTATGGATGCTTGTTAGCTCTCAAATAACAAGATAATGCTGTCTCATAGGGTCAGAGATATCCTGATCAACTCTAGGGGTATGTCTACACTACAGCGTTATTTCGAAAGATCTAATTTTGAAATAGTTATTTTGAAATAGCTTATTTCGAAATAATGTGTCTACACACAAAATGCATTTCGAAATAGCGTTTTGTTATTTCGAAATAGCGTGTCCACACTGAGTGGACGCTGAATTGCATTTAAGGCCGGCCGGAACCAGGTCTGGCAGGGCATCAGGTCAGGAGTTACTTTGTGTGGCTGCTGCCTGAGGCCTGTGCTTAAAGGGACCCTCCCTTGACAGCCAGTTCTCAGGTTTCTCTGCTTGCTTGCCTACCTCGATGAGGGACAGCAAAGCGTTTTGTCTCTGTGTGCTCTGGTTGCCCTCATTCGGGACACCACAGCACTCTGCAACATGGAGCCAGAGCTGCCCCTGGGCTCTCTGGTGCGTCTCTTGGACACATTGCTGCGAGCCTGGCTGCACTTGCTGCAGGCTGCCATCCAAGAGGTCCATCAGGGGGCTGTCAGTATCCAGGAGGCCCTGCGGGAGAGCTTCCATCCTGAGGAGCACTAAGAGCCTCCCTGGTCTGCCCCACTGGGGGCTTGTGCCTCATTCCTCCCTCACGTCCTTCCACTTACCCCTCCCTAACTCCCCTTCCTGATGTCAAATAAAATACATGTATTTTCATGAACACAAACTCTCTTTATTTAACAAAACGGGGGAGGGAGAGGGGAATGAAACTCTGGTGAGACTGGGAAAGGAGGCAGGAAAGGGGAAGAAAGAGGGTGAGAGAGGAGAGGGAGAAACCTGGGAGGAGGGAGCTGGAAGGGCGAAGCAAGGGGAAGAAGGGGGAGGGAAGGTGAGGGCTCAGGATTGGGGGTCTCACCGGACCAACCTGACTTTCATGCAAACCTGCTCCTGGGTTCGCATGTGGCCTTTGGTGGCCAGGCTGGCAGCTATCCTGCCATAGACGGCCGTGTTCCTCCGTCTAGGGCTGAGATCATGGAAGTTGGGGGTATCCCCTCCAAACCTGAATCAGGGCGGAGATTATGCACCTTGGCCAGGAAGATGCCCGCCTTCTCCAGCCCCTGTCAGGCTCCTGGGACCTCTTTGCCAGAGGATGTTGTGAAGGCCAGGACTTAAACAGGGTTCAAACAAGAACTAGATAATTCGTGGAGGATAGATCCATCAATGATGTGCTTAGCCTCTGTTTGTCAGAGGTTGGGAATGGGTGTCGGGCGGAATCACTTGATGATTACCTGTTTTGTTCGTTCACGCTAGGGCACCTGGCATTGGCCATGGGGCTAGATGGACCTTTAGTCTGACCCAGTATGATTGTTCTTCTTTGAGCAGTGTCCCATGGGTGCTCCACTGTAGGTGTCGGGCTTGTCCCGGCGCCGCAGATCGGAGATCTTTTCTAGCCGTAGTCTGCCGGACCACACATGCGCGAAGTGCGGCTCGTGGCTTTTCGTGCCGTTTGAGCGTGGGTGGTCCTGCTCCCACCAGTTCCTCCTGACCTATGTTTCACAAAGACATAGAGAGCTTATCATTAGTCTTTATATATAGTTAAAAGTTATAGTTATAGTTCTTTCTTACTTATAGTTAATAGTTCTAGTCGTTTTAAAAAAAAAAATTTTCTTCAATAGTTATACTGTTAATTCTCAATGCCAGGGTTTAAGAAGTGTGGCGAGTGCCGCGAGGCAATGCCTGCCTCTGACGGCCATTCCCTGTGTATCAGGTGCCTCGGGGAAAGCCACATACCCCAAAAATGTCCCCATTGCTCTAAACTCACAGCCAGAGCAAGAAGAGACAGGGACATGTGATTGAAGATCCTCTTATTTGACAAAACCCTGCAGACCCAAACCCAACAACCAAAGGGGCATACAGAACAAACTAAGAAGACGAAGAGGAGACCGTCTCCAGCGCGATCCCTCCCGCCTTCACGGATGAGTGTCGGTGGTAAGCCAGGGACATCAGCGGCAACTGCCGCACGCGCTGCTGTAGAGCCGAAAGACAGCCGGAGTAAGTCGGCTCCGAGCCCCTCTATATCGGGCTCTACGGTCTCAGCTGTTCCCTCGGTCTCCAAACTGCCTCCAGTGACCTCCATGGCTTCGAGAACCTCTCCCGTGCGGACGCCTCGCACCGAGCCGCTCCTCGAAGCGGCCTGCGGCACCGAGCCACTCCTCGGCACAGGGGCGCTCTTCGGCACCGACTCATTCTCAGGCGTGATTGCCAGCTCAGAGTCGCTCTTCGCCCTGGGCACATGCGGCGCCTCCAAGACAAACAGCACCGGGACACTCGGCGCAGAGACGCTCTGTGACACCTGAGCACCCTTCCTCTCCTACAAGGTCGCCGGCACCGAGTCAATCATCGGCGCCGAGGAGTCCTTCGCCCCCTTCACACTTGCGGGCACCGAGACACCGATCACCGGCGAGGCGTTCACCAGCACCGGAGCGTCCCTCCCCACCGGCACGTTTGCCGGCACCGGGTCGCCCTTCTGCACTGGACCGATCGTCGGTACAGAGGCTTCCTTCTTTAGGAAGGCGCCCACCGGCACCGGGACGGCCTTCCCCTTTGAGACGCTCTCCGGAACCAAGGCGATCCCCTCCTTCCAAACATCACTCCAGCCCATCACGATCGTCGGTGCCGACACGATCTACATCGGCACACCTCTCGGTGACACAGAGAACTTCGGCACCATTTTCTTCAATACCAGTGGAGATAATCCCTCACTCTGTACTCTCCACCCCAACTTCCTCTCCACCGGAACAGTTGCTGGCATTACCTACCCACAGATCCAGGAAACTATCTTCTCTGTCACCAAGTCCGGAGTTCTCGCCTGAAGTACGGTCACCATCCCCAGTGTACTCTGGGTACTCCCGTACCGGCCATCTTTCTCCACGATCAGGACATTTCTACCACCATGATCGTCGCTCATCCAGCTACAATGCCTATTATAGAGAGAGATCACAGTCTCCAAGATCACCCGTGTTTTCGACCCATTCTGACTATTCCAAGAGGTCCCGTTGTTCCACGTCGCCCTACTATCACCATAGGTCGTCGTCTCATCATCACCGGTCCCCTCAGACACACTCCCGCTCCTCTTTCACCCGAGAGCATTCTGCTCCTCCCGCATCTTCAAGACCACCAACTCCCTCCGGGTCTCCTTCTCACACTCAACAACCTTTTTCCACTCTAGATCCCGAACCTGATCGATCACCTACGGATCAATCTTCATCGCCCCCAGACGATGCAGTTTTTCAAGGAGACACCTCACCCTCGGATGACCTACATCAGTTTCAAGAGCTTTTTAAGAGAGTGGCAGAGAGTCAAAATGTGCAGATGGGGGACGTGCAACAGAAACAACACCACCTCCTCCGTAATATTAAGAAGTCTCACCAGCCCAAGATCTCGTTGCCGTTAGACGCAGCTATTCTTGAAATAGCCGACGATATTTGGCAGCTGCCTGCATCCGCCCCACCCACGAACAAAAAGGCGGATTAAAAAGTATTTCTTCCCCGCTAAGGCGATGGAATTCCTTTTTACTCATCCACAGCCCAATTCGTTGGTTGTAGATGCAGTACAACAAAAAGCAAAGATGCCTCAACATAAGCCTACTGCTGCAGACAGGGATAGTAAGCGCCTTGACTTATTTGGTCGCAAAGTATATTCTTCCGCAACACTCACTCTGCGTATGGCCAACTATTCAGCACTGTTGGCGAATCACAATTTCGACAATTACGCCAAACTTATACCGCTGCTTTAACACCTTCCAGAGGCCAAACGGGACATCTTGAAGGTGGTAATACAAGAGGGCTATGCAGCCTCTAGAACGGCTCTACATATTGCCCTGGATACAGCCGACACTGCAGCGCGCACGACTGCTACATCGGTCGTTATGCGCAGAACATCTTGGCTGCAGCGGTCGTCCGCCCCAAGGACCTTTTATCAAAAGTCGCGGATTTACCCTTAGACAGACAGAATCTCTTCTCCGATAAGACGGACCAACTCCTCCACTCAGGGAAAGATTCCAGGACCACTTTAAAAACGGGCATGTACACGCCTCCGTACCGTAGGAAACGATACACCCCCTACCAAAGGCAAAGACCACCTCTGCGGCAACCTCCTCCATATAGGCCATACGAACAACAAAGGGGTAGACAACGTCAACAGCGAAGACGTCCACCACCCAAAGCGTCTTCCCAACAGGGTAATAGACAGCAGGTTTGACGCGCCACTCGAGGGATTGAGAACCATTCCTACTATTACCAGTCTGAGTGCTACAAAGGCGATCTTCCACCACCGCTTGAGGCCGTACCTCCATCGATGGGCCTACATCACCACCGACAAATGGGTCCTTCAAACACCCGCCTTGGTTACACCATCCCATTCACGTCGCTGCCTCCCCCCCCCCGCCCTGTCCCTTTTCAGGGACCCATCTCACGAGCTCTTGCTCAGGCAAGAGGTTACTCGTCTACTTGCTGTTGGAGCAATAGAGCCTGTTCCAAACGAGTTCAAGGGCAGAGGATTTTATTCCCGATATTTCGTAACGGAAAAGAAATCAGGGGGATGGAGACCAATACTAGATCTTCGCGGTCTCAACTGTTACTTACGGAAACAACGATTCCGAATGGTTACCTTGGCTACAATCATCCCAGCACTTCAGAACGGGGACTGGTTCACATCCCTCGATCTCCAAGATGCATATTT
Organism: Rafetus swinhoei; assembly: GCA_019425775.1. Lineage (NCBI taxonomy): Eukaryota > Metazoa > Chordata > Testudines > Trionychidae > Rafetus > Rafetus swinhoei. The sequence goes on along the minus strand of CM033439.1, from coordinate 34,125,943 downwards.
TCACATTGCGATTCATCCGGCACACAGGAGATTCCTACGCTTCCAAATAGGTACAGACCATTTCCAGTACAAGGTCCTGCCTGCTCGTCTCTCGCCGGCTCCACGGGTTTTCTCCAAGACCCTTGCCGTAGTGACTGCGTATCTTCGTTGTCTACACGTAATGATTTTTCCATACCTCGACGATTGCTTAATCAGAGCCCAATCATTGCAGGAAGCACGCCATGCTATAGAGACCACACGCATAGTCTTCGAGGCGCTGGGTCTCATTCTCAATATCCCGAAGTCCTCCTTGGAACCGCACCAATCAATACAATTCATAGGCGCTCGTCTCGACTCTACACGTGAGCGTGCATCATTACCGAAAGAAAGGTTCCAGACATTCAGGATTTGATCCAGATCTTGCTCATCAGCCCAATGGTTCCCATACTACGGTGTCTACAACTTATGGGACACATGGCTTCCACAATGTATGTAGTCAAACACGCAAGGTTACGTTTTCGCTGCCTTCAACATTGGATGGCAGCGATTTGCCCCCCCCAACGTACGCGACGTCCATATGACAGTAACGATTCCCACCCATGTCAAAGCGTCACTAGCTTGGTGGACAGTTCTAGGCAATCTAATGTCGGGCGTGTCTTTCATCGCCTCAGCCGCCAGCGCAGCTTACAACAGATGCGCTACTCATCGGATGGGGTGCACTCGGCACGAACAAGTACAAGGTCTATGGACTCCCGACAAATCGTTGATGCACATCAACTTTCTGGAACTCAGGGCAGTGTACAAAGCCTGCCAACATTTCCTTCCCATCATTCGAGGACAAGTCATACGAATCCTTACAGACAATATGACGACCGTTTATTATATAAACAAGCAGGGTGGAGCCAGATCCCACTCCTCGTGCGCAGAAGCGGTACGTCTATGGAACATGTGCAACCGTCACAACGTTTCTTTAATCGCAGAGTATCTCCCAGGTCAGCACAATGTTACTGCCGACGCCCTCAGCAGACATTTTTCTCTCAACCACAAGTGGGAGTTACATCCCACAGTGCTTTCTGCGATATTTCAACATTGGGGATTTCCGTCAGTAGACCTATTTGCCACTCATTGCAATGCAAAATGTCCTCAATATTGCTCGAGAGCAGGAATTGGGCGAGATTAAAAAGGGGATGCTTTCCTATACAACTGGGGGCGTCACCTACTATACGCGTTTCCACCCACACCTTTGATACCCAGGGTCGTGGAGAAAATTATTCGGGAAGGAGCCACGGTGATCCTAATAGCCCCTTCCTGGCCACGACAAACATGGTATCCCTACCTCCATCGTATGTCGATACGTCCTCCATATCCTCTACCAATACGACACGATCTGCTTTCACAGAATCATCGCTCCCTGCTCCATCCGCAGGTGGACCATCTCGCACTCACAGCGTGGTACCTAGTTGGTTCCAACAATCAGAGGTAGCATGTTCGCAATCTGTCAAACACATATTACTAAACAGTAGAAAATTATCTACGCGAACTACTTACCTCTCAAAATGGTCCCGCTTCTCATCATGGTGTTTCCAAAAGGGCCTGGATCCGATCTCTGCACCCATACAGTGCATCCTAGACTACCTCGTGCACCTCAAAAATTCCGGCCTTACCTGCGCTTCCATTAAAGTACATGTCGCTGCAATAAGGCTTTTCACCAACCTGTCGAGGGATGTTCAGTATTCTCCCATCCGATAATGAAAAGGTTCCTGAAAGGAATGGCCAACTTGTACCCACATTATACCCAACCTGTGGACCCTTGGGATCTTGAAATGGTCCTGAATACTTTGACGGGCAAACCCTTCGAACCACTAGCAACATGCAATCTTCATAACCTGTCCATGAAGGTTGTTTTCTTGCTAGCAGTTACTTCCGCGAGGAGAGTTGGTGAACTAGCTGCTCTATCAGCCTCTCCTCCCTATACGATATTTACACACCAAGGGGTGATATTGCGACCGCAACCACGTCTTCTCCCTAAAGTGATCTCTCGTTTTCACATCAATGAACCTATAGTTCTGCCTATCTTTCACCCCAAACCACATCCTTCACCTGAACACGCGCGCCTACACACTTTGGATGTCAGACGTGCGCCACCTTCTATATCGAGAACCAGACCTTTTGAACGGGCGGACTCACTACTAATATCAATAGCGGACCGTACATTTAAAGGTCGCCATTATCCACGCAACGCATCTCCATTATTGTACAATGTATAAGGAGTTGTTATAACCTGCGGAGCAAACCACTGCCGTCGACATTGAGGGCCCATTCGACTCGGGCTGTCACAACGTCCACTGCGTTCCTCAAGGGAGTTCCTTTGAGAGATATTTGTAGAGCTGCTACGTGGTCTTCCAACTTAACCTTCGCTACACATTACGCCATCCCCAATCTCTTAATACCAGATTCAGCGGTGGCGTCAGCGGTGTTATCCTCGGCTACGGCATACTAGCTCTGAACCCGCCTCCATTCGCGAGCTACTGCTGTACATTCACCTACAGTGGAGCAGCACCCATGGGACACTGCTCGAAGAAGAAGTAGTTACTCACCTTGTGCAGTAACGATGGTTCTTCGAGATGCGTGTCCCGTGGGTGCTCCACGACCCGCCCTCCTCCCCTCTTTGGAGTTTCTCTATTTTATATCTTTCAGATCAAGAGGCAGGAGGAACTGGCGGGAGCCGGACCGCCCACGCTCAAACGGCGCGAAAAGCCATGAGCCGCACTTCGCGCATGCGCGGTCCGGCAGACTACGGCTAGAAAAGATCTCCGATCTGCGGCGCCGGGACAAGCCCGACACCTACAGTGGAGCACCCACGGGACACGCCATCTCGAAGAACCATCGTTTCTGTACAAGGTGAGTAACTTCTTCTTCTCATGTTCAGGGCCAGCTCGAGCCATTCCTGTGCCCCGGGCAGCGGGCGCGTGACGCATGCGTGGCTCCGCCCCCGGGCACACGGTGCATGCATGGCCCCGCCCCCCCGGCGCGCTGTGCTCCTTACAACTGCAATCAGGCGCACGGTGCCTGATTGCAGCTCTAAGGGGCGCCACGCGGCCCCCGGCCCTGGGTGCATAGCGCCTGGTTGCAGCTCTATGGGGCGCCGTGCGACCCAGCACGCGGCACCCCTTACAGCTGCCATCAGGTGCCCCCCCATAGGTTGGCACCCCGGGCAGCTGCCTGGCTACCCCCTTGCCGGCCCTGCTCATGTTATGTTCCTAATGTTATATAGTTCAATGTCCCAAAATATTTTTATTTGGGTCAAACCTATGCAAAATTAATTTTTAATCAATTTTCCAGATAGAAAATTCGTAACTGATTTGAATACTAATAATTATTGGTATCAAGAAGAATAGACTATTTCTCATCTATATTTGGGTGACACCAGTCCTACATCTAGAAATTATCATTCTAATCATTATTTGCAATTACAAGGATTAGGATGAATAATGGTCCCATCTCAAAAGCACTGGTTTTTCATGTCTGGAACCTTTAGAGTTATGTGTAGGTCACTAGTTTGTATGGAGTTTTGATATCTAAACCTGGAATCTAGTGCTAGATCAGTAAGGTCAATAGTAGTTCTACCATTGAATTCTATGAAAGCTGGAGCAGGGCCCTAGTCCTTAGTGAATATTTGAATTGTTTGCAAGGCCATTTCACAATTGAGCATAATTATATGTAGCAAGCTAGTCTCACATTAAGTCTAAGAATAGCACTGGAGAAGGTTTGTTGATTCTGATTGACATGGAAGATATTTGTGGAGAAAAGTTCTCAATAGCTGTCCACAATAAATATGGCTTCTCCATTTATGAACATAATATTTAAACATAAATTATTTTAAAAAATTGATGCATGATTGTCTGAAACTTAGATGGATTGTAGTTAAAGATACTAAAATGGCTTAGCCAGATATATGAAGAGGAAAATCATTTTTTTTGTCCATAGAAAAGAAATGTTTTGAGTTGATTCCATTTGCCAGATATTCCATGGTAAATTTCTATGGCCATATTCTGAACCCCTCAAAGAGACATATTTTCATTGAGACATCTAAAAACCATATTTTTATCCTGATTCCATTGAAACGTCACCCCCATCATCTTTTAGCAAAGGGTTATGACAACTATTCCTTATGAATTAGCCTTCTCACCCTGCTTCTGTTCTTTCCTTACCTCACCCTCCAAACCTTTCTATATCACAGCAGACTGGAGTCCCTACTAGTTGCTATCATGGAAGCTGTGCAGATCACTCCCCTGCCTTTTGCTGACATTGCTGCCACTCACTCACCCCAATCCCTCTGTTTTTTGGGGAGGGCAGGAGCAGATATGAATTTGTAAAATAACCCTGAGCTGCAAGTGTTTGACAGTATTCATTCAGGTTTTTATATAAAATGCGATCATTAAACCTTTCCAGATATTTATTTCTATCTAAAGGACCTTTGGGCACTCTAGCCTGATCTAGCAAAGCACTTAAGTGTGTTACTTTAAGTATGTGAATGGTCACATTAACTTCAGTGGAATAATTGGTTTCATATATTGATATGAAACAAAATACAGGACTATGTAGCACTTTAAAGAGTAACAAGATGGTTTATTAGATGATGAGCTTTCGTGGGCCAGACCCACTTCCTCAGATCAAATAGTGGAAGAAAATAGTCACAACCGTATATACCAAAGGATACAATTAAAAAAATGAACACATATGAAAAGGACAAATCACATTTCAGAACAGAAGGGGGATGCGGGAGGGGGGAGAAAGGTAAATGTCTGTGAGCTAATGGTATTAGAGGTGGGGAAAGGTAAATGTCTGTGAGCTAATGGTATTAGAGGTGATAATTGGGGAAGCTATCTTTGTAATGGGTAAGATAGTTAGCGTCTTTGGTGAGACCAACGCGTAGAGTGTCGAATTTTAGCATGAATGACAGTTCAGAGGATTCCCTTTCAAGTGCAGATTTAAAAGGCTTCTGAAGCAGGATGCAGGTAATTAAGTCGTTGAGACAGTGTCCTTTCTGGTTGAAATGGCAAGAAACTGTTTTTTCTTTGTGATCCTGTCTAATATCTGTTTTGTGGGCATTGATCCTTTGGCGAAGTGTCTGAGACGTTTGTCCAATGTACAAAGCAGACGGACACTTTCGGCACATGATAGCATAAATTATATTTCTGGATGCGCAGGAATATGTATTCTTGATCTTATAACTCACTTGGTTAGGTCCAATAATGGTATCAGCAGAGTGGATATGTGGACAAAGCTGGCAACGGGGTTTGTTGCAAGGGAAGGTACCAGGGTTGGTATTAGTGTGGTATGTCCTGTGGTTGTTGGTAAGAATCATCTTGAGGTTAGGTGGTTGTCTATAGGAGACCATGGGTCTGTCTCCCAGAGCCTCTTGGAGTTTAGTATCCTGTTCCAGTATAGGCTGTAGTTTATTGAGAATGCGTTGGACAGGTTTAAGTTGGGGGCTGTAGGTGATGACAAGTGGTGTTCTATTGTTGGTTTTCTTGGGTCTGTCTTGAAGTAGATGGTTTCTAGGTATTCGTCTGGCTCTTTCAATTTGCTTTTTTATTTCTCCGGGTGGGTAGTTGAGGTTTATAAATTTTTGGTAGAGATCCTGAAGTTTCTGGTCTCTGTCAGTGGGATTAGAGCAGATGTGGTTGTATCGAAGGGCTTGGCTATAGATGAAGGATCACAAAGAAAAAACAGTTTCTTGCCATTTCAACCAGAAAGGACACTGTCTCAACGACTTAATTACCTGCATCCTGCTTCAGAAGCCTTTTAAATCTGCACTTGAAAGGGAATCCTCTGAACTGTCATTCATGCTAAAATTCGACACTCTACGCGTCGATCTCAACAAAGACGCTAACTATCTTACCCATTACAAAGATAGCTTCCCCAATTATCACCTCTAATACCATTAGCTCACAGACATTTACCTTTCTCCCTCCTCCCCCCCCCCCCCCCCGGCAATCCCCTTCTGTTCTGAAATGTGATTTGTCCTTTTCATATGTGTTCATTTTTTAATTGTATCCTTTGGTATATACGGTTGTGACTATTTTCTTCCACTATTTGATCTGAGGATGTGGGTCTGGCCCACGAAAGCTCATCATCTAATAAACTATCTTGTTAGTCTTTAAAGTGCTACATAGTCCTGTATTTTGTTTCAGCTACACCAGACTAACACGGCTACATTTCTATCACTATTCTATATATTGATATGGTATGTTTAAGTGTTTTGCTGGATGGGGCCAGAGGCTCAGCACCTTATAGGATCAAAGCCTAGTAGCTGCTTGCTATAAAGTTAATAACTTTGCAAAAAAAGTATATTGTGTATCAGTATTAACCTTTGCATTCTGGACTTCTTGTCTCTGAGTTAGTTAGTTATTAAAACAGAAATATCTATAGGAATATACATGGTCTATTTGAACATCAGTAGGCTTATGTATGCTGCTTAATTTTCTTTTAGCATAGCTGCACTGTATTCAAACATCCTATTATATACTTATCTGTGGTTGCTATACACAATGATGCCTCTTTGAAAAAGAATGATTTGTCAGTATCGGATGATAACTAAGCTTTTAATTTTGAATACATAAAATAACTATTAAATAAAAACAAGAGTATATCGGATGATAACTAAGCTTTTAATTTTGAATACATAAAATAACTATTAAATAAGAACAAGAGTATATGTGGTGTAAATGTATGTATTGTAAAGTCTAAATTTGATGAGAGAGTTTGACCATAGGTCTTGAATATAGTGTTAACAACACTATATGGAATTTTAATTACTGGGACATTTACTGTATAAAATTGTTAACATAAGATTTTTTTATTTGAGTATTTTTCTTTTCAATTGGACTTGGAATTTTTTTGTATGTTCTATTAATAATCATGCTTACTAATCAGAATTTAAATTTCCCTGTGTGAAGGGAAAAGACTAATGCTTGCTTATAAAAAGATACATCTAGTTCAGTTTGTTTTCCTCTGTTTGGTTCAGTTGCATTCACAAATTGTTATTCATTTACTTTGTAAAGACAGTTAAGTAATAAGCAGGCAAGAAGATAAACTTCCACTCATGGCAGAGAGTTTAAGGAAAACTTGCATAAACTGTTCATGTGCGCTTCTTAAACAGAAGTAACTGTGTCCTCCATTTAATTTCTTTGGTTGAAATTGCATAAAATTTGTAATTTTTTAATAAGTTGCAACAGATCTAAATATTAGTTGGCAACATGTACTGTAAATCACCAAAGGATTACTTGTTGAATTTCACAAAGAGAGTGGTGGCTTTTTGTAATTTTGTTGTTGTCCATAGAGTTGTTAGTTACAGAAGACATGAGGTCTATCATCTAATTTTTGCTGATCCTCATTAATGACTTTTACAGATTATCTTTTACAGTGTCAAACATCTGTTGTGGTTTAGAGCAATACACAAACAAAATACAATTAAGGCTGTGCCTTAAAAGCAGAACTATGTCTCTAGGAACAGAGCAATATTTTCTAGGTTCAAAATCCTGTCAGAAACGTAAATGTACTGTACCGAGTTTTAAAAAAACCGAGTGAAGTGCCACATTATATTAATTTTGTTGTTACTGTTGTTAAGGACAATTTTTGTAAGTCAAATTATTTCAATTGACATTGTACTACATTATTAAGACAAATTCTTTGGTAGCATTGGTAATCTTAATAAAAACATAGTCATGGAAAACTGTAAGTATCTTTTCAAGTCTTATAGTATTTTATTGAAGCTATTTTCCCAAGTACAGTATATAATGCAAGGCATCATAAACTTTCAACGACTTACCATTAGTTTTTTAAAAAAGCACTACTTACACAATTGATTAGTTTGAGGAAGCAGTATTTTAATGTTGTATGAAAGAGTATGAAATGTTTCATCAGAAGTAAAAGGGAAACTACATTAAATCATAAGGTTCTTAGTAGACATGAATGCTTAGTTTTGTCTTTCCTTTTGCAAATTAATATTAACACAATAATGAAAAAAATGAAATACAGTTTCCCTTACATACATGTAATAGTAATGATTCATCTCTAATATAAAATGCTGATAGTTTGGCAACACATTTGATTGAACATAACATGAATTTAGAGAGGTAGGCCGTTGTTTTATCATTTAATTAATGGATACTTTGTATATGTGCCACTATCGATTACAAAATCTTTCTTTAGGTGTTATTGAACAGATGTGAACTTTTTGTAGGTTAAGGTAGATCCAGACGTTATTATCCTATCTGTAATGTGGGCTTTGTTGTCAGACAGTTGACCTAGCACAGTGTTTCTCAAACTATGGGCCGCGGCCCGGTACTGGGCTGCGGGAAAAAAATACCGGGCCTCAGCATGGCTGCCGGGAGGGGAGCAGAGTGGGGCGTGCTGGGAGGAGGTGTGTGTGTGGGGGAAACCAGCTGCCGGGAAGCAGAGTTGGAGGCAGCGAGGCTGTCCCGCAGAGATGGGGGGAGGCTAGCGGCCAGCGGAAGCAGGGTTGGAGGCAGCGGGGCTGTCCCGCGGAGATCGGGGCAGGCGAACGGGCGGCGGAAGCAGGGTTGGAGGCAGCGGGGCTGTCCCGCGGAGATTGGGGCTGGCGGGTGGCTGGCGGAAGCAAGGTTGGGGGCAGCAGGGCTGTCCCGTGGAGATCGGGGAGGGCAGGCGGCGAAACCAGGGCTGGATGGAGGGCGGGAGGGCTGGCTGGGGGAGATCAGGAGGAGGAGAATGGGAGAAACAGCTGCCGGAAGCAGGGCTGGACGGGGGCAGCAGGGCTGGTTGGGGGGGGGGTCGTTGGGCGAGTGGGGATGACCAGGAGAGATTGGTAGGGAGTGGGGAACTGCCGCCGGAAGCAGGGCTGGACGGGGGCAGCAGGGCTGGATTGAGGAGATCGGGAGGAGAGGGCGGGGGGGGGAGCGGGACTGACCCAGGCACATGCAGACCCTGGCACACGAGTGAGTCCGGCCCTGGGGATTCCATTTTGCCCCCCCATACCTTCCCTTGAGTAGTTGCGAACTGCCTGGCAGGTAGACATACTCACGCAGCGTGAGCACATCTACCAGCCAGGCAGTTCGCAGCTAAGGACTGATACACCTAATTATAATAAAACTTACCTAATTAGAAAATACCAGACATTTTATATGTCTGGTAATTTCTCAATTTGTTTCCTGGACAAAACCCTCAAATACCAGACTGTCCGGTACAAAACCGGACACCTGGCAACCCTACCCCTCCTTGCACCCTCCCTCCTAGCCAGATATCCTACCCCCAATCTGCTCCTGCTCCCGCCTCCTGGTGTGCCCATGCGGCGCTGGGTCCCCCAAGCCCTGGCCCAGGCTGGGCGGATGCAGCCGGGTGAAACACTGAAAATTTATTCATTTTTCATTCTTTTTTTATATGCGTTTATATTTTTGGGCTGCAAAAGACAGTACTGAAAAAAAACGGGTTCCAACTAAAGTAAAATGTTTGGGAAACCCTGGTCTAGCCAGCTTTCTATCCATCTTACAGTCCATTTATCCAATCCATTTCCCTTAACTTGCTGGCAAGAATATTGCGGGTGACTGTATCAAAAGCTTTGCTAACACTGGCACTGGGGGCTGGGGGCTTTGGGAGGACCAGAAACAACTCATATGAATATTCATCATTTGCTTAATGAATATGTAAATATGCAAATAAATGTTACCGGTCCTCCAAAAGCTCCGTGAATGGATTTACTGGTCCCTGTGTCAAAAAGTTTGGGAATCCCTGACCTAGCATAAACTTTTTGCCCATTATAGGCATCTCTGTTGTGTATATTTAAATCTATACCAGTAAGCTGGTCCCACGTGGCAATTCCCAGAGGATATCATAAAGAATTAAACAACCAAAGTTGATGGGGTAATGTACTCTAAAGGGTAATGTTTCATGGAAAACCTTCTGGTTTCCTTTAACATAGGACTGTTTCAAACAGCGCTACATAAGGTCACACTAGAAAGGTCTACAATGTAGTGCTGTTTGAAACAATCCTATGTTAAAGGAAACCAGCAGGCTCTACATGTACCAAATAATGTGCAACACATTAATATGCTATAGAAATCACATGCCTTTAGAATGAATTACTCCATCATGCAGACAAGCCCTAAGTCAGTTGCCATTTTAGAACATACAAAACAGTAGAGCAGTATCTCAGATATGTGTACATAATGGTAGCTTCAGACACAAAGGTGGAATGAGCATGATTGGAATTCGTATTTAAAGCTTCAAATGTATATACTGGAGTTCAAAATAAAATGAAAATACTAAGTTATTTGCAACATGCAGTACTATGATTACAGGTGTGGCAAAGGGAATCACTTAAGGAATATTAAAATGTTTGATTATCTTTAAGAGAAATTTTGAGGTTTCAGGACCAGAGTGATGAACTTATGGTATACATTTGCATGAGTTTCCCAATGATTTTTACAAATGAGTTAAGAACATCTATCACTAAATTCTAGGGTTGCCAATTTTCTAATTGCAATAAACTGGACACCCTTGCCCTGTTCCCCCACTCACTCCATCCTCCCTCCCTCTGTCACTCACTTCCCCCCTCACTTGCTCATTTTCCCTGGGCTGGGACAGGGACTTAGAATGTAGGAGTGGGTGGGGGCTCCGGCTGGGGTTGTGTGGGGCTGGGGTGAGGGGTTTGGGATACAGGAGGGGGCTCTGGTCTGGGGTAGGTAGGGTCAAGAGGTTTGGAGTGTGGGAAGGGGCCTGGGCTGAGGTAGAGGATTGGGGCATGGGAAGGGGGTACAGGCTCCGGGGTGTGATCCAAAATGAGAGATTCAGGGTACAGGAGGAGGCTTTAGGCTAGGGTAGAGCATTGGGATGTGGGCTCCAGGTTTTACTGACTTCAAGCTGCTCCAGGGAAGAGGGGACATATCCCTCAAGCTTCTAGGTGGAGAACAGCCAGAGGTTCTGTTTGTTGCTTCCGCTTGTAGGTGGTGCTTCCATTCACTGAGATTCTTGGCCAATGAAACTGTAGAGCTGGTTGGTGGGGCAGTGCATGACGCTCTTTGGTCGCCCCTCCACCTAGGGACACGTCCACCAGGACATGCTGACTGCTTCCCTGTAGCTAAGCATGGGACCTGCCAACCCCACTGTGCTGCCAATCAGATTTTTACAGCCTGAACATTGTTGTTGACCAGAGCCACAACACTGTCATCACTTGTTTCTCAGTTGTGGGGTGACTCCTTTAGTAACTATGTAGTAAGCATCTATAGAAAAGGTAGACTGAATTTAAAATCTGAGCTGCTTACTTTAATCCTGTCAAGCCTTGGTGAAATGACTAAGGTCAGGAGTTATCTGGCATTTTCACCTTCTGCATTGTGTAAAGTCAGCTTGCTCCTGTCCTATAGGAAAATATTTGGAGCCTAAGTAGCCAAGAGGTAATCAAAAATTTTGGCACTACGTTGAGCTATTTGATAGCTTGTTTCTGTATTTGCAGATTCAATGCTATCTGATTTCCTGAGGGAGCAAAGTTTCTGTGTAATAAATTGGGTTGTAAAGAATAAAACCAATAAGCTGGTTCAGTGGCTGGCTGTGTGGGGCTGCTGTTTTGAGTTTCTATAAAATGAAACTAGTTCCAGCTATATTAAATTAGTTTCTCAGTTACAGAATTTCCATTTGGGAGGTTAATGTTTTGTTTAGTTTTCTATCACCTAACCATGGATCCATAAATTTGATTTCCACGACCTATAAAATTGCTACTTTTTTGTGTAATTCCTTTTTCTTCTTTACAGTTAGAACTATTGGGATGACTTGAAGAAGGTACCGTTCTTAGGGAAGTCATTAAGGAAGGTCACACTTTTATCAGGTTGATTCCATCGAAATATAGGTAGTAGTTAATTATGTCATCTTGGTTTTGACGTTCTTGTTTTATGTCATTTACAAGATTGCAGATTTGTCATTCATAGTTTAGTTTAAAACAGTTCAATTTTTATAAATAGGGATCTGAAATATTTTTGCCAATTATTTTATACCTGTAACTCCTTTTCTCCAAATTTATTAGCATTATAATTCTCAGCAAATGAGCTTGTTTTTTACTAGGTTCCTGCCCTGTTCCCTTTCAACCACTGGGAGTATTGGCTGTTACGGTTTGTTCATTAAAGATTCCTTTTTTAGAAGCATGTGAAATTCAGACTTTAATGATGGACTCTTGTTATGCAGTGATTACAAATATAAGATAGTGCTGCATTCCCATCTAGAATTTTTGCCTAAGGTGATATCCAAGTTTCAATAAAATCAAATCCTATTTTGTTTCAGTATTTTCCTCAGCACCTGATAGCATGCATGATGAGCCTATATAGCCTAAATTATCTGCAAGTGGAAAGGACCAAACCCTTTCTGAGTTCATCACATTTGTTTATAGCTTTGAGGGAAAACCCCAAGAGTTGAACTCTTTGCCTAGAAATTATCCAGATGGCCTATTAAGCAGTGAAGAGTTTGAACCACAGAAAGATTTTGGGGAGGTTTTCAAAGCTCACTACAGGTTTAGCCACACTACACCCACTGAAATGAATAAGGTTATAAGGCTGCAACTTGTATTGAGAGGCAATTGCATGAAGGAGAAACATGAATTACTTAACCGGAAGTAAAAACAACTATTAGGTCGTGAGCTTTTGTGGATAAAACCCACTTTAGCAGATGAGTTGGAGTGGAAATTACAGAATTCAGGGTATATATAATAGCAAAAGAAGTTTCCTGTCAGTTGTAAGACCAGTGTTAATGAAGCTAACTAAATCAGGGTGGATGAATTTAAAAGGAGCTATCCTTCTATAATAGAATTTTATCACCCAGTTATGGAGGGAAACAGCTGAACTGGAGTTTACTTAAAAGTTCAATACTATCAATTTAGGTTTGAATAAAGATCTTAACTGGTTAATGCACTATAAAGGCAATTTCCCTGGTCTGATATTTGCATGTCCCTATCAAATTCTGTCAATGAGACATCCATCCTGACTTAATTAGCTTCATTAGTGTTGGTCCTACAATTGACAGGTAACTCCTTGTGCAGTTATATATACCCAGAATTCTGTAATTTCCACTACAACTCATCTGCTGAAGTGGGTTTTACCCACAGAAGCTCATAGTGTAAAACATTTGTTAGTCTCTAAGGGTACATCTAGACTACATTCTTTTTTTCAAAACGATATGTGCAAATTTGGCGCTAATTTGCATATCTTTTTCCAATCGCTTTTTTGAAAGCAGCTTTTTCGAAAAAGAAAGCCATTTAGACGCTGTTCTTTCGGGGGGGGGGAAACCCTTTTTCGAAAGAACCCTGCACACCTCAATTTTTGAGGAAGAAGGGTTCTTTCAAAAAAAGGGTTTTTTTTTCCCCAAAAGAACCGCATCCAAACTGCTTTCTTTTTCGAAAGAAAAAAACACTTTCAAAAAAGCTATCGGAAGAAGATATGCAAATTTGGCACTAATTTGCATATCTCCTTTCCAAAGAAGAACGTAGTCTAGCTGTACCCTAAGGTGCCACAGGACTGCTTGTTGTTTTTTACAGTTACAGACTAACATAGCTACCCCCTGAGACTTTTTACCTGGAAGTACTATGTTCCAAGTATATTTTATATACAGACCCATGTTGGTCCTCCCTTTTTTCCCTGCTTCTTTGGAGTATTCTAGCTAGCTTACAAGAAACAGAGGAACTGAGTAAGATCAGGGAAGGATGTCCTTTTTAGATCTCTGGGTCATCATATTCATAGGTCAGTGTATATGAGCCCACTAATGATGAAACTGCTTCAAGAACTGCTACCACATAACTCCAGTAGAGACGCATATTTGGAGAATTCTGGTAATATATAAGTCCATCTTCCTTTCCTTTTGTGTAAAGCAGTTTTTTTCCTCTTTTGTGAGTTTAAACAGCGTAAGTATAATTCCATGTATATTTGTATTTTGGTGAGTGGTTTCCCTACGATTTGCATGTCATTCATTAAAAGAAATGGGGAGAAAAATATTTCTTATGTTCTATTTCTTACAGATATGGAGTCAGGAGAGCGACTAACATCATCATTAGTCTCCTCTACTACAGCTACTTCATCTCCTGCATCTTCTACACCTTCTGTAGTGTCAGCAGTTTCAAAAGGTGGCCTTTCCACTGGAGCTGCAGCACTTAGCTCCACAATCAACACATGCGGTAAATATTCGTAATGAATTATACTTTATTAATTTGCAGGATGATTTGCATGTAGGTAGCATATTTTATGAAATTTCAGAATGCAGTATGTTATAGGATTAAGCATAACAATAAAGTAAAAATTGCTACATCAAATATCTTTAAGACAAAGATAGAGTAAAATGCATGTCAGACTGAAGTTGTTTTGTATGTTTTTCTTTTACAATAGAAACCATTATCTCCAAAAGATTGAAAATGATGTTTTGCCAACTCTAAAAGAGTGTTTAATTTATAAAGAACCTCATTAATATTGCAGAGAAGATCAACAGGATACATCAGTGTAGCAGATCACAAATATACATACATTGTACGTAGGGATAACATTTTAGAGAGAGATCCTATAAAACTAAACGTCAGCTTCCTCAGTGTATGTCACTTAGAGTTAAGCCAAGTAGCTACCTTAATTATTTGTCTTCTGTTGAGGGGTTTGTGAAGAGGTTTGCCAGGAGAAGGGCTTTCTATTATGGACCTCCTTGTCAAATTATTGGATCACAGCATGAAATTATTCTAACTGTCCAAACTCTGCTGGGAAGGCTATGTGAGAGTGCATAGCAATGAGGCATGGCCCTCCTCAGACACAAATGTACGGTCCCCCCTCCTGGCTCCACCCACCCCAAGTGACCTGATGGGTGGAGCCAGGAGGCCACACCTTGCATGCTGGAAGAAGTGGGGCCGGTCAAGAAGAAGAACTATAAAAGGCTGGTCCAGCTGCTCAGTTGGGAGGAAGCTGCCAGAGATGATAGATGTTTCTTTCCCATGCCTGGAGGTTAGCACCAGGGAGAACTGCTGTTCGTCCAGGGACCAACCAGACCTTCCAGTGAGTCTTAACACGAGGAGCTGCTACTGGTACCTTTTGCGAATGTACCCAAGGGAAGTGGAGGATGACCTGTGTATGCAGGTACACCTAAAGCGGAGTGTTGGAAGTAACCCACTGGAGCTAGGCAGTGGTCTGGTAAATAGTGAGTGGTAGACTTCTCCACCACTGAAGGGGCCCTCGGTTGGGATGCAATAGAGTTGGGCAGACAAGCGTCCCCGCTTTACCCTACCCTTGGGGTGGCATTACTCTTCTCTCCGTGGGCCAGGAGACCTGTGCTTTGTAACACGAACCCTTATCTGAGTCCATAGCCTGCCTGTGGTGTTCACTTTTTTCCTGAGAACTTAGGTGGGTTTGGGGCTATAGCCCTTACTGATTACCCTATCCTGCTTAAGGGCCAGGAAGCATTGCTCTACCTGATTGGAAGGGCAGGACCCTACTGATTGAAAGGCTAGAGCCCTAATCACTGATTTACCTGCCCTATTTAGGGGCCAAGGTGCCTGACTATTATAGCTCTACCCGATTGAAAGTCTGGCGCCATGCATGGAGGCCAGGGAACCCTGACTATTATGGATCTACATGATTGAAAGGCCAAGCCCTGAGTACTAATTGCCCTGCCCTGCAAGCTTCTACCCCTTTGTAGACTGCTAAGGAGGAGGTGTGGCCTCGTAAGCTTCCAAGGAGTTTTCAGTTGGACATCTCAGTTACTGTAGGAGTGCGTGTCTTGTTTTGTCTGTATCTCTAACAAGAACTAAACAAGCTTTTCAGGATGCTAGTCAGTTGTATAATAGAAATTTTGTGTATGTTTGAATGCTTTCTCCCTTCTTTCTAGAGAAAAGTTTATGTAAAATATACTGTCTGTTAGCTTTATTAATGTTGAAGGATCTAGTAAAGCACAGAAAATGAAAAGGTCTGTATACAGGACATTATAATGTAAGTAGTGCATCATAGTCCATAGCAAATGTAGTTCATTCTAGTAGAATTGGGTGCCAAACTGAAGAACTGCCCTCATTATTCATCAAAACCAGTGTGCTCTTTCTGTCCTAGCCTAGTACCATTCACACTCAGTTTTACTCTGGAGAAGATACAAAATAAAGTAGCCTACTGTGCCTGAGATAGTATCTCAACAATATTTCTTTGCAGTTGCTCAAAAAGCAGCCGCTAGGGGAGCTTCTCGCTTCAGTTGGACTTGCTAAGCTGATTAGGGGCTCTTCTTTTACCACTGTTCCAAAAAATCCATATGGGTATGTTTGCCCATCCTCATTGGCTCCTGTCATTTGAAGTTGTTAAATTCTTGTTATATGATGGTTTCTCAACATATAGTAGGAGTTAATTTACATGTGGCTAAAACGTCTTAGATCACGTTGAGGATTTGCTAGAATTTTCTACTTTCCTTGCCACATTCAAGTTGTCTTGTGTGTCTTCTATAGTACAGTATATTTTTAGGACAAGTATTTTGGTAATTTCCTTACAGCGTAATAGTTTTTTTAAAGAAAGAAGAAAGTTTGTAGGTCTTATGTTTAGGATAGTAAAATATATAAATTTATTTTGTCTCCATTAGAAAATTCAGTAGTCCTTTGCATATCTTTGGAGTCAGCCATGTAGATGTTTCACTAGCTTTTCCTTTGATTGTTGACTTTATTCTTAAGAGACCATTGTTTCATTTTTGCCTGACAGCAGGGTGGATTGATTTAAATCAAAGCAATTCAGATAACTAATTCAGATCAGCAAGCAGGAAGCTATTTAAAACAATCAATTTTAATTGTATTTTACATGTGTACATTTTAGTTATTTTCCTGAAAAAGATTTTTTTGCGTGATTGCAATGGATGTCCATTCTGTTTCAGGTTGTATATGCACATAGTGCACCAAAATGGGAGATATTTTCTCATAGCAGTACCATTGGGGTAATGCGTTTGCCCTCCTCACACTTGCTGCTAGCTGATGGTAGAAAGGAGCTACCCTGACTCTCCCTCAGTTCCTTTTCACTGCCTGTGACCAGGGTTCTGAGTATCTATACTTGTCTTTACAATCTCTCTATTTCCTCTAGAGAAAGTTTATTAAACTTTGTAAGTAGTAAATAATTAGTTCTTCAAGTGATGTCACTGTGGGTCCTCCACTCAGGTCTTGGTGCATCCTCGCACCAGGGATCGGAGATTTTTGCAGAGCAGTGCCCCTCGCGCCGCACCTGTGCATCTAGCATCTCATCCCCCTGCTGTTTGTGGAGTGCGTACATGGCGCGAGTCCCATCAGTTCCTTTTCAACCATCCTCGGCTGAAGACAGAGTTCAGAGCAGCACTCTTCTTCCTAACAGGAAATAAGAATTTTACAATTTGTTTTAGGGTTTTTACTTCATAGTTTAGTCATTTATAGCTTGTTTCAAGGTTTGCTACACTTAAGAAAAAGCGGCTGCTGCCGCGGCGGCAGCTTTTTTCTCTTCATCATGCTGGGTTCCCCCGACTTTAAATGATGCGATTCATGCAGAGACTCGATGCCTACCTTGGATGGCCATGCATTCTGTGTCAAATGCCATGGGGAGTCTCATGCAGCACATAAGCGCCCTCACTGCCTGAATAAGATGTCTAGGGCCAGAAAAGCCCACAAACTGTGGCTTAAAATTTTACTCTGGGAAAAGTCTCTTCGACCATCAAGGGACAAACCAGAGGAGGCGCGGGGACAGCAAAAGCTCTCTGACAGGGCAGCTTCCTGACCCCGCAAAGGCTCTCAAGCCGCAAGGGCTTCCCCAGCACACTCCTTATCAGTGTTGCCCTGTGCCATCAGTTTCTGGCACTGTGGAGAAACGCTGAGGCTGAGGCAGAGTCTAAACTCGCTGCTCTGTCCGGTGCCAATGAGGCAGCAGCCTCAGGAAAGTCGCATATGCCTCCACCATCAGCTCCTATGAGCTCTCCCTCGGTGCCTGAACAAATGGGGCAGATTGACCTTGATCACCCCCCTAGCACCGTAGCATAAAAAGGTGCTGCGAAAAACGCGGCATTTACAAAAATCTCCTTAGCCTGACACGACTATCACTGTCTTCCTGGCATTCATACAGAGACCAGCAGCATCCCATGTGGTCTAACCAGCCATGGATGTATCCCCCACATCAGTTCCAGCCTCACTGGACTCCTTGGGATGCATGGCAAGGGTACCAAATACGTTGCTCCCAGGCCTACAGCTCAAGGCACACAGCCTCTACATCCCAACAACAGCACACTTCGATATGCGCACCCACAATTTCTGCACGTTCCTTGCCTGCCCACCGCCCTCAGTAATCTCTCAAGTGGGTTCTAATGAGCACGATAACTTACCTCTCTCAGATTCAGAGAGTTCCTCACACGAACCTAGGTCCAGGCAGGATGAAGCAGTTTTCCAGATCTCTTCTTCTCCACCGGCAGATGACCTGAAACAATTTCAGGAATTATTTAAACAGGTAGCCAAATCCCAAGACATCACTTTACAAGAGGTTCAGGATAAACAATATAAATTACCCACAATATTACAACCCACAGCATCCTCGAAGATAGCTTTACCTATCAACGAAGCTATCCTTGAACCTTCAGATGCTTTGTGGAAAAATCCAGCTTCTGTTCCAGCCACAAACCACAGAGCGGACAGAAAATATTTTATCCTTGCGAAGGACATGGACTTTCTCTTCGCACACACCCAGCCAACCTCTCTGGTGGTGGACTCAGTTAATCACAAGGTGAAGAACCCACAATTTAAATCTATGCCCCGTGACAAAGAACACAAATGGCTTGACACCTTTGGCTGCGAAGTGGACTCTTCGGCCACACTTCAGTTCTGTATATCAAATTATACAGCCCTTCTGACTAATTATGACCATGCCAATTATGCCAAGTTACAAGACCTGCTTCAGGACCTCCCTGATAATAAACGACCTCACCTCCAATCCATTATTGAGGAGGGTTATTCAATAGCTAAAACTATGGCACCACTGCTAGAGCCACCACCACAGCCATTGTAAGGCATAAGGCCTTGTGGCTACAATCATCAGGGGTCCCAAGAGAACTTCAAGCAAGGGTGGAGGATCTCCCCTTTGACAGAAAACAACTATTTGCTAACAACACAGATGAGATCCTACACTCTATGAAGAACTCCCACACAACATTTTGCACACTCGGGATGTACACCCCACCCAATAACACAAATATACTTCCTACCAAAGGCCATGGGACTATAATTACAATTACTACAGGCAGCAGCAGAGGCCATATAACAGGCCTAAGCAACAATCTAACAGGAGGAGGACTCAGCAAAACCACTTCTCCACAAATCAGTCCATCTCCAACAAACAACAAATTTGAAGCTTTGGTCAGGGGTCTGAGCGACCAACCCATGCTACCAGTGCACTCCAGTGTCACTTTCCATCACCACCTGAGACCTTTCTACCAACAATGGGCCCAAATTACCACAGATAAATGGGTCCTAAAAATTATCAAATCAGGTCACACAATCCCCTTCCATGTCCCCTACCCTGTCCTTTTTCAGGGACCCCTCTCACAAGCTCCTACTATGGGCAGAGGTACAAAAATTACTCCCCTTAGGAGCAATAGAACCCGTCGCCAAAGAACACCAAGGGAGAGGATTCTACTCCTATTATTTCCTCATAGCCAAAAAAACCAGGATGGAGACCGATCCTCGATCTCAGGAAACTCAACAACTTCATTCGCAATATAAGATTCAGGATAGTGACCCTGGCAACCACCATACTTGCACTGGACAAAGGGGACTGGTTCTCAGCCCTCAACCTCCAAGACACATATTTTCATGTAACTATCCATCGATCTCACAGAAGATTTCTCAGATTTATCATGGGCCAAGACCATTATCAGTACAGAGTCCTCCCCTTTGGCCTCTTTACCAGAGAATGTTTTTCCCGACTTGGCCTGCTTATCAATATACAAAAATCCACCATACAGCCTACGCAAAGGATAGAATTTATCGGGGCATCACTAGACTCGGTCACTGCAAGACCCAACTCCCGCCGCAAAGGTTCGAGGCAATCTGCAACCTCGTTCAACAGGTCAAGCAGACTCCCTTCTCCACGGTCTGGACATGCCTCCAACTATTGGGACATACGGCTGCCACGTTTGTAGTCCTATTTGCAAGGCTACATGAGATACCTTCAACATTGGCTCGCAATCAACTATATACTAATCCGACACAGCCTCACGAGGCATCTTATGCTTCCTTCACCAGTACTGCAGTCTCTAGAGTGGTGGACATCTCGAGACAATCTGCTTGCCGGCAAACCGTTCCACCAGCCAGACCCCTCAGTCACTATAATGACAGATGCATCACTCATGGGGTGGGGGGGCCCATTGTGATGCAGCATCAATAACAGGGTACATTGGCCCAACATGAGAGACACTTCCACATCAACATCCTGGAGCTCAGGGCCATTGTCAGGGCTTGCGCCCATTTCCTTCCCCTGATAAAGGGCAGAACTATCCATGTCCTCACGGACAACACACCTTCTATGTTTTCTGTCAATCGGCGAGGGGGTGCCTGATCACACACACCGTGTGCTGAAGCAGTCAGATTTTGGAACTGGTGTATCAGGAACCAGATAACTCCAACAGCCATGTATATACCAGGACAAGAGAACGTGAGAGCTGACAAACTGAGCAGACATTTCTCCAATCAGCACGAGTGGAGATCAGTACCAATATCCTTCTCTCAATCTTCTGCAAACAGGGTTTTCCGACTATATACCTCTTTGCATCACTTCACAATCACAAATGCCACAGATTCTGCTCCCAGGCAGGACTGGGCAAGAGGTCACAAGGGGATACTTTCACCATTTGCTGGACAGCTCCCCTACTCTATGCTTTTCCACCACTTCCTCTTATCGCCAGCATGATCAACAAGATTCGGTTTGATCGGGCCACAGTAATCCTAATAGCCCCAGCCTGGCTGAGACAACCTTGGTTCCCTTACCTTCACTACCTGTCGATAGATCAACTCATCCCTCTCCCGGCGGTGCCGAACCTCCTTACACAGCACCATGGCAGCATATGCCACCTCAACATCAAAACTCTAAAACTTACGGCATGGCTTCTTCATGGTTCCAAAATGAATAACTCCCCTGTTTGGACAGAGTCCAACAAGTCCTACTAAATAGTCGACATCCCTCCACGAGAAGCACCTCTCAAAACAAATGGACATGTTTTCAACAATGGTGCACGATGCGCAATTTGCATCCTACTACAGTCCCTATACCTACCTTACTCGACTACCTCATGGACCTTAGCGACGCGAGCCTCTCCATCAGATCCGTCCAGTCCACCTGGCGGTGATCACGGCCTTCCATGATCCGATAGACGGCTTCTCCTTCTTCGCACATCCCATGGTGAAGCATTTTCTCACAGGCTTACAGAAAATGCGTCCAAACCTCCGCCCCCCCGGTGCCACTGTGGGACCTGAATTTGGTCCTTGACACGCTCACCAGACCACCTTTAGAGCCGTTAGGTATTGTGGTGGCATAGTAGCTATCTATGAAGGTAGCATTCATAGTGGCAATAACATCAGCAAGAAGGGTAGGAGAAATCACAGTCCTCATGGCAGACCCACCTTTCGCTACCTTTACCAAGGATTAAGTCATACTCAGACCTCATCCCAAGTTCCTCCCTAAGGTTATATCTGACTTCTACGTAAATGAACACATTTACTTACCTGCCTATTCCCCTAAATTTCATGCCTCCTCCAAGGAGGCTATATTACATACTCTGGATGCAAGGAGGGCAATTGCATTCTATCTTGATAGAACTAGAGCAACCAGGAAATCGGACAGACTCTTTGTGGTGTGGTCAGGACCACACACAGGAACAGCAGTTTTGGCACAGCGCCTATCCAAGTGGATTGCAGGCTGCATATGTACCGTTTATGAACTTAGGGGCAAACACCCACCACAGTCCTGAAAAAATGTACCATTGGTACAGTCACATGGTCCTCACACTATACTTGTGCACAGCACTATGCCCTACAGAAGGGGCTAATACCCTCCACATCTCTAGCAGATGCAATCCTTCCTTTCTTTGACTTAAAAAGACTCCAATGCCCACCTCCATTGGGTGGGTATGCTAAGGAGTCACCTGAGTGGAGCACCCTCAGGGACCCCACTTCCTGAAGTAGTAGTAGTAGTTACTCACCAGGTGCAATAACGATGGTTTTTCAAGATGTGTGTTCCTGTGGGTGCTCCATACCCATCCGTCCTCCCCTCCGCTTGGAGTCTCCACGGACTTCAGGTAGAAAAGGAACAGACAGGACTTCGGCCGCAAGCACACTCCACAAACGGCGGGGGCGGGAGGGGGCGCACAAGATGCTAGGTGCACACGCACTGCTCTGCAAAAATCTCTTAATCCCCAGTGCAAGGACACACCAAGACCTGAGTGGAGCACCCACAGGGACACACATCTTGAAGAACCATCGTTATTGCACCTGGTGAGTAACTACTTCTTCCATAGTTAGTGTTTATTGTGGCACTCATTAATTTAGTTTAGTTTTCAGAAAGCTGGATTGGAGTTTTGACTGAAGAACATCAGACTTTTTTCTCTGATACTGCATGGACACTCGATATCTGGACATGCATAGGTCTCTGGTCTCAAGAGACTTATGCTAGTTATAAGAAATTCATGTCAGTTGTTCACCCTTCTTCTGGGTCCTAAGTATGCATTTGAGGGCCATGTTCAGAATGGATGCCTTTTTCAAGGAGGCTTAAGCCTAGGACTATGAAAGGTAGGGAGTCAAGGCTTTGTCACATTTGAATGGAAGCTGCCTTGCATACTCCTTCAGAACCAAGTTGCTCAGTAAACACAATGAGATGCTCCATTCCATCTGGGAGCACTCTCCTGGATATTGTATTGTATTTTCATCAGAGATTTTCAGAAGGAAGAAAAAACCATTGCTCTTACCTGGTTCTGTGTAAGGAGATGAAGATGGATGACTTTTGTGCTACTAAAGCTAGAAGGCCACTTACTTCTAGGAGACTTAAGGGCTTTTCTGCTTAGTCACACAATCTAGACTAGGAGTGTGTGAGATTTGTAGAATGCTCTAGCTGTGTAGACCCTCCTGGCACAAACTAAAAAGGTACCTAGTTTGCATTAACCCTGTTTGAAAGGGGACTGCATCACTGGGAGCTAGGGTCCTTTGAATTTGCTCCCGCAGGGTCTACACAGGGCAGCTGGACTACAATATATTAGAATGCTGTACAGATCACACCCCAAAAATCTGAATTGTAATACCATGTAGACAAGCTCGAGGTTTCTGGTGGGACCCACAAGCAGCAGTGTGGATACTGGAGGTAGAGCACCAGGTCTGGCTAAGCATGCCCCAGTAATTCATGCTTCCTTGACTGATCAGCAGAGGTAGTGATTTCAGTTCTAATCTCAGGATCATAAAGATTAATTCTTTTGGTTGCACCTTTTACTTGGTCTACCCAGTAGACAGCTGTTTGTAGTGGTCTCTTGATACAGAAAATGCCAGAGTCAGATGCAGCAGCTATAGATTTGCTCTGCCTCTCGATACTGGCTTCTCCAGTTTTGCTGGATGTAATTATTGGCCCCATCTACTTCATAAACTCTAGTACCTACTACAACAGAGGTATTGTATTCTACTCCACTCCAGAATTCAGTGCTTATGGCAACAAAAGACTTCTACAGAGTTGCAGCCTACCTATCCGTCAGCCCTGCCGATGGCGGGGTGGGACGAGAGGAAAGGAAGGGGCAACTGCACCATGGCCTGGCAATTCAAAGGGGCCTGGGAGTCCTGGCTGCCACCGCTGCTACTGCAGAGTTACAGGCAATGTGCTCTGGATGGCATTGAGGGGAGTGCATTGTCCAGGTGGTGCTGAGGACTGGCTGCCTTGGCTCCGCCCCTTTCAGGAGTATGTAGCCAGCCGCCCCCCCCCCCCAATTGCCCATGGGCCCAGCACGTCTGTCAGCTTTCTTGCTATCCAGTATCCTCTTAAATGTGATTTGTCTGGTATTAACCAGGCTGTATAAGATCTCAGTTGCCTGTAGTGCATATACTGCACCATCTTGGCTGTCTGATTACTTGGCTCTTCATTGGAGTCAAAGGTGGCATCATGCCTATCTTGATGTCATTAGCTGTGGCCCCATGTTAGTTTACAAGAGCTCATGGGGCTTCAGCTACATTTTTGTGTCACATGTACGTTTGCAAAGCAGTAACCAGGTTGTTGGTGCCTGAACAGCTTGTAAGTCACCAGAAGTGGAGTGGATGTGTAAAATCACTCCAAGATGGAAAAATGATTACTAAGCAATTATGTAATTGTTCTTCTTCAATATGTGTTGTATGTATCCATTCCATGACCCACTCTTATTTCTCTCTGTATCACTATCTAATTCACCAATATCCGGAACAAAGGAACTGATAGAGATTTGCGGTGGCTCTGATCTCTTCATTGGCTAACAGCATGAACATGCACAGGGTGTGTGTGCCACTTCAAAGGGTATTACTATGGGGAAAAATATTCCTGCTTCCTGTGCATTCTGTGCACACTCACCTGAAATGAGATGGACATGTGCATAGTGTCTCTAAGAAAAATAGTTACAGGACAGGTTAGTAACTGTTTTTTACTCACATTGGTTGGTAACTATTAAAACCTGTTGATTCACAACTAAATTTAGCCTAAATTGGTGCTTCTCTTTACTAACAAAGGCGCACTATATCTATTTACATTTATTTAAGTGATGTAGTTTAACTTATTCAGATTCTTGATTTTTATTTTTTATGATAGAAAAGTGAATAATGCAGTTCTTACTACTAAATAATTTTTTAAATTTGTGATTTGTATCTAACTTTATTTGGATGGAAATTCAAAGGAATTAATGTGCAGAATGTAATTTAATTATTTATTAAGCAAAATCACCTTTAAAAATTTACCTTTAATTTTTTGAAAATGTGTTTTGCATTTAAAACTGATATTATTTAACAGAGGAAATGCAATCCATCGTTAGTGAATTGAACTGATTGTTCTTGGCCCCCGTATCCTTCAAGATTTTTCAACCAGTAAAGCACATTGTTTCTCATCTGGTTTTTGTTCATAAGTTGGGAGAGCAAAACAAGCTTTGGTGTATTTTCAGTTCCCAACTGGTTACTTAATTTTGAATGAACAAGTCATTGAACTTATATAGCTGAATAAATGGCAATAAAGAAAATATTCTCTATCAGCAGACGAGGCACTGCTGTCAAAAGCTGGTTTAGCACTTTGGTTCCTGGTCTTTTGGCAATAACTTTCACCAGTTCAGTGATATAACTTACATTAAAATCTGGCAGCAAACATGTACTGCTTGTATTTTTTATGTTTAATTTATATGCTTTATATAGATAATAAGTTTTGGCCTTAACATAAGTTGTTAGTTAAATTATCATTTTTAAATGGCTTGATTTTTTTCAAAATAAAACTTGTTTTGTTTTAAATAAAAATCTGATTTTAAAAATCTTTTTTCATATTTTTGTTTTTTAGTCAGTTTTTATCTTGTGTTTATCTTGTTTAACAGCTCATGGTAATGCAGAGTGACAGTAACTCCAATATATCATGAGTTCATTTGTGTTTGGTTTGAGGGCAGACTTTTTTGTTTACCCTCCATTTATAAAGGTGTATTTTTTCCTAAAGGCATATTGAAGTCTTCTGAACAGGCTGGAATCTGATTTGCTGTAACGTTCTCCCTCATAAACTTTTGTAGGTAACACATCTTTCAGTCTAACTGGTATAACATATTACAGTTTACATTTGGAAGGCCATCTCAAGTTTTTACTTGAATTGCAGGGTCCTAGAAAAATTTTCCCCGAAATCTTTAGTTCTGTCTCTAAACTGCAACAAACTTGTATTTATTGTATTCGTTATTTAATTTTTTGCGGCAATATGCATATGCTAAGTATCATGGTTTCATTAAATCACTCTTACATTCAATTTGAAAGATTTTTAAGCAACAAGATGGAATATGACCATAGAATACTAGTACTGGAAGTGACCTCGAGAAATCATCAAATCCAGTCCCCTTCTTTTCAGTTTCCTACCTATACATATAACTTCTTAAAAACAAACAAAGACAAAAAGGACCAATGGTCGTGAGTTCATTAGTGCCATTATGTTAATTATAATATTATGTCTTTTACAAGTACAGTTCCCTCAAATCTAATAAAATTGCTCAGGTCTCTTTAGCATAAGCAATTATTCTTCCCTAGGGCATGAAGTCAAAAACATTTTAATCTGTGCATACAATTAGAGAAGCACAATTAGGGAGGTTCATATTTCCTCCAGTTCGGTATAATTATTTCCTTTGCAGTAATCAATAGTCTGGTAAATGGTCTGTGTAATAAACTTCAGTGCTTATATCATGCAAAGTCCTAAGATACATATTGAACCAAGATTGCAACTGTATATGCAATGCTAAAAAAAATTATATTACAAATGGGGGTCCTCCCAATTCAAATGGAAAATGTATGTATGAGAAAATATACAGAAAAATACCACAATCATGTATATGTATTCAGTTTAGGTGGAGTATAGTAATAGTGATGGAGATGTTTATGCTGTTTGTTTTATTTGCTACTATAGTTTTTAATCACTGAACAAATATCTGACCAGGCAACTAAATAGATAGTTTGATGCTTTTTTTTATCTTATCTCTTCCATTGGTGGAAAATAAAGAACGTTATGAAGGAAAATAAATTGCTGCACCTTTTTTGTTATTGTTTTTGCAAGGACCCTGTTTTGCTATCCTTACTTACATCAGTAAACTTTGTTTTAATTCAGTGGTCATTCTCTTTCAAATGTTGCAGGACTGGACCCAAAGCAAAGCTAATGAAAGATGAGCAAACCCTTACTGTTTTGGTGCTACAAATCTAACCCTTCCAATTTCTCATTTTCTGGGCCAGCAACATTTGTGGTCTGGCATGATTTTAATTAGCTGGATGTCTACTTTTCATGGGTATGACCAAATTTCCCACGGTCCCATAAAGTTTATTTCTTCGTTGAGAGATGTCCCTGTGGGTGCTCCAGTCATAGGATTGGTTCCATCTGAGTGCTGTCGATTGCAGATTCTAATAGCGGTCCCCTTCTGGTTTTGCATGTGTGCCACCTGACTTGCATTCCATTGTTACTCGAAATAGCGCATGCGCAGCTGGCACCATCCAATTCCTTCTCAACTATCCCTGGCCTGTGATGGAGTTCCACAGCCTCTGCAAAAGAAAAAATTTACTTAGTTACAGTTGTTCATTCTATACATAGTCTAATAAGTTTGATAGTTTAAAGTTATAGTTGTAGTTAAAAAACACACACACACAACCTTTCAGCATTATGTCTGACTGGCCAGGGTTCAAATGTTGTTCATCTTGTAGGGATGCCATGCCCATCTCTGATGGATATTTCCAGTGTCTCTGCTGCCCTGGGGCAGTCCTATGTTCCCTAAAAATGCCCTCATTGTACAAAATTAAAAGTGAGGGCTTGCCGGGACAGAGACCAGAGGCTCAAACTCTTACTTCTGGAGAAGTCCCTGAGATCAAACAACTCCTGTAGTGCCTTCTTCCCCATGATCCAAGACTTCCTCAAAAAAGAGAAGCTCTTCAGTGGTACATGGTGAGCACACCGTACAAAAAAAAAAAAAATCTTCAGCCCAATGTTTCTCAGCAGTGCTGAAGGTATCATTGGTGAGCACCTAACATGCACCTGGCACCTCCAGTACCGCCCACAAATCTGTCTCCCAGCATCAAGGCTGCATGCTCCAAGCTGCTTACCTCTACTGCGGCACTGCCAGCACTGACCAAGAAAATGGCCCAACTGACGAGAACCGCATGTCTGCACCAACTGACAAGAACCGCATGTCTGCACTGCCATCCATGCTACATCTGTCCACAACACCCTGTTAATTAAAGATGCCTACCACAGCTGTACCAACATCATCGGCACCACGGCCATTTCTACAGCACCGTGACCTAGCAATATCTTCTAAACCACAGTCACCATTGTTTGGCACAGATGTCTCCCCCAGAGCCTCAGCACCATGTTCTCTGGCAGCATCGCGTTTTCACATGGTAACTCTGTCTACCAATATCCCATTGTTACAATAGGGGAACTGGTTTTCAGCCTTCGACCTATGCATACTTTCATTTGTCGATATGCCCCTCACACAAACCCTTCCTGAGATTCACATTAGGAACAGACCACTATTAATACTGGGTTCTGTCCTTCTTCCTATCTACTGCTCCAAGGGGGGTGGTGCATACATCCAAAATCTTAGTGCTCAAGGCACGTGGACAGCATCTGAGTCCCACCTATACATCAGTCTCCTAGCATTGAGATCCATGCACAAAGCCTCTTGACATTTTCTATCCCTTCCAGAATCAACATGTGCATGTGAGGATAGACAACATTCTACATAAACAGGCAAGGAGGAGCCTGATCCCATTCACTATACATGGGGGCAATAAGGCTATGGAATTTCTGCGTTCAACACAACATACTCATTTCAGCTGCACACATACTGAGATCACGCAATATCACACCAGATGAGCTAAGCAGACGCTTCCCACAGTATCACGAATGGGAACTCAGTGCAACCATCCTCTCCCACATCTTCAAGAAGTGGGATCAATCAATCATGGACCTGTTTGCTACAACCCACAATGCCAAATGCCATCTATTCCATTCCAGAGCAGGCATAGGCAGACACTCACAAGGCATC
The DNA here is from genome assembly GCA_019425775.1 of Rafetus swinhoei. Classification (NCBI taxonomy): domain Eukaryota; kingdom Metazoa; phylum Chordata; order Testudines; family Trionychidae; genus Rafetus; species Rafetus swinhoei. The sequence continues at coordinate 34,097,197 of CM033439.1, read as the reverse complement.
ATCTTCCTCATAATGTGAAAAGGGAGCCTACTCTATGCATTTCCACCCATTCCTCTCCTCTCCAAGGTCATCCAAAAAATCTGGATGGAGAAAACCAAGGTCATTCTGATTGTCCCCATATGGCCCAGGCAGCCTTCGTTTCCTTTCCTCAAATGTATGTCAACTAATTCTCCTTCCTCTCTGCCAGAACCTGCTAACACAAGGTCAGACTCACCTGTACCACCAGATCTCCACAGACTTCACCTCATGGTTTGGCTCCACCATAGCTCTTGTATGTAGAGTTATCTTGCTCCGAACAGGTACAGCACGTCCTCCTCCACAGTAGAAAACCCTCCATTCGCTCCTTCTACTCCTACAAATGGAAAAGGTTCATGATAAGGTACACCTCTAGACAAGTGGAGGCAAGTCAAGCTCCTCTAAAACTTGTCTTGGACTGCCTCTTCATGCTCAAGGAGTTGGGCCTGTCGATGAGCTTTCTCAAGGTTCACCTAGCAGCTATAACCACATTTCTTCACAAGATTTGCTCACCCTGTCATGAAATGTTTTTTAAAGAGACTCCAAGTTCTATACCTGGAGGTCAAACCCCCAGTGATACTCTGGGACCTTGATTTAGTCCTCTGCTTGCTCATACACAAACCCTTCAAGCCTCTTTTCTTCCTCTATTGATGAAGGCTGCTTTCCTCAATGCCATTATTTTAGCAAATTGTATAGGAGAACTAGGATCTGCCATATACCATATTCTTTAAGGACATAATTACACTCAGGACTCACCCTAAGTTCCTTCCCATAGTACCCTCCTCATTGTATATTAATGAATAATTCCAGTTACCTATCTTCTTCCCTAAATCTCAGGCTAATCCCTTTTGAAGCCTCTAAACACAAACTAGACACGAGGTGAGCATTAACATTTTGCATAGATAGGACCAGGGAATTCTGGAAATCTCCACAACTTTTCATCTCAACAGTGGAATGCTCTAAAGGCCTCCCTCTATCCAAACGGTCTCCAAATGGATTGCAGATTGCATACACTTATGCTATCAACTAAAGAGCTATGAACCTCCTTCCACAGTCAGGGAATATTATACTAGATCCATTGCTACCTTGACTGCATATCGCACAACATGCCTCTATCCGAGATCTGCAAAGCAGCTACCTGGGTATCCCAACATACTTTCGCTCAACTTTACACCTTCATGCATGGTCTCAGGGAAGACACACGGTCACCAGTCCTGGTTATCGATGTTCTGTGATTTTATTTAGCTCTAATTTACCTTAAATTTCTTTGAAGAGTCCAGTAAGCACTAGAAATGTTGGTAATGCTGCTAGACGATATTTACCTCCCATGGTTCAGCAAATTCTCTGGTTCGGCACCAGTCCAGAGGGTGCCAGACTAGAGAAATTCAACCTGCATCAGTAGTGAAGAAAGTTCTGAAAAATCCTTGTTAAACAGTCTGATCTCTTTGTGAAGTTAAATAAAGGAGGCTGATTAACTTTTTATAAAACATCATTGTAAATAATTCTTTCTTAAACCAAGCACTTCTGCCAAAATCAGAGTAACTAATCTTTGAATTTAGGATTTCTACCCAATTGAATCATGGGAAACAGAGCCCTCTGCCATTGTGACAATAGATTCCCAAACTTGGAGGGTGGTTTTAATTCACACATTAGATGATTTCCTATATACATGGCCAAAACTATAGAAAGAAGAAATTGTAAAGTTAAGTGCCAAATAGTTTGTCCCTCATTCTCAGTCCTAAATTATCCTTTATCACAGTGTTTCTTAAAATTTTTAAGACTGAGGAACACCAAACAATATTTGTTTTTTATGAGGATCTCCAAGGATTTTTTGTTGAGGGAAGAAAAAAAAAAGTCGTGGGGAAAAAGGGTCGGGGGGAATGTTATTGAGGGAAAAAAAGGGTGCCTGCCCCTTTAAGGTGGCCATTTTGAATTCTGTTCTCTGTGGCACACCTCCAACTGCCTGACGGCACACCAGTGTGCCGCAGAACACAGGTTAAGAAACACTGCTTTAGCAGCTCTGGAGAGTGTTGAGTAAGAGCTGATTTAGTGAATAAAATGGAAACTCTAAAATTTCATTGCCTTGGACTTTAGCGCTTTTGTCAAATTCATTTTTTGCCAAACATTTGGGCTCTTGCCTGCAGTCCTTCCATGGGACCCTTACTTCATTCAGGCTTCAGTTTTGTCTTCTAAAATATTTACAGTTTAAACAGAGACTGTCTTCAAATCTATGTGGATGCAGTGTGTGCAATAGGATTATACATAATTAGTAATCATAATAAACATTATATATACTATGTCCAAGACAAATTCAGACTTTGAAGGTCATTTTTGAGTAACATGAAAGCAAACATAGCAAAAAATCGGAGAGCCATATTAGTAAAAAATATTTGACTAACATTCTTCATACTTTAAGAAGTCTCTAGGCTAAGATTAAAAATGTGAAGTATAAAAATTATTGCATGAGTTTGATTGTATTTTAAAAGTGTGTAATTTTAGTCTGATTTATATTGCTATGTCTTCAACAAAATTTACGTTTTATAGAAAATAAACATGAGAGCAGGTTTTTCAGGAACCTATAGGGAGGTTCCTAAGTCCATATTCAGATACCTAAATAAGTAATTTTTTTCACAAGTGTTGAGCATTCAGCAATTCCCATGGACCTCATTGGGAGAAGCTATTTACTCAGCACTCTTGAAAATCTGACCACTTAAGCAATAGTAATATATACGCTTATGAGTGTGCTTAACTGTAATTGTGAGGAGTTCCATTGGCTACTGATTGCTCTTGAAGTTAAGCATGTACAAAGGGTTTGGGCTTTAATTGCTTAAACATGAAACCTTTTCACTAACTTCACTGGGCATAGACTCAGGTCTTATGTGCTTAATTTTAGGCACTCAATTTGGAAATTTTGTCTGAGAATGTAAGCCAAAAAAGACTCCTTTCTCCCACAATATAAGCAAAAGTTAAAAATGGAGACTTAAAATAGAATTTATCTTTGTAACTTAATCATGATTTTCTTTCTGTGATTCTAGGCGTGTGTGTAAACTGTAAATTTTGATTCTTAACTATAATATGTAAGTTTTGTGTGTAAATATTTAAACGCGTTAGCTAGTTTTTTGAGCTGCAATTTGAGCCTCTATTTAATTTACAAACATTTTAGATCAAGTTCACTATGTTTCAGTCTATTTTTTACAAATGTTAATTAAAGTATGTGACCTTTATTTGGGAATACATTTTCTGATGATTAGCCAGAGTTTTCAGCTTGTTACACTGCAAACACAGTCACAAATGCTGTGAAATTATGCATACAATTTGAAAGAGCTAGGGGCTAATGTTGGAAGACATGTTGCAACAAGCTTTTATAGCATTGTAAAGATTAAAGAACTTGGGGGGAGAGAGAAAAAACAATATACATGCATTTCTGTCACAGTAAGTAGTTTCCTGGATTCTCCGTAAGATAGAATGTCTTGGCAGCACTAGTATTTTAAATGTTTACAAAAACTGTCACACTAATCATTTTTGTACTTTCACTGATAAACAAAGATTTTGTTCACTGATGCTTTATGTTTAAGGCATTAGTTAAGTATGTATCCCTTTTTAATTCTTTTGAAAAGCAATGTTCTGTTTCAGCGTGAAGTTCATTAATATTAATAAAGGCATCTGTAGTTATCATTCCTTGTTTCTAAGACACCAGTGTTGTAGAAATGGATGCTGGCCTTTGGGGTAATGCTTTCAATCATTTATCTGTGTGCTGGCTAGTAGAATTTCAAAAGCTCTGCTTAAAAATATTCAACCTATTATAATGTAAGTAAAGAGTCTTAAGCAATATAGTTTTGTATTACATTTAATTATGCAAAACATGCACACAGTAAGTCAGCAACTTATTTAGGGACAGAAACTAAACAACAACACCACCCCATGCACAAAATACTAGCATTAATCTACAATTAGATATTAATGTATCTATTAGAAAAGAACGATAAAAATTATTTTGTTGGGAAAATGTCATTTTATAGTACAGTTTGCTTTGAGGATAAATGATAGGCCAGTTCCAATGTGAACATAATTCTTCATTTAAAAAAAAAAATACTTAAAAATTTATAGCTTCTGTTTTTTAGGCACATTAAAGAATGACTGTTACCACATAGTAATTTTTTTTAAAAGACTCTATTTGAAACACTTATGTTAAGAGCGTTATATTATAAAAACCTTCTTTCTTCAAGTGCTTGCTCATGTCGATTCCGTGTTAGGTATGTGTGTGTCCAGGTGCATAGCTGCCAGAGATTTTTTTCTTGGTGGTATCCAGAATCCTGTGCTCATTCTCTGCTATATGAGGCATTGTCAGACCTGTGGCCTCTTAACTCCTCTTCAGTACAGATAATAGTCACTGGAACACCTTTCTCCCTTTTGCAATTTGCAAAGGGCTCTTAGTTGTTTCCCTTTCATAGTTGTTGTTTATAGTAACCTTAAGTAGAGTTAGATAAGTAGTCAAGTTAGAATAGTCAGTCAGGGATTTTATCCTGGGATGGGGCCTGCCTCTGTGCTGGTCAGCGACCCTCAAACAAGCTGTCTGGAGGAATTGTGTTGAAGCGAGGTTATGAGACGTTATGTACACATCTGTGTATCTGGCACTCACACACCATGCATACACACACACGCGCACACACACGCACACACACACACACACAGACCAGTGTTCCCTCTAACATTTCTATCCTTGGGTGGGTTGAATTTTCTTATAGGCAATACCAATATTGAGGTAAGGTGTGGATGTGTACCACCAATACAAACAAAATCTCTCTCTCACACCCACACACCCATATGTGTGGAAGAAAATATATATTAAAACAAGGGATAGTTAACAAGGAGAAATGCTTATGCTATTTAATAGGAAATCCAATAAAAAGAAATTAACACTACCCTTGGAGTACATGTATCATCATCCTTTTTAACAATTCAAGCTTGTACACACACCAAAATGCATATTATCCACAAAGAGCTCAGCTTTAAAATGCTAATGAAATCTATGAGTCAACTAGAAATAGTATTTGCAAGAAGAGTGTGACTAATACAATATTTACTGACACTGGAAGGGGAGAAAAAGGCATTTACTAAAGCTTATACAGTTTCTCTGGGGAATGTTTAGAATCCACACCATAAAAACAGATGAAAGTTCTCCTGGTTTGAAACTTTCACCTTGTGGCTACGTCTACACTGTAGGCTTCTTGCACAAGAAGCTTTTTGTGGAAGAGATCTTCCACTAAAACTTCTTGCGCAAGAGCACGTCCACACTGCAAAAGCGCATTGGAAAAGAGATGCACTTTTGCGCACGAAAGCGTCCAGACTGCATGGACGCGCTCTCACAAGAAAGTTCTGATTGCCATTAACAGAATGGCCACCAGCGCACCTGTGCTGCTTTCAACAGGCTGTTTTTGTGCAAAAAACCCCTGCTGCCAGTCCACACATACCTTTTTGCGCAAGAGCTCTTGTGCAAAAAGGAGTTATTCCTCCTAGAAAGAGGAATACCTATTCTGCAAAAAGCCCTCTGTTCTGTCGATTCACTGTAAATTTACTTGTGCAAAAACGCACTTGAGGTGTGGACACTCCGCAGGTTTTTGTGCAAAAACTCTGTAGTGTAGATGTAGCCTGTGTGTGTCACCAACTCAAAGACTCAGCGGGATAACCATGTTAGTCTGTAACTGAAAAATCTTAAAAAATAACAAATGGTCCTGCAGCACCGTAGAAACTAACAAAACTCAAAGAGTAGAAGTTCAAGAGCAATTAACACATGGCTTCAGGGTTTGTAGACAGATATATGTTTTAAAGAACTTGCAAATAAGGTTTCATCCTACAAAACAATTAACATCATACCTACTACTTGGTACTTCTGACTCAGAAGAGCCAGAATTCTACCACATAGCAAAGATCTGGCCTTAATGCAATACAAGTAACACAGGATTTTAAAAGAATCATTAAGATCATAGTTTTAGATATCTGCGGCACTCCAAAAAATTATTTCACCTTCTTTACCTGCTCTAGGAGCTGCTGAGTTTCAAGCATATAGCAGCTTTGTTTAGGTGCTTGCTTAGCGAGACGATGCCCCTCCCCTTGCTGGTCAGCTGCCTGCGTGGCAGCTTTGAACCTCTGAGCGGTTCAGAAAACATCGTTCAGCCCTCCACCATAGCCAGGAGGGGACACCATCAGCACATGAGACACCATCAGCACAATCCTGGTTCTCAGGAGCCCTCTTTGGAGATGGAGGGGGTTCCCATTCCTGAAGACACCAGTCAGCCCATGCGCTGGAGTGCAGTACTGGCCCTGCAAAAGGTATTTAGCCAAAAGATCAAAAGCCTCTACATTGGCCATACTGAAACCTGTAGGGACTCCATATGATGCTGAGACCCAGTGGTCATTCACAGTTGCATAATTAAAATGGGATTTGCCTACATTTCAGCACTTGTTTCTGCTCTTCTTGTCATACCCTCTGCTATGCCAAATACATTTCTTTCTGGTTCTTCTCTACTTTCTACCTCATCTTCATGTCTCTCCCCCTGCTTGAGAGTGCTAAGTTATATATAAATATATATATTAGAGATTTGTGCATCTGTCTGTGAGAGCATTTGCTCAAGAACTCCTCCTAAATGGTAAGAGCCAAATTTGATCAGCAAATTTGGCATGCAGCTTTCTTTTATCCAAACTTAAAGAAAAGTCAGGGTAGGTTGTGCCAGGGAAACAGAATGTGCCTGCAATTTAATTGTATTCTATAAAATGGAAGGGGGGGGGGAGCAGAGAGAGGAGAAACGTGAGCCTCAGAGTTGTAATTTTTTGTTTCCCTGCCCCCTCTTATTTTGTCATCTTTTCCTTTATTTTTCTGATATAGGGCCATATACTGCTACTTGACTCTTACTTGGCTAAGTTCTGTATCTAACAGGACTACTTGCAGAGTAAAATACTACCCAACATGAGAGAGGGTGGCAGGCTCTTACAGTATCTGCAATATTTTCATGGCATGCATTATCTTGTTTTTTGGAAAAACTCCATGCAAATTTGTCTATATAATTACCAATTATGTATAGGAGAGGGAAGATGGAGGGGAGAGTGAAGAAACAAAAATAAAGAAAAATTCTTGAAGGAAAATGACAAATAAGAAATATATTATTAAGTCAGGGTCTCTTGGGGTGCCAGGTTAAACTGCTATATTAGTAACAGGGGAGGGGAGTAGGTACCTCCAGCAAGGATAGGAGCCTGCTGTGGTGAGCCATATTCACAGATAATGTCTGTAAGCTTTCTAATGCTTATTGCATAGAGATAGATTTCCCTGGTGGAACATTTAGTTCTGACAACACACAAGGAGTTTAATGTGAATATATTTATGCATTGTGGCAAAGCTCCATTTGTGCCCCATGGGTCCTGCACTTCTGGCAGACAATGTTTGCCTCAGAGGCTTGCTGTGACTCGCCACATAGCCTCTTTCTCTTTACTAGAGGCAGGGATCACAGCCTACTGAGCCATACTCATCACAGGCTAGTTCTCCATTTGTGGTAAAAAACCCTACGTAGTCCTGGTCTTCCCTCTTGGGGGGAGACTCTGTAGTAGTGTGGGGAGGGTTGGGGGGAAACCCAGGGACTGCCCACTACTCCGGGTTCTGGCCCAGGGACCCTAAGGCAGCGGCAACCCTAAGGCAGCGGCAATAGGATTTCTTTTAGTCCCTATCTGGCAGCTTTTTCCCTGGGCCACTTCCCCAAATAATTCCTTCAAGTGCCTTTCCTCTGGTACTTGGGCAAGTCAGTCCTGCACTTCCACAGCACCCTGCCTTGCTTGTAGTCCTCAGTTCATACACACAGTTGACCTTCTCCTACTTGGATCTTGAGCTCCTCTGCCTTCTCTGCAGGGAGGCTCCAGGAGGCCTTAATGGGCTGCAGGTGCTCTGATTAGCCTGGAGCTTCCAGCTTGCTCTTCATTGGTCCCAGGTGCCTGCCTAATTATACTGCATAGGCTTGGCCCTGTTTACTCAGAGAAGAGAAAACTGCTTTACCCAGGCCCCAGCATGTTGTCCCTCCATTAGTGTGCAGCAGCCAGCTGATCTGGGTCTGTCACAGTGTATAGATATATTGCAATTAGTTTTCTCTTTTTTCTTCATTACTAGCAGACTTACCTGGCATGGCCCAGATCCTTCAGTGAAGGGGGCTAGTGGTGTGGGGGTGCAGGACTCAGGGCAGGGCTTTGGAGATGTGTGGGGGGTGTGCAGGAGGCTTGGGGTGGGGAGGTTGTGAGGGGTGAGGAGGGGCTATGGGCAGGAGATCACATCCTGCATTTGCCTTTTCTGTCCCTCCAGATCCCCCTGGCCACCAGGGGCGTTTTCAGTCCCCCCAGCACCTTCCCCGTGGCCATCAGGGTTTTTTTTTCTCCCCTCCTATTGCCTGGCCTTGCTTTAAGTTAGGAGAAGAGGAAGCCACATACCAAATTTGGTGGATCCTAGCTCTTACCGTGTAGGAGTTCTTGAACAAACAGACTCACAGACAGACATGCAGAGTATTTTTGAATACAAATCTAAAGTATTTTTAGAACTGTATTCAATTAACAGTAATTCTGTGACATTCATAAACTGTTTAATTTTGCCTACTGAACTGACAACCTTCAGCAGTGTTTTTAATCCTCAGATAAACTGGTGATCCCTATTGTTTTTTTTCTCTCTCCGTCTCTTATTCAGAAAAACCAAACATGTACCAGTTGTAACTGTGCACTGTAAAACTAAAAATTTTTAGACAAAATATGTATAGGAACTTTTTGACTAAGAAAAATACTGTGCTTCTGTTTTACATCAGCCTACTTGAGGTTTTCTTCCATTCCTTCATTGCTTGTCTGGCTTTCTTTTAAAATGAAATAAATAAATAAACATGTACAAAAATATGTTCACATACACTGGTAAGTAAGACTTCAGCTTCTGTTGCTTCCATTGGTATACTGTCCCATGCCCATGTATATTAATTATCCCCATGTGAAGAAAATTCTCCAGAATGCGCACACATCTCCAAAATGAAAGATTGGTTATTGAAGTGGCTGTGGACAGAGAAAATATAAGCTAAATTCTCAGCATGGTGCCCTGGGTCATAACTTCCATGTTTGTACTGTTTTTTTTTTTTTTTTTAAAGTGTTGTATCTTTTTGTGTTATCTGAAAAAGGCAGATTTACTGAAACTGCATGGCCAAATATCAGGTTTGGAAGGTGGAAGAAGTGTCACTTGTGGAGTTTAGTCCTTGAGAGATGACACATGAGAGAGACTGTGTTGCACAGGAGAGCGGTGGTTTGTTTGAACATGAGATCTGGGGACCATTTAATTCAGTAGATATGGTGTATGGAGTTGCTGGCTGATAAGAGTCCTGCATGTACTGGTTTTAGACATAGACCTGTTTTGGAGGCCTGTAAAAAAGTGTAGGACATCACATAGCAGTGTGTTGAACAGCCAAGTGTAGGTGTTTCTATGGAAAGTAAAGATGACTAAAGACACCTTTCATTCTCTGTAGTTGCTTCTCTGAAGCCTCCTATTATTCAGGAGGGAAATGAAGTATTTGCAGATGGAGGATTCTAAGACTAGTTGCTGCACTCCCGTCAGACCCAAATTACACCTGTACTCCAGCGCACCGGAATAAATATTTGAGTTCATTTAAAATTTTTATTTGTCTATTTTCATATAGGAACAAAGGGACAAATTGTCTTGGTTGGGACACTCCTTCTAATAGATACAAAGGAGACCGAGCATTCGTTCTTCATGCCCCATAGAGGTCCATCCAGGGGATGCGATTACCATTCTGACATATAGTTAAGCTGTGGTGATGGGGGATTTGATCCTTTGAAATAGCTAAATATATAATGGCCATTTGAAATGTTTTGCAACATGTCTTCAAGATCGAAAAATGATGCATCCAGATAAAATTCTAGTGAGTGCTGAGTCTGTGATTATGCTTATATTTATACCAGTGTTATAGTGGTGTCCAAGGAGGTCTTGGAAACTGTTTAAATTATCAAGAAGTATCTGTGGTGGTTTTTCTGAAATGTTTCCAGGTTCACTGTTTCCAGGATCATTTAGACAATAGAAACTTCATGGTCTCAAGGTCTGAATGGAGAACATTGTGTGAAGAGGAAGCATTTAATTACATTTGTTAAGCAGTGTGGGTGAAAGGAGAGCCTAGACAGAAGGATCTGGGCTCCATGTTAATTGCAGTGGAATCTAGATGTCTGTCACAGAAAGCTGTGACAGTGTTTGTGAGAATTATTTAAACTAGGCACTGGGGGGAAATCGACAGGCACTGAGGAAAAACTCAAGTCAGACAACAATGTCTGCTGGGTATTTCATTAAAACAAATGAATCTCTGTTTAGCTGACATAAATGCCTGAAAAATAACAAGGTGTCAGATAAAGAAGATAAATATAGGCAAAGGTCAAAATGAAAAACTGTGTACCCATGTGAGGTGAATAAGGAAGTGATGATGTATATTATTTGCATTGCAGTATACTACATTACTCAATCAGGGCCACATTGTCCTAGATGCTGTATAAACAATTAAAAAAAGACAGTCACTGCATCAAGGAGCTCATAATTTAGAATTATGTTAAGAAAGAGCCAAGAGAAAGAGATGAAATGGTGCAAGAAAAAGAGCTTTAACAGCAAAAACTTTGAAGTATGTAAACTAGAATACCTGGTAATGGAATACAACCGTGGCAGTAGTGATAATTACTTTTATTACCATAATGCCTAGTGACCTTAGTCATGGTGCTATGCAAACAGAAAGTCGTTGCACCAAAGAGTTTATAATTTAAGTGACAAATGACAACAGGCTAGTGGTATTGAGTATTTAATGTGAAGGAGGTGGGAGGCGATTAAATCTAATAAAGCACTACTGCTAAGTGACCTACTTGCATATAAACAGGTCATATCTCAAAACAGAAGAGTATTTAGAAAAGTAATTCATCAGTACCTTTGTCTGATTTTTTTTTGGGGGGGGACACAAGGTAGTTCTAGGGTCCAAAATAGAAGAGGTGGACATGATTTGTTTCAAGATAGTTGCAATTGAACCACTAAGTGAGACCACAGTATAAATTAAGTTAAATCACTGTATGGGAAGGATCATTCCAAAGTTAGTGCTTACATTTTAAATGAAGCCAATCAAAAAATGAAAGGATTAAAATTTTTACTCAGCATGGAGGCTAACTATGGAACCATATCACAATCAAATGTGCCTTTGAATGGTGTATACCTCAGAGTTAGTGCTTTCTAATACGACAGTGAAGTTTCAGAAGAGGTAGTGCTGAACAGCAGCCAGGCACCAGGGCTACCTGGTGGTATTCTATAAAAATTCTGAAGGAATTTTGGAATGAAGTGGTTGAGCTGCTAACAACAATATACATTCACTCATTAAAATCAATTGTTGAAACAGGTGACTTGTGGGTAACAATTGTACCTGTCTTTTATATATTTAAAGAGAGGTATTCTTGATCATTCTGGGAATTACAGGTCAGTGTGCCTTGTGTTACTGCTAGATAAATGATCTGAACTAATAGCTAATTAGAGAGTTATAAAACACCTAGTGGAAGGTAATGTTAGAGACATACTAAAATTTTCCTTTCCAATCTACTAGAACTTTTTGAGTGTTTCAGCAGAATATTTGATACAGGATTACCAACAGATATAATGTTGTGGGAATGTGTTTTTTTAAATAGGATACTCAGTAGTTTATACCCATTTATCAAAATGCACATTACCCTAAGTAATATGTCTCCAAAAATATTTAACAAATCTTTGAAAGTTTTGGGCTGTAGTAACAAATACCAAATTTGGACTACTCAACACTTGTGTTAATTTTTTTTGGAGGGGGGGGTTATTTATATAAGGCCTGATTTGCAGGTCCTTCTATTGAAGAAAAATGGGTGTTTGTTTGAGTGAAGACTGCAGAATTCAGCCATATATATAAAGGATAGACATGGTAGTGTTGTCAGTTTTGTCATGCAGGCCTATGGTCTCTGCAGCACTATCTAAAAGAAATAGAAAAACATTCTATTGCTAAAATAATTACAGTGATAAATGCAATATCATTTTACCATCTTTTATATTTAAAATCTTTTATTAGGATTGTTAATGTTTCCAGATAATATCTATATAGGAAATGAATGGCAATACAAGGGCTACTACATGTAAAACTACACAACAGTTCTTAAAAAAAAAAATGCAAAAAGATTTTTAAAAACTTTCTGTAAGCATGACGGTTGGGCTTCACATGGTTAGCATCTGTTTTTGATAGTACAATTTCAAGTGTTGTTTTTTCCCCTTAGGACATTTATTCAGAACAGCTGGGGATCAACCGTGTAACCTGTCCACAGTGCCGAGTGCCTTCCCAATGGTCAGCCACCCAATCTTTGGTCTACATACAGCCAGCTCAGGGCATTCAGAGTTTGGTGGCTTGGGAACACTTGGTATTCCCACAGCCTTAGCAGCACATCCCCAACTAGCACCTTTTCCAGGTAAACAAATGTTACAAAGAATATTCAACCTTCTCTAGAAGAAACAATGAACTGTCCTAATTCTAATAGTCAGTGATTTATTTTACCTCAACAAGCAAAGTAGAAAAGGTTCAATTTTCCTGTGTCAAACACATTAAGCTCTAGGGCTGGGCAATGTCCAGGAGATTCCTGATTGTAATTTATATTGTGAGGAAAGAAAACACTGCAGATTGGCTCAGATTCTAGCAAATAGCCCCTCAAGAGTGATCCTCTAAGAACCATTGTAATGTGTAACCAAAGTAGTAGTGTTCTTGCTAGTAGTGAGATTTAACTAAAAAGACACCTCCTCCCCACCAGGACTCCAGCTCCTTCCGGGACTCCAGCTGATCCCAGGCTCCATGCAGCGCTGCCCCGTTGAAACACCGCCATGATTAATCGCAATTAAAATTTTTAATTGTTGACAGCCCTAATAAGAACCATGATTTTTTTTCCTTCACTTTTTGATCAAGGGCAATGAGTACATTTTTCAGAAATACTTTACTGATTTAGGATGCCTATGTGTCATTAAAAGTCATTGGGACTTAGGATCTTAAGTGCTTCTCACTTTTTTTTTAAATGCACCTTAGAGCCTATGTTCTGCAGCTACTTTTGAAAATTTTACACCTGGAGAATAGATACCTATAAATTGTCAAGTTTTAACTACTCAAGGTTCCAAAGTATGGAACTATTAAAGACACTGCTTTAGGGTAATGATTATTATTGCTCTCCTTTAATAATTGTTGTTACTGATAGCTAATTTTTATTTGTGGAGTCAAATTGTAAAATCTGTACAACAAGCTCTAATAAGCCCCATTCTAAACCTAATTGCAGAATTCTGTGGAAGGCGGTTGTTTGTGCATATAGATTATGTGCACCAGTAACATCTGACTTCCAGCTAAAGAAATAAAATATTTTTCTAGTATTTTTGCACATCCTAATTCTGTTAGCATTTAGAACCCTCTAAATCCTCTCTTTGAGGAAACAAAACCTTATGTTTTAATACATATCAAACATTCTACGGAAGTGTGGGTTTCAAAATTTGTCTCCTGATAAGTGAAGTGTTTTCCTAGCTCAATCTTCTGTAGATTGCAACAAAAGATTTTCTAATGAGAAAAGGATTCTCTTTTCTATGATCGGGACCTTGATAAAGACTGCATTTAAAAAAAAAAATCAAATTTGGTGGAATAGACTTCTACCTGCAAAATTCAAGTTGGCTTACTCATCATCTTCTGATTAAAAACTCTGAGCAAACCTTGTAGCTAGTTGTCTTGTAATCTTTTACTTTGTTTGCCAAAATGACCTTGTTATTTTTTGAAATCATATCAATAAAATAGAAGTAGTCATTAGGTAATGGTCCGCACCTAGGCAGAGGCAAGGTATTTAGAGGAAATGCATGTTGAGGTGAAGTTAAAAAGTTAAGTTTTATATTCAAAGCAGGAGATGCTGATCCTGGGACATAATTCTGTTTCAGTGATTTTTCTATGTTATGCTGAATGATTCAGACAGTTGTAATTTTATCTACTGGTGCAGTGGGATGACAGTTGTTTACTGTAAGCCTTATTATGAGAGATGTTGAACATCCACATTTACCACAGATGTTGGTCCTGTGTGTTTAAGAAACTTGTTTGTTTTACTTCAGTGAGAGTTCTTTTCCTTGGCATCCCTTAGGATCAGGCCCTAAATTATTACTTATCTACTTTTCAGTGATGGTCTTGGAAAAGAGACCTCTTGGGTGCTTCAGTTAACCTAGAAGCATCTTGTATATAAAGGTACAGTTTTTGCTGACTAAGATTGTGCATAGAGAGAGATTTAATTTTATGCTTTCTCAGAGAATTGTGTTTTGCTGTCTGGCTAAGACTGTGTTGGAGTTCATTCATCCCATTGGTATAATATCAGACACTATTGACAGTTTACATAATTGCAAATAACTATATAACTATAACTTCAGAGGAGTAGCCGAGTTAGTCTGTAACAGGAAAAATTTAAAAACAACAAATAGTCTCGTAGCACTTTAAAGACTTAACAAAACATGTAGATGGTATCACGAGCTTTCGTGGGTCATCTGAAGAAGTGGGCTGTGCCCATGAAAGCTCATGATACCATCTACATATTTTGTTAGTCTTTAAAGTGCTACCAGACTCTTTGTTTTTATATAACTATACATAGACATTCTTTGTTATTTGAGTCTTTGAAGATGGCCCTTCACGCCAGGGACAAGGAATTTGCTTGGTTGGTATCTGTGTTCTTCCATCCTTTGTGTTGCCCACATACCATTCTTTGTCTGTTCCCTTCTTAGCACACCATAATATGTTCTTTTTCTCAGGTGATCTCCACATCTTGATACATCTCACATATTCTTACCTTTTCCTAAGCAGTAATTACCTTCTTCCACTACATTTTACAGTGAATTCATTGCTCTGTTTGTTTTGTTTACATGTGACACATTGAGTGATACTGTGGCAGGGTAAAAGCTCAATCTGTTTGTCATTGGCATTATTCACAATCCATTTTTCATAACCATTAATAGGATCAGCCAATGAATGTAAATCCTGATACATAATCTAACCTTCCTTTCCAAATGCTCTTTTTGAATATTAATTCTAAATGACTGTTTAACAGATAAAAGACTAAAATTTTATTCTTAATTTACACTGGTGTAAATCTGGTGTAACTTTAGAGAGAGAAATTGATCAGTGTAAATAACAGCAGAATTTCCCTCCTGTTGATACAGTTTCCATCTTCATACTCTATTGAACTTTGGTATCATCTCTTTTTAAAAATGAAGGATTGCTGTGGAGCAGAGCAATGGATTCTGTAGGTTCTCAACTTGATCCCATGGAACTTACTCAAAGCTGATGCTTTTTGAAAGGATGCCTGTTGTTCTTCTAAAGTATATTTGATTTTGTTTTTTAAAAAGCATAATTGTACACAGGAACTCTTAAAGGAGCAATTTCCAGGAGTAGGATACTAATTAAAAAAATGATATGAGTCAGATAGAAAAGATCTATGTATTGTCTAATCTAGCCTGTTACCTGTGCAAATTGTTCCCTACTGTATATTTTCTAGTGTTCTATTAGTCTATACTTTTAATCATACTTTAATAGGAATTCCATTATTTCCCTTGGAAACTTACTCTATATAATCTTATGGCCCAGTTGGCCTGATCAGCAACATTGAGAGGCTATTTATTTTTTTAAATAAAATAGCATAATACGTTACGATGATTTCCTTCCTTCCTGTCAATCAACCCAACCAAAAAAACATCTACCATCATTTAAAAAAAAATAGTGTAGCAAACCAAGAAGGGAACTTTAAATTCACTGTCGCTTTTAGAAGTTACAAAATTTTATGTAGCAGTAAATACATGTTTAACTTCTTTGTATTATTAAATTCAAACTTGTTTTGTATCTATGCCATATTTGCTTTTACAGTTCTTATTTCTGACTCTCTCTTGTTTTAGATAGTAAAAGATCATGATTACCCTAGGGATTTTTTTTAAGCAAAGTTTCTACAAGGTCTTCCCTTGCCAAAACATGAACCAGTAGTTTTACTTCTTTTTAAGCAAAGGAGCTTTTTCTTTTAACAGTTTTATTCCTTTAGAAATGATGTGAAAGTTCTTATCTGAATTATGCTGTGAGTTTTGTGTTCATTCTAGCAACTGTTTTCAAGTTGGCTTCCCTG
The DNA here is from genome assembly GCA_019425775.1 of Rafetus swinhoei. Lineage (NCBI taxonomy): Eukaryota > Metazoa > Chordata > Testudines > Trionychidae > Rafetus > Rafetus swinhoei. The sequence continues at coordinate 34,080,964 of CM033439.1, read as the reverse complement.
GTACATCAGCAGCTATTGCAAATTAAGGTTCTGATACTGAAAAACGCATCTTTTGGGCAGATCTGTATGCTATCATGGATCTTTTTACAAGTTCTGGCATCAGTATTAATGGGCAGTGTATTGTGGCCACGTTGCTTACCTCACTACTAGTCTTTGCAGCAGAGATGGCTGTGTGTTTGAGGTGCCATATGTACAGTATATTTGTAGTGTTGTGGCTGTGTTGATCCCAGGATATTAGAGGAAGTAATGTCTCTTATTGGACTAGTTTGAATACAGTGTAAGCTAAAGTTTGTTTTTCTCACCAACAGAAGTTGTTCAATAAAAGATATTACTTCACCCACCTTGTCTTTTATGTACAATAATTAGTATATAGTATTTTGAGGACTTTCCAGGTGAAAAATGTATAAAAATTCTGAAAAGTTGCTGTACTAGTAATCAAAATTATTGAATTTTAAAGGGAGCGTGTCAAATGGTCATTTATTTGATCTGCCTGAAAAAAAGATTTCATTAATTATTCAAGACTGAAACTGGTTTCCTGTTTTGTCAGTAAAACAACAATTTTAAATTATCAGCTTATTTCAACGTTTTCAAAGCAAGGTCTCAGGCCTTTTTATGTTGTATAGAAGTGCAGGACTGGCATAAATGAGCTGTGACAGCCCTGTTTCTGGCTGTGGGAGGATCCCCTCTTTTGCACACTTTGTAAAAACATAGAAGATTGCCCTTTGAGAACCCCTTTTTTTTTTTCAAGTGCTAGTGTCAGAGGCAAACTGAGGTAGGGCTGGGGGTGTGAGGGTCATGTCTGGGGCAGAATTGTAATGTGTCATTGGGCAGCCCGAGATTGTCTCAACTTGGAGAGGTCCCTGGGGATATTAAAAGTTACAACAGAGAACCCAAAGTGGATCAAAATTGGGAGGGTGCAAAGCTGACCATAAAGGCACTTTAGTACCTTGTCTCCCTGGCCTGGGAGTTCTGGGCTGCCCCTCATTCTCAGCCTTGACATAGCAGATGATAAGCAAGAATAAATTATCTGTATTTGTCCATGTTCTCAACAGCAGTACAGTAATTCCTGTGTGATCACCAAAGTATTGCAACTTATGTTGATTATTTTCAAAATGAAAATATATACAAAATTAGTGTAATTTTCAGAAACTCTTAAATAACTTGAGTGCAAGTCCCAGGGAAAGTTAGTGATGCTTGTATTTCTGTGTCACTCGTGCATTTCTGAATAATCCTCTCCTCTCCCCTCAACTTGAAAATGAGCAGAATTTATTTTGTGGGTCTGCTGTAAATTGCACACAGACACTTCATTTAGATGAGTATTTTAAAAAATGAGTGGGATAATTAATGTTTGGATTTTTTTCTTTTTTATTCTTTTTCTTCGAGGTACAGAATGGTGGCGAACAGATGTGCACACTCGTACAGGGGCAGCTTTTTTCCCACCTCTTCTGGGAATTCCACCAGTATTTGCTCCTCCTGCCCAGAATCATGATTCCACTTCATTCCATTCAAGAACTACAGGAAAAAATAGTCGAGGTGGTTTAGAAAAAGGTAACAGCTGAAGTTCTAACGTGAATAAAACAAGCCTGTGCCTATGCCATCTGTTTCTGGGAGTGTGCATGAGTTTGACTTGGACTTATCATTATCTTCCTTGCTATATCTAAAAATGTAATCTGAGTTTAGTTTGGCATTGAGTCATCAGGCATCAAAGTGTAGGCATTCAATCATTGAATACCACTTCTAGGAAATATAATTTTTCTAAGATTATATATCTAGGCCATTGCATACCAAATACAGGGGGTTCCCGTTATAAGTCCAGGTTACGTTCCTAAATAATGCTACTTATAGCGAAACGACTTATAAAGGGGAATTAACACCCGTAAGGAATAATGTAATTAGCTTGAGATAGTTCCCAACACATACAGAGCCAGGCACTCCCATCCTCCCCCTTCCCCCCGGCTCTAACCTAATGCCTGGGTCCCGGAGCCACCACTGTTACTGCCACTCACTGCTCCCTCCAGGTGTGTACACTGAGCAGCCCGGCCGTGAGTATGCACTGGGGTGCTGTGTGCAGAGCGGCCCGGCCGTGAGCAGCACCAGCAGGAGCCGCATTTTTTTTATTAAACTCTCCAGGCCTATGTTTCTGGCTTTTGGTCCCTTGAAAAATGACGTAAGTGCGGATCTGTGCGACGTATAATGATTTTAGTTTCCTTAATTAATTGATGACATATATGCGAAAGAATGAATATCGAGGCAACTTATAATGGGGACCGACTGTATGTGTAGCAGATTTGTTTATAAAGAAGATGGTTGATATGTAAATCCATATGCAGTCACTTCTAGTGAATATTGTTCCACTACATGGTCAAAGTTGGGGGCTGACTGTAGGAGACTGTTTAGGATGTTCCCAGTTCCAGGACAGCAACATGCAGAGAAAGGCAGGATGGAGTTAGCGGATAACTTTACAAATGTTCCTGTTTTTCATCATAGTTCCCCAAGAGATTTGGGAGGTTGTAGTGAGAGAGTATCTTTCCCCCTGCACTCACCCACATCTCGTGACTCATTAAGCACTAGGGATGTAAAATTTCAATTATTTAGCTAATCAAATAGTCGATGCAATTTGCATCAACTATTAAATTAGTTGATAAGGACGCCTCCGCCTTTGAAGTGTAGCAAAGCTCCAGGGCTGTTGCTACACTTCACAGGCAAAAGCGCTGCAGGGAGCACGGGACCAGCAGGGGGACTCAAGCAGTCCCCCGCTGGCCCAGTGCTCCCCACAGTGTTTCAAAGTGGCAGAGCCGCATAGAGCCGGGGTCAGTTGGGGACTCTGACCCCAGGCTCCATGTGGCGCTGCTGCTTTGAAACGCCGCGGAGAGCCCAGTGTCAGGCTCCATGCGGTGCTTCAAAGCAGCAGTGCTGCATGGAGCCCGGGGTCTGGCCCCAGGCTCCACATCATGCTGCTGCTTTGAAACACCCCCTATTCTTCCCCACCCCCTTTCTGCCTCTTTCTGATAGAGGCAGCAAGTGGGGGTGGGAGGGGGGGAAGCGACTAGTCAACTACCCTGTTGATTATCCAATAAGCATTTGCTTATTGGATAGTCGTCTAGTTGTTCAGATCCCTATTAAGCACAAGTATTTGGGCCAGGTGCCGAGATCAGAACTTGTGCCTTAGTCAAGCAAGCCTCTAAGTGCCAGATCTTTAAAACAAATGATGGTGCAGCATTTGAACATGACCTTCAGATTTCTCACAGCAGTCATCCCAAATTCATACCAGTAAAACCTTTATTCTGTGCCATCAGATATTCTTTGTATATATAGTATAAATATAAGTATGTACCGTTGTAGGCTTTTAAATGAGATCTTGAATTGTCAGGAAATTTTTAGCATCCCCTTTCATGCTCCAAGTTGGTGTGCTCAAGATTCTAGAGCCCCATAATGTGAAACTTGTGTGTGTCAAAGGTTACCTTTTGAATACTTAGTTTTTTAAACCTAATTAATAAAACTAAAGTTTGTTATTTCAAATGAAATGCTTCCAAGTTTCTCACTTTTTCTTCATTGATATCTCTCCACTCCCCAACAGGTCTTGTACAATAGCAAGCTGTGTATGCAGCTTCCTATGCACACTTGTCTCTTTGCCTTTAAGATATGAAGGGATTCCTCCTAACAGGCTTAACACAATGTATGTTTGTAAGCTCTTTATTTTTCAACAGAGTGAAACTTATCTTTTCTGACTAAAATGAGTTTATTGTTGAAAATAGACAGTTCTTGATTTCTAACAAATTGTTCAAGTTATTATTCTGTGTCTATTGCTATTGTCATGTGTTCCTTAATAACTGTCCCCCTTCAAACCCCCCGGCCCCAGTATATTAGAAGATAAGTCTTTATCTGCAGGTTCTGACCTGTTGCTACAAGTACCATAAGATAGGCTAATATGACTATAACTCACCATAGATGTGACTTCTTGATGTCTGTCTTTTTTTGAAGGTGTGAATGGATCAGTAAATGGGAACAGTACATCAGTATCTGGGGTCAATACATCTGTATTGCTCACTACCACTGCAAGCCCTGCAGGACAAGCAAAGGCTATAACCTCAGGAGGGGGAACTCGCAAATGTAACCAGGAACAAAACAAAAACCAGCTTTTGGATAGCAGAGCTGACAAAATCAAAGATAAGGTAAATAACCTAAGAAAGCTTTATGATTCACAGCTGAAGGTATAAGATTATAGTATTGGCCTTTAAAACGCCATTGTCTGCAATTAAGATTTTATGTTATCAAGTGTTTTATCCCTTTTGACAGTGTCTTGGGATTTCCTTTTTCATTAATGCGCGATCTCTCAGCCTGTACCAGTTGAGTATGCCCATTAAGTAAAAGTCAGCATTAGAGGTTCCACTAACCTGAATAGATTAGTCATACTTGGTTCCTCGTGGGAAGGTAACATTGAATTTCATAGAAAAAGAACATTTTGGCACTTGGAAAAAGATTCACATATCTTCCATTCCCTCTTAGCTAGGAAATCCCGCATAGGAAGTACTATTAATGGCTACAATTCAGAAAAGTACATGAGCACATGCCTAGTGTTTTAAGCATCAGTAGTTCCAGTGAAGTAGAACTACTCATGTGCTTACTTTGTACTTTGTGCTTTGCTTCCCTGAGTCCAATTACTTATTTCCAAGCAATAGAAACTGGGGGCTAGACCTCAGTCTCCTTATGGTTAGAAAGGAAGGCACTTGGACAGTACTCCAGCTGCCAATAACCAAATTAAATGTCAAAGGATGGAAGTGCTTTAATTTCTGATACTTTTTGTGAGAGTCTCTTGATACATAGCCTTCTTGCTTCTTCCCATTGCAATGGTCTATATGGTCATTGTTTCCAAATGCTCTAAGTGAATGAATTAAATGTGACTATCAATCAGAATTTTTGAAGTAGATTTGATGTTTATATCCAGAGATTTACCTAAGATATTCACAGTTAATCCCAAAAATGTTAGAGTTTTTTAAATAAAATAGAGTTTGTTGTTTCAGACTACATTCTCAAGCATTCATGTTTTTAATTTTATTTTTTGTGTGCCTTGGGACATGCAAAACATCTACAAATTTAAGAATTTTTTTTTGGTGTTTTCAGATACAAGCTTGGATAACTTTCTCTCTCTCATCTTGATGCTAAGCTCATTTGGGGAGTCTTTTTACAAAATCTGTCTCACCAAAAGAATAGGTTATGTTTTACCTCAGAATAGTGTTTGAATGTGTATCCACTAACAACTTTCAAATGTATTAGAATGTTCTGCTATACAGGTTGGAATCTTATTATGCTTTTTAGAAAACCCAGAATTATTCATTAAATTTAGAAATGGAGAAGTTGAAGAATAATTTCCTATCAGTTCATAAGATTTGCATGCAAATGTGGGCACATTTCTGCCTAATTCACAAGTAAGGAATTTCCCAGAACACAGTATTTGTTAATACTCTGTTTACTTACTCCAAGTGTTTGCTTGCTTCTTACTGCCATTAAGCACAGTGCTGAAGGTATTTTATCTGTAACTACCTCCATATTACTTTTCCTGCAGAATAGTTTATGGCATAACCATGACATAGTACAAATAATTCAAGTTTCATTTTTGAACCTATGCCTCAATCTCTAAACTATGTTGGATAAGCTGATTATTGGCTTTGGATTTTAGTCTGTAGAAATAATTCTTATTTTCACTGTCCTGCCTACGCTTTTCTTTGTGTTCTCAGTTTCATTTCCTTTCACTCCAAGTTCTACATCTTGGGTTTATTTTGTTCTCTTACTGCTCTTGGTTGCCACTTCTCATTCCTTTTGTTTCAGTTCATTAAGGATCACTTGGCATTTAGTTCAAGATAGTTTATCATGTAGCCCACTTCCAAAATTTGACTCAGTTGTGTTTTCATTATTGCATCTAAAGCTGAGTAAATTACAAAATTACAGCTTTTGTCTGTGAAAATGTTTTTTGTTGTCTTTCCCATGTAATGTTAATCATGATCTCTTATGTAAATGATTTCTTTACATCAGACCTTCCTAATTCTGCCTCAGTGTTCTTCATCATGAGCTGTTCTCCACAGATCTATATATGGATCACAAATACCATGGACCTGACAGCTCTATAAATCAAAGATTTCAATTGGATTTCAAGACATGAGTGTTAAGAGGTACAGAAGGTTGTAAACAAGAACTCAGCAGTCCCCTCTTCTGTTATATTTTTTTCCTCATATGTTTCTGAATCTGGAGCCATTGTCACTTCTATGTCACTCTGCTAGTTTTTAATCAAGTCTCTTCATGGCGTTTCTTTTCTCTGTGTGATATTGACCTCCTTCATAAAGCACTTTGGGATTATAAAGATGTAAAATGCTATGTAAGACCTAGGTAGTATTATTGTATCCAAAGCATTGGTAGTTTTAGATAATATATATAATATATTATGATCATGATTCTGCAAAACTTCCTTACAGTATAGGAAGTTTTGCAGAATCATGATCATAATGGTCCTGATCTTGTGGTCCTTGCTCCTTTGGACCTAGTGTTACTACTCGCAAGAATAATACTCCACCTGGCTATCTTTTGTGCCTAATGAACTGCATATTTAATAAATATATGACATCACTTACAGGATTAAGGTTTGTATTTGGCGTTTAGAAACTCCAGAGTTGAGTTGAACTGAAGTTAAAAACAGAGGAAGAGATGAGGGTGGGATTTTGAGTGATCTCCTGGGCCCCATAGAAGATCATTGGAGGAAACAAGTGGGCAAAAATAAAGACTGAGTGAAGGTTTGATGCTGAGGAATACGTCACTATTTTTGGTGCTGGTGCCTTGCCTGAATATCTGTAAATGTAACATTTGTTAAATAAGGAAGTTAAGATAATACTTGAGAGATTGAAGTAAATGTATCTATTAAGCTAATGAAAACATATCAGCTTTGTAAGGGTGATGATTCTCTGTATCGTCCTGTTAAAAATATGCTCTATGCTGTGACCATCTTAAACTATTACTAACTCCAGTCCTGATCTATTCTTGAAGTAAATAATGCTGTGAATTTTTCAGACATAAGTTTAGTCAACTTCAGTATTTTGTTGCTTTTCTTGGAAATGCTGTTTCTTATTTTTTGTGCTTTGAAACATAAGCTTCAATTTAATTTATAACATTGTCTATATTGCTTTCTAATTTTTCTTACTGTCTATGAGACTGTACTGCTTATTCATCTTTTTTAAAACAACTTATTATTTACCCATATCTGTTATTGGCTTTCCGAACCTTGTTGTTTTTAATTTTTAGTGTAGGTTTCACATTTCTTTAACTTCATTCTCTGGTTACAGTCAATGTTCATGCTAATCTTTTCCATCCGTGAACAGAAAACATTTAATGTGCACTGAGAAATGTGTACCACAGTAGAAAAAAAAACGATCTTGGACTGCTCTGCTAATCATCTGGGGGCATTTGAGTCTCTCCTGAGCGGCTGTGCAAGCATACATCTTAAAGGGAACTGGTTTCAGTCCTCTTCTGTAACTGACATTTTAATTTAAGCATAAGTCCTTAAATAGTGTCTCTGCACTTCCTTGTTAATCTCCACTAGGGTTTTTATCTCCTAATGTGTTAACGATAGGTAACAAGGATAACATGAAGTCATTAAATTTTCATTTTTAGAGAAGTTTTCAGTTCCCTATTTTGTTGACTGTATGCCTTTGAGTACATCTACACTGAAAAAAAAAAATCTGCAGCAGCAAATCTCAGAGACTGGGTCACCATGGGACTCGTGCTGCTGGACTAAGAACAGCAATATAAATGGTTTAGTCAGGGTGGAGACTTGGTCTGAAATCCAAGTCAGTGAATTCAGGCTCTGAAACTTGTCGCTGCAGGGTTGTTTGTTTTGCATTGCAAATATTCCCTTTGTTTCTTACTAGGAATGTTAAATGGCGTTTAATCAGCTAACCAGTGGTCCGCATGCGCTGGGAGCCCGGGGGGCAGGGCCGCGCATGCGATGGGAGCCCGGGGGGCGGGGGCCGCGCATGCGCTGGGAGCCCGGGGGGCAGGGCCGCGCATGCACTGGGGGCCTCGGGGGCCGGGGCCACACATGCGCCGCATGCCTGGGGGACAGGGGCGGGGCCGCGCAAGCGCCGCGCTCCTGGGAGCGGCACTAGGCGGGCGCACATAAATGCCCTGGCGGGCGCCATGGCACCCGCAGGCACCGCATTGGAGACCCCTGAACTAGTCAATGGAATTTCCATTGACTAGTCAATTGGTTGATGTGGGGGAGGATGGACTGCAGAGCTGCAGCAGGGCCTTTTAAATGTATTAAGAGCCACCAGGTTCTTAATACATTTTAAAAGCACAAGTGCAGCAAGGCAGACAGGGCTTTTAAGCTGGCTCTTCTTTTCTCCCCTCTCTCCCCCCCAAGCACTGGCGCCTGCTCCCCCTTGCTGTCTCTCTTTGATAGAGGCAGCAAGGGTGGGGGGAAGCAACTAGTTGAGTCACTAGTTGACTATCCGATAAGCATATGCTTATCAGATAGTCAACTAGTCACTTACATCCATATTTCTTACAGGTGTATGTGCATTCTTAAAGAATTTCCTCTACTGAAAATGTATATCTTTGTTCTCTTCTATTGGTCTTGTCAGGCTGTTAAATATAAACATAACATAATGGTGATGGCAAACTAACTCTCTCAGATGATCCCTTAATGACTCATTGCTAAAGATAAAATTGTTCCTTTTCTAGTTTCCTAAACTGTAAGTCAGGGCTACTTAACTTTGGAAGGCCTGGGGGGCCACAATGATACTCACACCACATGCCGAGGGCCACAACTTAAGTGTGGTTGCGTATACATGCAAATATATATGCAAATAGCTTCTTACACACTGATGGACATGAATACAAAGATTAAGGCAAGACTACACTACACACAGGCCCCATTTAAGTCAGTTCTGCTGATATTAATAAAATGCAATATTTACCCAATTTCCACCCATATGAGAGCACTTTTAATGAGCAATGGCAGTCCAGGAATTTAACTACATATCAACAGAAGACCATTATGCTGACTATTTTTTGTTTTGGCTCCCACCCGTGGGCCGCAATCAAATGGGCCGTGGGCTGCATGTGGCCCACAGGCCGCATGTTGAGTAGCCCTTCTGTAAGTGAACACTTTCATATGACCGTGTGGTCATAGCTATATTGTTCTGCCCCAAAAGCATTAAAAGAAGTCAGTATACCTTAATTCTCTTCCCTTATAGCTTCCTTCACCTTTAACTGAGTGTAAGAAGACTGGATAGTATAAATTCAGGGCCAGATTTATCAACCTGCTATGCTGTTGCAGCAGCACAAAACATTTAAAACTGGAGAACAATCTATTTCAGGGTTCTCATGGCATTCAGGAATTTCTTGGTTGGATTGTGCAGGGCAGAACTGGCATGTACTAAGGATGTTAAATTGCGGTTAATTGACTAGTTGAATAGTCAATGGAGTTTCCATTGACTACTCGACTAGTCGATAGGCACTTCCGCACTCCTCCTTTGAAATGTACAAGAGCCCCCACTGGGCTCTTGTACATTTCAAAGGAAGAATGCAGAACTCCGCATGCAGCCTGGGGTCAGCAGGAAGTCCCGCTGACTCTGGGCTGCACGTGGGAATGCCTGTTTTGAAATGTACAAGAGTCCCCAGTGGGGGCTCCTGTGCATTTCAAAGCCATGGAGCCCGAGGTCAGCGGGGGACTCCCCAGCTGACTTCGGGTTCTCCGCAGCATTTCAGCGGAACCCGGGATCAGCTGGGGACTCTCCAGTTGACTCGGGGTTCCACACGACACTTTATGTGAAGTTCTCTGGGTCCAGGGACGGATGAGAGATTTGCAGGGCCCAGGGCAGCACAATTTCGCGGGGCCCCCCTTTGGAGGAAAAAAATAGAAAAAAGGTGTCAAATGCGCAAATTGAAGGCTATTTTCATATTAAATGTGAATTGGGTAAATTTGATAGAAACTTAATTTAGTTGGATATTTTTTATTTTAATTATATTGTAAGTCATTCTTAAACAAAATTCTGCATTAATAGTTAAAAATTTTCATTTGTATTTGTCTCCTCCCCCTCCTGCCTCACTCTCTCTTTCTCTTCTCCTCCTGCCTCACTCACTCTTTCTCTTCTCCTTCTCCCCCTCCTGCCTCACTCTCTCTTTCTCTTCTCCTCCGCCTCCTCCCCCTCCTGCCTCACTCACTCTCTTTCTCTTCTCCTCCTCCTCCTGCCTCACTCTCTCTTTCTCTTCTCCTTAGTCCTCCCCCTTGTGACTCTAACTCGCAGAGCCCAAACCTGCGCGGTGTCCTGGCTGAGCGGCGCAGAACTCAGCCGAGCACCACGGCAGGAGGCGAAGTGGGGCGGGGGCGGTGATGTACACAGCCAGGGGGCGGGACCTGGAGCCTCTGTTACGCCCTTCGCCTCCCTCACCCTGGCTGTGTACATCACCGCCCCGCTCCCCTTCGCCTCCTGCTGTGGCGCTCGGCTGAGTTCTGCACTGCTCAGCCGGGACGCCGCGCGGGAGCAAGCGGCTCAAGCGGCCGTTTGGGTCCCGTGCGGCGGCTTGGCGCAGGGCCTATTGCAGTGCGGGGCCCGAGGCAGCCGCCCCCGCTTGCCCTGCCCTGTATCCGCTGCTGCCTGGGTCCACTGGCAGCTGGTGTGACAGAGAACAACTCTGGCCTTGTGCTAGGTCAGGTTGTGGCTTGCTGGTCACAGGATTCAGAATTTGCAAAGCTGCTTAATAAACTTCCGCTATATACCTCACTCTCTAAAGCAGTGTTTCCCAATTTTATTTGGCCACGGAACCCCTAGAGTTGCCTTAAAAAAAAAAAAAAAAAAGGGCCCCTGCCGCGGTTTGTTGAGGCAAAAAAAAAAAAAAAGCCCTCGCCATGGCTCTGTCTCTTTAACAGGGGGCTGGGGCATGCCAGCTCTTTGTGGAAGCCTTGCTTTCGCTTTGCGGATCCCCAGGGTTCCCCGGAGCACCAATTGGGAAACACTGCTCTAAAGCTATAACATTCACATTTGGGCTTTTCAGCTGTATTTGATTCATGAATTTCAAATACCATGAATTTCAAGAAGGTTTTGAAACTTCTTTCTGACATCAACTCATTAAGCAGTTTTGTCTGGGTTGAAAAACTTAAAAAACAACAAATAGGCTAGTAGCACCTTAAAGACTAACAAAACATGTAGATCAGGGGTTCCCAAACTTTTTGACACGGGGACCAGTAAATCCATTCACGAGCTTTTGGAGGACCGGTAACATTCATTTGCATATTTGCATATTCAATAAGCAAATGATGAATATTCAGATATTCAGAATGGAGAGGGGTAACTAGTGGTGTCCCCCAAGGGTCAGTCCTAGGACCAATCCTGTTCAACTTATTCATAAATGATCTGGAGAAAGGGGTAAGCAGTGAGGTGGTAAAGTTTGCAGATGATACCAAACTGTTTAGGATAGTCAAGACAGAAGCAGACTGTAAGGGACTCCAAGAAGATCTCACCAAACTGAGTGATTGGGCAACAAAATGGCAAATGAAATTTAATGTGGATAAGTGTAAAGTAATGCACATCGGGAAAAATAACCCCAACTCTACGTACAGTATGATGGGGGCTAATTTGGCTACGACAAATCAGGAAAGAGATCTTGGAGTTATCGTGGACAGTTCTCTGAAAACTTCCACACAGTGTGCAGGCGGTCAAAAGGCAAATAGGATGCTAGGAATTATTAAGAAAGGGATAGAAAATAAGACCCAGAATATCTTACTGCCCCTGTATAAAACTATGGTACGCCCACATCTTGAATACTGTGTACAGATGTGGTCTCCTCACCTCAAAAAGATATTTTGGCCTTGGAAAGGGTTCAGAAAAGGGCAACTAAAATGATTAGGGGTTTGGAACAGGTCCCATATGAGGAGAGGTTAAGCGACTGGGACTTTTCAGTTTAGAAAAGAGGAGACTGAGGGGATATGATAGAGGTGTATAAAATCATGAGTGGTGTGGAGAGGGCGATAAAGAAAAGTTATTTATTAGTTCCTAAATAGAAGAACTAGAGGACCAAATGAAATTAATGGGTAGCAGGTTTAAAACTAATAAAAGAAAGTTCTTCTTCACACAGCGTGTAGTCAGCCTGTGGAACTCCTTGCCAGAGGAGGCTGTGAAGGCTAGGAATATAACAGAGTTTAAAGAGAAGCTAGATAATTTCATGGAGGTTAGGTCCATAAAGGCTATTAGCCAGGGGATAAAATGGTGTCCTTGGCCTCTGTTTGTCAGAGGCTGGAGAGGGATGGCAGGAGACAAATCGCTTGATCATTGTCTTCGGTCCACCCCCTCTGGGGCACCTGGTGCTGGCCACTGTCGGCAGACAGGATACTGGGCTAGATGGACCTTTGGTCTGACCCGGTACGGCCGTTCTTATGTTCTTATGTAAGTTGTTTCTGGTCCTCCCAAAGCCCCCAGTGCCAGCGTTAACAAAGCTTTTGATACAGTCACCCACAATATTCTTGACAGCAAGTTAAGGGAATATGGATTGGATAAATGGACTGTAAGATGGATAGAAAGCTGGCTAGATCAGGGTTTCCCAAACTTTTTACTTTAGTTGGAACCCGTTTTTTCAGTACTGTCTTTGCAGCCCAAAAATATAAGCATATAAAAAAATGAAAAATGAATAAATGTTCAGTGTTTCACCTGGCTGCATCCTCCACCCAGCCTGGGCCAGGGCTTGGGGGACCCGGCGCCACATGAGCACTTCAGGAGGCGGGAGCAGCAGATTGGGGTAGGGTATCTGGCTAAGAGGAGGGTGCAAGGAAGGGTAGGGTTGCCAGGTGTCCGGTTTAGTACTGGACAGTCCGGTATTTGAAGGCTTTGTCTGGGAAATTGAGAAATTACCAGACATATAAAATGCCTGGTATTTTCTAATTAGGTACGTTTTATTATAATTAGGTGTATTAGTCCTTAGCTGCCTGGCTGGTAGATGTGCTCACGCTGTCTGAGTGTGTCTACCTGCCAGGCAGTTCACTCTCAGGGAGGGTATTGGCGGGGGGCGGGAGCAAAATGGAATCCCCGGCCAGACTCACTCGTCTGCCAGGGACTGCATGTGCCCAGGTCAGTCCTGCTCCCCCCTTTCTCTTCCCGATCTCCCCAGTCCAGCCCTGCTGCCCCGTCTAGCCCTGCTTCCAGCGGCAGTTCCCCCACCACCCACCCATCTCCCCGGTCAGCCCCACTCCCCGGCGACCCCTCCCCACCAGCCCCACTGCCCCGTCCAGCCCTGCTTCCGGCAGCTGATTCTCCCGTCCTCATCCTCCTGATCTCCCCAGCCAGCTCCCCCTCCCCGTGCAGCCCTGGTTCCGCCGCCTGCCCTCTCCGATCGCCGCCACTGGACAGCCCGCCCTAACCCTGCTTCTGCCGCTCCGCCCCATCTCTGCAGGACAGCCCCGCTGCCCCAACCCTGCTTCCGCCGCCTGCCTGCCCAAATGTCTGCATCTCCACGGGACAGCCCCTCTCCCCCAGTCCTGCTTTCGCTGCCCGCATCTCCACGGGACAGCCCTGCTGCCACCAGCCCTGCTTTCGCCGCCCGCCCGGATCTCTGCGGGACAGCTCCGCTGCCCCCAGCCCTGCTTTCACCACCCGCCCGCCTGCCCGGATCTCTGTGGGACAGCCCCCGCTGCTCCCGGCCCTGCTTTCGCTGCCAGCCCGGATCTCCGCGGGAGAGCCCCGCCACTCCCAGCCCTGCTTTGGCCGCCTGCCCGGATCTCCACTGGGACAGCCCCGCTGCCCCCAGCACTGTTTCCCAGTGGCCGGTTCCTCCCCCCCTCCTCCCAGCCCGCCCCGCTCTGCTACCCTCCCGGCAGTCATGCTGAGGCCCAGTATTTTTTTCCTGCGGCCCGGTACCGGGCTGCGGCCCATAGTTTGGGAAACACTGATGTAGATGGTTGGTCTGTGCCCATGAAAGCTCATAATACCATTTACATGTTTTGTTAGTCTTTAAGGTGCTACTAGTCTATTTGTTGTTTTTTAAGTTTTTTCAAATAACATAGCCTGTTTACTTGGGACCAGATCTGCCCCACAGTTACCCATTAGAACCCAATTTAATTCAATGGGATTGCTAGCTAGAATAGAATTTGCCTCTTTAATTTCATATATTTTTTGTTTTATATCTTCTGTGTTCCCTGAAAGAGCTTTTATATTACCTATTTCTAAATTGTCCTTTGCATATTTTTAAGAGTATTGTTGTTCTGACCAATCTCTTGGCAAATGTAAATCTTTCTGTAGTTTTCTCTGGTATATTTCAGATAAGATCTTGGTGCAGAAATCACCATTGTTTGGATGTTGTGCTACTATATTGTCTCAGATGGGTAGCCATGGTAGTCTGTAACTTTAAGAAGGAGCTCTCAATATTAGAACTGCTAGACTATTTGTTGTTGTTGAAGTTTTTCCAGTTACAGTCTAACTCGGCTACCCCTCTGAAGCTTTTAAAAAAATGAGTAGTCCTGTAGCACCTTAGAGATTAACACAAAAATATATGTACACAAAAATATCATGAGCTTTTTTTGGGCAAAACCCAGTTCCTTAGATGGATGGAGAAAGAGTCTCTTTTATTTGCTGAAATTTTTTTAAATATCCCCATGAGTGTTTTCTCCTACAATTTCCCCTCTTTTCCTGACTTTTTTATTTTGTATCCCTTCCTTGTACACTTTTCTGCGTATTTTAGCTGCATTTGTGCTGCTTTTATGCTATTTTCTGCAGAAATTCCTTGGTCAAGCTTACCTTTTTATGACCCTCTAAATCAGGGGTTGGCAACCGATGGCTCACAAGCCAAATATGGCTTGCGAGGGAGCCAGATATGGCTCTTCTGGAGCCCCAACTCAGCCTCCCCCCCAGCACTCCCCACAGCAGAGAGCCAGTGCTGGTGCTACATCCTTATGGCACCCTGCAAGATTGGAACACCAGCGCTGACTTCCTGAGGGGTTGGTGGGAGGGGGGGAAGCCCCGAGCTTCTCCACTGGATCTGAAATGTGGGGAATAAGTGGAGCAAAAAATGGCTCCATGTGCTGCTCTTTTCCTGTCCCTGGCATATGGGGAACGTGCCATTTTTTTTTCCTCTGGGACACACTTCCTGCAGGCTTCCCCTGTGAGCCCTTCCTAGAAGCTTCCTTTCAGCGAATGCGAGCAGCGGGAAGGTATGGTACACAGTGCGTGCAACACGGCACGAAAACAAGTAAGTGCACCCCATCCCCTCATGCCCCAGATCCTGAACCCCCATCCCTATCCCACTAATTGGCAGCCGTGTCCTTTTTCAGCACACTTGACTTCTCATTTTTGGCCCCACCCAAGAGCCTGGGGAGGGGGCACAAAATACACTAACTCTGGAACCCCTGAAAAGTAAATCTGGCCTGAGGCTTTGAACCTCAGTTCTCCCCACCCTGAGCCCATCATACCCCAACACTGAGCCCATCATGCCTTCATATAATACACCCCTGCCCTGAGCCCCTCATACCTCCACATCACCAAACTCTGCACCCCCACACAGCCCAACCTTGTGCCCTAAGTCCATCATACACTCAAATTCCCTGCTCTGAGTCCCTCATACATCCCAACCCAGACTCCTGCACCCCCACATCCCCAGCCCCGTGCCATAAGATTGACAAGACAGCCTGAATCTGTGCATGAAGCTATATTTGGCCAGTTATGTAAATTTCAAAGAACTGTGTGAAAAGATGGAGCAGCAGAAGTCCCATTAAATAAAGTCTGTGAGTACAATGTTTCATTTACGCTATTATTAATCATTGTCAGTTATCAATAATATTAAGTTGTATATTTTCAGTCATGCAAATGGTCATTCTTATACAGCTCTTTGTTGACCACTTGCTCTGAATTTTGATGTAATTTGGCTCTTTGATTTGAAAAGATTGCCAACCCCTGCTCTAAATGCACTTGTATCCTGATTCTCTTCCCCCTCCCCAAACACATACTACAGTTTCTACTCTTAGTTACTAAATTGGTGTCCTGTGTAGAGAAATGTGACCAGTGTAACCATTATTGGCTTTTACCAATTTCAAAAGGGGCTTGAATAGCCTACAAGCTAAAACTCTTATGACTGCAACAGTAATTCACAATGCAATGATGTTCCAAGTTTGTCCCTAGATATTTACTAGCAGAATACTGAGTTGTATGCCAAAAGCAGCTTTTCTTTTTGCAGAGTCTGTGTGTTATACATAGAATATACTCTATGCTTATCCTTTACTTTCCTCTGTTGTGCTTATTATACTTCAAACTCTCAACCAAGAAATGGTGCAGGTTTAATTATCTTCCTTTGTCAGTCATACTTCTGTCTCATTTGTCTGCAAGTACCTGCCATTGTATTGCCCATAAAATCTCTCTTCTTAGTGAGATCACTTACTCTGTGGCCTTGTCTACAGTATGAAAAAGTCTGCTTTTTAAAACGTGGTATCTAATATGTTTTAGAACCAGGGCATAGATGCACTAGTCTTAGTATTTGCATGTTAACTGGTGGAGGTAAACCCTAGAAAGTTGAGGTGGACCCACTCACAAATTCTCTTGACTGTTTTGTGGCTTGACAGTGTGGGTGGGGAAATATCTTTCATTGAATCAGTTTCTGTAGGTGGAAGAGACAAGATTTGGAGCTTGCACTTCACGTCTGGACTCAGTGTGTTACTTCTAAATACATTCAAGTTGATTGTCAGCATCAGCTTGCTGGATCTCATGGTGCTCATGAAGCTGTTATAAACATATATCCAATGGGTGTCTTTAAAAACTGGGCATTTACTATTTGTAGTAGTTAAATGTATTGCACGGTTTGGGTGATTCTTATTCTACTTATACAGGTTTTTTACTGCTTTCAAATCGGTATTCAGTTTCATTTTAAGACCTTAACTTTCGTGAAGACATATACTACTACTTTGTCTAGTATTTGAAAGGAAGATAAAGAAAGTCATTTAAATATGCTGTAAAGAGGATAAATCTCTAAATATTTAGGATCAGATTTTGACATTGAGTAAGCAGATGTAGCACCACTGAAACCAAGTGCACAGAACCTGTTTTATGGTGTTTTAAATATCACAATGTTGGGCATATAAGGTGAAAGAGAAGTCACATGGCAAAAGCACTAATGCTACTGAAGCAGTCAGACCAGTCTTGACAAGCCCGTAATAGAAATACAAACACTGTGATTGACCAATAATTAACACTTCATTTGTTCTAAATGCTGCATTTAGTAAGTATGGCAATGGCAAATGGCAATTAATTCTAAAAATCCTGTCTTAAAACAAATTTTGGATTTCAGCATAGAATTCTCAATTCCTTTTAGGCTCCTTATTCTTCCTCTAAGATGATTATTATTCAATAACCTTGATAAAAAACTATTTAACTATACCAAACCTCTGATATATTCCTTTTAAAAAGCAAGTAAAGAAAAAACTTATTTCTATAGATGCATTCTTAGTCATTCCCTTTGGTATAATTCATCAAAAGTATTGTCACCTTGTTCTCTCCAGACACCTTGATGCTTTCCTCCACAACCTGTTGGCATATCGCAGTATCAATTATTTTGCTTTCCTACAGGCCTGACCGGATCTCCCCACCTCTTCAGTGCACCATGTATCTGTATACATCTCATCCTGACTTTCAAGGTGCTTTTCAACTCCACTGTCCCTTTCTACATCTTAAACTTTGTTTCTCCCTACCCTCTACTTCTATAATTTGCATTCTGCCAATCTTGCCTTTTTACATTTTGCTTTTGCCTGAAATGCATTTTTTTTAAACATTGCCTCTTGTATCTGACTTGACATCCTATTTTAATGTTCTGGGAGTCCTCCTACTTAGTCTCTCCTAAGATAGCTTGTTTGTAGCTTTTTCTTCTTTGAAGTGTCAACATATATTTTACATCTTCTGTATTTTTGTCAGCTTTGTTGCTCTTGTATGTTGTTTCCTGTACTTGCCCATTACAGATTATAAGTGCTTTGATGCAGGGGCCATCTCTTCCTAAAAATGCCATGCAAATTTATAGTGCTAAGCAATAGAAACACTATATTAATCTTAGTGCTTCAACACATTTCTGTTCCTTTTTCGGTATCTGAACTGTATTCTTTCTGAAACCAGGAACCTCTGTATTGTTAGACAACATGTATTTTCATTTTATCTCAAGATAAATGTACTTCAAATGCATGTGCCTGTCACACACAGCTTTAGCAGAGCTCCTTCTGCTGAACGATCACTAGGCTGCTGTAAGGACTCAATCTGTTAGTCTTGAGTTCTCTAAGGTTCCCTAGCTCTCAGTAGGCTGTAGCACTCGTCCTGCCCTTGGCCTCTCTGGTATATCTCCTGGGGAGTTACCCCTTCATGAAAATGAGACCAGAAATTCCAGCTACGTTGGGCCCCCCAGGAGCAGTACTGACCCCTCAGACTTTAGACCCTCTCCAAGAACTCCAGTTGCATGAGCACTCTGAAATAACTCTTCACTGTTACTGAGAAGTGAACACAGCAGCTTTGTAAGCGTTTCCAAACACAGTTACTCTTTACTTAAGCAGCATGAGAAATCCATAGGTCTAGACAAAATAGCACACCAATAAGCAGTATTTTGGGCTTGGTCAGAGTCCTCTGAGGATTGCAGGATTCCCAGTACTATATATGGTTTCTCTTCCAAACCATGGAGTGAGTTTCTTTCTCTGTGCGCTTGATCAGCTTGCTTCCCTTTTCCTTCGGTGGACTCTGGACTCCCCAGCTTCGAAACCATGCCCCTCAATCCTTTTCAAACATCCCTGTCCATGCTCTGTCAGTTTTTAGAGTTTACATGTCGTACCACCAAACATTAACCCCTGCAGATAACTTGTTGCAAAATGGCTTCTTACAGTCTTAATCCATCCTTTTATTCTCTCTGGGACAGGTCTGTTCATTAGTTAGTAGTCTTTAACAGCTGTCTCTTTCAAAGACAGACTTTTGGGTTTCATTCTTTGCCCTATCCTTCAGCACCCAGAGGCATTTTAGTACATGGAAGTGAGAAGAGTACCAGTCTCTTGTTCAAAATAGAGTTTCAAGTCTGAAACAGATGGGCCACAATATCAAACAAAATTAATATGTTGTACAAACACAGATTAACCAAGTCGACATAGTACAATTATTCAAATACCTTGATGAAGCTAATATACAATAATCTTATAGTAGATTTTATTGTTTTCAGGCTTGTTAGAAGACATAGTCTCTGTGTGATCACCCAGTTATCTAGGCCTGAATTTGACAATTACACAGAGAATTGCTCATGTTGTTTTTAAAATTGATGACAGTTTGTATTCTCGCGTTCAGTGGGATACAGGTCTCCAAAATGTCAATTCTTGACCGATGTGATTAATTTATTCATTTTCTGGTTCCTCTTCTTTCCAGAGAACATCAGGAGAATAAGGTGTGTTAAAGATTTCTAATAATATTAGTTGAGACCAACTAGGTCATATGAAGAAGAGATGGATGATGTAACAAATTAAAGTTTAATCATTAAAAATGTTTTTATATTTTCTCTAGAAACCAAGAAAGAAAGCAGTAGAAAGCTCCAGCAATAGTGATAGTGATTCAGGCTCCTCTTCGGACACTTCAAGTGAGGGCATTAGTAGTAGTGACTCAGATGATCTAGAGGAAGATGAGGAAGAAGAGCAAAGTATCGAAGAAAGTGAAGATGATTCTGATTCAGAGAATGAAGCACAACATAAAAACAAGAACAAGGTATGATAGGTGTATATTTTTGTAAAGCTAGCAATCTTGATACTGAAAGTTACCTTTGAAAAATTAAACTCAGGTTTGTATCAGCTGAGGTATTGTTTAAGCATTAATACCTGTCAGGAAAGAGCATTTCCTGCCAGTTAATGACTCTCTCAGACTAAAATATGCCCTTAACTCAGCTGGTTGTTTACCTCCCAATCAGGCATTTCCTAGAAGTTATTTTTATTATAAATTGGAAAATATATGAATATAAAGACAAATTAAGTACGTATGTACTGTAAAGTTGAGTTGAATAGTATGCCACCATGGACACTGCATTCTGTTAATAGCTGCTCTTAGGATATCCTTGATCCTACCAAGTGCTCATAAAGCAGGATGGGAATCTCAGCATTCTGTTTCCACATTTCTGATACATATTGGCTCTTTTCTTCTTGTCTGCAATTTCCGGAGGCATTCCAAAGCTATCACGCAGCTTGTGTTAGCCAGAAACCTTTCTCTAGCTTGCTGCCAGATCTTTTGTTTCTGTGGCAGCAGTCAAGTGGAGGTTCGTTTTGGCCTCAACTTTTCTTTGCCAAGTTGCTATTTTATCTTTTTTCTTTTCAGACAGTAACAAAAGTAAACAGCTTGTCTGCCTTTTCTCTCTCTGGATCAAGATTTGAGCCATGGGATGGTTGCAGCCACCCAGAGCTGGCATTTTAGTACCTCCCTGTGGGTACTCCATATTTAGTACCCCCTGTGGCACTGTATAACTGTCATGTAAACACCAAGCTAAAACCAAGTGGTGCTTTGTAAGGCAGCTTTTACAGGCTCTTCAGAAGGTGAATTGTGCCCTGCCTGTTCTGAGCCTGCCAGCTCTCTTACTGAAAGACTGTGACTTGGATATGCACTTGGTCCTCCCCATTCCAAGAAGCCATTACTCCAACACAGAAAAGCCCGATCTTTAGACACAAAACAGAGCAGGAAGAGACTCTAGTGATGAGGAGGTCTTCAATTAGCCAGTTCAGGGGGCAAGTCCCAGGACAGAACAGGACCAGAAAGAAAAATCCTGTAAAGGACTCCAGGCTTTCCTTTGAGCTCCCTAGAGAAAGAAGCAGGGCTTGTACTGAGAGCTGGAATCAAGGAGCACTGGTGATAAAATATCATTTCTCTGGTTAGGAGAGTGGGAACCTGAGGAGAAGACATTGAAAAGATTTATCTGGAGGACTCAAGGCATTGCATAAAGAAGCCACTAAAGATCAGCCCTATCCACAGCTGAATGGGAACATCTGCAGAGGACCAGAAGGGCTAAAAAATCCAAAATGAGCAAAAAAGAGAGGAGAAAAAACTAAAAAACCCCAAAAGCATAAACTAAGCAGTGTTTGCTCTCTGACTCAGAGGCCATCATCTCTACTGAGGAAGGGGAGTAGGACATAGAAAAAAATATAAGAAACATTTTGTTCCTCTTAAAATGTTTGACACTATGTATTGAAAGTTTACAGCCATGATCCAGATCCAACCTTAAGGCACTAGATGGCAATCTAGAAGTCAAATAAAGTACCTGCCTCTAAATCATAATTTGAGTCATCCTTCTAGACCAAGGAGCTGACAGCCTCACTAGGGCCCTGGGCAAAGCAGGGGTGGCTCTGCACTTCTGGAAGGAGTGGTGCAGGGGGTAGCCAGCCCTCAACATTGCCTGGACTGCACCATGTCCCCGCTCCCTACACCCAAACCCTGTACAGTGCTCTGGTGCTCCAGCAGCAATGAAGGGCCCAGGGTACTTTCCCTCTTTGTCTCCCCCCCACCCTTGTCGGTGAGCCTGCTTCTTAGATTGTGATCAGAGAGGAATGGGAACTCCCTGGTAAGGGTAAATGCTCTAGCAGGCATGCATGTAAGTACTGCATACTGCCAGAATGTCATTACAGATATACCACAGACCAATGTTCCAGTGACATCTTTAACAAAAGATAGGGTAATCCCACCTCTAGGAGATTTCTTCCTCCAAGATCCAGCTAATAGGAAGATGAAAGCCTTCATCAGAAGGAACTTTGAAGCTTTGTTGGCCATCCTGAAAGCATCTGTGCTTTGCATGAATCACAATGTCCTGGGAAGAGGACCTTAAGATCATGAAGAATGGAGACCATCCTGAATTCCACTATTTATTTGGTGTATGCAGTCCTTTTAAGCCAAGCCATGGAGATCTTATCAGTGATGTTCGAGATCAAAAAGGAAGTTGAGTCATTTTGCAGACCTCAAAATGTGCCTCATTGTTTGTGATTATGCACATTGACATAGTGGACTGTCTCTGAAATAGCGCCAAAGTTCCACTGCAGTGTAAATTACGCGTTCGGTACAGTATTAATTCAGAAGGCTCCATTTTGTTTGTGATGTTGAGTGGGGTCTGAGACAAGTTATCACTTTCTCTGCAGACCATGTAGCTTGCCACATATATTTTACAATAATTATTTCACCCTGTAAACTTATCCACAATGGGTGCCTTTCTTCCATCCTCCTTACAAAAAAATTACCAAGATCCCTATCTTGAGCAACTTTGTCAAATGTAAGCTGATGTTAAATTAAATCTCCACTCTCCTGGCCATAGGACCAGTAGGATTTCTTCAGAAGAAAGATTCTTAGGGCTACTTTGTTTTCTTCATTTTCCAGAAGAGCTTTGGGAAGATGGGGGTGGGTGTTATTCAAAGCTGTTCTGGATCTCAGGCACTCAACAGGTGGATGAAGAAAACAAGATTTCTTCTTCATTTCAATGGCCTGTCTTAAGGGGACTTCCTTACTTTTGTGGCTCTAGCAGATGTTCTCATGCAACTATGCAGCTGTGGACTATTGTAATTTGCATGGCCCACTGCCAGTACAGATGCCCAGTTCAGCCTCTTATCTCCCACAGTCTTTCCAAGATGCTGGAGATATTACTAGCCAGACTCAGGTCTCAGGGCCCTTATGTTGATCGGGGTTCTGATTTAAGCAGTAGCACACAGTGCCACAATCTGAATGCTAGAACCGCTTCAGGCACACAGATTTCACAAAGAGAGTTTACCTGGCAATGCAAATAGACATTGTTGGTAAAGTATGCAAGGGTAGCCTTAGCTCAGTGTTTCCGTCTGCTGGACTTCTTTGTTTCTTGTAGAAGAGCTTGAGCAAGGTTCCATATCAAGTACCTCCTGGCCATTCTTCTGAAAGTATAGAACCATGCAGCAGAATGCCTGCAAGTTCAGGCACAGATACCATGCCAGGTGCCAAACACACTCAGATGTGGACAATCCCTTTGCCTTCCAGATTCATAACTAGTACCGGGTGGCTGATGGGAGGAGGAATGCATCTGAGTCACAGGACAGTGTCTGGTATCTGAAACTTCAAGGAAAGGAACAAGAGAATCAACCATTGGACCTCAAACATGTCAAGCTAGTGCTATGGAAGTTCTAGAACTACTTGGAGGGAAAACATGTTCTGGTGCAGTTGGGCAACATGATTACTATCAGAATGTACCAGTAACCAAGAGGGAAGGAGGAGTGTTAACTTCGCATGCAGAAGTGATGGAAATAGTGAAATGGACAGCATAGCAGAAGCTGAGTCAGCAACTCAGAATGGTGTCTGTATCAGAAAATCCTAACTCTCATTTTGCAGAAGTTCAGCTTTCTTGAAGTTAATCTATTCAGCAGTCAAAAGAACTCAAAGCAGTCCAGGTTTTTCACAAGGGACTCAAACCCCAAATCATCCCTGGGAATGAATGCTCTTTCATATAGATGATCAGAAGTTCTGCAGTATGTATTCCCACTTTTTCCACTTCTGAGAGAGATGATCCAGAAGATAAGGTGAGAGAGTCTTACCTAAAGTGTTGCAACAGCTTTTCGGTTAGGTGATGTGTCTTTGGACAGAATGAAGGCATGGAAAAATTAATTCACCTCATGCAAGAATGATTCTGTGATTCTTAGCACCACTTTGTTGTCATGGAACACTGAGTGAGGATAAAGCTGATCAGGGTGGCCAGAAAACAGGTTATGATGATTAGCAGGGCTCGACAAACTATTGAATCTACTCGCCCGTGGCGAGTATATTTCAGACCGGCGCCTGTTTACCAGCGGCACGCACATGTGCAATGCGGCTCTTGCGCATGCGCAGTGCGGGGCTGGCAAGCGGCTTCCGCTGCCGTTTGTGAAGCCCTGATGATTAGGTGAAATGGAGGTATTGATATCAGTGACTCAAAAACCGTGTAGTTAAGGCTTTTAACACCACTGGCAGGTTCAACTTGGGAAAGATTGGTTTGGCCAGACTGGCTGCTATGAGAAATTTGGATAGATGAGGTTTCTGTGTCAAGAAACCAGATGATCTTGTAAATATGACACTACATTGACACCTGGCACTGTTGTAGTGGGCTGAAATTCCTTATCCACATCTTCCTAAAGCAAGCCCAGGATAACTGGGATTACAGGATCCTTGGGATTTTTGTTGTATTCTGGTCATCATGAGCTAAACTTAGTCTACGTGGAGGAGTAGGCCTTTAGTGGTGAAGCTTGTCAGGAGTACAGTTCTATTCAGTTTGGAAGATCATCTCAGTGCAATAATCATGTTGTGAGTTGCAGGTGGTTTGGATGAAGAAATGGGCCTGGTTAAAAGATGTCCGGTCTCACTAGTCCTGCAGTTAGGGTTCCAATTTCAGTTCTGTCAGCTCAGAAAACCATGTCTCTCTTTGGCCATTGTGGTGTTGCCACTATTTCCTTTGCCTCTTCTATAAGAGCACTGAAGTATACTAAGCGTGCCTAATTGACAAGAAGATCAGGTTTCTTGTTTGTTACTTTTCATCTGAAGTGCTAAGGAATCAGGTATCCAACCTATTACTGACTAGGCGGATCAAGCTGTGCACGATAGAGGCTTGTACCATGCATCAGGTGCTCCTGTTCAAGACTCAGTCAAGGCACACTTCACAAGATCTGTGGTGGTGATGTCGATGGAAAGAGCTTGAGCTACTATCACAAGAGATCTGCGGGGTAGTAAAATGGTCTTTGCTAGTTAGCATCTTTATTAAACACCTCAAAGTGGACTTCATGTCTTCAGCAGAAGCCTCCCTTTTGGCAACAAGGTACTTCAGGCAGGGATTCAGTAATAGTATTGCTAATTAATTCTGGAGGCTCTTCCCTGTCTTATTCTGTATTTCCTCTTGCTCTCTACATCTGTTGACTGTTCACTGTTCTAGATCTACTAGCCAATAGCCCATCATAAGATGGGATTTTTGGGTCTCTCCTCCTCCTATTGTCTCCCCCCTCTCTCTCTCAGCTCTCCTCCGCCTCCTGCCTCTCTCTCCGTCGCTCTCTTTCTCTTCTCCTCGGACCACGGGGGACCATGGAGCCCAAACGGTCGCTTGCGCCACTTGCTCCCGCGCAGTGGCCTGGCTAAGCAGTGCAGAAGTCAGCCGAGCGCCACTGCGGGAGGCGAAGGGGGGCGGGGCGGTGACGTTCACGGCCAGGGGGCAGGGCCTGGAGCCGCTGTCACACCGCACGTCACCGCCCCGCCCCCCTACCCCTCCCACAGTGGCGCTTGGCTGACTTCTGCACCGCTCAGCCGGGCCACCGCGGGGGAGCGGCACAGAAGTCAGCCGAGCACCATGGGGGAGGCGAAGGACGTGACTCGGGCAACAGCGCCGGCCAGAGGCAACAGCCAGCATTTCAGCGTTATAGAGTCACAGACATTGGGCTACTATATATATATATCATATCAGAATCATGGGACAAGCTGGATTTGTGCAATGGTACATTTCTTACTAGATGATTTGCTTTCTGTTACAGTGTCTCCTACAGTTCTACCTCCCTAACTGGCTTCCAAGCCAAGGGACATGTCTTTAGGCCATAGCTTACTGTACATAGTTTATTGGTTGACTTAGGGGTTATTTTTACTAATCTTTTTCTGAAGTTTTTACTTATTTTCTTGAATGAATCATCTGGCAGCCTGTCAGAGAAAGGGCAGGGTTAGTACAGAGAATGTTAGTTTTGAACTGCCTTACGAAACTGCAGCGAGAAGAGAGAATAGCCTATACATATCAGAACTGTACAGGATGTTGTTAGAAATGCAATTCCATTATGTTTATCAAGAATACATTTCAAATCAACTCATGTTTGGCATTGTTTTCATGTTAAAAGATGAAGATCAAGCAATTAAATATACTGTAAGATTAATTTAAAATAAATTATTTTATTTTGAGAGAATTCAAGTTGCTTTATGGTGATTAATGATATAGCATTTTGCTTGTCATCAATATTTAATGAGCTTGTATAATCCATACAAATTTTGTAAAATATATTTTACAGGTGCTAATGCATAGTGGTGTAACAGACATGAAAGCAGATGGACAAAAAACACATGACAAGTCCCAGGAAAAGAGAATACACCAGCAGATACCTCTTGTGTCTGATTCCCAGACTCCCTCATCATTCCAGTCCCAGCAGATGCAGCCTCAGGTTTTGTCACAGCAGCTTCCCTTTATTTTCCAAAGCTCTCAGGCAAAGGAGGAATCTGTGAACAAACACACAAGTGTAATACAGTCTACGGGATTGGTGCCCAGTGTGAAACCTTTGTCTTTGGTAAATCAAGCCAAAAAGGAAACTTACTTAAAACTTATAGTTCCTTCTCCCGATCTTCTAAAAGCAGGGAATAAAAATACCTCTGAAGAATCTAGCCCTTTGACCAGTGATGTAAGATCAAAACGGGTGAGCAGAAATTACTGGCTTACCAATACTTTATTCCACAGCTACTGTGTCTATATGAATGTCCTTTCTGAAAAATTGTAGCATTATGTTTCTCAAGTATTTTATTATGAAATACAGATTTTGGGAGAGAGTTGTATTGTTTTAAATTACACAGAACTTAATCTTGGCATATTTTAAAAAACCTATATCAGGTTTTGAAGGGTGTTAATTACTGATAGTTATGTGCAGTTAGTACTAAATCAGTATTAAAGATATCTGGTTGCACTTTTGAACAGCTAATCATAAGACTTAGGTAAACGGTTTTATATTACTGAGTGTATTATGTAAACTATTCGTGCCTTTTAGTATTCTGACACAATATTTTTGAAAAATCAGCTCATAGCTTTACACCGTGTTCATGAAGTATCCACAGTAGTTGCTTCTCAGAACATACTTGGTTTCAAGGTTGATTAGTTTCATACTCTGCAGGCACTGGTCCCTTACAAGTCCACCGAATGTCAGTAGAATGCCATTGAAAGTGCCATACAAGGTTTACAGTAAGTCACTCTGGCTCAGTAAGTCACTCTGGGTATGTCTACACTAGCCCCCTAGTTCGAACTAGGGAGGCTAATGTAGACATTTGAAGTTGCAAATGAAGCCCGGGATTTAAATATCCCGGGCTTTATTTGCATCTTCCCGGGCACCGCCATTTTTAAATCCCCCTTAGTCCGAACTCCGTGCCCGCGGCTACACGCGGCACGGAGTAGGTAGTTCGAATTAGAGATCCTAATCCGAATTAGGATCTCTAATTCGAACTACCGGTACACCTCGTTCCACGAGGAGTCAGGATGGGGCCTTGAAGACACAGGAAAACTGAGGGTAAGGGGCTCAGCCTAAGGTGCTAAGAAATTTGGGGGGACTTACCAGAGCCACCCATGGTGGGTGGGAGTGTTGCTGCTCTGTCAACAGCTCTTCCTGGGGAGCTGGGGCTATGCTGCCCTGGATATTTCTCCCACAGGCTGCGCTGCCCCCCCATCCTGGGGAGAGGATGGGACTGGGTCCTCCCTAGGGGTTGGGGGATTGGGCTGGCAGGTGGCTCCTCGCAGGGGGAACAGGGTTGCTGGCCGGCAGGACTCCCTCCCTCATTCAGCATTGGGGGCAGGGGGCCTACTTACTTGGGTCATTGGCTGGCTATAAGGAGAGCCCTGACCACTCTTCCTGGTGCAGCTGTCCCCCTGTGGTCACTCTGCAGAATAGCTGTCTCCCACACTTGCCTCCCCCCTGTGGTCATTACAGAGCATAACTGTCCCTGCTCTTAGAATCTTTCCTTTCCATAGTAATAGAGATATAGCCGTGTTAGTCTGATCTTGCTGAAACAAAAGAAAGGACTATGCAGCACTTTAAAGACTAACAAGATGGTTTATTAGGTGGTGATCTTTCGTGGGCCAGACCCACTTCCTCAGATTAAATTCTGGAAGAGAATTGGCATGACCAAGAGAATTGGCATGTACCAAAGGAATACAATGAAAAAAAGTGAACACATTATAAAACTGACAAATCAGATTTAGAACAGAAAAGGGGTGAGGAGGAGGGCTAGTATCTATGAGATAATGATACTAGGGATGATAATTGGGGAAGCTATCTTTGTAATGGGTAAGGTAATTAGCATCTTTGTTAAGGCCCATTCGTAAAGTGTCAAATTTAAGCATGAATGACATTTCTGAGGTTTCTCTTTGTAGTCTGGTGTTGAAGTCTCTTTGAAGTAACATACATGTAGTAAGGTCGCTAAGATTATGCCCAGGTTGGTTGAAATGAAAAGAAACTGGTTTATCATTGTGAAGATGTCTGATGTCTGATTTGTGGGCATTAATTCTTTGGCGCAGTGTCTGAGAAGTTTGTCCAATATACATAGCAGAAGGACACTGTTGGCACATGATGGCATAAATTATATTTCTGGATGAACAGGAATATGTGTTCTTGATCTTGTAACTGACATGGTTAGGTCCAGTGATGGTGTCAGCAGAGTAAATATGTGGACAAAGTTGGCAATGGGGTTTGTTGCAAGGGAAAGTTCCAGGGTTGGTATTGGTGTGGTATGTCCTGTGGTTATTGGTAAGAATCATCCTGAGGTTACGTGGTTGTCTAAAGGAGACTATGGGTCTGTCCCCCAGAGCCTCTCGGAGTGTAGTATCCTGTTCCAGTATAGGTTGTGGGTTATTGATAATGCGTTGGAGGGGTTTAAGTTGGGGCCTATAGGTGATGACAAGTGGTGTTCTTTTGTTGGTTTTCTTGGGCCTGTCTTGAAGTAGATGGTTTCTGGGTATTCGTCTGGCTCTTTCAATTTGTTTTTTTTTATTTCCCCCAGTGGATAATTGAGAATTACAAATGCTTGGTAGAGATCCTGAAGTTTCTGGTCTCTGTCAGTGGGATTAGAGCAAATGCAGTTGTACCTCAGGACTTGGCTATAGACGATGGATCGTATGGTGTGTCCTGGATGGGAGCTGGAGGCATGTAGGTAACTGTAGGAGTCAGTGGGTTTTCTGTAGAGAGTGGTATTGAATTTACCATTAGTAATTTGTACTGTGGTATATTACTAATGGTAAATTAAATACCACTCTTATGATAAGAGGAAGCTATGTACCAAATTTGGTAGTCCTAGCTCTTAGGGGTTTAGCAGGAGTTCTTGAGCAAACAGACTCACGGATGGATGGACTCCCAGATAGACAGACACACTCACTCTCTAAAATGTGTATATATAGATTACATGCTGACAAAGAAAAAGGGATTTTGTCATATGGCTCCTATTAAGGAGTTGAGTGGCTAAAAATCAGTGCACTGCATTGAAAATTCACTCCTCTGGGATAGTCCAGCTGAGTATTTTTATCTTTGCTTCTCATGATTTCAGTCAGATTGTTAATGTAGTTTTAACACTTTAACATGTGTAGTGTATAATCATAATTTCTTATTAGTGTATGGATATTGCCTATATATTTTCATTGATTATTTTCCTTGGGAAAATGGGGTATTCTTATGGCCCTTAACAGAGCCTTGAAAATATAGTATAAGGTCTACTGTAAACCTCTGAGGCACCCTGATAGGGGTTTAAAACTGATTAAGATGGATGGAATGGGAATCTCTTGGTGGTTGTTGAGTGAATTCAAGAGCTGCTTTGTTTCCCTAACTAAGGAATAAGTATGCTGCCTTTGAGCATTTTCAACCACTGCTCATCTAGATAACCAACAGCCTGGTGTTCTAACATAACGCCTTTTGGAATGATCCCAGTGGCTCGCATATTCTCATTGATTCCTGTTTCAAATGTTGCTATTCCAGACATTTTTTAATCTTCTGTTATTTTAAGAAGCCATTATGATGATGTATTCATTAAGTGTTATATTTAGTGTTTAAGATTTATGAGCTAACAGTTTGATTTGCATTAAGTTGTTTTACTGTGTGTAAATAAGAAAAGCAAGATTATCAGATTTCCATAGCAATAGAAGTAAAAAACACTACACTGGGCATGTCCTGTTTCGTGTATTTTTTTTCTGATGGCCATGTTTTAATTAGAGATAAATTCTCAGTTTCCAGTTATAAGTGTAGCAGGTGATAGGAGTGTTCAGACTGAAGCTTATATCATTACTCCCATGAGCTTAATATCTTGAATCCCTGGGTCAGCCATCTTTCTTTACTTGATTTATCACTGAAAAATCTAGATGTCCTAATACCCGATCATCTTAGGGTTGCCAGATGGTTTCAGCAAAAATACCGTAATCTCTCTTGCGCCCCCCCCCCCAAAAAAAAGCGCCATGAAAATTTTTGTTGGCATGGGCCACTCCCTCGCCACTCCCCACCCCTCCCTAATTTCTGTCAGGCGCCGAGCTGGGAAAAGCATTTTGTATGTCCAGTATTTTCTAAATGTATTTACCAGACAGATGGCGCAAATACTGGGCTATCTGGTCCAACGCCGGACACCTGACAACCCTAGATCATCTACCCAGCTTGTGAGCTACCTATTCTCCCACCTACTAAAATTATTTTTTGTGGATGCAAATGGTGAGGGCAAATATAATTTTCCTTGTGAGATGCAGTCTTTTTTATTTTGTTGCCTCTCTGTCTCCACAGGAACAATATAAACAGACATTCCCAACACAGTTCAAGAACCATGAATCATCTAAGAACCTGAAGAAGGTTATCGCAGCTTTGTCAAGTCCAAAACCAACCTCTAGTTTACCAGCTCATCAAAAACACACGTCTCTAGAAAACAACCATTCTAATCCATTCTTGACAAATGCACTTTTAAATAATCACCAACCCAATGGAGTTATTCAGAGTGTCATTCAGGAAGCACCTCTAGCACTTATAACCAAATCTAAATCCCAGCCTAAGCTAAATGAAAACGTGGCTACTTCTAGCAGTGCCCCCTTTTCTTCACCAGGAAATGTAAGTACTTGTGGGAAAAAAACATCTGGTAACCGGACACCTGTTATGCCCTCTACCTCTCCTGTGTTACCTGGTCTGGGAAAGGAAAAAGCAGTCAGCAATAATGCAATAACATCAGTAAAAACACAGCACCGCCTTCATTCTTCGAAATCTTTAGTGGAACAGTTTAGAGGAACAGATTCAGACATTCCTAGTAGTAAAGACTCTGATGACTCAAATGAAGACGATGATGATGACGATGATGATGAAGACGATGATGAAGATGAAGATGATGAGGATTCTGATGATAGCCAATCAGGTTATTATTTAACTTTTCTATATAAACATTGAAGATATTAATCAAAATTTTGAAGAAATAAATTTTCTAACACTCTTGTTACTTTGTTCTATACTGGTTCCAGTCATGTTAAAGTCTGGGTAAATTCATAATGATCTTCTAATGATACTAAAAGGCATCCTTTTAAAACATTTCTTAATTAATTTATCCACAGTCTTGGGAAATGCTAGAATGACAAAAAGCTACAATGCACAATTCTCAGTGTGCTGTTGATTGTCTCTTTATAATATGTATTTTTTACTGTTTTTCCAAAGAATCTGACAGTAATTCAGAGTCGGATACAGACGGGTCTGAAGATGAGGAGGAGGATGAAAAAGATCAAGATGAATCTGATACCGATACAGAGGGAGAGAAAACATCACTGAAACTGAATAAAACAACTTCCTCTGTGAAAAGCTCTTCCATCGGTCTGTCAGCTCACTCTACGCCACTCAATCTCCAAGTAGTAAAGACTCCAAGCTCTGCTCCTGCTGCCTTATGTCCTGAATCTCAGTCATCAGTTTTTCTTGGGACTCCGCCTTCTACACTTACCCCAAGTACACATTGTGGTATCTTTATTATCTTTTATATAACAAAGTGTCTGAGAAATGTGTGTCATAAATGTATTTAAGAATAATAGTCAGGTGTCCATAATGTACAGTGTTGCAACTGGACACCGACCTTCCTATCCTTTGCATGATCTTTAGAGGCACTGACCATCTGTAACTTCCACTGAAGTCAGAATTGTGGATACTTAGCACCTTTCAGGACCACCACCTGAATTCTAAAGTTGATTCCCAGAATTTGTTTTCAAAACGTCTGGGGTGATCATTACTGTCTTTCTGGGAGTGCGACTAGTGGATAGAGCACCAGCCAGGGTCTCAAGGTGTCTGGGTCTGGAGTTTGGACAGACCACTTCACTTCTCTGTGCCTCACATTCCACATCTCTAGAATGGAAATAGTGATACTCGTCTCTTTTCTAAACTACTTGGAAATCTATGGTATAAGACCTAACTAGTAGTATTTTTCTATTTCAGTTAAAGTAGGACCTTCCCACTCCACATTGTACACACTGCACCAAAAACTGCCTATATCTTTACATTCTTCTCAACAAGAATATTGTCTGTTCCATTATTTTTGCAAAGTTCACAATAGATAATTTAATAATACATTTATGACACATTTTAAGTATTACCTTTAGCTTTTTGTGTGCAAATGATCATTCTTTTATTTGCTAATTAATAATATTCAATAATTATTAAAATGAGTCTGTTGATTGTTAGTGAAGTGCTACTTACTTCTGATGAAAATAAATATTTTTGTTTTGACATTGAATCAGACAATATTTGACAATATTTTGACATTGAATCAGAAACCAATTTATCCTTATATTTAGAGTTTAGTGAAATAAGAGTTGCTTGCTTAACCATTAATGAAAAGTCATCTGCTGTTATGCAGATTGGCTTTGAAATAACCTATTTTTATCTTTCTCTTTCAGTTAGATGCAAGCTATTTGGTTTTACATCGTATGAATAACCTGAATTCTTATCCCCTGAAACTTATATTATTCTTCAGCACTCTGATTGGCTGGCACTAGTTTTATTTAATAATATAAGTTTACACATGGTGCAAAAATTTGGCATGTCCGTGTTTCTCTGTATTTTGTTTCTGTATGGAATTGATGTGCATTTTATTTTAAATGTTTTCTTTAATATGTGGTATAACTCTTTCTGCCTACTCAGATCCACCACTCTAGAATCAAAGGTTATTTTTTGTCTGCCATATTATTAGTCAGTCACGTAAAAAGATTTGTCACCTTGCTTAACCATTTATAACTGTATCCAGTCTCCACTGCTTCTCTGTCTTTAGTTTACTTGCATCAAAAGTGCACACTACTAGAAAGCAGTGTCTATTTTTTGCACAAATCTGGTACTCATTGAGAAAGGACATATAAGATAAATGTAATTAAGACTTATTAATACTTAATTTCTGATAAATTAGACTTCCCTTGATTTCAAGGATGCCTCGGATGTCCACTTCTCATTGCCTATTGCAGAGAAGGAGGTACAGTAGAACCTCAGATTGACAAACACCTCGGGAATGGATGTTTTTTAACTCTGAAATGTTCATGACTCTGAACAAAAAGTTAAGGCTGAAAAATTTACAACTGAACTTTGAATATAACTTCGAAACTTTACTATGCAGCAGAAAAATTCTGCTTTCTCTTTATTTTTTTAGTAGTTTGTTTAACACTGCACTGTATTTTTTTGTCTCTGCTGCTGCCTAATTGTGTACTTTAAGTTTCAAATGAGAGAACTCTTAAGTTCTACTGTATTCACAACTAAAGAGAATCCAGTGGGAAAAGGACCTCCCAGAAAAGTAGTGGATGCAAATAATTTTTATTCAGTTTGTGTCATATACGCGATGGATAGAAGGTGTTTGCTCTTCTGGTTTGGGGATCTGAGTAATGGAAAGCACTTATCAGTAAAGTGATTCTCTGTCATCTCATTGCTTTCCAATGCTAATCAATTAAACTCTATTTAAGGTACTTCAAAAAGGCGAAGAATAACAGATGAACGAGAGTTGCGTATTCCTTTAGAGTATGGGTATGTTTTATATTTATTTGAACAGTATTTGGAAAGCGATTGCATGGACTGTTTCATAAAGTGAATGGTCACTTGTTTTTAAAAATGGCATTGTCAAGTTTGACATGGAATTTGCAGTCACTCAGGGACTTAAGCACTCCTTTGACTTTGAGTGACACTTTCTGTCCCTTTGAAAATTCCAGTCTTCACATGTATTGTCTCTCAATTACTTCCAAATCAACTTTGCTTAGTTTCAGATGTTAAGATTTGTTACTTAATTGTTTTGAAATTGAAAATTCAGTAGTAGTTTTGTCAGTAATTCACGAACCAAAATAGAATCTGTTCATTTTCCCAGAACAGTGTGTGCACTAAAATGTTAAAATGTATTTTTAAGGTTGATAAAATAACCTGGTACAATGCCATTTTTGCACCAGTCACATTTTAGCTGTAATCACTTCAGATCCATGGTGCCCAATCAGTAGCCACTATAGTGGCTACTGCTAAAGTGAACTAAACACACTCAACCAGCCAAATAGCCACATGTGACTAGTGGCTAGCATGTTGGACACCACAGCTTTAGATATCTTGTCTCTTGACTTTAATGTAAAATTAATAAATTAATGTTTATAATGAGTTTAAGAAACGAGTTTTAATGCACACCTATATTTACTATTACTATAGCTGGCAAAGAGAAACGCGGGTAAGGAATTTTGGTGGTCGCCTTCAGGGAGAAGTAGCATATTATGCACCATGTGGAAAGAAGCTGAGGCAGTATCCTGAAGTAGTAAAGGTACATACATACTTTTTCTTCAATGTGTATGCCTTCTGGTAAAATTAAGAATGTGTACAATAAAAAAATGCACTTTTTCCTCAAATAAAGTTCCTTGATAGAAAATATTGTGTGATGTACCTTAACCTGTTTCTAAATTGACTTCTTATAGAGGCATATCCCCTTGATAGAGTATGCAGAACATTTGACTCCTGACATTAGCTGTACATCAAAGCTGGGCTGTAATTATTTAAAACCTGAAGTGGAAAAATATGTGATTTTTTCAGTATCTCAGCAGAAATGGAATAATGGATATCTCAAGGGACAATTTCAGCTTCAGTGCAAAAATAGGAGTGGGTGACTTCTATGAAGCCAGAGATGGACCGCAGGTATCCACTTTTTAAAAAGTAAAGTCTTTGATCCAAGGAGTAGTAACATAATTCTAGATGAAGTAATTTTTACTACACTCTGGAACATTGCCTGTTAGCTAATTCATTCTTATAATCGTACATAATACTTTACAGTAGCTTTTGTTGAGAGCTGAAGATCTGATCCTGGGAGGTGCTGAAAATTTGTGTCTCACTGAGTTCAATAGGTGATTGCAGGTGCTCAGCATGTCCCAAGGTCAGCTCTAAAACTATAGTTGTCTAGTAAGAAAGAATTTGAGTAAGTGTTTTAAGCGAACACGTTCAGATATTTCTTAGAGTAGTTTTTCTTATTATGTTATATAAACTCCATATCTGTAGAACTTCTGTGTATGTATGCATCATGTTTCTTTTTGTATTTTCATCCAACTGATGTATCTAAGATACATACTTAAAACACAGGTATTTACTATGTGGACAGTATGGTGGTAGCTTTTCTGAAGCATCCACATGTTATGCACAGTTGTATGAATATACATTCTATTTGAGCATGGGGGAACTCTGCTTTGCTTTATATGGCTAACATAGCCACTTCACAGAAGAATAAATTATGATTAAACTGTGCTACACCACCATCTATTTTTTCTAGCTTAGGAACTTTCATTTTTTTATGACTTCATGGCAGGGACTATATTTACTTAAAGATAGCTCTTCCCTTTATATCATTGCATGAATGTGGACAGATATCAGAAAAATGTTCTCAATAATTCCTGGAATTTCAACACTCGATGCTTGAGGCAAGCGAGTCCCTGTAAGAGTATAAACTGAAGGCATACTAGATCACTCACTTTGGGATGGCATTGGCTGACTTCTGGTGCATTGAAGAATCTGATATTATAGGTCCCCTGTAAGTCAGCCACTGTAAACCAAAGGTTGAATCTTAAATCAAGATCAATAAATCATGTAACTATTGAACACCTGTACTTTGATTTTAAGTCGCTGCTAGTATCCTGGACATCAGGTCAATTCCTCTTTTTCCTGTCTGACACATTCTCCTCCTCTCCTGAGTCCCTACCCTTAATTACTTCTTCCACCCCTCCCACCTTATTTATAGTGGGATGTACCCTGACCTCCTTTGGGAATGCAAAGTTTCAGAAAGGAGGAACTGAAGGAAGTCCATGGTTCAGTCATAAGGCTGGGTAATGAATTATCTCAAATCTCTTCTAAACATCATGCAACAATTCCAGTTTTTATTGCTTCTGCTACATTCTGCTCTAGTCAAAGCAGTTTTACTTAAAAAAAACAACAACATTAAAGTGGAGAATAAAACGGAGCAAGTGGGTATTAACAAATACTGTTTTGGTAGAGGTGGTAGCTTAGATAGATTCAGTACTGTTATCAGACCGAGGTCACACCTTTCCATTTTACTCTTAAAAGATCTTGAGATCGCCATTGGTGATGTTAGAGTTTAACTGATTAATCATTTAACCATTAAGCTGATGCTTATTGGTTAATGGTATCAGTTAAACTCTGCCGGTTCCTGGGGAAGAAGCTTCACTACTGCAGGGCAGCAAAGACATCTCCCCAGGTGCTGAGCCAGCAGGGCCTGACAGACCTGCTCGTGGGGGGGCTTTGCAGTATTAAGCTAAGCTTCGTATTCGAGAGCCTGCAGTTCATGTAACCTCTTAAGATTTTTAGTGGTTGCATTGTTACCATATTAAATGATTTTTAGCATCTCTAATCTCCAATGGCATCCTTATGGCTGGATTGTCCCCAGTGTATAATGTGTGTAAGGTGTTAGGAACAGATGAAGTCTTCTGCCTTCTGAGCTCAACAGGTTCAATGCTAAATTCTGTTGGGTAGGCAAACGCTGTTCTCTCTTAGCTCCTTTGCTGGTTGGTCTAGAAGAAATGGGACATGGCCTTGTCTTTCTTCCATATATCATATAGCAGAACTGGTAGGATGCTGAGGTGAAGCATGCACTGTACCAGATGGGAGAGTGTGACAGAACAAGTCTGCAGTATGCATGCGTCGGGAATATTAAGAGAAGCTGTGGCTAGTTCATCCAAATTTCTTTCTAAACTATACCACTAAAGCATTGCTTACCAACCCTTCCCTCCGCCAACCCTTTTGCTTCCATTGTAGATGCTAAATTGTGATGCTTGATATGTAACTAGATGATACACACTGACTTAGTCAAAGACCAAATCCTGACAAGCAAACACGAAGAATTTTCAGATTCCTCAGATTGAAACTTAAAGCTGCTGTGTTCATCTTGGGTGGAGGAGGGAGCCATTTCAGAATTTTTGGAAAGACCTAGCAATATCTGCCTTGTGGATATATTAGACATATTGATTAGATCTATACAGGATGTTTGCCTTTGGATAATAATTATAGGTAAGTAATTTCATTCTTTAAGGAAACACTTTTTTATTGTAAAGTAAGTATGTTTGGGATTGCATCACCTTCAGTGAGAGTAATGTTTGTTCACAGTAGCTACATTGTCATATATCATCATATAAGTTATTCTAGGATGTTTTCAAATCTTATACTGTGTGTGTTGTGTATGTGTATACACTATATGTACATGCTCTTATATATGTCTATATATGTTTATGCTTAAGAGTCTTGATCCTACTCCTAATTTTTTTTCTATGACAATTGATACTTATAAAGCATGATCCTAATATATTCGGTGTGTTATATGATTACAGAATGTCTATTCTGTGTCACTACCACTATTTGGATATCACAGACTAATCTGATTCATTTCAATCAGAATTCATGAGCATTTGCACTTTCCAGACTTAAGTGGCATGTGGATCTTATATTTGTTTTTTATTTATTTTATTTGAAATACATTAAATCTGTAAACATTTAAATAGTAAATCAAAGCTTTTTTTTAATTAGAGACTTTGTCTTTTAAAATCAACCCCCTAGGTTTAGCAGATTTGTTTTTACATCATTTTTTTAGTGACAAAAATAAACTTTACCATTCCTCATTGGCATTTTTATTACATGTGGAATCAGTCTAGCTTTTGAATTGATTAATTTTTTGTGTGTATATATTTTTTTAATTCTAAAAAATACAGAATTAAATAGAACCCATTGCCTTAAGAACCTAATTCTAAAATTATATTTATACTTATATAAATATAAGCATATTTTTATTCATTAAATTATCATGAATATATTTGAATTAACTGATTACAGATGACATACATTTTACAACTCATCTATGAAGTGGGTTTTACCCATGAAAGCTCATGTTTCTATATATTTTTGATAGTCTCTGAGGTGTCACAGGACTACCCATTGTTTTTAAAGTTACAGACTAACATGGCTACCCCTCTGATACCATTTATAGTAAGTAAAATAAAAAAATAAACTAGTACTTAATGAAAATGGTATCTATGCTTATTTTATTGATATCTTGTGTTCTGTTGTAATACTGAAAGTACCAATACTGAGTCTGTCTCATTCGTGGGATCAAATACCAGATTTTTATTCCAAAAATTTGCTAATCATTTAGTTTTTTCCCGCTGATTCCATCACCTCCACTTTCTATGGTACTTGGCTTCTTTTCCCTTTCTTCTCTCTGCCTTTCCTTGAGTTCTGTGGCATATCATAATCCAGGTTATTTTATCAGTCTCATCTGCTTATGAGCATTGCAAAATTCAAATTGAAAGATGGAAAAAAAATGCCTGGAAAACTATTTATGGTTTTGATGCTGCACCTGCTGACATGAACAGAACTCTTGCCAGTGACATCAGTATGATATATTTTCAGAACTATTTCTTGATATCAATAGTCATTTTAGTTTTACATGGCGATTTGGAGATATTTTTAGGCTTAGTCATTTTTCAATAAAAGCCAAAAGCACCATATCAAAAGTGAATTTGGAATAAATGATGACTTCAGGTAACTGTTCTGTAAAATTCAGAAATGGTAAAATCTTCCAAGTTGACGTCCACCTAGATTTTCTTACTGCACTGACCATGGCATTTCTTAATGCTTTTCAGTAAATGAACTTGAGAGAATTTGAAAGCATGGTAATCATCTTCAAGTTTCAGTAAGCTCAATCAGAGATGTTTTCCTAATTGAAAATGAAGATTATTTGAGGTTCATAATAAAGGATTTCTATATTATGAAAGGAACTAATATAGTTGTCATTTACAGTACATTTTTAGACTGGTACCCATTTTGTAAAAAAGGGTGCACATAACTTATAGTTTTCTAGTTTAAGATTATCAGGGACTTGAGCCATGCTACTTCATGAAAATATGAATAGATATATGGAATAAGTTATTGAGATGAGTAACTGAAATATGTAGTATTGAGGATAGTAACCATCATTCATCATTACCTGTGAAATCTCTGCCTTGTCATAATTAAGGAATTAAAAATGCCGTATGTTTTTCTCTGGAGAAAGGAGGGGGAAGAGCAAAAAATGGGATCAAGATTTGTTTTTAAAATGTAAACTTGTTGGGCTAGGTGAACTTTTTTCTTCTTTTGAGTGCTAGTTTTCAATTCATACTCCACAGTTGGTGAGTAGACATCTCATGAATTGGCTAGTTGGTAATATATATAGGGAGGTGACACATAGGATCTTCCCCTCCATGTGTATTCCGCAAGGGTATAAAAGGCAGAGCTGCTTTAACATTCCTCAGTTCTCTTTCTATTGCTCATCATGTTATATGTCAGAGCAACTCTCTTCAAATCTCTCTCTGCTTTGGGTAGTTAGTGTTGTGACTTTAGTCCAATGAGTGTACATGGAAGCCACCCCCAAGGTTGCATGTGTTGTGGGACACTACACCCAAGCACAGCAATTTCCTGGACTTCAAGAATTGCCAATCCTGCAACACAGTTGTTTCTGAATGATGAACACATGAGACATCTGTTTCTGTCTGGTGAGGAGCATGCCTTGGAGTGCTGTGAAATTTGCAGGTCCTTCTTGAAGTGGACCTAGCATTCAAGGAAAGCATGTCTGAAGCTTCTGTCATGGAGCAAGCAATGAGGTTGGACTGCAATCCCAGATTACAGCATGTAAGCCACAGAGGAACAAAGGTTTTTGAAATTGGCTTCATAAGTGTCTGAAGTTACCTCCTCTGACGTAGAGGGAAGAGGCGACTGATGAGGTGGGACATAGAGGGCCGTCAGCCACTTGACTACCCCAGCCCGGACGGGGCCCATGTCATCCTCATAGCCCCAGCATGGGCCAGACAGACCTGGTTTCCCTTTCTCAAATGTCTCTTCAACCTCTTTACCCTCTTCCAACTCCCCCAGACCTCCTATCTCAGAATGGAGGCACCCTTCTCCATCCCCATTCAGAAACTCTGCATCTGACGGCCTGGTTCCTATCTGATTCTCAGAAGCAGAGAAAAGATGTTCCCAGCAATTAAAGGCCATTCTTCTCCAGAGTAGGAGATATACCACTTGCAATACATACCTTTATAAGTGGAAGCGCTTCCCACTGTGGTGTATGAGCAACAACATTCGACCTTCTGATGCTCCTCTCCATGTAATCCTTGACTATATCATGCACCTGAAACAACAAGGCCTGTCAGTTTCTTCTCTAAGGGTATGTCTACGCTACAGCGCTATTTCGAATTAACTTATTTCGAATTAGTTAATTTGAAATAAGCTAATTCGAAATAACGCAGCTATACACAAAAACTAATTCGAAATAGCGTTTTTCTAATTTGAAATAGTGCGTCCGCATTGAGTTGAAGGTAAGACTGGCCAGAACCAGTGCCAGCAGGGCATCAAGGTCGGACTTAGTGTGAGGCTGCTGCCTCAGGCTATCTGAGGTCTGTGCTTAAAGGGACCCTACCCCCCATCCCGGATAGACAGTTCTCAGGTTTCTCTGCTTGCTGGTCTACCTCACTGAGGGACAGCAAAGCATTTGTGTCTCGGAGTGCTCTGCTTGCCCTCACTTGGGACACCACGGCACTCTGCAACATGGAACCAGACCTGCCCCTGGGGACTGCTCTGCGTCTTGTGGACACGTTGCCAGCAGCCTGGCTGCACTGTCTGCAGGCTGCCATCTGGGAGGACCATCGAGGGGCTGTCAGGATGCAGGGGGCCCTGCGGGAGAGCTTCCACCCTGAGGAGCGCTAACAGTCTCCCATGTCTGCCCTACTGGGGGCTTGTGCCCCATTCCTCCCTCTCGTCCTTCCACTTACCCTTCCCTAGCCCCCCCTTCCTGATGTCAAATAAAATGCACTTTTGTCTCAAATACAAACTCTGTTTGTTTAGCAAAACTGGGGGGGGAGAGAGGATGAAACTCTGGGGAGATTGGGAAGGGTCGGCGGGAGAGGGGAGGAGAAAGGGTGGGAGAGGGGAGGGGGGAAAACTTGGAGGAGGGAGCTGGAAGGGGAAGAAGGGGAGGGAAGCTCAGCACTAAGGGGTGGGGGTCTTGCTGGGCCAACTGCCTCCCAGCACCACAGGGGAGGGGCCTTGGGTGTCCCCGGGAGGATGGGGAGGAGGATGCAGAGGTTGAGGTGGGGGGGGTGGAGATTGAGGAGGGGGATGTGGAGGTTGAGGAGGAAGAGGCGGAGGGGGGCAGGAGTGGGAGGAGGAACAGTAGCTGGGGGTGCAGCAGGCGCAGGACCGGCACGGGGCAGCACACTCTGCACCAGGGCCTGCAGATGGTGACAGATGGCATGACCCTGGGCAAGCAGCTCCCGCTGGAATTCCTGGTCCTCCTGCGCCCACTGCTCCATGATCCGGGTCTGGGCTCGCAGGGCCTGCAGGTGCTGCTCTCGGTACCCCTGCCGCGTGGTGGTGGTCCTGCTGAGGCCACGGGTGCGGGAGCATGTCCCGGGCGGGGTGGTGCGCCCTGCACGAGCAGCTGGTGCGGCTGTAGAGAAAGAAGAGAAGTGGTCAGTTCTCCCTGGGGACACAGTGGATGATGCCCAGCCCCCCCGTGAGATGAGGGCGACCGTGCCCTGCACCATCAGAGCCGATGTGCTTGCACAGAGGCCATGGTCAGCATGTCCGGCTCTGCCCAGGAGTGGTAGCTGCCCCGAGACCGTACCCATGCCCCTGTGCTGTGTATAGTGCGGCCGGGGCGGGGGGAGATGTCCCCTGCCCCTGTGTAGAGGGGGCGTGTGAAGGGAGGGCATCCTGCTGTGTCCCGCCCCGAGGTTGGGAGCGTGTCGAGTCTCTTCACACGTGGCTATCGAGCCACGGCTCCTGTGTGGCACGCAGCTGGAGCCACCTGCCCAAGGGTGGCACGACACATGCCTGCATGTGCACAGGTGACTGCGTGATCCATGGGAGGCATGGCTCACGTGCACGGTCCCTGGTCTCCCTCCCCGCCTCCCCCCTGGGTAGGGGACAGTGCTGGCACTTGCCTGGTATGGCCTCCCCGGACGACCCTGCCGACTCCGGTGCCGGGACAGCTGGTGGTGGCCCCTCTGTTGCGCCCGGGTCAGGGCCCTCAGCTCCCGGCTTGCTGCCCCCTGGGCTGGCGCGGACTGCCCCGCTCCCCAGGATTTGGTCGAGGGTGGGGAAGTAGGGGCAGGTGGCAGCCCCTGCTGCAGTGGTGGCCCTGGCGTACGCCTGCCTGACTCCTTTACTTTCAGGCGCACCTGCTCCTGGGTACGCCTGTGTCCCTTGCGGGCCATGCTGGCTGCTATGCGGCCATAGACGGCAGCATTCCTCCGACTGGTGCGGAAATCATGGACATTGGGGGCCTCCCCCCACACCTCAATGACATCCATGATCTCTGCACCAGTCCAGGCGGGCGCGCGCCGTCTATGGCCCCTGGCTGGCCCCTGGGTGCTGGGCGGGGTACGGCTGGCTGCCATTGTGTGGCCACAGGGTGAGGGGCTGTGGCTGCTGGCAGGCCTGGCTCTCGCCACGTGCCCAGTGGCCAGACTCTTACCCCTTTAAGGGCCCTGGGGCTGGGGGAGAGGAGAGTTTTCCTGGTTTGGTCCAGAGTGGCCACCAGGGGAAACTGGGAAGGGCTGGAGGCCCCCTATTTCGAATTAAGTGTCTACACAGCACTTAATTCGGATTAGCTATTTCGAATTTGGCGTTACTCCTCGTAGAATGAGGTTTACCAAATTCGAAATAAGCGCTCCGCTATTTCGAATTAAATTTGAAATAGCGGTTTGCATGTGTAGACCCTATTGAAGTTAATTCGAAATAAAGGCTGTTATTTTGAATTAACTTCGTAGTGTAGACATACCCTAAGAGTTTACCTAGCTGCACTATCAGCATTCCACCTCCCCTCTCACCCCCCGGTCAATGAGGTTTTGGTCTTTGCTCACCCTGTGTCCAAGAGGTTCCTTATAAGGCTGAATAATCTCAATCCCTCACATAGGCCTATAGCCCCCTATGTGGGATTTGGGGCTGGGGCTCAACACTCTAACTAGACCACTATTCGAGCCCCTGGACAAATGCTCCCTATTTCTATTAGCAACAAAGACGGTATTTTTTTAATAGCAATCACATCTGCAAGGCGGGTTAACAAAATTGCCGCTTTCACAGCTTCTTCACCCTATACTGTATTTCACAAGGACAAAGTAATAATTCAACCCTACTCTTTCTTTGTGACGAAAGTTTGTTTCAATTACATATTAATGACCCCATCATCCTGCCGGCTTTCTCCCCAAAACCTCATGCTTCCCATGAGGAGGACATTCTACACAGTCTCAACGTACGCAGGGTCTATCATTCTATATAAACAGCATGTGATGCTTGCACAAATCACACACTTTATTTGTTTCGCTTGCCAAATGCTCTTGCAGAGCACCTCTGTCACCTCCGTGCATTTCCAGGTTGATTACATTGTTTTATCCAGTGCTACGCCTCCAAGGCAGACCTTTCCGTGCACCTTCCAGGGATCACTTGACATGAGCTGTAGCTGCCTCAATGGCATTCCTTAAAGGGGTCCCTCTTAAGGACGTTTGGTGTGCAGCCACTTGGTCATCTAATCATGCCCTTATGAGACATTATACAATTTCCACAGGGACAGGCACAACCTTCACTGTTGCCAGCGCAGTCCTTTCGACTGCTCGCAAGAACTAATCCAAGCCCAACTTTGGGTACTGCTATGTAGTCACCAACAGTGGAGCACCCACAGGGACATCACTCAAAGAAGAAAAGGAAGTTACTCACCTTCTGCAGTAATGACAGTTCTTTGAGATGTATGTCCCCGTGGGTACTCCATGACCCACCCGTCCTCTCCGCTTCTTTGGGTCATCTTTGTCAGATGGGGCGTACATGAAGAAACTGAGGGCAGGTGTGCCGCATGTGCAGACTGCAAAGGTGCGAATGGCACACACATCGTGACGCGCATGCGTGGCCCAGCCAGATACTGCTAGAAAAATCTCTGATTTGTGGCGCCAGGATGAGCCCACCAACAGTGGAGCACTCACAGGGACACGCATCTTGAAGAACCATTGCTACTGACAAGTTGAGTAA
This sequence comes from Rafetus swinhoei, assembly GCA_019425775.1. Classification (NCBI taxonomy): domain Eukaryota; kingdom Metazoa; phylum Chordata; order Testudines; family Trionychidae; genus Rafetus; species Rafetus swinhoei. Next base: position 34,036,659 of record CM033439.1, on the reverse strand, counting down.
CTTCCTTGTCGTTAAGCACCTCTGTCATTTCCAAGTTTCATAGAATCATAGATCTGGAAGAGACCTGAGGAGATCATCGAGTCCTGCCCCCTGCCCAAAGCTGGACCAACCCCAACTAAATCATCCCAGCCAGCACTTTGTCATGCCAAGATTTAAAAATCTCTAGGGATGGAGATTCCACCATGTCTCTAGATAACCCATTTCAGTGCTTCATCACCCTCCTAGTGAAATAGTCTTTCCTAATATCCAACCTAGACACCTGCCCCCCTGCAACTTGAGACCATTGCTTCTCATTCTGCCATCTGTCACTACTGAGAACAGCCTCTCTCCATCCTCTTTGGAACCTCCCTTCAGGTAGTTAAAGGCTGCTATCAAATCCCCCCTCACTCTTCTCTTCTACAATCTAAAAAAGCCCAAATCCCTCAGCCTCTCCTCATAGGTCATGTGCTCCAGCCCCCTAATCATTTTGGTTGCCTTCAGCTGAACCCTCTCCAATGTGTCCACATCCTTTCAGTAGTGGGGGGCCCAGAACTGAACACAATTCTCCAGATGTGACCTCACCAATGCCAAATAAAGAGGAATAATATTATCACTACTCTAGATCTGCTGCCAATGCTCCTCTTAATGAACCATAATATGCCATTAGCGCTTGGCTACAAGAGCACACTGTTGACTCACATCCAGCTTCTTATCCACTGTAATCCTCAGGTCCTTTTCTGCCAAACTCCTGCTTAGCCAGTCAGTCCCCAGCCTGTAGCAGTGCTTGGGATTCTTCCGTCCCAAGTGCAGGACTCTACACTTGTCCTTGTTCAAGCTCATCAGATTTCTTTTGGCCCAATCCTCCAATTTGTCTAGGTCACTCTGGACCCTAAGCATACCCTCCAGTGTATCTACCTCTCTCCCTAGGTTAATGTCACTGGGAACTTGCTGATGGTGCAATCCATTCCCTCATCCAGGTAATAAGATGTTGAACAAAACTGGCCCTAGAACCAATCCTTGGGGCACTCCGCTTAACATCAAGCCATTGATCACTACCCCTTGAACCCGACAATCTAGCCAGCTTTCTATTCACCTTACCAGTCCATTTATCCAGTTCATGCTTCCTTAACTTGCTGGCCAGTATTAAGTGGGAGACTGTTTCCTGTTATTGTTTTTCCCTCTTCACTGAGCAGTGGGACTACCCTGTCTTTGGTCTTCCTCTTGCTTCTAATATATTTGTAGAATGTTTTCTTACTATCCTTTGTCTCTAGCTAGATTGAGCTTGTTTTGTGCCTTCGCCTTCTAATCTTGCCCCTATATACTTGTGTTATTTTCCCCTATATATTTGTGTTATTCATCCTTTGTAATTTCATCTAGTTTTCCCTTTTTATATGACTCCTCTTTGATTTTTAGATCATGTAATATCTCCTAGTTAAGCCAAGGTGGTTTCTTTCTATCATTCCTATGCAGTGGAATAGTTTGATTTTGGGCCATTAATAATGTCCCTTTGAAAAACTGCCAACTGTCTTCAGTTGTTTTTCCTCTTAGTTTTGCTTCCCAAGGGACCTTACCTACCAGCTCTCTGAGGCTATGTCTACACAGCATGGTTATTTTGGAATAACTGACATTATTTCGAAATAACGTAGTGCACATCTACACAGCAAGCCATTATTTCAAAATAATGTCAAGATGAGGCCTTCTTAGTCCCACTCCTGTAACCCTCATTTCGTGAGGAGTAAGGGAAGTCGAAGGAAGAGTGCACTTCCTTTGACTTCCTGCTGTATAGACAGCACCAAAAGCTGAATTAAACTATTTCAACTTTAGGTATGCAATTGACATAGCTGAAGTTACATATCTTAATTCAACTTTGTCCTGTTGTGTAAATGTGTCCTGAGTTTACTAAAGTTTGCCTTCCTGAAATCCGTTGTCTTTATTTTTCTGTTCTTCTTTCTACCTTTCCTTAGAATCATGAACTCTGATTTCATGATCACTTTACCCAAGCTGCCTTCCACTTTCAAATTTTCAACCAGTTCCTCTCTGTTTGTTAAAATGAAATCTAGAACAGGTTCCGCCCCCCAGTAGCTTTCTCAACCTTCTGAAATAAAAAACTGTCTCCAATGCAGTCCAAGAACTTGTTGGATAATCTGTGCTGTGCTATGTTAGTTTCCCAACATATGTCTGGATTGTGGAAGTCCCCCATCACCACCAAATCCTGCTCTTTGGATGATTTTGTTAGTTGTTTAAAAAAAGCCTCATTCACCTCTTCTGCCTGGGTAGGTGGTGTGTAGTAGATCCCTAGCATGACATCACCCTTGTTTTTTTTACCCCTTTTAACCTAACCCAGAGACCCTCAACAAGTCTATCTTCTGTGTCCATCTCAATCTGTCCAAGTGTATAGATTTTTAATATATAAGGCAACACCTCCTTCCCTTTTTTCCCCTGCCTATCCTTCCTGAGCAAGCTGTATTCTTCTAGATCAATATTTCAATTGTGTGTATTATCCCAAGTCTCTGTGATACCAACCATGTCATAGTTGTGCTTATTTACTAAAACTTTAAGTTCTTCCTGCTTATTCCCCATACTTCTTGCATTTGTATACAGGCATCTAAAATACTGATTTGATTCTGCCCCCAGTTCTGCCTTGTCCCTTCTTTATCTCTGCTATTATAGCTCATGCTCCCTCCCATTTCTGATTCATCTCCCAGGTTTCCATGTTTTTCACTTATCTGTGGGCTTTTGTTACCTGACCCTATCGAACCTAGTTTAAAGCCTTCATCACTAGGTTAGCCAGTCTGTATCCAAATACTCTCTCCTTCTTCGAGTGATGTCCTCGTAGGTGCTCCACTGTTGGTGTCGGGCTTGTCCCCGTGCCACGGATTGGAGACTTTCAGAGCAGTGTTCAGTCAGGCTGCAAACCCCATCCCTGCTTAGCAGTTCCCATCTTTGCTTAGCAGTCCTTCTTGTAACTGCATCCCATGGTCAAGGAAGTCAAAAGCCCTCCTGGTTACATCATCTTCGCAGCCAGGAATTCACTTTCACGATGCACCTGTCTCTGCCTGGGCCCCTACCTTTTAGTGGAAAGACTGAAGAGAATACCACCTGTGCGCCAAACTCCTTCACCCGTATTCCGAGCCCTGTAGTCACACTTAGCAGTATCATTTGTGCCCACATGGATGAGTAGCATGGGGTAGTAGTTAGAGGGCTGGATAATCCTTGACAGTCTCTTCGTAACGTCTTGGATTCAGGCCCCTGGCAGGCAGCATACCTCCCAAAATGCCATGTCAGGGTGGACAGGTGGGTGCCTCTGTCCCCCTCAGAAGAGAGCCTCCAACACTACTACTCTGTGTTTCCTCTTCGCAGTGGTGGCCTCAGACCTCCCAGCCTTGGGGGTAAATGGTTTCTCCTCTTCTGCCTTAGAAGGTGATGACTTATTTCCTGTAGTGCAGCATAATGGTTCTCCATAATCATGGTGGGAGGGTTGGAAGAAGGGGTGGAGTGTTGCCAGAAGTAACCAGCTGTCAGTGTCCACCCCGAAACAAAGCCATCTCCACCTCCAACAGTGGTGTGCCAGCAGTCTTTTTTAGGTTGATAGCTTCCTCAGCCTTAGCTTATCTCCACATGAATACTCTCAAGCTTAAGGATCTCCTAATGATGTTTTTTGAGATGTGTTGCTTATACCCATTCAATTTCCGCACTCTGAGGTGGACCTGAGCTGGCTACCCTATGCGTACTGCTAAGGGAAAATCTTCTGGCACCAGTATATGTTGCAAGCGCGCACATCTACAAATGGACTAGGGATGTGAACGAGATCTTGCTTAGTTGATTAACTGACTAAGCGTTAGGTTAACCTAATGTTTAACTGGTTAACTGATTAATCGGGATTTTACATCCCTAGAATGGATACAAGCAACACCTTTCAACACTAGTTAGAGAAAATGGTAATTGTCTTCCTGATGCCTTCCAAATTCCTGGACCCAGTGGCCTCAGTGTTTGTAGAACCCAGTCATGTTCCCTCTGCACTCATGGAATGGGCACAACCTTTTTTAGGTGTCTGCTGTCTTGACTTCTGACTCAAGGCATCTAACAGGTATCGCCCGCCTGATCTCACAACTCAGCTATCTTGGTGTCTTCCAAGGAATCAAAAGGTGTGCACAAATGACTAAGGGGAGAGCACAGTACTGGTATGATGTAGTATGAGGATCACCAGTTCTAGGCACTGTGGGCCTCCCATGCCTTTTAATTTTGGAGTGGAGAGCAGGTGGACGACTTGGGATTGCCATACTTCCTAAATCTGCCAGGTCAGATTGTGTCCTGCTCACCTGAGGCTAGAGCCAGACCTGCTACACTCTCAGGGCCAACCAGTAGCCTCAGTGCAGAGCACTTGGGATGAAGGGCAAGTGGTACTAGGAAAACTTCATTGTCTCTGGACAATGCAGTGTCACCAGAACAACCGGATACGAACCCCGAGGTCTTACACTGTGTTCCAGGACATCATGAGGTGAGTGCTGCAAGCTTTGGAGATGAGACATGCCACACAAAGTCCTCAACATTTTATACTCTTTGATACAAACACATTGCAGTCCTGAACAATAAAGGGCTAATAGAACTTGCTAAAACCTTATGGCAGATGTTGATGTCTTTGGGTTTGAAATCAAAACTAGTAGGCAAATTGTACCAAGTTTTGGATAGCAGATATGAACAGATCTATTCATATCCAGTAGAAGGATCACTGGTGGTAACAGCAGCCAATGAGAGAACCTGCTAAGGCTGACAGAAATCAGTGCCCCAAGATAAGGAGACAAAGCACCTCTACCTGCTGAATCAGAAAACTTACTCCACCTTAAGCCTCCAGACTGTCTAGCAGTCCTGGCAAAACAGGACCTTGTCAACAGGTGTGCTTTGAAGAACTTTACTGAGAGGCTGCTGAAAAATTACGAGGTTGATTTCCAAATTGTTCTTGCAGAAGTATGTTTAATAGTCTGGACTACCCTTCACATGGTTTTCAACGTATTAGACGTAGCCTCCAGGTCAGTGATTACAGTGAACATGATGCACTGCTTTGTGGCTGGCCTTAGAAGGAATTACAAACAGCTGAAGATTTACAATTCAAGGATTGCAGAACTTTGTGTGCAGCCCAGAGCTAGCAGGATGTCCCGCTGACTCCGGGCTGCACGCGGCATGGCAGCTTTGAAATGTGCAAGAGTCCCCAGCGGCGTTTCAAAGGGGCAGCTCCGCACAGCTGATCCTGGGCTCAGCTGTGCAGCGCTGCCCCTTTGAAGTACCCTTTCTTCCCCCCCCCCCCAGCTGCCCCTATCTGATAGAGGCAATAAGGGCCGGGGAATCGACTAGTCAATTGGATAGTTGACTAGTCCTTAACATCTCTAGTCTAGGGATGGTGACTATCTACCTCAGAAGGGTGACCTTACCAATCCTTTCTGCATTGATCACAAGTGATTGATGTTTCTGAAGGTCCTCCAGAGTATCTTTCAGCATTAGGGTGGGGTCTTGTACATGGATCATTTTGCAACAAGAGAGAAAAATTGTCACCTTTCTGCTTGTTGGGAAGGCTGCAATCCTGGATTTTTTTCAGATGTCTTTTTCTCCCATAGACAGGGGCTCTCTTATATGCATTCCTCACCTTCTCAGAGTATTTCAGAAGATCTGGCTGGAGAAGGGCAGCATAATCTTTATAGCCCTAGCCTGGCTGAGACTGGCATTGTTCTGAGACCTCCATTACCCCCTCCATAGCCCCATGGATCATTCTTCCTCTGATTCCTGGCCTTCTAGAAATAGGGACATGATTTTGCAACTGAGTCTGAGGTCTCCTTACTTGACAGCATGGGTGCTTGCTGTTGACACTAGTGGAGAGATCCTGCTTGCAGTATTTCCTCATAGGTTCTCATTAGTAATAGGAAAGTTTCCATTAAGTCCTCTTATCTCTCTAATTGTGCCACCAGCTGTTTCCTGTGCATTTAGTGATCTAAGAGGTGTTGAGGTACCTATTTCCCAAAGCTTCACTCCAGGAGAACCAAATAGAGGTTGCACACATTGGACACATGCAGAGCCATATTATTATAATTAGATAGGATAGAATTATTACAGAAGTCTCCCAGGCTGATCCTGGCATAGTGAAGAAAATCAAAGGATAGGCCATATCTACCTGGAGGATATTAAACTGGATTGCCCTGTGTCTCAGAACATGTTATCAACTAGCACCAAAGTATCCATCTGACAGAGCCATGAGCCTACTCCTCAGAGTTCAGTCCACCTCCCTTTGGAATCTCTCTGTAAGCAGTGACTTGGTCATCTGTTCACATATTCACAAAACTCTGTATGTTGATACAAAGCTTCTAGGGAGAATGCAAGATTCAGGTGATCTGAGTTGCAGTCCATACTCTGATGTCTTTTACTGAATCTGAATGAAGGGAAATTGCTTGTGAGTCACAAATATACATACAGATGAGCACTCTAAAGAAAAAGGTTACACACCTTTAACTGATATTCTTTGAGAAGTCAGGTATCTTGTCTGGATAATAAGGGGATGGTCTCCCAGAAGCTGGTCTGGACGACACGTGATCGCTTGATGAATCATTTCCTGTCAAGCATCTGGCACTTAGCCACTGTCAGAAGGCAGGAAACCAAACTAAATGGACCATTGGTATGACCCAGTATGACCATTCTTATGATGTTGTGGGATGTGTAGTCTGTATATGTATTCCACTACCTACCTGCCATGTCTTCTACTTCCATATCATGAGATCATGGATTCTTATAGTTTATGCCCTTGTAGAATGTGAATACACTACTTTAGGGATACTGCTGACAAGAAAGATTTTCCAGCATGTGCACGTATACTCCCCAGCTGTGAAATACACATACAGATAGCACATCTTGAAGAACTTTTGTTTCTGTAAATGTAAGTAACCTATTCCTAAAACCCCTTCTGTTGTGTTACAGCTGTGAAATGTGTACTTTAGTGATACCATTCAGATTACTTTTATCCACTATCAAGAAAGGGTCTTTTACTGTGACTGTTTAAAAGAAAAAAAACAGATGTATGTGTATAGATACATATATGCTGACTAGTAGTCTGAACGAAAGACTGGGAACCAGGAACTCTGGTCCTTGGTAGTGTCAAGACTGATAGGAGTGATGGCATAGAATGATTTGCACTTCAGCAATCCTCAGCTGTGTACCAGCCCTAAAAGTCCATTACTAGCCAACATAAATTAGAGTTGTCATGAGGCTGTTCTAACATGGCTATAGCTAAGTCTCCACTTCAAAAAAAGTGTGTTTTTTACATTGCTTTAGCTATCTGGATGTGAAATCTTAGTGGAGACTAGGCATATCATTTTGAAGATACCACTGAAAATTAGTACTAAACTATATGAGAGTCAAAATGGAATATCCAGATTACTGTTTTAGGTTAAGCCATAGCTTCCAGAATTCAACAACTTCAGAATGAGAGAAATTTACAATGAGATTTCTGCCAACTTTTTCCCAGTCTGTGCTTACTCATTCAGCTTTCTACAATACTGCAAGAAGATCAGAAAGATACTTTATTTAGACTCTAATTCTAAAACAATGTCAAATCCTGCAAATATCTCATGTTCTGTATTCTCAAAAACTAGATAAAATAGATGCAGGAGCTAAATGTCATCTGGTATAAATCAACATTCCTTTTGTTATAGTGCTTTCTTGATTTACACCAATGGAAAAGTCCTGCCCATAGAATCAAATGTTACATGGAAAGGTGGAATCCATGTGACTTTTCTTAGTTTTGATGATGAAATATTTTTCAAGCGTTCGTGTATTTGAATTTAGTTCCCTCAATTTGGGATGTCTTTTGTTGGAAACCAGTACAAAAGGAGAGCAAACACCAGTTTAGCCAAGTCTCAAGTATCCTTGAATCATGATTGATTTTTTTCTTTGTTTCTAAAACTTGTTCTGCATTTTGTCCTCGGTCATCATAAATAAGCATATAAGAAGTTGGCTAGGTTGCAGTTGGTTATGGACAGTAAAGAGAGACAATATTCAATCTTGTTTATGTGGCTCAAAAACACAGCTAGTCTGTGATAAACAGGGCTTTGGAGCAGAGCCCGGAGCTGGAGTGCGGAGCAGTGGAGCTGCAGGTTTTTGCCTGGAGCTGGAGCACAGAAAATCTTGACTGCTCCAGTTTTTTTTTTTTTCCATTTTCAATCCAAAATGAATGATATTTTAGCAAGAAAGTCCTAAAGGTGCCAAAAAGTTTAAGATTGTATAACAATTGATATTAACATCTACTTTACCACTTTACGTAATATGTCACAGTTATTCTCACTTCGGACTAAATCAAGATTTAATGTACAGATACAAATTTACAAAGTTTTTTGGAGGTATGTTTTATTAAAGAATCAGATAATTATCAGACATCCGGCAACACTGCAGACTGTTCCCACCCTTGTGCCAAGGTTAGGCGAGTACGTACTCCGCATAGATTTGTTAGATAGTTAGATTAGTATGTGTTTATTTTCAACCTTGTAATGTGTAGCCTCGTTACTTCCCAACAATTAATGTTGTAAAACAGCGATAGCACGTACTAACACTACGGCACATACCAAATTTCATTGATATATCTATATTAAAGCGTTTTTGAGGTATTAATTAAAAACTTGGAAAATATTTCGAATATTTTACCACAAAATTTCATAAGGAAAAACTATCTTGCAATTTATAAATAAAAATGTATATTAATTATGTATATTAAAAATTAAACATTTATAGTTAAAAATTAATTTGAGTCGGAGCGGAGCTGGAGCAGTCAGTATTGGTGCTGGAGCGGAGCTGGAGCAGAGCAATTCAAAAATTTGATTGCTTCAAATCCCTGGTGATAAACTACAGAAGAAGATCCCTGAGATATTAGACACCTGAAAAAGAATACTATGTACATGCATTAAATAGTGGTATTTTGGCTCAAGTGGCACAGATACTGATTTTGGGTTGAGAAGTCTTAGATCAGATTTTAACAAGGATGGATTCTGCACCTGGTGTGGGATTTCAGTTACTGCATGCCTCTTGGAAGATCTGCATGCTAAATACAGTATGGATTCTTGTGATATCTTATTTCATGGTGGTTTGAGACTTGAAAAATATCAGTGCAACTTCCATTAGCAACTGCTTTTAATTGTGAAGGTATCAAGCTATTAACATTTTCATTTTACAGAATGTTGTATGAAACATTTCTTAGTATATTATGAAAGATTAGCATAAATAATTAAAACAATTGACAAAACAAATGAACAAAGCACATTGTGTGGTTAATCATCCTTGATTTTATTGTTTGTATGCTTATTAATTCACAGATTCAGTACTGTGAATTAATGTGGTTCAACTGCATTTTTTTTAAAAAAGTAGATGTGACTGACATAGTTGCTTTGGCAGACATTTTCAGAGTCCTTGACAAGCTTTCATTAAGTAAATAATGACGTGCTCCCAGAAGTATTCTTAGCTATCATTTCTTCCTACGAGTCCAAAAAGATCGGAAAAGCAGTGAGAGATGCCACAGTTTCAAATAGATCAAGCTCCATCAAGTAGTATTAAATAGATCAAGCAACACTTTTAATTAAGACACACAATATGAGGTTCCCCTTGTGTCAATTAAATGAAATCTATCGAAAAACTAGCCTCTAGTTGTTATAGCAACAGGAATGTAGGATGAAGATAGGTGCCACGAGAAATTAAAAAATTGAATTTATAGCTTCTTAACTTTTTCAGGATACTGTGCAGTTTCTAGAGATTTGAGTTAAGGTCATAGAGCAGATTATATTTACTTGAAAACTTTTGATTAATTTAATTTTATTTGGATGGCCAATTATTTTTCTCAATAGGTGAAAACAAAATTGTACTAAATAAAATCATAAGGTAGAAATTAGTTTGTGGTTTTTTAGTTTTGTTATAAAACTGAAATATCCGTCCCTCAAAAAATAAAAAGTAAAAAATCACACAAATCAGTACTCTGGCTTTTATCGTTTTCCTTTAAATTCTATAAATTTCAGGAAAAAAATGGTCATTAAAAATCTAACAGGCTATATGTAAACATCATATAGACGAATGGACAAGTGCAGGTGCAGTAGTTAAATCTGAAGTTTACAGGCTAAGGGAAGTCTATTCGTCTGCCTAACCTACTAAGTTGAGGAATGGGCTATTTAGACAGTAGAGAAATAGAAGCAATACAGTAGTAGAGCATAGGCAATAACATAATAGTGTTCCTCTGAGTAAATAAGCTTTAAAATCTTGTAAATTTTAGAGGTCGTGTAGAAATGCTTTTGCTAAATCCCATGATACCTATGCAATTGCTCTGTATCACAACTGGCATTCTAATACTGACTTCCATGTTTTGTGTAAATATATTTACATATATAGACATACATATTTTTGCATGTATGAGCAGATCTGTGGATGTGTATTTTTTGTTATCTTTTCACTTTTTTATAATGGCTATGAAATATGTTAATTAAAAGGGCATGCAGTGGTGTCTTCTGAAAGAAGAAGAAGTCATTCCTCGTATCAGAGCTATGGAAGGTCGTAGAGGACGACCTCCGAATCCAGATAGACAGCGTGCTAGAGAAGAATCAAGAATGAGGCGTCGCAAAGGCCGACCTCCAAATGTTGGTAGCACTGAATTTTTAGACAACACTGATGCAAAGCTGTTGAGGAAGCTGCAAGCTCAAGGTAAGAAATTTATTATCTTCTCCACAATCTGAATGTAACTTTTTATTTTTTTTTCATGGATCACATACAGAGCTTTTCTTAAGTACATACCAATTCTTATAATTGGGGATACACTTATATATTTGATGAATTTGCAAGGTATTCTGCAGAGAGATACTTGTAAGGTCCTTACACCACCTACCCACCAAGATATTGGTAACGTGTTATACATTGTTTAAATATACCATAGAAAATCATCATGAAAATTTACTGGCCCTGGAACAAAATCTCCTCACCCTCCCTTACTGGTGTGGTAATAAAATATTTATTTCTCATGAAAAATATTTTTCCCAAAGGAACAACAAGTAGAATATTGCAAAACTGATTTAAGGACTATTATGCTTTTGGCATAGTGGTACTGCAAAAATATTTTCTTAAGAATAGCTTCTTAGATGCACATTTCTTTGTCTAATTACTATTGCTTCTGAGAGAGTGGTGTTTTATATATGTGATCCCAAGTATGAGAGAAATTATTTCCTACCAATTTTGTAACTTCAGTTCTCCGATGTTGATCTCCTCTCAAGATCCACACTCTTCAATGCTTTCTGCATCTTGTACTGTTGAATATGTGTCTCAGCTGTGTGGTTAATGTTATGGTGCTATGCAGTCTCCTAGAGGTTATGTGTATAGAAAAGTATATTAATCAGCTCTTGGCATGTGACTCAGGCATGTGTGCTCTTGCCGTGTGTGCTCATGTGGCACACACCATCCTTTCCAGAAATTCTCATTTCAGTAGTTTGATTTCATGACCTGGCACATGTGAATATTCTAAAGTGTGCGCATGTGTGGAGTAAATTTTCTGAGTGTAGCTTAATTTCTGTTAATAAGTTAGTCTTTTATTTTGAATTCTTATGTGGTGCAGTAAAATAGTATCAAAATGGTTATGGTTTTCTAGCTGTAGTTGTTTGTGCATTGTTTTTTGTTGCTTTTGTGGGTTTGTTTAATCGAGCTCAAATGTCTGTTGAATTGAAATGAAATGAATGAATAAATGAAATGAATGAATTGAAATGTCTGTTGAATGTCTGTTCTGCACCAAAAAGATAATCCTATATGACAGGAACTTTACCAGTCTTTCAGGAGATTAAGAGTTCCAGATTTACTCATTATTCAGAATTATGTGAAATAGAGTGATTGTGGTGAAGAAGTAGGTAGAGTTGTCTGTTCTTTCAGATCATCCTTAGTAGTAAATGGCTGACTGCATAAAATCTCCCCATCTTTAAAAGTTTTAGAGTTTGAATGAACAACCTCCAGAAGTCCAAGACTTTCAATATTCTGTTTAATAAATATCCTGTGTAAGGTCAGGATTTTCTTTACAAAACATTAAGAAGTTATAAGTAAGATTTTGTTTTATTTTGTCCCTCGCCCCCCATGAGGCTATGATGGCTATATGAAAATGCACATAGTGTTGACCTAACTCTTCTCCCACTGAAATGAACTTCAGTTCAAGTGTTGAGTTCAGTATGAGTACACATACACCAGTCCTGAGTGTGTTTTAAAATCCCAGCTATATTTAGAGTACCTGCTAAAACAATTTTTTTCTGTATTGTATCTTTAATCCTTATGCTCCAACTCTCCTATTTCTAATGGAAAGCATACATTTTTCAGGTATTTCAAGGTATTGTACCCTTCAATGTTAGAAAAGGGATCTGATTTTTTTTCAGTTTTCCATAACATTTACATCAAATACTGATGTATTCCTTTAAAATATACTTTTCCCTCTCTTTTGGCTACATGATAAACTGTACATAAATTGTCATTTTAACTTTTTCTACTTTTTCTTAATCAGTAGATTTCCTTACTGTTACGTCACTGTGAGCTCTGATAGTTTACATACTAGTCTTGTACCCTGAATTATAATTAATTTTTTTATATACAGAGAACAGCCATACATTTATAATCTAAATTATTTGTCTTTTAGATAAGAGAAAATAAGAATGAACAAAAATGTGTCTGTGACCCAAACTAATAATTTAACACACTTCACTGACATCTTATTTCACAAATAATCTCCTTGAAATCAATGTAACTATTCAAAAAGTAATGGGTATGTCTACACAGCGGCATTATTTCAGGATAACTGATGTTAACATAGTGAAGGTCTATACTACAAGCCTTTATTTCAAAATACTATCGAGCTGGAGGACTTCTTACTCTGACTCACGGTGACCCTCATTTCACGAGGAGTAAGGGAAGTCAAAGAGTGTTCTTCCTTCGACTTCCTGCTACATAGGCAGTGCCAAAAACCAAATTAAGTTAATTTGAATTAAGCTACACAATTGACGTAGCTCAAATTCTGTAGCTTAATTCTTCTTTAGCCGTGCTGTGTAGAAGTACCCTACGATTCTAATCAACATGAGAGAGAGAGAGAGAGAGAGAGAGAGAGAGGCAAAATCTATTGTTATGAGAGTGTTCTTTGTGGTATGTGTTAGCTGACTCCTCAGGGGATTGTTCAAATAGGATTAGATGTTTGAATGCAATAGTTTATAAAGAGAGAAAGAAGTGGATCAATATTTTTTATTTTGATATAACTCGATTGAAAGCAATATTTTTCAGAATTATACATAATTGTATGCAGATAACAGAAAACATCAGTGTTCATTTGAGAAGCTTATGTGGGTTATTTTTATAGGTTATTTGTTTATGTAAGAGATCCTGGTATAAGGTTTAACCATTTTTAGGATAAAGGTTTAACCATTGTGCAAGACAAACTCACTTTTTTCTTTGTCTTTTCTTATGTTATGTGAAAATGTCTGAACACATAAATTAGATTTTTTTAAGTGAGATAATACTATGTTTATGTGCTTAATATTTCCTCTTTGTGCTACAGAAATAGCTAGGCAAGCAGCACAAATAAAACTTTTAAGAAAACTTCAGAAACAGGAACAGGCTCGAGCTGCCAAAGAAGCAAAAAAACAGCAAGGTAAGTGGTAAACCTTTAAGAGATTGTGCATACTTGCAGATGAGCTTTAGAATTGTTGATATTAGGTTACTGTTCTTCAGTCATTTTCTGATGATGTTACATTTTTTGTTTTGCTTGTAGCTATTATGGCTGCAGAAGAAAAGCGGAAGCAAAAAGAACAGATAAAGATAATGAAACAGCAGGTAAATTTTGTGTGTTCATTAAAAAAACCTGTATTCTTCTTTGAGAGGTGTCCCTGGGGGCGCTTCACAGTGGGTGTTGGAGCGTCCCAGCGCTTCTCAATGGATTTCTGTTAGCAGTGTGTTGTGGCTGGGCATGCACGCCCGCCCCTCTCCCCTAGAGCCATCGCACATGCGAGGTCCCCTTCCCTTCAGTTCCTTTCTACTGTCCCCGGCTTCAGACAGAATCTCGCAGTGCTCTTCACCTCAGCTCTCCTGAAATGAAATTTTAGATAGTTAAATCCAAGTTCTTCTACCCCCAGTTCTGAGTTATTAGAAAGGAAAAAAAACCCTTCGTTCGTCAGTTGGCTCCTTTTCAACACTGCCGTGGTATGGGCTCACCCTGCTTTAAATGCTGCGCGCTCTGCAACGATTCAGTGCCAGCATCAGATGGACACGATAAATGTGTGAAGTGCCTGGGACACTCACCCTCATAGCGAGACTGCCCTCACTGGGCAAAGCTCAAGACACACACACGCAAAGACAGAGAGCTCTGTCCCTAATGAAGAAGTTATTTCATTAACTTCTGAAATAGCATGTGCTGCACATTGTGTTTTAGAAGGAAATATTTAAATTTACTGCTCTTTGTATTATTTTAAGTTCTGTATTTGTATCTGTAGAAAAAACTGTACTCTTTGTAAAGAAGTTCATATTGCATGTGTTTATAGTTAAAACCTAGGCATTTGGATTTCTTTTCTGATAATTTTATTATGAGTATAAGGAGATCCTGGTCAGTATTTTATTTTGTATTGTGCAGTTATGATAGTTCTTTTATTATTAAAGAAAATAAAATACAAAAGTACCTTAATTCATTTATGCATGGAAAGAGGGGTGTGAGTTTGCTTGAGATTTCCATTTCAATCCAACAATAAAGCCCAGCCATGTAGCCAATAGAACGTATTCAAGATCTAATACTTCACACTTTTTAAACAGACTTCACCAGATGTCTGTGCAAGGAGGGGATTTATTACCATGTTCTTGATGCCATATCTTGATTGTAACCTGAGACAATAAACCCTTGTATAAATTTCTGCTATGGATTTTATTACTATTTACATTGCAGTGATGTTTTGAAGCAAGTCATGGACCAGAACCCAGCTGTGCTATGTGCTGTGGAAATAGATCAAATTAGAACAGGTTGTCCCTGGCCCATAAAACGTTGCTGATTAATTGCTGATTAATTGCCTTTGTAACTTGTTTTTTTCTTAAATGGCGCTTGTGTTAGAATATCACTCAGCATACTGAAAATGTGCCTGTAGCTCAACCCTAATTTAAGTAGGTATATCTGTATTATTTATAGTATCTTGCTATATCAACATTTATAGTATCTTCTCATGTAATAGGATGGTGCATTCAGGTTTCACAGTAAAGCAACTAAACCCAGATATCTCCATGTTTGTTTTTGGCTTCGAGGAGCCATTAATGCAAGTGAAACAATGTGAGTGCTCATCATTTCACCATCTAGAAGTGATTGTGTCAGTCTTGACTAGAATTTTTTTGTTTGTTTGTTGGGAATTTTAAAATATGTTTACAAATTTCAGTTCAACTGAAAACCAACATTTTTGAATTTTTCAGTGACTCAAAAAGTGTAATATTGCAATAGCATTAATAATATTTGGGGTTAAAATAAACCTTGAAGTTCTAACAAATAAATATAAAGGGAATTTTTAAACAAATATCATTCAAACCAGAAATTCAGAAGGTTTAATTTTGAAAATGTTAAAATATTTTCATATTTTCTTCATATTTTTTCTCTTCTAAATGAACATTTCAGCAAAATTGACACAAATTCAAAAAATATTTTGATATCACTGAATTTGCATTCCGTCCTCTTCCCCAAACATAAGTTTTGTATGAAAAATGTTGCTTAACACTAGTTCTGGGATGGCATGATCTGAGCCTCATATAGTAACAACACAATACTTTTGCTCACTTCAGCCACAAAACTTTGAGATTTCTAATAGTTACTTCTCTACCAGTAGCATTAACTCTAACCTATTGACCCCAATAATATAAATACATGCCACCATGTTGTACTGAAGAATTGTGTGCTGTTTTGTTTCTACTTTAAAGAAAATGAAATTTCAGAGAATCGTGATGGTGTACGTTGTAGTTGTTTGAATGCTAGCACTGAAATTTTGTTTTATGTAGACATGAGGAACCTGGATTAATGTAGATATTATGATTTTTTGGGAGGCAAGCCGTGGTGTGATTAAGAGGTCATTTCCTTCATTTGTAGTGATTTCATTATCTAGAAAATGTAATCTTGAAGATCCTTAACGTAGCTTTGAGTAGGGATTTCCACTTTTTAAAAATAGCATGGTGTGTAAAGACTGCAGGAGAGCAGCTCTGCTTTCACTGACCAAACAAACCACACCCATAGCAAAGTTCACTGCAGTGGGACTCCCCTTATTCACCCTGTCTGCTGTCTGTACTTTAGGGAGGCTGGCAATAATAACTTAGTGGGATATTGTTACAGGATTGTGGGTAGTGTTCCCTCTAACCTACACGGCAGCACAGCTTCTTCTTTGAGGAGTGTCCTTGTGAGTGCTCCACAACTGCTGTGCCCATGGTCGGCAGACTTTTGATGGCAGTGCCCCTCTGGTTGGCTATGCATGCAGAGTGCTGGCGCGCGTCACTTGGAACCATCATCCCGCGTGCACAGCCAACCACCTGCTCAGTTCTTCTCTGACCACCGCTGGCTTCGGTTGCAGCAGAGCTGTTGCCCTCATTTACCTTGGCCTATAGCTTAGTGTTAGCTGTTAGTATTAAGTTGCTTAGCTTAGCTTCTCATTTTTTCTTGTTATATTAAAAAAATTACTAATAATTTTTAAAGGAAAGAAAGAAAGAAGAAGAGAGAGGGATTCTCCCCTCCACTTCACAGAAGCCGCAGGTTCTATGCCGCCTGCACAGAACCATGGTCTCTCACAATAAGAGACCACGTCAAAACAGACTTTTTCCAAGACTTTTGCCTGGTTCTCCTGCCTCGGTCAAGAGTACAATACACAGCAGTGCAAACACTGCCTGAAATTTACCAGCATGACAAGGAAAGCCAAAGAGCTGCAACTTAAAATGATGCAGCTAGAGAGAGACTCAAGAGCTGCCCTTGAACAAGGTAAAATCTCGCCCCACTCCCCACACTCATGTCCCCTGGGGAGGCTCACGCTAGAGGGACAAAGACAGGGCTCAAACTCCCAGGAAGAGGTCCTACTCATCAGGGGATTTTGACTCCCTGCTCAGGAAGCACTCTGCAAACAAGAAGTCTGTCTCTGCACCTGTTGCAGCTAAGTCGCCGGAGAAACAGACAGGGAATGGGGCTGGTACTCACAAAAGCCGGGACCCCAAAGAGAAGGTCCGATCTTCCCCCTTTAAGGCGAGTGCGGAGCCAAAGCATAGTAGCTCCACATCGGCACTGGCAAAGCTGCCATTAGTGGCACTGCCAGAGGCGCTGTCAGGGGCACCAATAACAGCTCTGTCAGCACCACTACTCAAACTGCTGGCAGTTGCACTAACTAGAACGTGGTCAGCGCCACCTGGGGAAGTGCTGACAGTGGCACTGGTGAGAGCGCACTCAGTGCCGGCACCAGATGCTGCAATGCAAGCACTTAGAGCTGGCACTGACCAAGTGCACAAATGTGCACAAGAGGCACCCAGCATCAGCTCGAATCTCACTACTGGCACCGACAACGCACATAACCCTGGGGCACATCCTGCTTTCCCCACCACAGCCACCTCAGTTTACCTCAAAGCAGAGCTGATGATGATGTTAATACCAGGAACTCCACTATTTGGAACAGACTGAACCCCAAATACCTCAAGGTTTAGTGTCTCTTTGACACCTGCCTCGGTGCCCGCCTTACTGAGTGACGACGACGACGAGAGGCCCATACATATAGATACTCTCAGAACTTCATCGCCCAAACCAATACAACAAGGGCAGCAGTGGAAACAACCACAATGGATTCTGCCACCTGTACCACCCAACTGGCCATACTGGGACTTGTGGGCAGCTCATAGACTCCAACAACCTCAGCTACCGCATATACTGCAAGTTCTGCAGCCCCAGGCCCTCCCCATGCAATCTCCTGACCATTCTGCCTTCTCAGAGGAAGAGGACGTCACAGGGGCAGAAAGAACAATTGACTGAGCACCTTCCATCCTTGTCACCTGAAAACACAATCATGCCCCCACCACCCAATGCAGGGGATATTTCAAGTCCTTTCAGGAGCTCTTTAAGAGAGTAGCAGTCGCACCAGACACATCGCTGTCATCTGTGCCCGAGACTCAGCACAAGGTAATGAATATCTTGCACACCTCGCCACAGGCTAAGCTAGCAATCCCCATGAATGAAGCACTCGTGGACCCCACCAAAACCCTGTGGCAGATGCCAGCAACAATCCCACTGACTGGCAAAAGATCCGATCTCAAGTATGATGTGGCCCCAAAAGGTGCAGAATTCTTATTCTTGCACCCCATGCCAAATTCTTTAGTGGTCAAAGCAGTCAACCAGAAGGGCAAGCAGCAGGTCATACGAACAGTCCCACACAACAAGGACTGCAAGCATATGGACCTAATGGACAGACAAGCCTACTTGTCCACTAACCTCCAACTCAGAATCACAAACTATGTGGTCCTCCTTGCAAAGTACACATCATATATTCAGTCAACTGTCAACCTTTATTGGAGATCTTCCTGACAACAAAAAAGAGTGATACAAGGTGAACATGAAGGAAAGGACATTGATCTCCACAATGGCCCTACAGGCCTCACTAGATTCAGTGGACACGGCCTCGAGGTCCTTAGCGTCGGCAGTCATCATGAGGCATGCTTCATGGCTCCAACTGTCCGGCTTTCCAAGGGAGGTACAATCCACAGTGGAAGAGCTAACGTTTGAGGGCACAAAGTTGTTCGCTGAATCCCTCCATACACTCAAGGGCCATTCTGAAGACCGTAGGCATACACGTACCTATGAATAAGAAGCAGGGAAGATCTTTCACACAGATATAAACCAGCCCCATTTAATCAACAACCAAGGCACTGCGATAACAGGCATCAACCCAGACAGAACAGGCGCAGGGAGGCCTCCGACCAGGCAACCGCACAACAACCTTCAACATCTCATCAAGCATTTTGAAGGTCTGGTCAAGGGTCGGGCAGCACTAAGCTCTCCAAGGCAGCAATGCAGCATTTGGCAGCAGACTAGCTGCATTTTATCCAGTGTGGCAGACCATCACCATGAACAAATGGGTATTGGAGATCATCGAAACTGATTATTGGATCCCATTCACCACCATCCCGCCTCACCAATCCCCTTCCCGTCCCTCTTCAGGGACCCCTCTCACAAACATGTGCTCGTACGAGAGGCACGGCACCTCTTACAACTAGGGGCTATAGAAGAGGTTCCACCGAGCACAGGAGGATGTGATTCTACTCCCACTACTTCCTACCATCAAGAAGTCAGGGGGGTGGAGACGTATCTTAGATCTCCGAAAACTCAGTCGATTTGTTCGTTATCAGTGGTTCAAGTTGGTACCACTAGCCACCATCATTCCTGCCTTGGAGAAGGAAGATTGGCTGTCCATCCTTGACCTCTGGGATCAACTTTCATATTGCAATACATCTGTCCCACAGACGGTTCCTGAGGTTTACTAGAAAAGACCTACACTTCCAATACAAAGCATTGCCCTTCGAGCTTTCTACAGTCCCAAGGGTCTTCTCGAAGGTTCTGGCAGGGGTAGCACTATATTCCCATACCTCGACAACTGCCTAATAAAGGGCTCCATGGCACACGACACAGAGCAGGCAGTACCAACCACCAGAGCGCTGTTGCATTCTCTGGGCCTACAGATAAACCTGGAAAAGTGTGACCTCACCCCCAAACCATCACATAGAGTTCATAGGAGCACACTTGGACTGCACAAAAGCTCTAGCATCATTACCACAGCACACTTTCTCAGCTATTAAGGACCTGGTGGCTCTAGCACAAGCCAGTCCATCCATAATGGCAAGACAATGCCTGCAACTACTGGGACACATGGCAGCAGCCACATTTGTGGTACCACACGCTTAGCTGTACAGGAGACCGTCACAGGCCTGGCTAAGGACAATATACAGGCCACACATTCACCATATAAACAGATAGCTCGCCATGCCAAACAAAATAAAGTCCGCACTCACCTGGTGGACGCTGCATGACAATGTGTACAGTGGGGGTACCTTTTCAGCAACCGCCCACAACACTAACAATCAGTACAGACGCCTCTTTGATAGGCTGGGGAGCTCATCTGAGCAAACACGTCATGCAAGCCTGATGGGACAAGGAGGAGGTCCACAAACATATAAACCTGCTTGAACTCAGGACAGTGCGCAATGCCTGTATTCACTTCTGGCATCTAATTCAGAACAAAACTGTCCAAATATTAATGGACAACACTACAACAATATATTGTATCAATTGAAAGGGGGAGCTCAATCTTACCAACTATGTCAGGAAGCAGTGAAGCTGTGGGAATGATGCATTCTGAAAAACACAACACTGAAACCTAACTTCCACACAAGGACAACGTCCTGGCATACAGCCTCAGCAGAGACTTCACGCACAACCACGAGTGGGAGATCAACCCCACAGTACTGAACCATCTATTCAAAAAAATGGGGATCCCCCTTGGTAGACCTATTTGCCACTCACAAAAACAAGAGGTGCCCGTACTACTGTTCAAGAGTGGGCATAAGCCGCCAATCCTTGCGGGATGAATTCAGCATAAAATGGCAAGCACCCCTTTGTATGCATTCCCACCATTCCTGCTGATCCAGCGCATGATGCTGAAAATCAGACAGGACAAAACAAAAGTCATACTGGTAGCCCCGAGGTGGCCCAGACAGACTTGGTACCCATACCTACAGCAGATGACCATACAGTCTTCCACTAGTCTGGTCTCTCCTGAAACAACAGAATGGGCAGAAGCACCACCCAGATGTACACACACTCCATCTCTACGCATTGATGCTGGCTGATTGATGCCTTCTGAGGTGGATTATCCCGAGGATATGCAGCAAATCCTTGTGAACTGTCTCAGGACTGCAACTAGAAAAACATACAAACAAAAATGTCATTTCTTCAAATTATGGTGCTAGATCACCCCTGAATAGAGGCAGGGGTCTTGAGGATACTTGCTGGAACTACACAAAACAGGACTATCACTAAGTTCAATTAAAGTGCATCTCACTGCCATAGCGGCGCTACACCCTCCAATACAGAGATACTCCGTTTTCGCTCACCGTCCACCAAGAGATTCCTATGTGGCCTACAAAACATGTTTGCCCCACAATGGGGCCCAATACCAGCTTGGAACCTCAGTCTTGTCCTGAGGGCTCTTATGGGCAAACCTTTTGAACCACTAACCACTTGCTCCCTTCTATATCTGTCAATGAAGATCAACTCTCCTAGTAGCAATTATCTCTGCAAGAAGAGTGGGTGAGATAGGAGAACTCATGACACACCCTCCTTATACTATTTTTCATAAGAACAAGGTGGTCCTACGTACTCACCCTAAATTTCTCCTGAAAGTACTTACCTCCTTTCACTGCAACGAACCCATATACTTATCCGTTGTCTTTCGTAAATCTCACAAGGATTACAGGGAAAAGGCACTACACACCCTAGACAACTGCAGGGCAATAGCCTTTTACCTCCAACGCACAGAGTCCTTTTGAAAATCTCCACAGAAAGATCAAAAGGATTATCCATATCCAAACAAAGGCTATCTAAATGGATCTCGGGGTGTATACAACTAGCCTACAACATATTCCACAAGGAACCCACGATGAGCATAAGGGCTCGCTCTTCGAGAGCAAAGGCAGTGACAACAGCCTTTCTGAGAGGAGTACCAACAGAAGACATTTGCAAAGCGGCCACATGGGGCTCAGCTCTCACATTCATACAGCATTACACAATACAGGCATTTGTAGACAATGACATGCGCTTTGTCTGCACTGTTCTCACAGTTACCTAGTCAATGCTACTGAAGCGCCCCCCACCATGCACAAACACTACTTTGTTGTCACCCAAGGTGGAGCACCCCTGGGGACGCTCCTTGAAGAAGGGGGGAAGGTTACTCACCTTGTGCAGTAATGGAGGTTCTTCGAGATGGTTGTCCCCATGGGTGCTCCACCACCCATCCTCCTCCCCTCGGTTTCGGATCCAACTACATCTGGGTTAGAGAAGGAACTGAGGAGGTGGTTGGCTGTGTACATGGGATGAACATTCCAAGTGTCGTACGCCAGCGCACCACGTGCACAGCCAACCAGAGGGGCACTGCTATCAAAAGCCTGCCGACCATGCGCACAGCAGCGCTGGCACATCTAAGGTAGAGCACCCACAGGGACAACCATCTCAAAGATCTCCAGTCACTGCACAAGGTGAGTAACCTTGTCTTCACAGGTGATTAATCAGTCCCACCCAGTCAGCTCCATGCAAGGAGCACTGAGCCTCTGACTGGGTGGGGCTGATTAATCACCTATGAAGCTGTGTTGCCAGGCAGCTTAGTAGGAACACTGGATGAGAGATGTAATGTAAGGGAAACCTTTTATCCATGTTGAAACTTTTTACTAACTAAAGTTTAACATAAAGAAGACATGTTCCCTATACATCCCAACTTCCCTTCATAGGCCTTGCCTCCATTCCCCTCAACACTCTGATTTGCCTCTTCTAGCAAATACACCCCAGACCAGTGTTTCTCAACCAGTGGTATGAGAAGAGATGTCTGGGGGGTACATCAACACAACTGAAATTTGGAGAAAACTGAATTTTTGTTTTAAATTTTACAGCGCTTTATTATTTTTGTACTTTTTACACCCAAAAATTTCATCGCCTACCCAGCTACAATTAAGTTGTTTAAATAAATGTGTTGCAATGGTAGAAAAAAATTGTGTGTGCCTGAAAACTGTAGATACTGGGGATACTTATAAATTTTTTTTTTTTTTTTTTTATAAAAAAAAAAAAAAAGTTGAGAAACACTGCCTTAGACTCTCCAGCAACTCGTGAATCTAATAGGTTTTACAGGGAGCCACAATCTGGCACACAGTGAAGTCTTAAGGAATAGACACTCCTCTTTTCAGGTAACTATTTGTGTTTTTCTACGTGCCCCCTATGACTGTCTTGTTGCTGCCAAGTGAATGAGAAATTGGGCAAGGGATCAAGAAGAATGGAAGACCTCCAGGTGATAGCTAATTGAGAAACAGAATTGCTCACTACTAAAGAGATACTTTCCCTGTCTAAAAGACTTCCTAAAGTTTGTTACAGTATAGCCTGTTTGGACTCAGGTTACCCTGATTTATAGAGACCAGCAAGAGGCTGTAGCTGGGGAACTGGGATGGCAGACATGGTAGCTTAGTGTCCTGAGAATGAGGGGAAAAAAAGGAATTGATTTTTCTTGCTACAAAAACACAAGACACTTCCACTTTACCTACCGACTCCTCAGACTTAGTAGTATATGGTCTATGATATGCAGCTGAGTGGTTCTTGTTAGTGCAGTAGTGTTTAGTGAACCATGTAACAGATTGTTACATCCCTGAAATGCTGATTAGTACTTTATTCTGTGTGTAGTCCATGTAATTAGTTGGAGGAAGATGCTACTTAATGACTATGAGAAATAGTATCAAAATTTGGGTCTCTGTCTTAGTAAACATGATGAATAAAAAAAAGTTAATAGAGATTAACTATTAAAAGCAGCATTTGAAGATACTGGCAATTGTGTGCATGAGAGTAAACCTCTTTAGTCTGTGTTAATTTAATCAGTTTATTCAGATGATTGCATTTAGAAATTTTTTTATGGTAAAGGAGTGTTTCATCTAACATTTAAAACTGCTTTTGAGAGTAATCCCCAGGCTCTGTATAGTCAAAATAGAATTAAATTAGTAATTAGAAGAGAGGAATAGGATTTGAGTTGAGAAACTCTACATATAATATTTTAGTTCAGCATTCATCATAGTAAAGACTAAGGATGTTGGCCACAGACTGCTTACAGTGGCTGGCTGTTCCACGTGGCTCTCTGTGCTGTGTGGGGAGGCTTCATGTGCTGTCCCCATCCCCAGCAAAATCTCTCAGCTCCTATTGTCCAGAAACCAGCGAGTTGGAGCTGAGAAATTGTGCTGCACTGTCGCCCTGCCCAGCAGAATCTCTTAGCTCCCATTGGCTGGGTTCTAGCCAATAGGAGCTAAGAGATTTCGCTGGAGGCGGGAGCAGTGCAAGGAGCCTCTCCTCCCCCCACAGGGAGTGGCACTGCTTCATGCCACATTGGCAGGCTATGGGCCAGATTAAAAGCCATGACAGGCCGCATCCAACCCATGAACCATATCTTGCCCGCCCCTGTTTTGAGAGATGGTTTGGATTGCTGTTTTGCATTCTACATTAGGGCAATACCTTTAATATTAGTTGGAAATTGCAGCTAAGTCAGTATGGAACTCCTTGCTCATAGAACAAAGTTTCATACACAAAGCACACAGCAACTGAGTTCTTTGATCAGCTCTTACTGCCTCTTTCCCTGGGTGTTACAGTGACATGTGCAGTTAGCTGAGATGTTTGCACTTTGGATAGATGTATCCCCTGGCTCCATTCAGCGCTGCCCCTTTAAGGCGCTGGAGCGGCACTTCAAAGGAGCAGCGCAAGCGGAGCTGGGGATCAGCTGGGGACTCCAGCTGATCCCCGGCTCCTAATGCACTGCCCCTTTAAAGCGCCAAAATGGCACTTCAAAGGGGCTTTGCAACGCAGAGCCGGGGATCAGCTGGGCACTCCAGTTGATCCCTGGCTCTGCTTGTGCTGCCTCTTTGAAGTGCTGAAGTGGCACTTCAAAGAGGCAGCATTAACACTTGCAATTAACGCGTTAATTTTTTAATGCATTAATCCTGTCCTGCGTTAATCGTAGGCGTTAACGCAGGTCAATTGACAGCTCTAGTTACAATGAAATCTTATCACAAACATGCCTACACCTACAGTTATAGTCTCATAAAAATGATTTAAAGGCTCTATAGTCTGTCCAGCCTGTCTACCACTTTTGCTTCTTTAAAGTTGTGGGCTTTCAATTTCTGTTTCTCAGCAGACTAACATTTGCAAAGAGAGGCACAAACTAGATAGGATTGTTTTTGTTCTATGCTTATGTGGTGGTGGACCTGGGCCAAGCATGGCAGAGTTAGTTAAATCATTGTCTGAAGACAGAGACAATATATAGAAAAGGACTGAGGCATCATAGAAAGGAACAGTGGAGTGAACCAGAGAGAAAAAGGAAGATATTATTCAGCACAGACACAGCTTCCTATTTCCCCCCACACTTTTGCCATAGAAAAACTTTTATGGTTTCTGAGCATGAGACCCCCTATCTACTAATATTTTGAAGAAATTTGCTCCCTGGGTAAAAAAGGAAAAGTGTGTAAAGTACAAGAAGAGGATGCAGGGCCTAGCTGCAAGAATCAACATAAGGAAAACTGCTTGTTGGGAGAAAACGATGTGGACAAAGATATTCATATGTCTGAAGAACAATGTGGATCAACTTTGCAGTGCATTGTAGTAAAAGGCAGAATGTGTCTTGAAGAATAAGTGTGATTTAACAAGTAAATTCCCAAGCTGTTTGCTATGTTGGATGTTGCTAGGAAAAAAGTTTAGATTAGCTAATCCTTATGGCTTGTTTAATTAGTTAATTAGGTTTAGAACCACCCAAGTATACAGTAGAGAAATCTGGAGTTGCCAATTGCTGCTGTCATTTTCTTATTTTATATTGCATAATAAAAGTCTCTTATTTTAGAATATCATGGTCACAGACCATAATGGTGATGCTATTAGTCTATTCCCTATTTTACTTCAGGATAACTCATCTTTCCCAAAGGAACCCCATACTTATACTTGTTTTCAGTGGGGCTTACTCCAAAATTAAATGCACTCTAAGCACGGTCTTAGCTTTTTTTTTAGTAACTTGGAAACAGATCTTCATCAAAATGACAGTGGGAGTGGAGAGGATGAGAGCTAGTTGTAGACGTTTTAACGACATCCTGCATTTAGTGTTCTGAGGAATTATCTGTTAGAGTTAATAAAATTTGAAAATAATAAAAAAAAGTTTAAGGACAGCCATCAGCTAGCAACTCAGGAGGCTGCTGCAATTACAAATATGAAACATTTATGTAACATGAAAGATTTAGTTTAATAAAATATAAGGACTATTGTGTTGGTGTGTATGATTTAATTCTTACCATTCCTAGGGTACTACTGCTGCTGCATCTGCTTGACACAGGCAATGAGTATTATGTACTATTTCCTAAATGAATAAAAATCAAGTTATTTTAAAAAGTTTAACAAAGTATATGCTCTTAGATGTTGTAAAATGCTATACTGAGCTGCAAATTAATATATTTTAGTGATCAGATGTGCACCATTGTTTGAAGAAGTATCAGTGGAAAACTGAATTTAAATCAATGATTTTTTTTTAGTGATTTAAATCAATGATTTAAATAACCTTGATTTAAATCAGTTGATCCTGGAGTTCATTGCAAAAAAAATTAAAAGATAAACTTAACAATTCAAGTACCATTTGTGGAGTTCCTAGGCTCTTTCCATGCCTCAGGAGCTCACATGGCATGTTGATGTCTGTGGGAATGACCTTGACTGAAAGTGTTGTGGCCACTGTGTTTCAGACTCATTTAAATATGTATTTTTACTCTGTAATGCATAATTCCACTCACTCTTCTGAAGAATATAGCTATGGGTGTCTAAATTCAGACTATTCATCTTGATAGGTTCCACTGTTACTCCTCGTGGAATGAGGTGTAACAGTTAATCCAAACTAAGGACTTAGTTCGGATTAATTTTAAACTGCCGCTTGTAGCCGCGGGCAGTTCGTTCGAACTAAGAGGGATTTAAAAATGGCGGCTGGACGGGAACATGCAAATAAAGCCCGGGATATTTAAATCCTGGGCTTCATTTGCAACTCTGGTTGCCTGATTTGCCTAGCTAGCTCAAATTAACGAGCTAGTATAGACATACCCTAACACCTCCCAACCCCTTGCCTTGATTCCTGAGCCCCTAGCACTCCATCCCACACTTTAATTTCTTTGCACGTACTCTCCTATTTAAAAACCCCTGCCCTAACCCTCCCCCCAGTGGGAGATTGTAATATGATAGTACCTGTAAGAAATTTACATTACTTTCAGCCCTGTTTAAGCAAAATGCATCAGAGCACCAAAGCCCCTATTTCTACCTATCCCTACGCATCTTCACTACTGCAAGTCAGATTTAATCTACACTGTATATTTTTGTACTGTTATCAGGGTGCTCCTTTTTTCTAAATTAGTATAAAAGAAAAACTGTTCTGGCTGCCGAAACACAAACCCACAGGCATGGCTTGCATTTTTAGTGCTTTCAGAGCTTCATCTGATATTTGCTAATGTTAACATAAAACACCAAACACAATTGTAGTTCAAAATAATCAACTGGAATCCATGAAAGATGCAACAAAATTGTACTTATGTACACTTGCTCCTTTCTTTAAAAATAATTGCGGCTCTTTTCTCACTTTTTTCATTCATGTAAAAAAATCTTTTATATGCTTGTTGTTTAAAAGGGTTCAAAGATGTTTTTCCCCTTACAGGAAAAAATTAAGAGAATTCAACAAATCAGAATGGAAAAAGAACTTCGGGCTCAGCAAATTTTAGAGGTAGAAACACATTTTTTTAAAATGTGGTCCTATGTTCCCAGAACATTGTAATTTAAGAAAACAGTGTTAACTGCATGTTTGTTGCAACTAGATTTAAGTAGCGTCTGTTTCAGGAATTCCACAGTCTTGATTCAAATTGCTAACTGTCTCACTATTTCTGCAATTCTAAGAATACTGATTCATAGTTTAGGCTGTGATCCCAATCTTGCAGTTATTTACACATATGCCTAGTTTTAAACAGAACAGTATTATTCACTGCAAAAGGAATGTACATGCTTACAATTAAGCAATTATGAATTTGTAGAATCAGGGAGTAAAATAGCATATTACAATCTACATTATATGGAATTTAGTTTCTGACTGTGGAATGGATTTAAAACTTCTTTTTAAAAATTAAATTACAGTAGCAAAGATGCCAAATATTTAACATTTGACTGTGACTTGATATTTGTACAGCATGATTCTGATCTTCAAAAATATGCATGATTGATTTTTAAAAGACATAAGCTTCCATATCGTATATGGTTGCTTCATATAAAGAATCCATATTACTCACAAGTAAATTAAAAGAATTTAAATTTAAGATTTCTGTTTCAGATCTCCGTTTCTGATCTGTCTCTCAGCAGATTTCTTTTTGGTTTCAGTTGTCTTCTACTATAACTGATATTGTTATAAATTAAATGGATGGGAATATTATTCCTAAAATGTGTGGTTGAGCACTTTACATTGGCTTCAACAGAACATTTTCAGTTACATCAAATATGTATTTTAAAATGAAAAAGTGGTAAATCATTGATTGCTAAAGTTTTTAACCCACTGTTTTATATAATGATTAGAATTTTAATCTTTCTAATATTTTAAAAATAACTAGTTTCCTATGTACTGTCTATCTTAGTTACAAATATCCAATTAAACTAAATCTTGAATGTGACTTCATAATTTGACTTGACTTAAAAAAAAGTAAATTGTGAACTTACTGATAATGCAAAATGTACTGGGGAAGAAATCTGTTACAATGTACATATAATATGTGGTATTGTTTTGCACATTGTGTGGCATGTAGTTTTATTTCTAGTCTGAGATTATTTTCAAGTTTTAGTGGTGCTGTTGCATGACCTTGAGACCTGTTTTGCATGCACAGGCTAAAAAGAAAAAGAAGGAAGAAGCGGCAAATGCCAAATTATTGGAGGCCGAGAAACGAATAAAGGTTAGTTTAGATGAGCATAAGTGTTTTTATTTTCAAAATGAAAAAAAAAAAACCAACCTGTGTGATTGTGCATTATAATTGTGAACTAACATAAGGACTGTAAAAACTTGAAAAACAATTAATGGTCCTGAAGCACCTTAGAGACTAACAAGAACTGTAGTTACAGCAGAATCTTTTTTTATAAGGTATTATATTTATAATAAAATGTAGAGTAAGTATTGTGTGTGTGTGTATATGTGCGTATGCATATACATATATATGTGCATGCATGCATCTATATATATAATAAATAGAAGTGTCAGTAGTAGAGATTATCTGTACCTTATTCTTCATTGAGCAGTTTCAGAAATGCTCACTAACCCCTTATGAAATACTGCTTTCAGTGTCTCTTCTGTTTTATGTCGAGTCTAATGAAAAATTCTGTTGCTATTTGTGTAACATTGCGGTCAAATATTCTATTTTTTCCTCTCGGGTATGTCTACACAGCAGTGTTATTTCGGAATAACTAACGTTATTCCGAAATAACAAAATGCACTTCAATACTACAAGCCTTTATTCCAAAATAATGTTGAGCTGGAGGACTTCTTACTCCTGACTTATGGTAACCCTCATTTCACAAGGAGTAAGGAAAATTGAAGAGTGTTCTTCCTTTGACTTCCTGCTATGCAGACAGCGCCAAAAGTCAACTTAAGGTACACAGTTGAAGTAGCTGAAGTTGCGTAGTTTAATTCGACTTTAGCCCTGCTGTATAGACGTTCCCTCAGTGCTGAAAAACTTACTTGCTGTATTTGGAAATCATTTACTCGCAGTGTAGCCAAATGTTATTGGCATCTCTCGATGCTCAGTTCACTAGATATGGTGGTATAAACTGTTTCCAGTATTATACAGTATTTGAAAATAAAGGAGTAAAGAGAACCTGAGAATGCAGATTCTTCTTATTCTAAATAATATTTGTCAGGTATTTGACAAATACCTTTTTGTTCTTATGTTTAAGGAAAAAGAGATGCGAAGGCAACAGGCTGTTCTTCTGAAACATCAGGTCAGTATGCATACAGTTATCAGAACAGTAGTAAATGATAATTTTTAACTGCTGTTTAAGCTATTTGGGGGAAAAGTCTTCAAAATATTTTCAATATAATTTTTTTATTTTGATTCCTGCATAACTTTTTCTTTCATCTTATGGTTTATTGCCTTGCTTTGGTGTTGGGGTCTCTTTGTGGGGTTTATAAAGTGGTTTTATGACTTTGTGATTTCTGTTTCATAATGTTGTGCCAACTCTTTCTACCAGGAGTTGGAGAGGCATAGACTAGATATGGTATGGGTATGTTTATTTTTGTACATCTAACACCGCATTGTGATTTGGTTGTGATATGGTTGTCATAGCAATGCATAAAATGTAGCACTGGCTGCTGTCATATTACATACTGCTGCATGGCTTTACAGCACAGTGCATTGCATACATCTGCTTGTCTTATCTATTAAAGAAAAAAGTATGACTTGTCTCAGACGTGTTATGAATTGAATTCTATGATCCATATACGAGGCTGTTGACTAGGAATCTACATTACTGATGTCACAACATGAGTTGGACCATTATGTAAAAATCAGTGATGAATTTATGCTAAATTTGCATTTTACCTTTAATAGGAAATCACTGTACAAATTTTTTTTACAAGTCTTATCCCATTTGTTGGGATTCAGTAAAGAACTTTTAATATAGTTTTGAATTAGAACACTGTACAAATTGGATTGGAATATTGTACAAGTTGGGACCATATCTTCCATCAGATTTGTACAGTGCTAAGCACACTATCTTTCAATAAATGATAAATTAATAATATTTTAATCTGAAAATGAAACTAGGGATGAAATCCTGACCTCAGAGAAGTAAATGACAAATTCCCATTGATTTCAGTGGGTCCAGGATTTTACTTTTGAACTTAAAAGTTAAAGGAAATTATCTAGTTTTTTCTGTAGTACTATAATTCATTTTCCATTCAGATTTGTTAAAATTGTGGTACAGCTTTTGTGGCTTTGCATTGAGAGATAGGCATTAATAAATAGTAGTATCCTATTTCATTCATGTTTGTGTATGAACAATGGCTAGTTTAAGTAAAACTGGTCTCAGAGAAAAATTCATCATACTTGTTTGTTGGTGTCATATTAGATTCCAGCAAGATTTTCTGTAAACATCAAGTTAAAAACTTAATCAGTTACTTAATGTATTTTAAATGATCAGAAATACAGCCTTCTATTCAATTGGCTATTCACTTAGTAATTGAAAGTTTTCTAATAGCAGATGTAAGGTAACTGACCTGTTCCAGCCAACCATTATGCTTTTTGTTCTGCCAGCTTATGAAGGAGCATCACAACTGACCATAAGTAAAGCTGAATGCTTTCTGTTTTACACTGTCTCCATGTTCATTGCTTTACCTTTTTGCTTTTGATTGTTCTTGTATTTGCTTTCTAAACCTGAACTAAAACATGCACAGACTTGGCCATTCTTGTCCTATATATAGTATATACTGTGATTTGTCTGTTAATGCTAAACTTGTTGTACTGAATTTTTAAAATAAAAAAAGACACCTGTAACTGTGATTGAGTCTTGTTCTAATTTTATCTGTCGTAATAGGAACGAGAGAGGAGGAGGCAGCATATGATGCTTATGAGAGCCATGGAAGCACGTAAAAAAGCAGAAGTGAGTAGTCATTCAGCTCTGAAAAATTGTGCAGTTTTTTTCTTAACATTTTGACTGAATTAACAGAACCTCTATAAACAAATGATACGTCAAGAAAGCAGCTGACTTATGAGTCAGGAATTACTTTTGCATCACAGAATATTTTTGGTAGATCATTTTAGACTTCAGAGCCATCTACCAAATGTGATTTTCCCCACACATCCACAGTTTTTGCGTGTTAAGCCAATTATTGTATTGTCCAGAGCAAGGCATAAGGATGGACATATGCTGCTCAGATTTCCCCAGACAACTGTACAAATGTAAAAATACCCTTCTTATTCCAGTCATGGATTTCTCAGGTTTTTACCTATACTTGAAAAATGAGTATTCGAAAATATGTAAACTAACATGTTTTAATTAACACATTGTATGTTCTAGATGTTAAGTGGTGTTCAGCTGTGTGCTAATTAAAACATGTTAGCAAACACAGCTCTTCCTTCCAGTATAGATGAAACTTCTAAGATGGCTGATTATGCCAGATTATATGGTGTTTTTATGAGATGGAGTACAACTGAAAAATTTCTGAAAACAAAAATTACAAACCTTTCTGCTGAAAACTATGCTATACTCAACCCTTTTAATTGTCTGCCATGAGTACTAGTTTTCATAACAGCCAACATGTGTGCTGATGACTAGTGTCTGTGTTGGTTTCATATAATCATAGAAATGTAGGGCTGGAATGGACCTTAAGAGGTCATCCATTTCAGTCCCCTGCACTGAGCCAGGACCATCACCATCCTTAACAGAGGTTTGTCCCACCTGTCATTAAAAATCTCCACTATTGAGGATGCCACAATCTCTCTTAAAAGCCTATTCAGCCATTATAGTTGAAATTTCCCCCCCAAATATCTAAACTAAATCTAACCTAAAAGTAGTTTGACTTCAGAGGGAGTGCATGACTCGTACAGTCAGTGTTGTGTAAAATCAGCGCTCTCCTCACTTCACGTGGCCTTACTTTACATGCATGTCACTTTTGTAATATTGGTAGGAAAAAAAATTATCAGAAATCACTGGAACGTGGCAACCCTACAATGGCTGGAAAATGGTAAACAACATGTCTTATGGACCACACATAGAATCCTGATGGCTGCATGCGGCCCATTGGTTGCAGGTTGCTCACCACTGGTATATAGGCTATGTCTTAAACCAGGGGTGGCTAACCAGTTAGAGACGATGAGCCAAAATAGCTGTGGATAGAGTGCAAAGAGCCACGCATTATATATTTATTTTTATATATCTATATGTATATATAGGTAGATAGATAGGCATAGTACTCAAAGTATAGTGAAAAAAATAACATTACAGGACATTTTGGACAAAAACCAATTAAAAAGTCTCTAGTCTCTTAAAAAATTCAGACAGTCCATAGATCTTCAGAGAACTTGACAAGGAACAAACATCAAATTAAAAAAATAACTCTTTAAAAATACAATAATATTCTCACCCTAAAAATAAGCATCCCGACCATGTATTTTAAATTTAATGACTGCCCTATTATGTCCTGAGAGTTTTTTAAAATTAAACTGAACTGAGAAGTAAATTAGCACAATTTGAAATGCCTGTCTCACTCCAGTTTGTTGATATCTGGTATGGTTTCCTCATTTTTTTTTACTTATGAAGATTATGGCTTTTTTATAGTTCTAAAAATTCAGGTCTGTCCCAGCCTGCAAATATGAGAGGTTCAAAAACAATAAGGGAGAGACTCATATCTCAGAATAATTGCTTCAGTCTGGCAAACAATAGCCTTTGAATTTTCTTTAAAGAAACACAGTGTAAACCAGGTACATGCTGATTCTTTTTTTGCCCTGGAATTTAAATATGACATCTGTGTTGCCTGCCTTATTCTGCATCTATGAAGACTTTGAGTTTAAGGTGCTTCAGCCCCCGCTGCTCTAACACAATCCCTCTCCCCTCCCCCAGAGCCAGACACCCCAAGCCCCCCTGCTCTAACCCAATGCCCCTCCCCTCCCCAGAGCCAGACACCCTCAGCCACCACCACCACCACCCCCACTCTAATCCAATGCCTTCCCCCTCCCGCAGGTGCCTAACCCTAAGGCACCCCCGGCCTCCTGCTCTAACCCAATGCCCCTTCCCTCTCCCCAGAGCCAGGCACCCCTCAGCCACCATCACCCCTACTCTAACCCAATGCCTGGGTCTCACCGGAGCTGCCACCACCACAGCCACACTCTTCTGCCTTCAGGCGCTGGGGCATGTGCGCAGAGCAGCCAACCGTGAGCAGTCTCGTGAGCCATTTCAGCCAGACTGACCATTCTCTCAATGACCTTAAAACATGCATATTGCTTCAGAGAGATTTTAACTCCAGACTTCAAAGAGAAGCTTCAGAATTGTCATTCATGCTTAAATTTGACACTTTATGTATGGGTCTCAACAAAGATGCTAATTATCTCACCCATTACAAAGATAGCTTCCCCAATTATCACCCCTAATGTCATTACCCCACAGACACTAACCTTCCCCCCTCACCCCCACTCTGCTCTAAAATTTGATTTGTCAATTTTATATGTGTTAACTTTTTTTGATTGTATCACTTCGGTATATATGGTCGTGCCAATTTTCTTCCACAAATTGATCTGAGGAAGTGAGTCTGGCCCACAAAAGCTCATCACTTAATAAACCATCTTGTTAGTCTTAAAAGTGCTACATAGTTCTGTCTTTTGTTTTAGCTAGACCAGACTAACATGGCTGCATCTGTATCACAAATGTACAGTATGTGAGACACAATCCTCACTCATACACATTTTTAAATGGGATTTTTCTGCCAAGCTATAAACAGGAAACCTGTTAGAGAGAGGAGTCCTGTGGCACGGTATAGACTAACAGATTTTTTGGAGCATAAGCTTTCTTGGGCAAAGACCCACTTCGTCATGATGTTTGAGAGAAATTATTAAAAATAAATATATATCCTGAACTTTTCTTTGAATTTCATTTCTTATCACTAACCATAGAAAGTTTTTGACATGGGAGTACAAAAGGATTACATGAGAGTTCTGGACTGTGTACATATAGCTGCTAGCCTTCGTAGCTTTTATAAGTTCTGTCTTCCCTGTATGAGATTTTGTTATCAAGCCAGATGATTAGCAGTTGATGAGAATGTTCTACTTGCATCCAAAAAGAAGACACTTTAACATTTAAATCTTTATTTTCTGAAACACCTTTAGTATTTTGCTGTTTATTTTTAGTTCTGTATCTTTTTGTAATTCACAGGCTGCAAATAGTGGAGTTTTGGCTACTCTAAAAACAAAAGGCAGGTGTCTTGGTGAGAGAAGCAAGCTGTACTGGGTCAGCAGTGTTAGATCCAGCATCATGTACAACTCGTCTTGGGTGCTCTAAGTTACATCCAAAAAATGAGGAGTAACATTAGTTTGAACCAAGGGATTTGGTTCGAACTAACGCGTCCTGGCGTGCACTTTCACTTTCAAAACAGCTGTTGAGCAGAGTAACACGGCGAGATCATGCTAATGAAGCGCGGGATATTTAAATCCCCGCTTCATTGGCACTTTCGGTCGCCTACTTCTGCATCCCTAATTCGAACTAACGAGTTCGAACAAAAATATATATATAGTATCATGAGCTTTTGTGATCATCACATCTGAAGAAGTGGGTTTTACCCACAAAAGCTCATGATATATTCACTCACTCACTTGGTTAGTTTCTAAAGTGAATAGTAATAGAGATGTAGCCGTGTTAGTCTAGTCTAGCTGAAACAAAAAACAGGACTATGTAGCACTTTAAAGATTAACAAGATGGTTTATTAGGTGCTGAGCTTTCGTGGGCCAGACCCACCTCCTCAGATCAAATTGTGGAAGAAATTTTCTTCCACAATTTGATCTGAGGAGGTGGGTCTGGCCCACGAAAGCTCATCACCTAATAAACCATCTTGTTAATCTTTAAAGTGCTACATAATCCTGTTTTCAGGACTATTTGTTGTTCTTGAAGTTACAGACTAACATGGCTCTGAATTTTATGAACAAGTAGGTTTTTGCTGTGTACATTAAAAATATTTGGCCATGAAATTTAATAGAAAAGCAAAGTTTAAAGTTATCCAAAATGCACTTGGACATTTCTGTTTACACACATTTAACTTAAGTTTACATGTAATTCATGATATAGCAAAGTATTTTTGTGTAATTATGAGAATTTACTTTTAAAATCCATTACCATTTCAGAACAAAATATATGAGCCTTCTATGTGATTTATTCCCTCATATGTACTTACATATAAATCATTTGAAAATAACATAAATAATTCTGGCTGGGAAGGTCAGAGAAAGAAATTGAAAAAAGTCCTCAGAATTGACTTGAGATTGAACATTAAATAAAACTGCTTATGTTCACTGACTTATGTAACTCAAGAAAAAAGCCGCTTTTTCAGGAGTACTTTATTCAGCTTATTCAACATAGGCTGCAATAATTAGAGATTTATTAGATAAAACATTTCAATCCACATTTTCAGCTCCATTGGTTAAAATGTCAAATCATACAATACCTTGTATTGCAACAGAGTATATAGGAACAATTAAAAGGAGTTAATAAATTACATCCTGCAGTAGCATAGATAATAAAACCAAAGGCAATGTACAGAATTATTTATTAAACTTTTGTTAAGCCACAATGAACTAATTTACATCTTATATTTCAGTCTGACACTATATTTACATTTCAACCTGATGTTATCCTCAGAGAGCCTCAAGGCTAAAACATTACCACTAAGTTTACCTTTTGTTTCTATAGTGTAATTTATTTACTTTTATGTTAATACCTAACTGTAAAAAAAGGTTAAAACTCTTTTTAAACCAAGAAATAGCTAAATAAATAAATATAAATGGCAGACAACTAAAAGATTTAAAGCTAAAAGGAATATCAAAAACATGACTAGTAGCAAAAATAGTCTTCCCTTAAACACATTTTAAAAATACCTAAAAAGCAGTTTTAGCTCAATGAACTGCTTATGCATTGAAACAAAATTAATTCCAGAAACTTAATTCTGTGTTTAAAATCCAAATAATGCCTAAGAACTGCGAAGTGGAAGTCTACCTAGTCGTTCTTCTTAGTCTGTATCCAAAAATTGGATTATGTTCTTTTCTAGTGGTTTGTAATCAGCTGTCATGTGCCATAAAATACAATTTTGTCATGCTCACATTTTAGCTGGAGTTGTGTTGTCTTGTGTTTGTTTTTTCCTTTATAAGTTTTTTTTATTATTTTGTACAATATATTTATATAAACAGGAAAAATGCCCCTGAAAATTCTGGAGAAAACTCTCTAATGAAAGCAGAGAATCTCTGAATCAGTGCAATCCGGGTTAACAAATGAAAACTATTTTGATAGTCATTTAATTTTTATAATTTCCTCATCTTTTTAAAAAACAATTTCTCAGTACCACTAGCTGAAAATGTTTTGTTTTGTTTGCAAAAATTAAGGAGCTCTCAACACACTGATTTTTTTCTTAAACTAAACACCACTCCTTCAAGCGGTGTCCCCATGTGTGTTCCACTCTGGGTGCTGGTGCGTCCTTGCGCCGGCGGCCAGAGACTTTTCCAGCAGTTTCCACCGTGCTGTGCACGTACCGTGGCACCCCCTTGTGCCATTGTTGTCCATTAGGCACGCGCGTGGCGTGGCCCCTCAGTTCCTTCTCTGCCATCCTCGGCAGCAGACGGAGCCTCCTTTTCTCTACGTATTCTATCAAAAAACCCATCAAAACCCAGTTTAATCCCATCAGTTACCTCAACTTCCAAGTTATTTTACCCTTATCACCTGCCCCTCTCGAAAAAAGTTTAAAAAAACAACAACAAAAAAAAAGATTTCCTTGCGGCTTGCCGCCTTTCCCCCACGCCTCATGCCAGGATCTCCTGGCTTTAAAAGGTGCGAGTTGTGCCAAGATGCTATGCCCATTTCGGACGGGCATTTTAAGTGTATAAAGTGCTTGCGGGAGTCGCATCAGACACAAAGTGCCCCCACTGCTCGAAACTCAGGGCTAGAGCGCACCGTGATGGAGCCAACAGGCTGAAGACACTCCTCTTTGAAAAGTCACTTCAACCATCATCAGAGGACACGCCAGCGGCCCCAAAACCAGCCTCCCAGAGCAAGGGTCTGGATAAATCTCATCCTTCTGCCCCTATGGACTTGAAAACAGGTCTCTCTTCAGCCTGTTCGCTACCCTCGGCACCGACAGCCACAAGGGTCAGTACCGCGGATAGGCCTGGCACGTCTGGTATGGCACCGTTCAAGACACCGGCACCGCAAAAGAGGGCCCACTCAGAACTGAAACAGAAACAATTGGCACCTCCTGCACCAACGGCACTGACTCACCAAAGGCACCGGCAGGCCATCACAGGGACTGCTTGGCACCGAGACACCAACCTCAAGCAGCACCAACATCCGTGCCTAAGAGTCCCCGCACCGACATGCCTCCGCCAGATCACATGGCACCAGCCGCACCATCAGCACCAGGCAAACTCCACACACCTCGGCACCATCCCAGGAATGCACATGCTACTGATCCCCAGTCAGGAGCCTCATGCCAACGGCACCGATTTCACCGGGATGCTCTATTCAGTCAGTGCACTTGCGCAGATCATCAAATGTCTCCTCGATTCCAGCCAGGTGGGCAATCAACCCAGGAGCAGATTCTTCTTCAAAACACTCCAGTCCTGCTCAGACCTCCCTCTTGGCAACCTGGACCCATGGCATACGCATATGCTTCACCGCCATGGTATGCACAACAATATGGCTACCCACCACTGCTGTACACTACTCAATGGCAGCCATGGGATCCACGCCCTAGAAAAAACTACCATCCTGTTCCTTCCACGACCAGACCACCACCGGCTTCTCTCAAATCACCATCTCGGGGCAATTGAGCCTAATTCTCCTGCCCATTCCGAGGTACAATACTCTCTCAGAGGGAGAAGAAAGGTCTCCTTTGCACAACTCCTCATCTTCACCTGATGAGGCAGTTATGGCTGGCATCCCACCATCGGGTGATGACTCAAAGAAATTTCAAGACTTCTTTAAAAGGGTAGCTCTGGTGCAAGAATGTGACTCATGTGAGAAGCAATAATTGCCAGCACATTGGCAGCCTCTCACTACTTAACAGCACTCCCTATGGACGAAGCCATTATGGACCCGGCAGACAACGTGTGGCATTCTGCTCAAGCACCCTAACAAACAAAGGGCTGACCGCATATTTCATTGCGCCCAAAGGAATGGATTTCTTCACCACCTCCCACCCTCCCACCTCAAACTCATTAGCTTGTGACCCATTAGACATGCTAAAGGCACAGACTAACCCTGTGATCCACACCACAAGACAGAGACCACAAAAAGTCGAGATTTCATGGGTCGTAAGGTTTACTCCTCTGCCACCCTGCTCCTTAGAGCAGAATCACACTGCCATGCTCATGGATTACTTACTCATGCCAATGATCTAAACTGCAGGACCTACTCCAATACTTCTACCAGAACACAAGAGACCAATACTTTAGCATCATGCAAGAAGGCCATGAACGTTTCCCGTGACAGCCCTACAGTCCACAATGGATAGCAGACACTATGCCCATATAACAGCATCTGAAGTACCAGATTGCAGAGGATTTCATGGCAGCAGGCATCTGAGTCCCAAGAGACTTCATAACAGAAGGTTGCGGATTTGCCCTTCCTCGACAAGACCAACTCTTCGCTAAGACTGGGATGAAGGTACTAAGCATTCCCATGAAGTTGACTCCCACACTAGGACTTGGGAATGGCTACTCCTTTAAGAGAATGAGTGTATACAAATCCTACCAGAGACCCAGGGAGCCATACAGGCAAATAACTAGATAATGATTCCCACTAAAAACAAAGGCTGCAAATGTCGTAGACCCCAACGCCAGCAGCAACAAGGACTTTCTCTGCACCACCCACCCACAGCCAACAACAAATTTGAAAAATATGTCGAGCCAGAAAGCCACTCTGTGTATCACTTACACCTAATCATCCTCACCAAATCCATCGCCTCTAAGCGCCTTTTTCCACCAACGGACTCCCAATCACATCAGACAAAATGTGGGTCTTAGAACTCATCCAACACGCTATGCTATTCCCTTCACTCCCCTGGTTTCTCCTAGCACTCCACCTTTCCTGCACCCTGTCCTCTTTAGGGACTCCCCTCACCCAGACCCTTCTTCACCAAGAAGTTCTCACCCACAATTGGGTGCCATAGAACAGTACTATCAGAATCTCCAGGTTGAGGGTTCTACTCAACCTACCAATCCAGAAAAATATGGAGGATTGGCACTCAAAGTATTGGATTTGGAGGAGACTCAACAAATACATCAGCTTACCACCGCTTCAAATAGTAACCCTAACAATAATTCCCATTGGATCAAGGAGACTGGCTTTCGCCTCGACTCCAGATGCCTATCACATTACAATCCATCCGCACACAAACGCTTTACAACTTAAGGTGGGCAACCAACACTACCACTGACTGAGGTGTTCTTTACTTTAACGCCCCTGTATATTCTCCAAAACTCTGGCAGTCGAATGGCCTCACTATGATGTCAGGGGCGTGATATTCTGCTATTTAGACGACTGTCCCTACAAAGGGTCTGGCCCTTTCTAAACAAAGACTATGATCGATACTACCATAGACCTTCTGGTCAGCCCCGGCTTTCACATAACCACGAAAACTACGCCCCACCCAACCCAGAGTTTATAGGAGCCCTCATTGACGCTGTGGCAGCAAAGGCTACTCTGCCCGAACACAGATTCAATATAATACGCAGTCTTATCACAAGTGCACAGTCAGCACCGACCATGACAGTTCATGTAACGTCCCAAAATCCTGACATGTGGTTTCCACAAACATGTTGTCAAGTTGGCTAGCTCACATGAGTGGCCTAAGCAGTCATGGTTAACCACAACCTGCATGCTATCCAGAGATCAACTTTCCAAACTGGTTACCATCCCACCACAGATCCCTCAACTCCTTCAGTGGTGGACGGCTTCACAAAACATGCTAGATTTGAAACTGCTCCAAATACCTTCCCACTCTACAATGATGACCGACGATCACTCATGGGTTGGGGAGCTCCATTTAGGACCATCACAGCTCAAGGCAAATGGCCCTTATGGAACAAACATTTGCTATCAACTCTCCTGAGCAAGCAGTCAGATATGTCAACACTTCCAGCCCTATTAGCCCACAAGTCCATCACTACATTGATGGACAATACCTCACTTCATGTACTATATCAACTGACAGGGAGGTGCATGATCCTCCCTGCACAGAAGCCATCAAACCATGGAACGTGGCTTAGTACTATCGTGACGTTGAGTACCCAGAAGGTGGGGACCAAGGCAGCCAACACAGCTGATGGCTTGTGCAGGGATCAGCACCTTCCTCGTCGGTTGACAGGCATGAGTGGTGTTGTCCATCACAGCAGTGATGGATTAGGTTACAGGCTGAAGTAATGACACGCACACTGACTGCTTACCCAGGAAGTTGATATGAGGTCAAGTTTGCACCATAAATATTTGCCTGAGCTGTGATGGCGAAGCTCTCAGATGTGTTGAGTCACAGCAAGGGGAAGGTTGTTGAATGGTACCTTTCTGTTCAGCAGTTGGGGCTTTTGTGGCCTGTCCACCACAGATCCTCAACTCCTCTGTGGTGGACAGCCACAAAACACGCGTGACGGGGTACCGTCTCCAAACAACCCCCCACTCTGCATAATGATGACCGACGCATCACTCATGGGTTGGGGAGCTCCATTTAGGACCATCACTCAAGCGCAATGGTCCTTTATGGAACAAACATTTCATATCAACCTCCTGGAGTTGCAGTCAGAGAGGTGTGTCAACACTTCCAGCCCTACGTATCTACAAGTCCATCACTATATATTGATGGATAGTAACACCACTTTCATGTACTATCAACCGACAGGGAGGTGCTGATCCCCTTCCTTGCACAGAAGCCATCAAACTATGGAACTGGTGGCCTTATGCATCATCAGGGTACCCCGGTAGCCTCTCACCTCCTGGAGTACTCAACGTCACAGTGATACGTTGTTGCACGTTCCGTGACCAGCACGGAATGGGAAATAGACAAGCCTGCACTGATCTGGCAAGCTCATCAGTGGCCAAGCAGACATATATCTCTTTGCCACCAGAAGCAACAGGAAGTGTTACACCTATTGCTCCAGGGCAGCCCCTCGGGAAGCCACTCCCCTCGGGGATGCCTTTTCTATCAGGTGGACGCCTCTGCTCCTTACGCCTCCCACCTTTCCTCCTCCTGCACAAGGTCCCTCAACAAGATCAGGATAGATCAGCCTGAGTCATACTGGTTGTATCAGCGTGACCTGCAGACAGACTTGGGCATCCTACTCTCTGGCTACATGACAATGGCAGATCCGTATGCCTTCCCTTCATCACAACCTTCTATCGCAGAATCACAGGAAGAATCTCCATCCAGGACTCCACAAGCTTCATCTCCACGCCTGGCTCCTTCATGGCTCCAGGATGCCGAAAACAACTATTCAGAAACGGTGAAAGAAATACTGATCAACAGTAGAAGACAATCCACCAGAAGAACGTACCTCTATAAATAGAACAGATTTTCTCACTGGTTCAAACAATCGCATACGACGCCTCTGAATCCACCCCCTGTTGTATAATAATAATTCTGTTGGACTACTTATTATACCTTAAAATAATCGGGCCGCCTCAGCACCGCCAAGTACATGTGCCATGAGCAGCAGCTTTCATCAGACCAAACAAGGGGTTTCCTTTCTCACAAACCTGATAACCAAGAGATTCCTTAAGGGCCTACAGAACACCTTTCCACCAGTCCGCTCACCAGTTCCAGTCTGGGATCTGAACCACATACTTAAGAGCTTGACAAAACCACCCTTCAAACCACTAGTGACTTGCTCTTGGTCACATCTATTGATGAAGGTGTCCTTCCTCGTTGCAATAACCTCCAGCAGGAGAGTGAGCGAGCTCGCTGCATTGATAGCTGAACCCCCATATGTGGTGTTTACCAAGGACAGAGTTATACTTCGACCCCACCCAAAGTTTCTCCCCAAAGTACCTTCCCCCTTCCACGTCAACGAACCCATAAACTTACCTGCCTTTTTTCACAAGCTGCATGCTGATCCTGTGCATGCTGCATGGCACACCCTCGACGTCCGCAGGGTGCTTGCCTTTTATATTGACCGCACCAGAGCCTGGCAAACGTCCCCTAGGCTGTTTCTGTCCTATGCAGAATGATCCAAGGGACAAGCAGTCTCATCACAGAGGATCTCAAAATAGATCTCCTCATGTATTCGAACATGCTATACACTCTATGATAAACACTTACCTGAAACCATCACAGCGCACTCCACCAGGGCGATGTCTTCCACTACCGCTTTCCTCAGCAAGTCCCTCTCCAGGACATTTGTAACGCTGCCACTTGGTCATTTGACCATACATTCGCACAGCACTACGCTCGCTCCTCTTCAGTCGCATCATCCAAGGCGGTGGGACAAGCAGTACTATCCACAGTGACTAACACAGGGCTCCAAGCCCACCTCCATGGGCCGACAACTGCTGTGTAGTCATCCAGAGTGGAGCACCCACTGGGACACCACTCGAAGGAGAAGGAAGAGTTACCTTTTGCAGTAACGGTGCAGTAACTGTGGTTACTTGTGCAGTAATGGTGGTTCTTCGAGATGTGTCCGCCTGTGGGTGCTCCACTACCTTCCCTCCTTCCCCTGCTTTGGAGCCCCATGCTC
Source organism: Rafetus swinhoei (assembly GCA_019425775.1). Classification (NCBI taxonomy): domain Eukaryota; kingdom Metazoa; phylum Chordata; order Testudines; family Trionychidae; genus Rafetus; species Rafetus swinhoei. Next base: position 33,993,381 of record CM033439.1, on the reverse strand, counting down.
TAACAGCATGGGTAGAGAAGGAATGGAGGGGCCACGCCGCACGCACGCCTAATGGACAGCAATGGCACAAGGGGCCACCACAGCGTATGCGCGGCACGGTGGAAACTGCTGGAAAAGTCTCTGGTCGCTGGCACAAGGATGCACCAGCACCCAGAGTGGAGCACCCACGGGGGGGCACATCTCGAAGAACCACCGTTACTGCACAAGGTGAGTAATTCCTTCTTCTCTATTGTCAGTACTGTGAACTCAGTACAACAGCATCTTGTATCTAGACAAATGAGCTAGCAGTGGTATTAGTTGCTAATATGGGGCCAAACTACATTCCATACTCATGCAAATCTCCCATTTTCCACAAAATATAATAGAAATTTTGACTGACTATGGAGTTCATGTTTGGCTTAGCAGTATGCTCTACTACTATCATTAAAAAGCACAAGAAAATGCAAGAGATAATATTAAATAGATTATATTTAGTCAGAACTTTCCTTACTTCCTCCATTTCAGCAATTAAATTTCAAACAATAGGACATACCCAAATTTGTAATCATTTTACTGATTTACACTGGTAATAAGCTATCATAATTGTACCAGAGTTTTTTGTCCTATAACTCCTTAAGGATCAGTAAACAAGAAAAGGTTGTTAAACATGCATTTATTGCTAAAGGGCTGTGTCAACAGTTTTGTAGACATCACTAAAATATGGGAGTACCACAGGTTTCAGAAGTTGTCTAATAAGCAATTTGAAAGCAGAATGGAGTATGCAGCACCCGCATGATTCCAACAGTGATGGACATATTTCATCATTGAGGATTTATACCATGAATATATGCATAGTGAAAGTATCGTGTGGAACTGTTAGTTTTTCTTAACTAAACCAACCTTTTAGTTTTAAATGTCCTATATATAAGTTTACCATTTAAAATTGGACTGTTACCTATAAACTAAGTGTGGCAACCAAGAATATTTGATTAACTAGAAGACTTAGCCAGTGTTGCCCGGGTCCTTGAGGGCAGGGGGACTGGCAGTGTGGGGGGTGCGGAAGGTCAGGGCAGGGCCTTGGGGATGTGGGAGGAGGCAGGGTAGGAGGCTAGGGATGGGGGTGAGATAGTGAAGGTTGGAAGGTGAAGAGGGGGTCCCATCCAGTGGGGCTTTCTCTCCCCACCCCTGGCTGCCAGGAGCCTTCTCTCTGCCCCCCCTCCCCGGCTGCCAGGGCTCTTCTCCCTTCAGACCCCTCTGCCACCAGAGGACTTCTTCCCCCGCTTCAACTCTGTGGCCAAGGACTGGGTGACGAGGAGTTTGGGGACGGGGAGCTACTTACCCAGTCTGGTGGCAGGCAAGATTGAAAGCCCCCAGTGGCCACTCTGTAATAGCTCTTACCTGTGGGTTCGCTGCCCTCAGTGGCCATTATTGGTATTGCATCCTCCCTCTCTGTGCCCCTCCCTTTCCGTTTATGGAAAACACTCCCATTCCTGACACTTCCCATTTTCTTGGCACAACCAATCCATGACCTTGCTTTAAACTACTGTAAGAGGAAGCTGCATACCAAATTTGGTGGTCCTAGCTCTTACCGTTTAGGAGTTCTTGAACAAAAGGACTCTGACAGATACACAGACAAATGGATTTACAAATTTCTAAAATATATATAGAGAGATTTTATGTTTGTGCAAGTAAAGATACAATGGAGTAAAGATCATGTAGGTGATTTTTCTGTCACTGAAGGGAATGAATAATGCATATGATTTAATACTGGTTGTTTTATACCAGCACATCTGCTGGTCTCCTTTGAGGGGTGGGTAAAATGTTAATTAAAAAATAATAAACTTGAGGCAAACCCCCCCCCCCCCAAAATGATTGATTCCGTATTTTGTAAATATTATTGCCCCTAAAAGGACTCTCATAGATTATAAATCTAAAATATTGCTAAAGGATAAACATGTATACTACTTACTAAATAAAAATGCTTATATTGAAATGCTCCTTTAGATTTTTATAACATTAATTGCCGTAGACAAACTTACCTTTTAATCTTATGCCTAATTCAAACGCCAGCAACAATAATGGCAGTTTTTGTTTTTATATCTCCCCTCCTATGACCTCTGTTTTATTAATCTCATTTTTATTCTGCATGTAACATACAGTATTCCCTTATATATTAAATTTTATTCATGCCTTTTAAATTTAAGTACAAGTTGCTGTCAGAAGAAACATATTCTCACTTTTAATTATGCCCAGGACAAAAATGCAAAGGACCCAAAAGAATTATAAAATGCAAAGACATAGACCATTTCTGTGGATTGTATGGCACGTGTTTCTATACAGAGGCTATACAGTCCCATACGTTCTAAAATTTTATAACAATTGGTCAAAGCCAGCTTCATTCTTCTATACTAAATGTATTATTTACAGTGTTGGCCTAAAACTAAATAATTATATCCTGTATTCTTCACTGTAAATCCTAGTCTTTTGAAAAATAAGGTATTCAACTATTGCTACAGACTATCCCTTTCAAGTAATTAATGTAAAAAAATTGTTTTTAGGTTTTCTGTTTAAATATTTCCAACTGGCAGGAAAACTTTGATTCTTTCATTTGAATAGTCTCTACCGCCCATGAACCAGTTTTATTAAAAGTCTAAATCTGAACTTAATACTTCAACATTTTAAATAATGAGATTCATATTCAAAGCACTTTGCAAACATTAACTGATTTAACATCACAATACCTTATGAAGTGTCAGAACAGTAAGCAAGCATTCTTAGCTAATATGCAAAGGTTAAGTAAGAGGGAGTCAGTGTCTGATCCAGGATTAGAGATGCATTGGTCAAACCACACAACCATGCATTTCTCTTCATATATCTCTAAGAATAAGGCTAAGTATTTAAACTCAAAGTGATACTTAATGCAAATGTTGGAAGAAGTCAGGGATTTAGAAGTAGGGGTGGGTTTTTTGTGTGTTTGTGATTCAGTTCAAAGCAAGAGGGATTTATCTGTCCATTTAAATAATTATTTTCATGCAAAATGATTTATTTTAAATGTGCTGTTCTCTGAAATGTGTTTAACAAACAGGGTCATAGGTTCTGTGTTTGTGTCAATGTTTCCAGGTTAAATTTGGTGCATTTACAAGAAATTTTTAAAAGCTCTTCTATTTGCGAGCCCTGCAAATTCTAAGATGGAGGTGGGCAATAATATTTTACTGGGGGCCCCTTCAGAAATTTTTGAAGCGGCCCCGGGCTGCACCAGAAGGAGCAGGGCCTCAGGCAGAAGGGGCGGGACTAGGATACTTACCTACTTCCCCATCCACAGACCCTAATTGGTCTGGCGGTGGGGGAGCATGTGAAGTCTTTGCACACACACCCCCGCCTCCCCCAGAGGTTCCCCCTAGGCGCCTGCTGCCCCTCACTCCTATATGGCTTCTGCAGAGGCTCAGGGCTTCCCTCACCCCCAGCCCTGTGCAGCTCCTTCTGGGGCTGGGGCAGCTGCTGTACGCGCAGTGCTTGGCCCTGCTGGCCAGGGCAGTGTAGCGATTGCAGGAACTGGGGCCACAGTGAGGCTGCCCCAGCAGCGACAACCTTACCTTGGTCCCGGCTCCAGCTACAGCACACCCAGCTACCAGCTGGCCCACTCATCCGGTTGCTCCATGCAGCGCCAAAGGGAAATCCCTGGGAACCCCAGGGGGTGGGACTAAATAAATGCTGGGGGTATGGCCTGGCAACATGTGGCGGCCTGTCAGTCAGGGGTTCATGGCCTGCTGCCAGTGTGCAGACCAGTGGTTGGGAACCGCTGCTTTAGAGACCAGCTGAGAGCATTGCCATATCAATTACGTGTCCATTGCTACCATGTGGAAAGCAACATAAGAAATTATTTCTGCCACAAATTTTGGACATGTTCATCGACAAAATGATTTAACTCCGTTTACAGTACTGTGGAGGGCAGCTTCTCCCCTTGTCATCTTTTAATACAAGTGCTTTAATTGCTGTGGTGATTATTAAGATTATGTAACTAGTGCTTTTCATATTCTTAAATTGTTCCATTGTAAGTATAATGCATGGGTTTAATTTTCTTTCCTTTTTGATTCTATTTAAGGAGAAAGAGCGGTTAAAGCAAGAGAAACGTGATGAAAAAAGATTAAATAAAGAGCGTAAACTGGAACAGCGAAGATTGGAATTAGAAATGGCTAAGGAGCTAAAGAAGCCTAATGAAGATATGTGCTTAGCAGACCAGAAGGTAATCATAATAATTTAAATTTACTTTTTATTTTCTTGTCCCTTTTTATCCTATTTCTCTCGTCTCTGTCAATAATTAATTCCTCTTACTGCAGCTGCCCCTAAAAGCATTCCAATTTTGCTTTAGATAATTGTATTTCCTGTATTACTTATACTGAATGTAAGCATAAACTAAGGGATACTACAAATACTGAGACAATGCTGTATTAGTTATCTAGAGAAATTACTTTGGAGACCGACAAACTTCACATGTTTTGCTACATTAAAATATTAAAGTAACTTTCATGATAGTTACTGTAAAAGCATTGTGGCTGCCCTCATTAAATGAACCCAGCTGGAGCCTTCTTCTTAGGCGTGGCTTTTTCTGGGACTCCTTTCCCCAACATAAACCTTCTCCAAGATTGAGTGTTCCTTTGGTTCCTTCAGAACCTGTCTGTCTATCTTGGCTCCCAACTGTGTTTTCCAGACAGTTACTTTGGAAGACAAGGTGAGCGAGGTGTGTCTTTTGTTGGATCAGCTTCTGCTGGTGAGAGATACGCTTTTGAGCTTATACCAACAGGAGTTGGTCCAACAAAAGATATTACTTGTCTCTAATATCTTGGGGCTGACACAGCGACCACACTGTGTACAGTGCGCTACTTTCTCATTTTATAAGATTTTTTTCCCTATGTTTGGAGTGCTGATGTTCAGAGTAGAGTCTGAATGCCACATCTTCCCCATCAGGTCAGTAGTAAATAACGTGTTGCCTCCTATAATCGTGAAAACCGAATTATTTCACCCTTCAGACCCCAACCATTCATGGTTTATATTAACATTAAGTCTTGCAGATTTACAGTGATCTTGGAAGATACTACTGAATACCTTGTTTTTTCTCTTGGATTTTCAGCCTTTGCCAGAGTTGCCTCGCATTCCAGGCCTTGTTCTCTCTGGAAATACATTTTCAGACTGCCTCATGGTGGTGCAGTTTTTGCGCAACTTTGGTAAAGTTCTTGGCTTTGATGTGAATATGGATGTTCCTAATCTAAGTATTCTTCAAGAGGGCTTGTTAAACATAGGGGACAGCATGGGTGAAGTACAAGACTTACTTGTAAGGCTCCTCTCAGCTGCTGTTTGTGATCCGGGAGTAATCACAGGATACAAGGTAAAAAAAAAAAAAAAAAAAAAGTCCTAAATACTTTATAGTGGTAAGCAAATAATGTTAGTAATAGTAACCATTAAAATTGCCCACTTCTCTTTGATTGTTTCTCTTTCCAATAAATACATTTTCCCACTGGTTCTCCTGGCTTGCTGACTACTCTTTCAGTGTTATCTTCAGTTATTCTTCCTCTTCCCTCTCACTGTATTCCTCAGAGATCTGTCTTTGATCTCTTTATTCCCCTGCCGCCTCCATACATATCTTCTGTATGACCCACAATCTACCATCACCTGTAAGGGCACATATTTGATTCCTCATTCCTCCTGTTCTTTCTACACTCATCTCTAGGTTCTCAGCAAATCTTATTGCTTCATCCTTCAAACTCTGCTTCTTTCCCAGTAACAACATTGTTAGTAGACTGACTGACAACATGATTCCCCTCCCCCGCTTCTCTTTCTCTTTTCTTTTTTGGCTTGGGCCTTTACTGCAGTCCTTTCTCAACATTCGGAATTGTTCTAGCCAGTATCTATCATTTTCTGACCAATACCATTTGGCATAATGTTCTGATTTTCTTTAACCTACTTAATGTAAATTAGTTTATTGGAAACATAAAATGGATGCATGAATTTTGTTGTACTGTGTATGGACTCAACTTTTTTTTTCCTCCTGATTGGACTCCTAAAGTAAAAGAGAGTACTATTTTTAACCATAATCTATTATTAAGTCTGTAACAATATTTTATTATTCTTATGTGATTGACCAAGAAAACCTTATTTTTTAGGCCAAAACTATTCTTGGAGAGCATTTGTTGAATGTTGGAGTCAACCGTGACAATGTTTCTGAAATTCTTCAGATTTTTATGGAAGCCCACTGTGGGCAAACTGAGCTTACAGAAAGTCTAAAGACCAAAGCTTTCCAGGCACATACACCAGCTCAGAAAGCATCAGTACTTGCTTTCCTTATTAACGAGTTGGCATGCAGCAAAAGTGTTGTGAGGTAAGATTTTTTTACACCTTTATCAATGTAATACAAATATGCCAGATCATGCATAATGTGTACATTGTATTTGTTTATAGTTGATTCGTACTTGTAGCAAGGGGTGAAAGCTAACTTCTGTTGTAATTCCTTATATTCATATATACTCACAATTTTCCAGGAGAATTACCTTTGGAAATTTGGAATTTTCCATACTTGATTTATGCTCAGAGGGAATGTTCTTTTCAAGATTTAAGAGGAAAGTAGGAATGTTAATTACCGTTTAGAAAAATTAACCAGTTAAATGCTATGTTTAACTGGCTAACCCTGGAACAGTCCTCCAGCCAGGCTTGATGCAGGCAGGGGTGCTGCTCCAGCCTACCTGGGCCCACCACACTGTGGGCTGCTCTGGCCATGCCAGGTCTGCCGCACTGTACCATGAGTGGAGAGCCTGGCCAGGCTAGCTGCATTGCACTGTGAGTGGGGAGCTGCTGTGTCCGGGTTGGGCCGGGCCCACCATTTTGCACCCTGGGCTTAGAGGCTCCTCTGGCCAGGTTGGGCTGGGCCCACTGCATATTGGGCCGTGGGCTGCTTGGGCCAGGCTGGGCCTCTAGTTAACCGTTTATCCAGAAAGTATGCTGGTAAGGCTCATGCTTACTGGGTGATTGGGTTATCCCTTTACATCCCTAGAGGAAAGTTTGAGTTATATGAGAGAGCTGATTTTGAAGAAATGTCCCCAGCTTCTTTAGGAAATAAGTAAAAAAGGGTTGAACACCTAACCTTTGTGCAGTACTCCCTTCCCCTTTTTTTTTTAATCCAAACACTTGCCTATGCCTCCCCTTGCTTAGCAGATAGATGAATAAAATCATTAGCTGAGGTGGCATGATGGCTTATCACTATAATAATTTAGAATGAGACTATTTGTAGGAGTTTTTGTTGCAGAAATTGGAAGGTGTGTAGTGAATGAGGCAGGCAGCTGAAGGAAAAGGAGGGACTGTCCCAGAGTTAAGCAAGTTGAATGCTACTTTGGAGAATTGGAATATATTCCTGCTTCTGTCACAGTGCTCATTTGTATGCTGGTCAAGCCACTTAAATCAAAATGTTCACAAATGACCAGCAATACGTGATGTTCTTCAAATGCAGTCCGCATATGTATCTCACAGTTGGTTTCACTATCAGTGGTAAATTTCACTATCAGTGGTAAATAGGCCAATGGTGGGATGATAGGAGTTACTATAGAGAACTTTTTCCTGGGTGTCTGGCTGGTGAGTCTTGCCCACATGCTCAGGCTTCAGCTGATCGCCATATTTGGGGTCAGGAAGGAATTTTCCTCCAGGGTAGATTAACAGAGGCCCTGAAGGTTTTTTGCCTTCCTCTGTAGCATGGGGCACGGGTCACTTGCTGGAGGATTCTCTGCATCTTGGGGTCCTTAAACCATTTGGGGACTTCAATATCTGAGATATAGGTGAGAGGATTATTCTAGGAGAGGGTGGATGAGATTCTGTGGCCTGCATTGTGCAGGGTGTCAGACTAGATGATCATAATGGTCCCTTCTGACCTTAAAGTCTATGAGTCTAGTGCATTTCCAATGAGCATGCATTGGAAAATGTTTTTGTCAGCATTCCTCACTGGGAAGAGAGAAGGAGACCATTCTTACTGCCATACTACCAAGAAGATTAATGCAGCTCCTTTGCTGTTGGATGAGAAGGAGCCCCTGTCACAGTCAGTTCCATTTGGAACCAGCAGTGTTTCCCTCCAAACTGTGCAGGAGCACAGCTTCACAGGTGGTTAATCAGCCCCGCCCAGTTGGAGGCTCAGGGCTCCATGCACAGAACTGACTGGATGGGGCTGATTAATCACCTGTGAAGCTGTGCTGCCCCGCAGCTTGGAGGGAACACCAGTACTCAGGGAACTTTTTCTAAGGGATTGTTTACATTAATACTTCAGTACATTGCTCAGGGGTGCCAATAATCCACATGCCTTAGCGATGTAAGTTTCACCAACCTAAGCAATAGGATAGACAGCACTGTGTTGGCGTGAGAGTTTCTTCTGCCAACATAGCTACTGCCTCTCAGGTGGGTTTGTTATGGTGATGGGAGAGCTCATTCCCATTGGCTTAGAGAAGAGGTGGGCAAGATCCAGCCCACCTAGCTCTCTTATCTGGTCCACGCGGCAGTTCCCAGTCCCATCCCCTAACACATTGACTGGGAGCCGGGATGCGTGAGCCCTTTCAACTGCTTCTATTTAAAGGGCTAGCGCTTTCCCCATGGCTGCCAGAAAATGGCAGCTATGGGGAAGGTATGAGCCCTTTAAACAGAAAGAGTTGAAAGGGTTTGCAGCTCTCGTGCCTTTAACGTGTTGCCTGAGAGCTGGGACGCAAGAGCCCTTTCAACTGATTCTATTTAAAGGGCTCACGCCTTCCCCATGGCTGTCAGGCAACATCCCCAGGGAAGGCGTGAGCCCTTTAAATAGAAGCACTTGAAAGGGCTCTTGCGTCCCAGCTCCCAGGCAATGTGCTAGCAGCGAGGCCGGGAGCAGCGAGCCCTTTAAATAGCAGGAGTTGAAAGGACTCGCAGCCCCCACCTCCGCTGACGTGATGTGTGGGAGCTACAGGAAAGGCAACAGCCCTTTCAGTTCCTGCTATTTAAAGGCTGCACCCCTTCTGCTTGAGGCCCTGTGAGCACTTCAAAAATTTTCTAAGTGGCCCCCCTTCAAAAATGATTACTTACCCCTGGCTTAGAGCATCTTCACCAGAGTTGCTACATCAGCGCAGCAGCTCAGTGCAGCTGTGTGCTGTAGCACATCCATGGTAGACTAAGTTTTGTGTCACCTTCAGCATCTGACAGCCTGGCAGTTTTGTGATGCCTAAAAAGCCAGATCAAGGGAGGGCCACTTTTGCCTCTTCTCTTTCAAGTCTTGCAGTCTGTGACGGGGTGCTTACACTGTGGTTGGAGGGAGCGCTGCACTCTGGGGCGAGAGTACCCCACCACATCAGCCCTGCTGCGCATGCTCCCAGGCTGCAGAGGCAAATCCTCCTCCTTTTAGGACCCGGGGGAAGGTGGCGGCGAGAAATACGAGTGCGCAACTGGGGGTGTTCCCCCGGCTGGAACTATAAGTGTTCTTGGACTGCTGGAGAAGGGGAGAGCATCAGGAGGAGGAGCACTCGGCGTGGAGGCGGAGAGGGCGTGGGGGCCCGCCCTGGGCGAACCGGTCCACCGACCCCAAGCGAGAGTCACCCAGCGAGAGATACTGAGTGAGCCAGGGGAGTCACACCAGGACTACTCAGACCCGCCTGAGGCAGGGTAAGTGCTCGCGGCACCAGAGGGGATAGGTCACCCCGGGCCACAGACCCTCGGCCAGGTAAGGGTTCCATAGGGATCGAGGCAGCGGGGATCGCTAGACCAAGCTGAACGTTCCTCACTCCGGCCATCACTGAAGTGTTCATCCTGACCGGCGCGCCTGGCTGTGACTCCAACTCCAGCAATGGAGAGCAACTCCAGGTAGGCAGTTGCTGCATGGTAGGAAGTGACCCAGGGCGGGAGTACTTGAATTACCCCATGGGGGTTGGTGCGTTTCAGCTCGTCCCCACCAACCCGGGCAGTGGACTGTTTCTACCCGTTGGAGAGGGAGGGCCCGGGTCCTCCTACCCCATCCCGTGGGCCGACCCTTCCACTGGCCCGCTCCAGGAGTACCCTGTTGTTGGACTTTAGCCAAGAAGGCTGTACATCTGTGAATTAGAGACACTTACCTGTGGACTTGAGCCAAGAAGGCTGTGCACTTGTTAATTAAGGACATTTATGGGTGGATCTTGGCCTGGAAGGCTGTTTTTCTGTTGAACCGAGTCCCTCACTGGGGAACCCCAGCCGGGAGAGGGCTGGGCTTCCGTTAATCAAGGACCCTACTCGTAGATCTTAGCCAAGAAGGCTGTGCTTTTGTTAACTAAGGGGCCGGGTCTCCTTAATAAAGGAATCTCTGCTGGATGATTGGATGCAGGTGTTAGTGTTTATTTTTGAGGGGTTCTGGGGTGTGGCTTGGGCTCAACTAGAGCCCATGACACGGTCCAAATATGACCTATATGTATGCCTTCTAAATGAGGAGGCTTCAGATGAGGCTCGTTTCAATTACCTTCAGTCCCCCTGGAGTTTAGATGCCTGGAATCTGGGGTTGGTGTCCGACCTAGTTGCCTGCTCCAAGAGAAAAGCCCTTAGAAGTGACTCCCTTGACTACTGTGTCAAGTTGGAGTAGGACATCCAGAATTCATAGCACTTTTGGGCATGTGCCTCACTGAGGCAAAACAGATACTTTTTGGTGTCATCCGCAGATGTAACTGCTTTGCAGGATTGGGAAAATTTGAAGCCCGGGGACTTGCCATCTTGGCATTATGACTTGTGCTGCCAGCAAACATAGGGAATGGTTCCTTGCCCTTTGGCATATGTCTGCACCTATCTGACTTTCAACACTAATTAGAAGCCAATGTGGAAGTAAATCTGAAGAGAATCATTGTGGCCTGTCTTACAGGTGATAAAGAACTGAGACGTGGTGGCTCTTCCCTTTCTGAATACACAAGGAAGATCTGTGCTGCAGTTTGTATACCCAGAGACTCGTGCACAGGGAGGGCTATTGCATGGGTATCACCAAGTGTGAAATATCCATGTGGACTAGCACTGAAAATATAGAGGTTATTTACCTTTATAGTAACCTTCTTTGAGAGACACATTCCACTACCCACCCACCATGTCTGCTACTTCACAGTCTTGACATCACAGGCACTCTCAGTAGTGATGGATCTGAGGTAGGATGAGGTGGCTGCTCCCTTTATACCTTTGTGAAATGGTGTATGTGCTACCCAAATGAGAACTGACTAGAAAAATCTCCAGCAGATGCACACTGAACATGCACTCACCAACTGTGGAATATATTTATACAGACTACATATCTTGAAGGACATCAATATCAGTTGCTAAAAGAAGCTACTTACCTTTATTCCTAATTTTCTGGGTGCCCAACATGGCACACCTAGAGACAGTTTTGCAAAGTGCTGATCACTCATGACTACAACTGAAAGTGACTGGAGCTTTGCTTTCACCATAATACTATAAAAGTGCTCATTATTCTGGAAAATTAAGGCCTAGGTTTCTCAAGTTGGATATCTAAAATTAGTGGATGTTTTTGACAATTTTAGCCTTAATGTCTCTGACTTTGTGTCCCATCTGTAAAATGGGATAATACCACCTATTATCAGAAGACTATTTTGAGAATAAATTCATTAATATTTGTGAAGCATTTAGACAGCATGGTTAGAGCACTATAGAAATGTTCAGGAGGACATTAATAACTTTGTGTTTGGTTCTGGGTTTGGATAGTGTGTGGCAAATAAGGGCTGATGCTACTGAGGACTGTAAAATGAAATATGGAATAACTAGTCATTCTCTCATTTATTTAAAACCCCACTCCTCCTAATTCAGAAACAGCTGCAGAGATTTTGCTCCCTGCTTTTAAAGAATATTCACTGTGTGCGCAGTCCAGGTTGCACTGGCAACCTGAATTCTGGTATTTCTTTAATTTTTTAGTGCTTGCCTTTCATTTTCTTTTAATGGATGTAATTTTTATATATAATATATATTTATATCGTGTGTGAATCTGACATATGTATGTTCTTGGTGATATTTCATGAACTATGTAAAACATTTGGTTTTTTGTGTTGGACAGTGAAATTGATAAAAACATTGATTATATGTCAAATTTAAGGAGAGATAAATGGATGGTTGAAGGCAAATTGCGGAAGTAAGTTATATTTTCTTAACTATTTCAATATGTTTCTTTTGTGTATTTGTTTAAATTTCTACTATAGAAAATTTGTTCATAAGACAAAAATGAGCAGATTAGGTTGTGTTAAAAAATCCAGTAACTGAAATATTTAATTAAGATAGAGTATTAGTTTAACATGGCCCAAAGACAGTGTTTTGCAATCTTTTAAAGGCGCATGAGATTCTGTTGGTTAGTATGTCTCAAAACTGGAGGAAAATCAAATCCATTTTGCATTCTTTGAAATATGTAAGCTATTTCTTATTTGAAGGTTACCGGAGCTGTCATTTTATTGGTGTTAAGAGACTGATTGGACCTGCCACACTTCTCAATTTTAAATATGCTTATAAAGGACCTGATTGTTGTTACAATGGATACCCTTTAAAACTTGCCAGTTACTTTGATTACTAAATAATGCTGCCTCACTATTTGCAATACATCCTCAGTGTCCCTATGGTAAGTTTTGGAAATAATGCAAATACTGAGGTAATCTCATCTATATACCTCAGGCAAAATTGGCAAATTTTCAAGGGGAATCACTATTTTCCTTGTTCGCCCATCCTACAAAACAAAATTCCATACAGCAAGCATAATAGCTCCATCTACCAGGAGGCTAGAAGGCAAAGAAAATGTGAATCACATGTGGTGTACATAGCCAGGCTCCACTCCCCTTCCCTTTGTCATCTTTTCCTCCTATTTAGGAAACATTGAATCTTTTCTAAGTCCTTTGCGTCAGTACTTACATTTCTAATCCTGTTTCTTCCTTTTTTTCCCTTTAATGTGTCTCAGAACGAAGAAAGAAGAAGTAAAGAAGAAGGACAAGAGGGAGGTAGAGGAAAAAAACCTGACAGTTAAAAAAATTACAGGGAAGAGATGTAGCTGTGGAGCTCTGTTAATAGTATGGATTCCCTAACCACACATGTGTAATGATTTTATCTTTTGGAACAAGCCCAATCATTCCCCCATCTCATCTGTGCCCCAATAGGTCAGTCCTTTCCCAGGAGGGAGGATGTAGTTGAAACAAAGCTGCTGAAGCTCTGATATAACCAAGAAATCGTAGCTATCTTTATTTCCTCAGGGACTCATTCTTATCTCTTTCCTCCATTGAAGTGTCACTTACATCAATGGGCAAAGGGAGACAAAGAGCATATGATCGCCTGCAGAACGAGTAAATTTATGTTTTTGGGAGAACACGGAAGTACTTTGGGCAGGGGTCTCAATCAAATCCTTCAGTTTTGCTGTTGCTGCAGTACACCCACTGTAGATTAGTTTCCTTTTTCACAGAGAAGCAACCTCAGTTGTAAACCATAACCCAGATGAAGTGCACTGTTGTGTTCTTTGGGGACAGAGGGAAGGAATGAAGATCAACATTTACTAATGATTTGTGGTGTCGTCTCCATTTTCACATGCCCAATTTGAAACATCTTTTTAGAGGGCAGTTGCTGTCAGTACTTTAAAAACCTTGATGTATATCAAGGTGGACATTCAGAATTTAAGGCCTATTTGAAAAGTTAGAGCATGGATGTCTATTCCTTTCCATTGCCTGATTCCAGGAATGTTGCAAAGATCAGATCAGCTTAGATTCATGTCATTTTCTTAATATAAGTAGGTTGGTACCTAATTGGTTCCATATCTTTGGCTTCCAGTCCCAGTGGACTTTGCATTAGATCCATTCTGAGATCAGATTATGCAGGAGGTCATTCCCTTCAAAACTTCCTTCTGTGTGTGCCTGGAAGTGAAGAGGATTAAAAGGACAGCTTTCTGAAATAAGCCTTTCTCCCCTGTTTGGGTTATGTGTCTGGATACTATCAAGAAACATTCCACCTCTTTCACTTCCTGTCTTAATTGGAGCATTTTTGTTAAGTCGTGTTTTCTGGAAGATTTATCATTGTTCACTTGCTGCTTATTATATGTTGACTGCATTTTACCAGAGTTCATCATGGTCTTGGAGTGCAGAATGCTGCCTTTTGATGTCTGTGATGCCTTTTTTGATTCATTTTTTTACTTTTCATTTCCAGCTTTATGCAAACCTTGGTTTGTATCTCTCCAAGTTGTATCTCTTCATTTGCTTGCCACTGAAGTGGTCTTTTTACATGCCCTTTTCTCTTTTAGGTGCCTTTGGAAATTGTATTCATTGGCTATTGAATTTCCTTATCTGCTGGTGTTTCTGGACAGAATTTTCCTTCAGATTATCTCTGGATTTTTATGGGGGAAGGGATAGTTCAGTGGTTTGAGCATTGGCCTGCTAAACCCAGGGTTGTGAGCTCAATCCTTGAGGGGGCCACTTAGGGATCTAGGGCAAATCTGTCAGGGATGGTACTTGGTCCTGTCATCAGAGCAGGGGACTGGACTCGATGACCTCTCAAGGTCCCTTCTAGTTCTATGAGATAGGTATAGGTATGCCTAAAGTTTTGGATTTTATATTAATCAGCCTGTTCATTCAGCTATGCTTTTGTCCTTGTGCAAAGAAAACTTTTCCAAAATGGTAGTGAAGGACATACAACTTTACTTCTCTTAGAAAAAAGATATAATTTTCTAAAGTGCATAAGTGATATAGGCTAAGTCCCATTTTCAAAAGTGACTTACGTGTTGATGTTCAGTGAGACTTAGGAGCCTTTTGAAAAACCCACTTTTGAAAATGGGACTTAGGTACCTGTCACGTAAGTATTCTTAAAATGTTACACAAAGTATATAAGAAAAGTCTAAAAATGTGTTTGCTTCCATGAGCAAAAGAAGGGTCTAAGATCTTCTACATCTTCTAAATTTTCAAGTGGATTACAGATTTTTTTAAAATATGTCCTTCCAGGAGTAGGTAATTGCTTGCTAACATTGAGGGGACAGTTACACTAGAGAGCTTACAGTTCTGCTGTAAGTTCTCCATGATAGCTGCTCTAAGCCAAAGGGAGAGCGCTCTCCCATTGGTTTAACTGTTCCAGCCCCTGTGAGAGCTAGTAGCTGTGTTGACATGAGAAGCTCCCCAGCCAACAGAGCACTTATGTCAGCGCAACTTATTTTGCTCAGAGGGTGATTTATTCACACACTTCTCTTCCCCTCCCCCCGTGCAACACAAGTTATGCTGATATAAGCTATAATATAGACATAGCCTTGGTTTTCTAAAGCCATTACCACCTCTGGAGCAGTAAGAACTAAACAGTGATAACTGTGTAAGAATACTGCATAATAGTAACTCTTCAGTCTTTATCCTTCGTTACTGACTAGATACCATCAGCATTCTAGGGAGTTGACATTTTTGTCATTGTTCTCTAGGCTGCTTTTTATGAAGCTACCTACTTTCACACTTCTCGTCATAGCCACTTGCTGTATGGAATGTTGTTTCATAGGATGGGAGAAGTGGGACAAGGAACCACAAGGAAAAATTACTCACTGGTAATTGTGTTTGTCGTAATCCTTCCAGTTTTCCCATCCTCCCTCTCTCCCTCCCCTCTTCTCTCAGAAAACATTTGCCTTTTCTACACACATTTTTATATCTACTCTAGATCAGTTATGTTTTTGGCCTGCTCCTTAAATGACTTTTTCGAGCCTGGTTATATATATCGCCTATGATTCAGTGTGTTTGCCTGCTAGCTTCCTGGTAGGTAGAATTATAACATTTGCTCTATGGAATCTTGTTTTGTAGGACTTGTGGAAGGGGAAGGTCTACAACAATAAATACTGGTATGTATGTTTCTCTTTTGTTTCTTAAAATTAACATATTTGTTAACCTCTGTTAATTTAACTGGCTAGGATTTCTTAGAGTTGAGTCCAGAATATGAAAAGACCAGCCAAAGCATAATGAATCATAGAAACATTATGAAAACTAGATTAAATATACTTTTAAAAGTTCTGATTTAAAAAAAAATACAGGATTAAGGATCAAGTTTACTGCAGTTGTATTTCCCACATCTAGCACCCTGGGGACCTGATCGGTCCCAGACAAGGGAGTTTGCTGGACCATGGGAGGTCAGTGTGGGGAGGGGAGAGCAACCTCCCCATTGTGCTCCTCTCCCCAGTCTCATGCCCTGTGAGCTGCGGTAGCCCCCATAGAGCTTCTTGCCCCACTGGCCCTGCCAACTACCCTGCCTCACCAGCTGCGGGCTCTGCTGCCCCACCGGCACTCCCAGCGGCCCCTGTTGCTCTCACTCACTACAGGCTACATTGCACTTCCACAGCTCCTGGCAGCCCCTGCTGTCCTACTCGACCTCCTGGTGGTCCTGCAGGCTTCTCTGCCCTGCCAGCTGCAGGCTTCGCTGGCCCCGCTGGCTGGCTCCGTTCTGCTGCTGGGCCCCTCTAGTCCAGCAACATCCGTACAGTCCTGGACCACAGAGGTTCAACCTATATTTCCTTGCTAGCACTAAGATTAGTTAAGCAAAATGATGTTTTTCGGTTTATCATCAGTTTTCAGCTTTTTTTTAGACATACATTTTTAATAGTGATCTTTTAAAATGAGTGGGTAAAATGCAGATTTCAGTAGGTGCAGTGCAAAAGAAAAAGGAAGAAATTAATAAATTAAAGGTTGAAATGGGCTCTTCTCTTCATCTTACATGGCTGGTCATTGAAAATTCCTCTTTATCCTACATGTCTTTTGTACAGGAGCTCAGTGTTCGTAGAATTCACCCTGCAGGCAAGAAATCCAGTGTAAAACTAAATATATTTTAAAGGACCAGAATTCTGTACAAAATGTTCTATAATGTGAATTTGTCAGGCATGGGTAACAAAGAGTGAGATAGCAGAAGGCTGTTGTAGGACAGAATTAAATTTTTAGCTTAAAATGAGTGATGCAGTTTGGAATGTGGTATGGAGTAGTGTTTGTGTATGCTACAACTACAGTCAATAATACCCATTTGTATATCATGTGTTTAAAGACTTAGAATCATTCATGCCAAGAAAACTGGCAAGAGAGATACTACGGTGGGTGGTGATATTGGAGAAGAACAGCATTCATTGGGTGGTACACCCACTTCAGGACGCAAACGGAGACGGAAGGGAGGAGACAGTGATTATGATGATGATGACGATGATGATAGTGATGATCAAGCAGATGAAGATGATGAGGATGAAGAGGACAAAGATGACAAAAAGGGAAAGAAGGCCGAAGTTTGTGAAGATGAGGTAGGAAATGTTAATTTATTCAAATAATAGCTTTTTTAAATATAAAAGAATGGAATTTTCTTTATAGAATAGATTTGAAAATTTTATAAAAAGCAAAAAAATCACAATAAGCTAATGTGCGTCTGATTTTTTTTTTTAATTGTTTGATATTTTAATTTCTTTGGTAAGCTGTTAGTTTTCTTAGCCGGTGTATTTGATTTATTTTTTGTTTGCTTGTTTTCACTTAATCTTGATTTTCATTTCTGTGAGATTGCCTTCCTATGCAAAGTCTTCTCAAAGACTATATCAGGTTCAGGGAGCCAAATATTTTTAGCAAATAAGCATGAAAGTAGTTTCCTGGAAAAAGCATGTGTTATTTATAAGGATAGCTTCAATTTAGTCAGTAGTACAGAGAGAAATTTGGCGTTTGATACGGTCTCGGATGATATTCTTATCAATAAGCTAGGCAAATACAACTTAGATGGGGCTACTATAAGGTGGGTGCATAACTGGCTGGATAACCGTACTCAGAGAGTAGTTATTAGTGGTTCACAATCCTGCTGGAAAGATATAACAGGTGGGGTTCCGCAGCGGTCTGTTTTGGGACCGGCTCTATTCAATATCTTCATCAACGATTTAGATATTGGCATAGAAATCTTATTAAGTTTGCAGATGCTACCAAGCTGGGAGGTTGCGACTAATCTGGAGGATAGGGTCATAATTCAAAATGATCTGGACAAATTGGAGAAATGGTCTGAGGTAAACAAGATGAAGTTTAATAAAGACAAATGCAAAGTGCTTCACTTAGGAAGGAACAATCAGTGTCACATATACACAATGGGAAGCGACTGTCTAGCAAGGAGTATGGTAGAAAGGGATCTAGGGGTTATAGTGGACCACAAGCTGAATATGAGTCAGCAGTGTGATGCTGTTGCAAAAAAAGCAAACATGATTCTGGGATGCATTAACAGGTGTGTTGTGAGCAAGACACGAGAAGTCATTCTTCCGCTCTACTCTGCGCTGGTTAGGCCTCAGTTGGAGTATTGTGTCCAGTTCTGGGCACCGCATTTCAAGAAGGATGTGGAGAAATTGGAGAGGGTCAGAGAAGAGCAACAAGAATGATTAAAGGTCTAGAGAACATGACCTATGAAGGAAGGCGGAAAGAATTGGGTTTGTTTAGTTTAGAAAAGAGAAAATTGAGGGGGGACATGATAGCGGTTTTCAGGTATCTAAAAGGGTGTCATAAGGAGGAGGGAGAAAGCTTGTTCATCTTGGCCTCTGAGGATAGAACGAGAGGCAATGGGCTTAAACTGCAGCAAGGGAGGTTTAGGTTGGACATTAGGAAAAAGTTCCTAACTGTCAGGGTAGTCAAACACTGGAATAAATTGCCCAGGGAGGTTGTGGAATCTCCATCTCTGGAGATATTTAAGAGTAGGTTAGATAAATGTCTATCAGGGATGTTCTAGACAGTATTTGGTCCTGCCATGAGGGCAGGGGACTGGACTCGATGACCTCTCGAGGTCCCTTCCAGTCCTAGTATTCTATGATTCTATGAAATTATAATAAATAATATCCATTGTGAAACTGAGGCGTCAGGTGTGACTACAAGCTGAAAGAAGGGAAGGGGTTTTTGTGAGTTTTAGCTGAAACCATATATGTATGTGTATTTTTAAAGTTAAAGGATAATTGAAAATTGCCAGAGAATTTCACCTTTGAGTCTTTGCAATGTCTCCAGGTTGATGAGAGTGAGAAGAATAGTCTTTTCCTGTCCCATACTACTCTTATATTTTAATATCCAATATCCTTACTGGACACAAGGCGGGTAATTAAGAATATTTATTAGCTTGTTAAACTGAAGTGCCTTTGTTACAGTAAAACTGAGGTTTTTATAGACATTTCACACAATCTCAAGCAACATCATGCAAATCCAACAGTGTGAATTAGTGGAAGAAGTCTGGCAAGAGCCAAAAGATTACTAAATTTGAATCCTCTTTTGTTCTTTTTTGCTGTCTGACCTCTAGCATGTCACATGACCTTTCTTTGTCATTTTACCAGTTTATAAAATAAGCTCATGAGATTTCTTTACCTACAATACCTTGCAGTTGCGTTGTGAGAATGTTGTTACACTGTGCTTTATATGCAAACTAGGGATGTAAAGGACTAGTCAACTAGTCCTCTTCCCCCCCCCCCCCTTGCTGCCTCTATTAGATAGGGGCAGCAAGGAGGGGGGAGAGAAAAGAGGGGTACTTCAAAGCAGCAGCACCGTGCAGAACCCAGGGTCAGCTGGGGAGTCCCCAGCTGATTTCAGGTTCCCGTGGAAATGCCTCACGAAGCCCAGGGTCAGCTGGGAAGTCCATGTGGGCTCTTCTGCTTTGAAATGCACAAGAGGCCCCACAGGGGACTCTTGTAGGTTTCAAAGCTGACACGCTGTGTGGAGCCCAGGGCCGGCGGGATGTGCTGCTGACTCCAGGCTCCACGCGGGGTGCTTCCGCTTTGAAATGGTGGGGCTCTTGTGCATTTCAAAGGAGGAATGCGGAAGTGCCTATCAACTAGTCAAGTAGTCGATGGAAATTCCAATTGACTTCGTGACTAGTAAATTTATCGGTATTTAACATCCTTAATGCAAACTAGTGGTTGCATTCAAATCCATACCAATACCTTTGGGAGCTCTACTTCTGGCCACCATTCTGGATTCTGTATGGAATTACAGTAATCCCTTCCTGGTGTCTTTCTGTCCTTCTGAATGAATATAAGAGATACAGACGAAAACTTTTGCATGTAAATTGTCTCATAAGCAAAAAGAGTGAACCTTTAGGAATGCAATCCCCTTGAAAATGCAAAATATGGATAGCATGGATAAAAGATGAACTTAAATGAGAAAATGAAATTTGAGTTTTCCCTAAAACTATGTGAAATACCACAGTAACTGGGCTGGGTACAAAGTGTGGGGCCCATTTAACACAGAAATTGCCTTTAACTAACCTTTTCTAATTATTTTAACTGTGTGGAAAAAGTCTTGGTGTTTTCTGATTCACTTCCAGATATTGCAGAATGTGATATCTGTAATAAATACAGAAAGTCCCATTGCATGTGTGATATTTTACAGTGCTGCATTTTGTGAGCCACAAAGTATAAATAGAATTTCACAGAAGGTTAGAATGATTTTTGTAAAAGTTAATGAAATCTTATTTCTGTATGGAATGCATCTCTCCCCCCAGTCACCTCATCATGATTATTGTTGGAATTTAACTCACGTTTTTGGGTTTAACTCCAGTTTCATTTTTGCTTTTCACCTTTAAAGTGTATGTAGGTAAAATTTCAGCTGATCACATAAAGAATCACATAGGGGAAGCTACTATCTTCTGTTTCAGAATGAAGGATAATTGAGACCTCCCAAGAATATTACAGAATTATCTTGGACCTGTATTATAGTTTGCTAAGTACTCACTGAATTGAATTACAATTCTTATGGAAATTATCTTTATTTCTATCCGTAATTTCATCAAGGAGAATTTAAAGCTTACACTTTTCCATCATGGAAGTTCTCTCTTTAAAAATCAAGTATTAGTATTTCTCATACACATTGTTGCCATTTAAAGTGGCTTTGCATTTTCTTGTGAATGTTGAAAGAAGACTCCAAATTCTCTCCCTTGCCAAAGACTGACTGATCGGATTCTGACATTGTTCCATTATTTAATGTGAGAAGAAAAACCTAAAAATGAATGTAGAAGAACACAGAGCTTTAAACTTAATTAACTAAATTACATTTTAAAGTGTTCACCTGCAAGGTGAATTATTTCTTCCCTTTAAAGGAAAAAGTTTCAACAAAATTGACTGGCTACCTACTCTTCCCCATACAGTTACATTTGGGGAAGGAAGAGATATAACGTTGTAGATGTGAAGTTATGTATTGCATAATCACATATGTTCTACAAACATATAGTTCCAGTTTCTGCACACAACTCCTGCTGGTATAAATGGGAGTTACATCCATGTCTGAGGGTAGAATTTGACCCACGGATTTGACATCACATATATTTTTTACATGGAGCTCTTCTACTGTAGCATTAGTAGAATGTAGTAGCATTACATTATCTTGAAATAAACTATTATGACCGTGTATTTGTTGGGTGTAGGATGATGGGGACCAGGCAGCAAGTGTTGAAGAATTAGAGAAACAGATTGAAAAACTGACCAAGGTAAGAGATTTTCATTTTAGTGCTGTCTGTTTTATGCCTTTAGCACTTTCTCTGCATGGGTTTTTTTTCACAGAGCAGAAGACGACACAGATCCCAGCTTGTCTTCCCATTGCTGCCTTTCCTCCCATTCTCCATGTGCTTGTGGTTGATTCCCAACCCTCACATAATTCCTTAACTCCCTAACCCTCTAACTAGTGCTTTTACTTCCAGTTTATCAGCTCCCAGCTTACCTACTGCTGCTGATCTTACTTTCGCTCTCGCAAGGTATCAGTTTAGCAGCCACTCCTCTTTCTGACATATAATCAAAGAGGCTGACAAAGGATGCGCAGTTGTCAATAGGTCAGTTTACAAATGGAAGACTGCTGACAACTATCCAACACTTCATTCTACAGATGACTATTCTCTGATCCTATTGAGTACCACCAAAAAAAGCCCTACACCATCTACTCAAGAAACTAACTGAGGAAGCACAGGAACAAATCCTCACACAACACCCCTAGAGCCACAACCAGGGGTATTCTCTTTGCCTCACTAGAACCATAATCCTGGAAATTCTGGATAACCCATCATCTCAGGCATTGGCACTCTTACAGTAGGATTGGTTCGCTATATATTGTCTCTCTCCTCAGGCCCTATGCTACCAGTACTCCCAGCTATCTCTAAGACACCACTGACTTCCTGAGGAAACTATAATCCATTGGTGTTTTCTGGAAGATCACCATCCTCGCCACTATGCATGTAGAAACCATGCATTCCAAACCAAAATGGACTACAAGCCATCAGGAACTGTACCCCCGGATGATGTCATGGCACAGATGGTTACTGAACTTTGTGATTTTCTTCTCACCCACAACCATTTCAGATTTGGGGACAATTTATACCTTCAAGTTAGTGGCACTGATGTGGGTTCCCACATGGCCCCACAGTATGCCAACATTTTTATGGCTGACTTAGAAACATGCTTCTTTAGCTCTTATCCCCAAGTGCCCCTCCTCTACTTTTGCTATATTGAAGACATTATTATCATCTACACTCACAGGAAGGAGGCCCTTGAAGAATTCCACTTGGATGGATTTCAACAATTTCTACCCCATCAATCTCAGCCTGGACTAGTACGTACAAGAGATCTACTTCCTGGACCATAGTGCCAATGAGTGATGGTCATATAAACACCACCCTATACTGGAAACCTACTGACTACTATACTTACCTATACTCCCCTCAGCTTTCATCCAGAATACATCCCATGATCCACTGTTTACAGCCACATTCTAAGATATAATGCATGTGCTGCAATCCCTCAGACAGAGACAAACACCTATAGGAGGATCTCTATCAAGCATTTTTAAAACGACAGTACTTACTTGAGGAACTGAAGAAACACATTGACAGAAACAGACAGATACCCAGAAGTCACCTACTACAGGACAGACCCAAAAAAGTAAGCAATAGAATGCCACTGGCCATTACCTGCTAAAACTTCTCCAACACATTATTAAGGAGCTACAACCATGCCTAGATGACAACCCCTCACTCTCACAGACCTTGGGAGGTAGGCCAGTTCTCACTTCCCGGCAGCCCCCCAACCTGAAGCAAATATTCACCACCAACTACACACCCTATAAAAAAACACTAACCCAGGAACCAATCCCTGCAACATGCCCCATTGCTAACTCTGTCTACATGTTTACTTTAACGACAGCATCATAGGACCTAACCCCATCATCAAAGGTTCATTCACCTGCACATCCACTAATGTGAAATATGCCATCATGTGCCAGCAGTGCCCATCTGCCATGTACATTAGACAAACCAGACTCTCTACGCAAAAGAATAAATGGACACAAGAATGGTAACATAGGAAAACCAGTACAAGAGCACTTTAAGCTCCTTGGACACACATTTACAAACTTAAAGGTTGCTTTTCTTGAGCAAAAAAACCCTTCAAAAACAGACGGCAACATGAAACGGCTGAGCTGGGATTCATATGCAAATTTTATACTATCAGAATGGATTTGAGACTGGGAATGGCTATATCATTACAATAAGTAATTTCCCCTTTAGTTATTGTCACCTTCTTATCACTGTTGGAAGTGGCCACATCCACCCTGAATGAATTAGCCTTATTAACACTGTTGTAACACTCTCACCTCTGTATGTATGTATTTATCTCTGCCATCTGTTTTTTTCACTTTATGCATCTGACAGAGTGAGCTGCAAATCACACAAACGTATGTCCTAATAAATGTGTTGGTCTTTAAGGTGTTTTGGCTGAAACAGACTAACATGGCTACCTCTCTGAAACTCGTCTGTAGGTGTCCTTTCTCTTAGTCCTTAGTGAGTGCTGTCTAGAACCTGTCCGTCAATGGTGGGGCCTTTGGGGATACTTGGACCCACAAATTTACCCTAATGGCGAATTCAATTGTGAAAACTGAGTAGAGGTTCATAAAGTATCAGAATAACCTATATCAACAAATGTTGACAGGAAAAGTTGCAAAAGGGGGACACAGTCTAAACAAAAAGGCCTAATGACAGAATTCAAGGACTGTGTTAAGATAATGCTTGCCAAACGAGAAAAATGTGGAATCAAAGCTCAATGAACCTGAATTGGTATGCTGGAAATTTAGGTGCAATTATGTGGACAAAAATAATGAGGTAAGGGGCGATTGTACCCATTATTTCCTTTTTGGGGAGAAAAAAGACATTAAGGAGGAAAATTGGGAGTTGGCACAAGCTTCATCACCATAACGACTACCATTCCCATCATATGGTGGGACCCAGGCCTTCATCATCCTGATCCTGAGAGATGTCTTGGCAAGACCTAACCAGAGAGACCTACTCAGATGAGATCACTGCCTCTGCCAGCTCCAAATAAATCCTGAACACCACAGAAAGTGAGCATCAGAGGCATAAGATGCATTTTCTGTCTTTGCATTTCTGTTCTCTCTCTCCTTTTGTGTGTTTGTCTGCTTAGGAAATGGGATTGGACCTTAATAAGAGCAACAATAACAATTCTAGCCTGTCTCAACTAACTTCTTGTCTTGTCCCCCAGAGGATAGTTGTTACCCTCTTTGATACCATCTAAAAGACTGTTTTTTTCCCCCTTTCTGAAAACTCTTTTCTCCTAAAGAAAGAGGGAAGAAGGATTGTTGTTAAAATGAAAGATTTATTTAATGGTTTACTTTTCAAATGCTGCAGCTGTTTTCCCTAATTTTCTTTTGTACCTTTAATGAGAGGTTAAAATATTTTCAATCATGTGATTGCCATGTATTAAGCAGGATGAAACCCTCAACCTTATTTAAAATTGCTTAATGTTGGACAGTTGCAGTCTCATGTTAAAAATTTTAACCCATGTATTCCATCTACATTAATATATTGAGCCCTGCTTGTCCTCTATGTGATTCTTCTTCTCTGAATGGTGTTTTCTCTTTCAAATGTGAGCTGTAATTACCTGTTCTCTTCTGCTATTGGTTGACCTTCAGAACCTGTTTCTCAGGCATTGTAGAGGGGAGACTAGTTAACTCTGTTCTTTGCTTTTAAATGAAGCACATATGGTGCTAATAGACCTTGTCACCAGCAATTAAAGCTTGAGATCTAGTATTAATAGACTTACGTTTTCCAGAGGCTGGAGCAATAAAATTAAGGTTAAATGTGAATATACTTCTGTAAGATTTCTGGAGTAAGAGCTGCCATTGTCTGTAGAAATACTATGGACTATTAAAAGCACTGTGATGAGGAGACCCAAGAAAAATAGAGTAGAGGTGATGTATACAAAGAAATTTGCAATAAAGCTGCACAGTATCAATCCCTCTATAAATTTGTAGGATTTATAGCAGCGGTGGCCAGCTTGCGAGCTGCATGCAGCTCTTTTCCCCCAAAATTGCAGCTCGTGAAGCCACTCCTATGTCCTCCCCCCTCACCCCAATGGTCCCTGCTCCACCTCCAGCTCCCTGTGCTCACTGGGGCGGCGATTAAAAATGGCGCCCAAGATAGTGGCCATCGACAGGAGCCTGATATGGCCAAAAAGCCTAAGCTTGTTTCTTAAAGGGGCAGCCTCCTTTTTCTTTTTCTTTTTTTTTTTTTTGCTTGACAATGTGGGGGGGTGGCAAGCTTTCTTTTTTTTGCTCAACAATTCTGGTGCGGCTCTTCGTGTTTTTTCCGCTGCTGTTTCAGCTCTCTGTTAAATGGGTTGGCCACCCCTGATTTATAGGGTACTCTTTGGTGAGGAAGACAAGTCAGATTTGTTCTGAACCTTGCAATGGTGAAGACCATTCTTGAATTCTGAAACAGCCAGTTGCCTAGAATATGGCTCAAAGCTTCATAGACTTGATTAGTTGCTTATTTGGTTTCTGAAGGGTTGCATAAGTTTTTGAGAAGTACAGTAGAATAGGATGTTTCGATCATGGAAATCAGTAAAGAAAGGGAAACAGGTTAGTAGATAAGGAGAATAAAATGGGGGAAATTTGGCTAATTGGAATACTATAGTGTGCCTATTTTTTTAAGAAATAAAATCCTTCTATGCTTTGTCATTTTTGTCTGCTGTGGTGATTCCCAACCTATGGTCCGCAGACCCCTGGTGGTCTGTGATGGTACTGTAGGGGGTCCGTGGAAAGTTTAAAATAGAAATTAAAATAAATGTACGGAGCCTCTCTCATGCACATCCTTTAGTCCCGAGCTGCAGGAAGCAATGCAGGTTGAAGGACGTGCAGCCTGTGCTGCTGCTTTTTGGGAAGCAGCGCAGGCTGAGGGACTTGCAGGCTGCAGGCACAGCTATATTGTTTGGGGGGGGGAGGGTCTATAAATTTTTAATAGATTGAAAAGGGATCCGTATTCTCAAAAAGGTTGAGAACCACTGGTCTGCTGCTTCTAGCTGCCAGTTCTGGGACTTGTACACTGCTTCCAGTATTTGCCAGTTTAGCAGATGAAGGAATGGATAAACTAATTAAAATCCTGTTAGAGTCCTGCGCGCCTCCCAAAAAGTACTTTCTTTGCTTGAATATAGATATTAGTGAACTCAGTTCTCTAAAAAAATTGAAATATTCATTAGTTTCTCATTGGGACTACAAAATCTCATGCTCCTCTGCCTAGCTTCAGCACTCAGTACACCATTTCCTGCTGCATAATTGATAGGGTTTTGGCTGTGCCAGTGCAGTGAAATCACAGATTCTCTTGTCCTCTGAATGGTGGCATTAAAATAGAGAACATACTGCCACAGACTGCGTCCTTACAGTGAAGCTGATAAAATTAGGATATATCAAAGAGGGCCTGAACTTACTATTTGAAGAGGATTATGTGAAATATCCTGAGTAAAGTGTCTGGAAAACTATGCTCATGTGACCATAGAGCTACCATTTGGCCTTGCCCAAACAGATATTTTATACTGTAACAATTGATTTTCTTCCAACTGAATTTAAAATGCCCCTCCCTCTATTTTTTTTAAACAGCAGCAAGGCCAATACAGAAGAAAGTTATTTGAAGCCTCTCATTCTTTACGATCAATGATGTTCGGTCAGGATCGTTATAGACGGCGGTATTGGATTCTACCCCAGTGTGGGGGTATTTTTGTGGAAGGCATGGAAAGTGGTGAAGGTCAGTGCCATAAAGGAGTAATCCTAGAAACTGCCGTAGAAGAGTATACTGCCTATGCATCTAGTGTATTATCTCTGTCTCCAATAAATGGCCTGTTGCCTTCAAGAAGGCTAAAAACTAACTGCAGTAGACTTGTTGTTTGTGCAGTGCTCTTTGATGAGGTTAAGGGGAGATTTTCTGATTGTCAGTTGGTTAGTTTATCCCTTGAAACAAAAAAATAATACCCTATTGTAGCTGCATATGAAATACTTCAGTGTTCCTAAACTATATTTTCCATGGCTATTAATTCTGCAGGTTGACTACAGAATGTATGAAGAATCATTTATTTTTGTCTATTTTAATTCTCTCTGGGTTTATGCAGATACTCAGAATGTTTTATGTTTAGAGATTACGCATACAGTGTGAAATAAAATGGAACACGATTGTTGTACAGTAAGAATACTACCTTTTCAGTTCTCTGCTACAACAATAATTTCTTTACTAATCCATAACACGTTTTTATGTGCCTCTTTCTTTTCTGACCTGAATTTCCCACCAGGAGACATTTAAAGTCTATTTTATTAAAACTTAAATGGAGTGTTCTGGTTGTGATAGGTATTTATTAGCTATAAAGTTTCCACAATTTGTTTTGTTTTTATTAAATTAACCTCAAGTCTAGATGCATGTGAATATTTAGAATTGTTATTATTAATAATAATAATAATAAATAATAATAATAGTAAGGCTAGAGGGCTGAGAGTTTCTTAGATACAGACCCAACCTCTGATTTTGGTTCCTGAATAGATGAGTTTTTCAGTTCTTGTTTGGATGTAGCCAAAACCTGCCATCTTCACAAGATTCTCACTCCAATCCTACTCTCTTGATGTAAATGTGAAACTTCTTGGTAATTCTATATCAGTGGTAAGTTTTACAAGCACAAAGCTACAAAGGTCTTTTCCCTTCCAAAGAAATTAGAACTGACAAACTGGTCCAGATCATTGGTGTCCTGTATTCAAGTTAAGTGAATTTATTAGGAACTTCTGGGGCAAAATCCTAATCCTCTTGAACTCAAAAGGAGTTTTCTACTGACTTCAACAGGGCTAGTTTTTTTTATCTCTGACACATAGCAAAGTTTAAATATATTTTAGATTTGGTGAGGAAAAGAAACACAAAGCAGTTTACAACACTACGAGAAGGCATTTCTGTTATAATAATAGAATCTTAGAATACTAGAACTGGAAGGGACCTTGCGAGATCATCAGATCCAGTCCCCTGCACACACGGCAGGACCAAGCACTGTCTAGATCATCCCTGATAGATGATCCAAACTGTTCTTAAATATTTCCAGAGATGGAGATTTCACAACCTCGCTAGGCAATTTATTCCAGTGTGTAATCACCCTGACAGGACGTTTTTTTCCCCTAATGTCCAACCTAAAGCTCCCTTGCTGCAATTTAAGCCCCTTGTTTCTTGCCCTATCATCAGACGCAAAGGAGAATAATTTTTCTTCCTCCTCCTCGTAACATCCTTTTAAGTATTTGAAAACTGCTATCATGTTCCCTCTGTCTTCTTTTTTCTAAACTAAACAAGCCCAGTTCTTTCAGTCTTCCCTCATAGCTCATGTTTTCTAGGCCTTAATAATTTTTGTTGCTCTTCTCTGGGCCTTCTCCAGTTTTTCCACATCTTTCTTGAAATGTGGTGCCCAGAACTGGACACAGAACTCCAACTAAGGCCTAAACAGTTCAGAGTAGAGCGGAAGAATGACTTCTCGTGTCTTGCTCACAACACTCTCTTTCCATGCTGTTTAGAATTGGCTGCGAAATTTCTTGCACATGAGGGTATGCTGAAAAGTATATTTGAGTGCTGTGTGCACTTCTACAAAATATTTTGGGGAGCTTAGAGACAGTTTCATAGAGTACATGGAAGTCTAGAGCACGTGGAAGTAACTGATGAAGTTATTCTTTATCTAAAACCTGATTACAGGACTGTTCTAAGTTAGATGGTTCTTCTGTGGTATTTTAAATTTACAGTTTTTTCAATTTTGCAGGTCTAGAAGAAATTGCAAAAGAAAAGGAGAAGTTAAAAAAAGCAGAAAGTATACATATAAAAGAAGAGATGTTTGAGACCTCAGAAGAAAAATTAAATTGCATGAATACAAGTCATTGTGAGCAGAAAGAAGATATTAAAGAAAAAGACAACACTAATTTGTTCCTACAAAAGCCTGGATCTTTTTCAAAGCTAAGCAAACTCTTGGAGGTAGCAAAGATGCCTCCTGAATCTGACATTATGTCCCAGAAACCTAATGGCAGTGCAGCAAATGGGTGCACATTATCTTATCAAAATAACTCCAAAAACTCTCTTTGCAGCCTTCAGCCAACCATATCACAAAGCAGCTCGGAAAAATCAGATTCTAATAATCTTTTTAATCCCATTGCAAGTGGGCCAGGGAAATTTTACAATTCTCCATTAATTCCAAATGACCAATTGTTAAAGACTCTTACAGAAAAGAGTAGACAGTGGTTCAGCCTTTTACCAAGAGTACCTTGTGATGATACTTCAGTTACTCATTCAGATACACCAGCTGCTGCTGCTTCATTAACTCTGCATTCAAATCCTTCTTCAAAATCACCTTCACCAGTCCCATCTTCTCATATTACTTCAACCTCTGTACAGAGTCCTATGGGAATAAATCCTTTTGCATTATCATCTATTCAGGTTGGTACTTAATTACAATCTAAGGTGTTTGATCTTGGAGTCCTTACTCAGGCAAAATTTCCCCATGGAGCTGATCATGCCTTTCTTTGTATCTTATTGTACCTTTCTTCCTTGTATTTTTTTATAAGCTCTGTTGTTAAATGAAGCTCATTCTTAGTACTGTACTCAGCAACATAAAAACATTTCTATTTGATAAAAAGATTTAGATTGGTAAATTAGAAAACAGGGATTTTAAAGGAAAAATTAGTGAGGTTTTGGGTGTGTGTAATATTTCAGATCATTTATATTTGCATAAAGAATTTGGCAATTGGTAGTTGGCAAGTGAATGAAAACAAGATAAATACAAATAGCAATTTTCAAAAATGTGGTCATCAAAAGCAGTTGTTTTCTAAATATTTACCATAAATTGTTAAGGATTACAAATTATCATTTTAGATTATTAAACTCTCCAAGGCAGGGATGAAGGCCTCTTTTATGCTTTTATTATGCCTAGGACAATGGTTCATTAATCTTAATCCAGGTTTCTGGATGCTCCACACTAGTAATAGAATTAATAGTAATTTTTAAAAATATTTTTGATACAGCACATGAAGACTGGATTACCTATAATGGGACTTCAATTTTGTGGATGGCCTACAGGAGTTCTTACTTCAAACCTTCCATTTTCATCTCCCTTACCTAGTGTTGGATCAGGGTTAGCATTATCAGAAGGAAATAGTAATTCATTTTTGACACCCAACGTTCCTGCAAGTAAAAGTGAATCACCGGTGCCACAAACTGAAAAAACAGCTTCTGCTCCCTCTACAGGAGTTGAAGTAGCCAAGCCAGTAGATTATCCTATCCCAAAACCTATACCAGAAGGTAAGCATATTGCAGTAATGTGCCAGAACCATCTAAATGTCAAGTTCCTGTGATGCTGCTGTGCTATCAGAACACTTGTTTGCATGGTCTCTTGAAATAAATCTGATTGTAATAGCACTTCTTGTTTTAAAATGTTTGTAAAAGATTTACAAACTTATCTTGATTCAGAAATGCAGTTTGGCTGGTGGAGAATTATTGACCCAGATGACCTAAAAGCTTTGCTTAAAGTTCTACATCTCAGGGGAATAAGAGAGAAGGCCTTACAGAAACAAATACAAAAGCACATGGATTACATTACTTTGGCCTGCATCAAGAATAAAGATGGTATGTAACTGATATGAAAGTTTGATTGGCGTAAGGATAATAAGTAGAGGCAAATCTAAGGTATATTTGTTTGAAAACGTCTAATCTGGACCTACTCGGGTTGTTCAGATGTGAGCTTTTGCTTCAGGCCTATTGTGTGGTTCGATTTATTTTAGATCCAAGGGAAACCAGGACACTCCAGGGAAACGTAATCACTTTCTTATTTATTGCAATCTTTAAGCAGTTAATATGGTTGTATACATTTTACAAGCCTTAAAAACAATTACTATACAATTTAAATCTTAAATACTATAAATTCTAAAGCAATTAATACAGCACAAAGCAATGCAAAAACAATTAATAGAAGATCTACTATAATACAATAATAAAGCCTAGTTCACTTATACTTCACCCTAATGCTACCTACAGTACCAGGCAGAAGGTCTTGGTGCCATTGATTCCCATGCGTCGGAATGCCATGCACTGGGGTTGCCGGTGTGAAGGGCCTATTTACTTCTAGTTACATCGATCAGGACCTGTGGGTCAATCCTGCCCGATTCTTCTTACTCCATTTCATAGCAAAGTGAGACTTGGTCGTTCTAATAATATTTATCAATTGATTACATATTGTGTAGGATACCTACAATGCCCAATGCCCTATTTAGGATACATCCTGCTACTCAGGATGTTGCCTAAACTATGTGCATAGTTGACAGTCATGGCTGAATCTGTAGTTTTTGCTTATCAGAAACAGAAGTACCAGTACAAGGTTGATTGTCGTGTGTTCGTGATGTGGTCTCGCGAACCACGCTTAATCTGCATTATTATTCAAAACTAGGGTTACCAGATGGCTTCAAAAAAAATACCGGACACACTTGATCTCAGATGGGGGGACGACACTGGCCAGGAGGATGTGTGTGTGTGGGGAAACCGGCTGGCGGGAAGCAGGGCTGGCGGGGAGGGCAGCATGGGAAATCGGGCGGGGGGGTGTCGGGGGAGATCGGGGTGGGAGACTGGCTGGCAGGAAGCAGATCTGGCCGGGAGGGGTTCAGGGGGAGCGGAGATGGCCGGGGGAGATCGGGAGGAGGAGGTGGGGAGAACCAGCCAGCGGGAAGCAGGGCTGGTTGGGGGGAGCGGGGCTTGCTGGGGGATATCGGGTGGGGGTGAGGACTGGCTGCGGGGGAGAGCGGGGGGAGAGAATCGGCTGGCGGGGACCGGGACTGGCCCAGGCGCATGCAGATGCCGGGGCGCTACCCGTCCCACGCACTGTCCCGGCGAAGCATGAGCGAGTCCGGCCTGGGGATTCCCTCCCTCCTGCCCTCGCCCTCGCGTACTGCCTGGCTGGTAGACACGCTCACGCAACGTGAGCGTGTCTACCAGCCAGGCAGTTTGCAACTAGGTACTGATACTCCTAATGATAATAAAACTTACCTAATTAGAAAATACCAGACATTTTATATGTCCGGTATTTTCTTAATTTTTTTCCCAGACAGAACCCTCAAATACCGGACTGTCCAGTTCAAAACCGGACACCTGGCAACCCTATTCAAAACATTCCTACCTCTCTCAGCTTCTCCCTCCCAAACCATGCCTGCATGCTACATGCACCAGACTTGAGACAGGCCTGGGTTTTGCTTTTTAGGGATCTGTACTGTATTAAAAGCAGACATCGCTATTTATTGTCAAGGCAGGGCTGTCCAGGCTCCCCCACAAGGCTAATATCTAATAATTAGTTCACTTAGCTAAGTATGTTTCTTTTTGTGGAAAAAGGTTATTGGCTTCAACACTGAACTTGCAGCCAGGGAGGAAGGGATCTAATGTATTTTTAAGACCTCTTTGTACCCTCTTGATATGGGGTAGTTCTGTAATTGGAGAGACTCCATCATAAGAAATATAGCCCTGGGGACCTGTCTGAGTTATAGGGCAATCTTTTCAACCTGCCTGAACTCTTCACAGTACTGCGTACTGCAATGCATATTCAGTGTGCAATTCTTTAAGCAAATGTATGACAAGATGAATACAAAATTAAGTGTTCATGTTGGCTATATTAAGAGTATGTTCATATAACAACTATAACCACTTTTCTGAAGTAACAGGTAAATAATCTTTTTGCGTTATTGTTAATTAAAATCAAATACAATTTTGACTCCCAAATACAGTTGCAATTATTGAAATAAATGAAAATGAGGAAAACCAGGTAACTCGAGATGTTGTGGAGAACTGGTCAGAAGAGCAAGCAATGGAGATGGATATGGCTATTCTTCAACAGGTGGAAGA
This sequence comes from Rafetus swinhoei, assembly GCA_019425775.1. NCBI lineage: Eukaryota > Metazoa > Chordata > Testudines > Trionychidae > Rafetus > Rafetus swinhoei. The sequence goes on along the minus strand of CM033439.1, from coordinate 33,960,234 downwards.
CCTAGAGAGGAGAGTTGTATCAGCTAGTTTGCAAGTTAAGGTAAAACTGTCTTTCTGTAAAATATCTCTTCAAAAATGTAGTTAAAGTTATAAGAATTTAAAACAATATTTGTCATTCTTTTACTGTGAGGGATAACTGCCTTCTCATTAATTATATAGAATTAAATATATTAAATGGAACAAATCAAATGTAATTTCACTATATTTGTATCACAGAAACATTAATGATTTTTGCCTTTCTATTTCACGTACAGAAGGAAAAGTAGGTTACAGTATTATTTTTATTACAGTTAAATCTTTGGATAAAGGCCCCCTCAGAATGGCAGCCCCCAGGATATTCCCTTACCTGCACACTAGGGATGTTTATGTGTATTCATGTACATAGTTAGCCGATAAGCCTCAGCTCATTGGCTAACCCGAACGGTTACATGCAACCCCATTCTCCCTCCACTGCCTCTGTATGGGTATGTCTACACTACAAAGTTAATTCGAACTAACAGCCGTTAGTTCGAATTAACTTTCATAGGCGCTACACATACAAACCGCTAGTTCGAACTTAATTTGAACTAGCGGAGCGCTTAATTCGAACTAGGTAAACCTCATTCTACGAGGACTAACACCTAGTTCGAATTAAGTAGTTCGAATTAAGGGCTGTGTAGCCACTTAATCGAACTAGTGGGAGGCTAGCCCTTCCCAGCTTGCCCTGGTGGCCACTCTGGGCCAAGCCAGGGAAGCTCTTCTGCCCCCCTCCCAGCCCCAGAGCCCTTAAAGGGCCACAGTCTGGCTACGGTGCCCGTGCCAGGTGCAAGCCTGCCAGCACCCAGCCAGCAGACCCTGCACCTGGCACGGCACGAGCCAGCCACCCGCTGCCACCCAGCCCTCCGCCTCTTCCCGGGACCAGGCTGGCGGCTCATCAGGAAGGGGGGGCTAGGAGGGGTAAGTGGAAGGAGGTGAGGGAGGAATGGGGTACGAGCCCCTGATGGGGAGGACCGGGGTGGCTCTGCGGGCTCCTCGGGGTGGAAGCTCTCCTGCAGGGCCTCCTGGATCCTGATAGCCCCCCGATTGACCCCCCCGGATGGCAGCCTGCGGCAAGTGCAGCCGGGCTGATGGCCGAGTGCTGTGATGTGCTGAGTGCGGGCACTCAGGGCACTCCAAGACAGGACTGCTTTGCTGTCCCTCATCAAGGTAGACAAGCAAGCAGGGAACCCTGAGAACTGTCTGTCCGGGGTGGGGGTCGGGTCCCTTTAAGCACAGCCCTCGGCTAGCCTGAGGCAGCAGCTCCACACTCTAAGTCCTGGTTCCGGCCAGCCTTAACTTCGGTTCAGAGTCCACTCAATGTGGACATGCTAGTTCGAATTAGCAAAATGCTAATTCAAATTAGTTTTTAGGTCTAGATGCACTAGTTCGAATTAGCTTAGTTCAAATTAACTAATTCGAATTAAGTTAGTTCGAATTAGTGCTGTAGTGTAGACATACCCTATCAGAGGCAGCAGGGGTGGGGAGGTGGGAGCCACAGAGGCAGTGGGGAGGGAGCAGGAGCCAGTGTTCACAGGGAGCTGGCTTTCAAGCCGGCTCCCCTTGCATACTGGTTCCCACGGAGCCACCTGTCCCCATCTGCTGCCTCTGTATCAGAAGAAGCAGCGTGGGGAGTTGGGGGGAGCAGGCAGGGAGCCGGTGCTCATATCAGCCCCCCCGTGTGTAAATATGTAACTGCTGAAAATTTCAGCAGTTACACATTTACATTTGTTAACATCCCTACTGCACACAAAGCCCCTATACCTTTCATTGTGGTGAGAATAATATCATTTTGGGTGATGACTGACCAGTTTTTAACTGCAAAGATTGGATGTGTATGTGCTAGCCTAGGTATTTTGATGTAGGACTTTGCCATTGTATGTGTATGTGTTCTGGGTTTTTTTGTTTGTTTGGATGTTTGGTTCCTTAAAATAAATAAAAGAACATTATAACTTTTTTGAGGGGGGAGGTGGAATTATGGAATATACTTTATCATAAGAGGAACTGCATACCACATGGATTGTGAGTCTGAAGCACCTCAGGACTTGCTGGTCACCATTACAGTCACGGAATTATGCAAGATTATTATAGGCTCAGCACATTTGTCTGGCTGCAATCTGTATCTGATGTTTTGGGAGGGAGTAGAGTGGAGAGTTGGACATTATTTCCATGTCATTGGTTGCACATGCGTTGCCTTCTGGGACCAGTCAGGATAAGAAATCTGTTGTGAATGTGTGCCCATAGAAACTAATGGAACTTGGTGCTTCCAGAGGTCTCTGAAGAAAAATGCTAATGCTGAGGGGCCACTCTGCTAATGCGTTGAATATTCGGGGATCTTTTATTTAAATGATCTAAGTAGTTAAGAAAAGACAGGAGCTGATTACTAACTACTGACATGTGCTTAAGACAGTACCTGATTTTTTTTTAGGTTAATACAATACAAAATTCCATTATTCACAAACTTATCCAGTTACAGTACCAAACAAGTATGTAAACCTCTCTACTAAATATAGGGCTGGATGTGTCCAGAGCCTGCATCGGAGAGGGAAGACCTGGTATATTATGAACATAAGTCTATTACTAAATTATATAAGAAGCATGATGGAGAATGTGCTGGAGGAGAAGAAAGCAATACCAGTGCTCTAGAGCGGAAGAGTGACAACCCTCTAGATATAGCTGTAACCAGGCTTGCTGACTTGGAGCGGAACATAGAGCGAAGGTATCTGAAGAGCCCCTTAAGTACCACCATTCAGATCAAACTGGATAATGTGGGCACAGTTACTGTCCCTGCTCCTGCACCATCCATTAGTGGTGATGGTGACGGGTAGGTTATTGAGATTAACTTGAAAAATTATTGTGCTTCTTTGCTAATTGGAGCCTATTTTCTATTGCCTGTTATCTATGTATCTTCTTGTATGTCTGTGATCCAGATGGATCATGTTATTCTGCATGGTGCTTTGTAAAGATTTTTTGTTATGTATGTTGATAATCCTGCAAATTACCTTACATTTAACTGGTTGTGAGTAAGCTTTGAGGCACGTAGCCACAGTCTGTGCACTACATCAAATTTAGTTGCTTAAACCTTATACTTATTGGCTGTGTACGTTTCGTCATTGCTTGGCTTTCAATGTGATAATGATTGTTCCACGTTCAGAGATCAGCAAACATGGATGTGACCTACTTAATTTCTCTATATTTTAATGCAGAATTGAAGAGGATATTGCTCCAGGGCTCAGGGTATGGAGAAGGGCATTGTCAGAAGCTCGCAGTGCTGCTCAAGTAGCTCTGTGCATTCAGCAGTTACAGAAATCAATAGCATGGGAAAAATCTATTATGAAAGTTGTAAGTGTTTTTCATTTAAGAATTACTTCTAACTAAACAATTTGCTGTATCTTCTTTCCCCACTTTAAGATACTGTGATTAATAATGTATCTCTTACCTCTTCTAAAACTTACTGCAAAGTGTACTTAGTGCACTTATGAACATAAATTGTACAGATTTTACTTTTGCCAAATTCAACATTGTGAAATTTCCTATAATAGAAAACCTGTCTACTGGTTGCTTTCTTTAAGATGTCAATTATTCTTTGCAATTAACATTCAGGTTTTAAATAGGCAGTTCCATTCCTCTTTGATGGAGGACACCATATTACTGAAAATTACATATCTGTCATATTAGCTTCATGAAGATTCATTGTCACGTACTGTAATTAAAAACTTGATTTTTCAGAAAGTTGAGGTGTTCACAAATGTGTGTAGCTTCTTTACATGCCCACTTATGACTGTGCATGCAAACTGGGCAAAGATATAAGCAAACGGGTTGTAATATCCATCTCGTCATACACATGCCCATTTAACAAGTAGAACTGTGTTAATTTCACATATAAAAAAGGCATGCAAATGCATGTGTAAAAATTTGCATGGCCCTTTTGAACCTCAAATTTCTGAAAATTAAGTTTTAAGACTGGCATACCTTTCATCAAAGGAAGTATTTAATATTGAAGTGTTAAGTATTTAATATTGAAATATTAACTTGTAAAGATCTTCGATTGTTGTTAAAACTAGCTCACTATTGCTTTATGACCTGACTTTGTGCTTCAATATTGTCAGCGTAATATGTTGGGTACTGGCAAAAGCATTTTTTTAAAGTTATTAGCCTCTCCCCCTCATTTTTAAACCATCAAGAATACAAGTAATAACCCATGTCTACCCATTAAGTATGCCTTGTATTTCTAGATAGAACTTTAAAGGATAATTTATATACATAAACTATGCTCATAAGGCTTTATGATCCTATCAAAGGATTATGGATGCCATGAGGGTAGCCAAAAAAACCAACAAAAGTAGCTTAAAGTCTAATTTGGGCATGAGGCATAATTTAATTGACAGTTTTTTCTGAAAGGGGTTTATGCGTTGAATTGCACAGGAAATGTGGGGTTTTAAAAATTGCACTTTGGGGGGTTTTTTTACAGTATTTTCCACTCATATTTTTAGATCTATAAACTTTGGACTAGAGAAAACAAAGCAAATGAATAGTCTAAAACACCCACCATCTCAATATCTTCCCACAATATTCACCAAAACAATATCTATGTTAATGGATTTGGAAATGGCAGCTAGCAGCTGAAGTTAATGGAAGTTCCATGTTCTATGTTGATGGCTACTGTCATTATTTCTTCTCTTTCCCCACAGACAGATGTCTGATGAAAAATGTTTGTGCTCTAAAATAATTGCATGTACAACTCACTTGTCTAATTCAGTTGTTGACTGAGAGTTTATATGAATGTAAATGATATGTTTATAGTTTTATAAAAATATAAATGGTTTATATATGTGTTAATATATAAATTAATATAAAATATATATTAATGTTGTGTATATATAAAATGTACATATAAAATGATATATTATCATAAAAATTACATGATTAAGTCTTTCCTATTTTAAAAGTATGACAATTTCAGAGAGGTCCAAGTGGTTATAACAGTCATTCAAACACTTGGCTCCGTCTCCAGTTGATCCATTGCCTAAGAACATAAGAATGGTCATACTGGGTCAGTCCAAAGGTCCATCCAGCCCAGTATCCTATCTGCCGACATTGGCCAATACCAGATGCCCCAGAGTGAGGGAACACAACAGGTAATCCTCATGTGATCCCTCTCCTGTCACCCATTTTCAGACAAACAGAGGCTAGGATCACCATTCCTACCCATAATGGCTAATAGCCATTGATGGACCTAACCTCCATGAATCTGTCTAGCTCTTCTTTGAACTCTGTTAAAGTCCTTGTCTTCACTACATTCTCTGACAAGGAGTTCCACAGGTTGACTGTGCGCTGAATGAAGAAAAACTTCCTTTTGTTTGTTTTAAACCTGCTGCCCATTAATTTAATTTCATATCCCCTAGTTCTTATATTGGGGGAATAAGTAAATAACTTTTCCTTATTCACTGTTTCCACACCATTCATGATTTTATAGACCTCTATCATATCCCTCTTTAGTCTCCTCTTTTTTAAGCTGAAAAGTCCAAGTCTTTTTAATCTCTCTTCATATGGGACCCGTTCCAAACCCCTAATAATTTTTGTTGCACCTTTTCTGAACCTCTCTCTAAATAACTATTTTATAAAAATTTATAAACACATCTGACTCAGGATCAGACTTTTTTGAAGTCACAGAATTTCTCTAAGCAATGTCTGCATAGTACAACCAAAGGTTATCAAACTGCAACTCATTTAATGTAAAGTTGATTGTATAGCAAAAGCTTTGTTATCCAACACTCATGGGGGATGAGCATTGCAAATTAATTCAATGTGCTAGATAACAAAGTTTATTGCTCTTCCCTCACCCCCTACTTGAAGATTCAGTTCCGTGCAACTCAAGGCAGGCTGATGTGGAAGGAGGCACCTGCTGATTATGTCAGCCAGCAGTGCTGGCTGTCAGAAGCCTCCCAAAAGCTGACTGGACGGACAGGAGTCAGGCGCTTCTGCCTGAAGACATGGTGGCATTGTGGCTGGGGGCAATGATGGTTAACAGAGTGCTGGATAACAAAGCTTTCACTGTGTTTAATAACATAGAAAATGTTTTAAAACTAAATAGGCTTACAGCCTCTTCCCGACTTACGAACCGGTTACGGACCAAGCAATTGGTCGTAACTCGGTTCGTTCGTAAGTCAGACCCCATAGAGTTACACGCGATCGCACTGTTCGTAAGCACGGATCGCGTTCGTAGCTTGGGGTCCACCATTTACAACAGCTTGGGTCGTAACTGCGAACGGTTGTAAGTCGACCGTTCGCAGCTCGGGGACCGGCTGTATTATAATAGCTCTTCATTTACAGTATTTTAAAACTGACAGTGATGTACTTTAACTCTCTATTGACTAGCTCCTTTTCAATGCCGAGTTTTTTCCTACATGTGCCATGATGTCCAGCACTTAATTGAATACATTTCCAGCAAAGCTAGACAAATTGTCTGCTTGCCTGTATAATATATCTGTGAAGGATATTAATACCTCATGACACTGAACACAAAGGCATGAATAAAAGTTACATTTTGAATAATATACAACAGTCATATAAAAACTTTCCAGTATTGCCTTAGCTAAATAAATACTTACCTCAGTATTTTTCTTATTTCCTGGGCTGACAAAATTTACTGATCCTGTGAGCTATGTACAGGAATCTTCAGAAGTTTGAGAGCCCAGGCATACCCTGAGTGGCTAAGGCTCTGAGATCACTCTCCACAGTGGGCAGAAGCTCCTATTTCAACATCCTGCTGCAAGGCAGAGGTCCTGAGCTCCTCTGACCCAAAATTTGATAGATGGAGAGGGAGGGAGGGGTGTGCAGGCTCTGTGAAGCCACACTTTAACGGTAAAAGAGTCACATGTGACTCGTGAGCCACAGTTTGGCCATCTCTGCCCTAGAACAAATACTGAGATTTTGTAGCAGTCTAGAAAGAGTGTCAAATATGATTATCAATGAAATCAGAATCCCTAAATTGCAGGTCAGTTGGTATTGATTTGGACATGACTGTGTTGGGTCCAGTTGAGAAAGCAAGGGGTCATTTTCATGGCCTATACAAAGACCATAGAATACGTCCCTTCAGTCATCCTGGGGGGACTTCAGTCACTTTAAAGGCCTATTCTACATTAAGAGATTTGGAAAAGAAATATACCTTTCACGGAAAATAAAAATACTAACATTTCTGTTTTTAAAATGTAAGTCAGATGTCTAATTATGGGTGTTTTTTTCCATGTATCTGCACCACGTGCAGCTGAAGACACAAAGCTGCATGCATCTTAGACTTGTACTAACCAACCACTAAAACATGCCATTAGTCTTTTTTAATGCTGTATTGTTGTTGTCAGTTCTATATCCAGTTGTTGGTGTGCCTTTTTATAATGGACTTACTACAAACACACACATTGCAAGGGGAAATAACTGCAGAGATATAAGGGCATCTTGATTTCCTGGTGTCTGTGAGAAAATTAATAATGATTTAGAATTGTGTTAGTGCTAATATTAAGTTAATTTAGGAGGTCACGTAAAGACTACTACATTTTCCCCAGTGATTTTCATGGGGTTTGGACCAGGCCCTGATTATTTTTTCTAAAATAGTTATAATTAGGTAATACAGTGCTATAAACCATCTTAACACAGCAGATCTTGCAATTAACATATGCAAAAGAGAAATTTCAGCTGTTTTGCCCCATAAACTTTAGTGATATGGTCTCATTCTTTTTCTACACTGCTCACTTGATTAAATAATTGTCATATTACTGACCTACTTTTAAACTTACTTACTTCTGAAACAAAGCTCTTAGCCATATGCTCAATATAAGACGAACCTAAAGTCAGAAAAGGCTAACATACAGCATTTGCAAGGGAAGAAAACATGGTTTTCATGATGATTTTGCACCTCTCTTCCTTTTCGCACAGTAGTTCTAATGTTCATGATGATGTTTTAATCAATAATTTTGGTCATGTCCTCTGTTATGTGTGAACTTGTTTTTATGTAGAATTAAAATTGATTACATTTCCTACACAATGAAAAAATAACAATTATTAGCCAATGCCTAGCCACAACAATGGTCAGTTCCCATCAGGTTGTGCTCTATCTGCAGACAGTATATGCCCCACTAGCTATAGAACCAGATGAAAAACCTAGAGAGAGATTAAACAGAAGTCTTGCTGTATCTTAAAGGCTGTTGAGCTTGGCACTGGCAGGTATAAGAGTGAAAATTGTAGAACAGAGAGATCTAAGAATTCCCGTAGGATTTCAGCCCTGGGGACAGATAGCAAGAGCATTCTCATTGATTGTGACTTCTGTCATAGGATATGAGAGGGGAGAGAGTCCTTTGGGATACTAGTCCTGCCATGAGTGCAGGGAACTAGACTATATGACTTCTCAAAGTCTCTTCCAGTTCTACAATTCTGTGTGTGCTACCAGTGGCTTTGGTGGCTATCCAATACTTCTGTTTCACTTCAGCATTTAATCAAATATGAAAAGTATTCATTGCTTTGTATGCTTTGATATCAGTGTTACATGCAGATGTGTTTTTTCAAGTGTGTAAGCATTTTGCTTCTGCTTAATTCCTCACACTGTACATGCCATGCAGATATCTCATGGCAATCACAACCTGTTAATGCAATTGTTCATATATATGGGGAGAGAGAGAATTCTAGAAATACATAGCTGTATACACATGTATAGCTGTGGCTATGGTATGTATGTAAGATGATATGGAAAATATCTTCAGCTTACACACTACCAGGCTATTTCGAAAACATTTATTTAGAAATAAAAACTCCTGAAATAACAATTTCTAAATAAGCTTATTCCTCTTCACAAGCAGGAGATGTTATTTTGAAATAACAAGCCCTTTATTTCAAAATAACAGGTTTGGTAGTGTGGACGCTGTTGTATCATGCAAGCAAGGTAGTAACAAACTTCAACAGGCCTTTATTTATCAAAGGTGAAACCTCTTTACAAAGCTGCTGCTGCTCCCCTCTGTAGCTCTCACTCAGGCCTGGCCCATCTCCTCCCCCCTCCTTTCTGTTTCCTATGCTTCCAGATTCCCAACAGCCAGTGCTCCCAGTTCTAATAAATACAAGCAGCATCTAAAACACCACAGATGCTCACTTTGTTATTTTGGAATAAGGGGAGTTATTCCAGTGTAGACATGCCCTTCTAATACTAAATACATGGTGTATATATTACTACATTTCAGGAACATTTTTAAGGGAAGTTTGTAGTATTAAAGTGATTTTTCATGTATTTTAGTATTGTCAAATATGTCGAAAGGGAGATAATGAGGAACTTCTGCTTCTTTGTGATGGCTGTGACAAAGGCTGTCATACATACTGCCATCGACCCAAGATCACTACTATACCAGAGGGTGACTGGTTTTGTCCTGCCTGCATAGCAAAGGTAATGTTAAACTTTAAGATGAATTGAAATGTTTTTGATTCTCCACTACCTGAGTTCTGACTTCAGTGCTTCATCAGGAATTGCTGACAACTTGAAAAACACCAAAATAGAACAGCAATCTGCATGTCATATGTTGGCTTGGGTAACTGGTAGGGATGCTATCAAGTGTTGCAAGAGAAGAATAATACAGGTATTGAAAAAATATTTTCAGCTACTTCATGTATGAGTGTACTCATCTGTAATCTTACATTTAAGTAGAGTCTGCTACAGATTTGATATCCTAAGCATCTTTTTCCATTCACCTTTAAAACAAAGTTGATATAACTGTTGACAGACAAATGTTTGATAGAGATATGCAGTATGAAAATAAATGTAGTAATTTTACATTGTTAGTGTGTCAACTCCATCATTCTCATATAAGTGTTAATCAAAGAGTATATTTATTTCAGAGAAATCTTTTACCTGCTATTCTTTTTTTTTTTTTTCTTGTGACCCAGTGTTCAGGGTTCCTGGCTGCTTCTGGGATGCATGTGGTCTGCAGTGCCAGCATAGGCAGGAAGGCTGCCATAGCACCCCCACTAGTCACTGGGTCACCCTATAGCACCCAGTATCTGACATTGAGTGACCCAGTACTGGGTTGTGACCCATAGTTTGAAAACCACTGCCATAGAGCATAAGGACAGAAAGGATATCAGCTTGCTTCATCTCGTGTGTATTATAATTTATTAGATTTCACTCTTCCCCCAGAATTCAGCCCAAAAATGTGTGTAACTAAAACATAACTTGTTTGGCTAAAACATATCTTCCAGAAAGGCTTTCAGTCTTGAATTGAAGAGGTGAAGAGATGGAGAATCCACCACTTCCTTTTAATAGTGTCTCTTAAATGGGACATTGCTATGGACAGTGCTATATAGTATAAAGCACCATGTACCTTTCATCTTGGGTTTGCTTCCGCCTCCCCATATTACTGAAACACTTGGGTGCAAAAGAACACAGAAACTTAAGGTGAAACTCAGAAGATTTACAGATTTGCTGGTTTTGGATCTAAAATTCTGTAAAACCACCAAATGTATCATGTGTCTACCTTAAACTATAAATCAGTCCAGACAGGCTAGGTTAAAGCTTAACTCCTATTTGCTGAAAATTTCATAAGCCGTTTCCCTGTAATAAAAACCCAAACAGGGCAACTTTCAGCTAATTGCAGGTTTTGTTATACAGGCTGGACCTCCTTGGTCCAGCATTCGTAGGATCTGACCAGTCCCGAACAAGGGAATTTGTGGGATTGAGGAGGTCCCCTGCTACCGACACCCATAGCCCCTCCCTGCTGCCAATTTCACTTCAATTTCAATTTCTCTTGCCTCTGGCCCAGCTGGGTGGCTTTTGAGGCCAGCCTTTGGCCCCCTACTGACAGCTCTGGCTGGGGCTGCTGTGGACACCTGACCCCATGGACCCCTTTGCCACAGGACCACGGATGTTGCCAGAGTAGAAAGTCCTGGTTTAGGGAGGAAGAACCTGTAGAAAATCTGCTTTATTATGAATGCTTAACCAACACATTTTTAGAAATACGCATACCTGCAATACATTGACAAACTCAGTGTCACCATATATAATGGTATTACCAAATTTATATTGTATTGTAATTATAGGGGAAAGCATTTTATTTGGGATACTTTTGTGTGGCAATGGAGGGCAAATGTTGGCATTGACTAGTGTGGAAGCAGGACTAAGGGAGAGGGGATTTGGGTGGCCATTTTAGAGTTTGTCAGTAGCAGAGCAAGAGTCTGGTTCACTCTGACTCCTGCTAACTCAAGAGCTAGAAGAGACGCTGTGTTCGCCTCTCTGCCTCGCTCTCCAAGATAAGAGTGGAATGCTGACCTCAGTGAGAACCTTGGAGATAAGACAGTGTCCGATGGGAATTGAGTGGGCAGGGAAATAATTGTTTAATGTTATATGTAATGGAAAGGTATATATAGTGGTTTTTAATTGTTTTGTATTTGAAGATCTGCTTATGCTGTCTTCCCTTGCAATATTGCTCGAATAAACTGCCTCTGGCAACTTGTTGCTTAAACACAACGCAGAGTGAAGGCTCGTTATCTTCCACACTAGCTACTACTTTTGACTAATTCCAGATAAAGTAAGTGTTTAAGGGGTATCAGTTTGACCAAGTTCAAATAGGGCGTCCTCAGGCAAAATTGCCATTAACTTCATTCAAGACCCGATCCTGTGAAGTGGCAAGTGACACAAAGAAGCTGCTGAGCCCTCTCAGCACCCATTAATTTAATTGCAAGTTGAGAGTACACAGCACTTCACATGTTCAGGCCCTGAGACAGAACATTGGACTTATCAATTGACTTGTCATCTGAAGGACCCTACAGAGGGATCACTATTAAGTCAGCATTTTGCAACAGTTGCCACACACAAGTATGCATGTTGATATACTAGAATACTTCCCTATATGTAGAACAAGAAAAAATAGAAACCATTGTGTGCTAATAATAGAGAAAATTCATTGTCATTTATAAACCTTTGCAACATTCTGTTTTTAAAGCTAAGGAGTTTTGCCTCCAGGTTTTTTTCTTCACATAATTCATTTGTATTTTCTGACATCTTATACAAATGATGCAAAAAATTCCAGGTTTATCAGGACCAAAATGCTTAAGCAGTATGTTTGACATTCATGCTATAGATAGGAAAGTGATACAACTACTTATAGTAAGCAGTACATTTTGCATAATCATATTCTGATTATGTGTAAAACTTAGTTTTTTAGATAACTAAATAGAGAATCCAGATGTCAAAAAGGGCCTCCAACACCATTATTGCTTGTATCCTCGTAATATATGTAAAAAGTTGGGTGTGAATACTAGAATACAAGTAGGGAGTTAATAAAATAGCATTTTACAAAAACCCAAATTGATTTAAAATGTCATTGAAATTGGATTTATGTGTATTTAAACATGTTTTTACTATTTGACCCTGAAGATAGCTAGTACATGAGACAGTAGAAGCAGAATTTACTACATAAGATGGAGTATACAAAGTTACCAAACAGCAAATATTACTAAATAAAAATATGATTTTTTAAATTCTTGTTTAAATTATTTAAAATGTGTAACACATCCATTTTTAATATATATATTTTATTTTAACAGTCTTTTTCTTCATTGATACCTTAATTTTCTAGCATGTTGGCTAGAGAATTGTTGTTTGAATGAGTTCAGTGTATTCTCTTCACTAGCTTTAGATACTTGACTTCTAGATTTTGGGAAATGCCTATTTAGATTAGAGTGAGAATCCAGATGTCATGTTGTTTTTTTCATGCTGTCAACACTCAAGCCCTATTCATATACTCACCAGCAAATATTGGTATAATGTTTTGTTGATTTTTCTCACGTAGACACATCCTTGGACCCCTTCTTTCACTCTTATCAAGTAAGGGACATTTTGGAGTTCATTGTCTCTGCCTAGGCAGCTAAATAGAATTTAATTAATGCAGTCTATAAATGTATTGATGTTCCCCTTTAATTATAGTCTTGCTGACACTTCTTGTTTTCTCAATCTACTATGGCTCCTTTTTAAAAGGTTTTTGCATATTTTGGGACAGAGTAGGCCCGTTGCTCAATGAAAAGCGAGAAACAATAACAGGAAACTTGGAAATGGCAGAGGTGCTTAATGACTTCTTTGTTTCGGTCTTCACCAAGAAGTCTGATGATGAAGGAATATCTAACATAATGAATGTTAGTGGAAATGGGGTAGGTTTAGAAGATAAAATAGCAAAAGAACAAGTTAAAAATTACTCAGAAAAATTAGATGTCTACAAGTGACCAGGGCCTGATGAAATACATTCTAGAATTCTATCAAGGAGCTGACAGAGGAGGTGTCTGAGCCTTTTGCTATCATCTTTGAAAAATCATGGAAGACAGGAGAGATTCCAGAAGAATGGAAAAGGGCAAATATAGTGACCATCTGTAAAAAGGGAAATAAGAACAACCCAGGAAACTACAGATTAGGGATGTAAGTGGCTAGTCAACTATCAGATAAACAAAAGCTTATCGGATAGTTGACATACTAGTCAACTAGTCACTTCATTCCCCCGCCTTTATAACAAAGAGGCAGCAAGGAGAAAGGAAGAGGAAGGGGTGCTGGAGGGAGCCAGCTTAAAAGCCATTTCCCCCTAGCTCCAGTCCGTGCGAGGGGGCAGGGGCACAGTGGTGGCCAACTTTGAAATGTAAAAGAGTCCTCGCTGGGGCTCTTGTACATTTCAAAGTTGGAACGTCACGTGGAGCCTGGGGCCAGTGGGGAGTCCCACTGATCCTGGGCTCCACGTGGGCAGGCGCTTCTGCTTTGAAATGCACAAGAGCCCCCTTCCTCTCCCTCCCTTCCGCCCCCACACCCCCACGGGGACTCCTGTACATTTCAAAGCTGGCACGCTGCATGGAGCCTGTGGTCAGAGGGGATACTCCCCACTGGCCCCAGGCTCCACAAAGTGTGCCAGCTTTGAAATGTACCAGAGTCCCGGTGGGGGGCTTGTGCATTTCAAAGAGAAAGCACAGCGTGGAGCCTGGGGTCAGCGGGAGTCCCTGCTAGCCCTGGGCTCCACACCACATTCCAATTTTGAAATGCACAAAAGCCCCGGTTGGGGCTCTTGTGCATTTCAAAGGCAGAACATGCAAGTTCTTATAGACTAATCAGTTTAACTTCTGTGCCAAGAAAGATAATGGAGCAAGTAATTAAGGAATTAATCTGCAAATATCTGGAAGAAAATAAGGTGATAGGTAACAGCCAGCATGGATTTGTAAAGAACAAAACATTTCAAACCAATCTGATAGCTTTCTTTGATAGGATAACGAGTCCTGTGGATAAGGGAGAAGCGGTGGATGTGGCATAACTAGACGTTAGTAAGGCATTTGGTAATGTCTCGCGTGATCTTCTTATCAATAAACTGGGCAAATATAACTTAGATGGGGCTACTATAAGGTGGGTGCATAACTGGCTGGAAAACTGTTCTCAGAGAGTAGTTATTAACTGTTCACAATGATGCTGGAAGGGCATAACAAGTGAGGTTCCATGGGGGTCTGTTTTGGGACCAGTTCTGTTCAATATCTTCATCAAAGATTTAGATATTGGCATAGAGAGTATGCTGATTAAATCTGCAGATGATACCAAACTGGGAGGGATTACAACTGTTTTGGAGGATCTGGACAAACCGGAGAAATAGTCTGAGGTAAATAGGATGAAGTTTAATAAGGACAAATGCAAAGTACTCCACTTAGGAAGGAACAATCAGTCTCACACATACCGAATGGGAAGCGACTGTCTAGGAAGGAGTACGGCAGAAAGGGATCTAGGGGTCATAGTGGATCACAAGCTGAATATGAGTCAGCAGTGTGATGCTGTTGCAAAAAAAGCAAACCTAATTCTGGGATGCATTAACATGAGTGTTGTGAGCAAGACACGAGAAATTATTCTTCCACTCTACTCTGTGCTGATTAGGCCTCAGTTGGAGTATTGTGTCCAGTTCTGGGGTCCACATTTCAAGAAAGATGTGGAGAATTTGGAGAGGGTCCAGAGAAAAGCAACGATGATTAAAGAATGATTAAAGGTCTAGAGAACATGATCTGTGAGGGAAGACTGAAAGAATTGGGCTTGTTAAGTTTGGAAAAGAGAACAATGAGAGGGGACATGCTAGCAGTTTTCAAGTATCTAAAAGGGTGTCACAAGGTGAAGGGGAAAAAATGGTTCCCCTTGGCCTCTGATAATAGGACAGGAAGCAGTGAGCTTACACTGCAGTAAGGAAGGTTTAGGTAGGACATTAGGAAAAACTTCCTAACTGCAAAGGTGGTTAAACACTGGAATAAATTGCCTAAGGAGGTTGTGGAATCTCCATCTCTGGAGATATTCAAGAGCAGGTTAGACAGACATCTATCAGGGATGGTCTAGAGCAGTGTTTCTGAAAGTGTTCCATGAAATTGCTTAGAGAAACACATTAACAGGCCGCCCCGATTTGTTTATTTACCGGCACTGTGACCATGGAGCCTCGCGGCTGCCATTGCCTCCGTTTTCCTCTTTGCAGCCAAGCGAAGCAGCAGGAAGTGGTGGCCCGGCCCATGCTGCTTCCTGCGGCTCCCCTTGGCTGCAAAGGGCGAAATGGAGCCAATGGCAGCTCCAAGTCTTCGTGGCTGCGGCGCCAGTAAATAAACAAACTGTGGCAGCCAGTTAATGTGTTTCCAGTCTAAGTGATTCCGCGGAATACTTTCAGAAACACTGGCCTAGAACAAGGCTACTCAACTTTGGAAGCTCCGGGGGCCACAATGATACAGCACATGGCAAGGGCCGCAACTTATCGCAACTTAAGTGCGGTTGCATATACGTGCAAATATATATGCAAATAGTTTCTTTCACACTGACAGGCATAAATACAAAGATTAAGCCTTAAGCCGTGGTGCCGGACCTAAATGTGGCCAGTGTGAGACTCTTTCCACACAGCTAAGCAGCCAGCACTTCTCACAATGCCCCGGCACTCCCGGCACCTCCTCCCTGGGGGCTAGAAATGCCGGCACCCTGTACTCGTCTGTTCTAGCCAGCCCCCACTTGTGTCTTTCAGTACTCACCCCACCTGAGAGATGCCTCGCCGTTGTGGAGCGTGTTCCCAGTGAAGGTCATGTTCAAAGGATCCCACCTGCGGGCCAAGTGCTGACCCCGTGTAAACCCAAACCACACTGTGGGCCGCAAACAAACAGGCCGTGTGTTGAGTAGCCCTGGTCTAGAGGGTGCTTGGTCCTGCCATGAGGACAGGGGACTGAACTCGATGATCTCTCGAGGTCCCTTCCAGTTCTAGTATACTGTGATTGTCTTCCCCTACTCGGACATGAGATGTTTTTACATCACTGTTTATGATCCTTGAAAAAGTTTGGTCTCCCCGTGGTCTTTTCAGTTTAGCATTCAATCTTGCAATAAGGGTAATCTTTAAAAGGCAGTAAGATATAGTCATATTCATCTCGTTGTCCCTTTTGTTTTGCACAAAGAGGTCTTTGAATAAATCCCTTTGTCTAGTTTTTGAATTTTACTGTAATTAATCCACTCAATTTTTAGTCTGTTTTCTAGGCCTTGTGAATCCTGGTATTAAGACTAAACTAAGGGCTTTCAGGGTCTTTAATCAAGAAAGGAGCTGTTAGAATTAGATGGTAGAGATAAAAAAGACCTATTAAATCTTTGCCTTCCAATTCCTGTCTATATTTATATATTTTATAGTGTCTGTTAATACAAAAAAAAGTTTTTGTCTAGTCTTGTTTTAAAAGTCCAGTGATAGGGCATCCACATCTTTTAGCACATTTTCCATAGCCTCATAGGTCTTGCTATCAGGAAGCTTTGGCTGCTTTTTAGCCTAAATATCACTTTCTTAGTTTCATCCCATTAGCTGCAAATTTAATTAATATGCTGTTTAATCCCTCTTCAATATCAAAAGTGAAGCTGTTAAAAACATGAACCATCCTAATATACTCCCTACTTAGCCATTTTGATATATTACTGTTCACCATTAGTTTACAACCATTGTGACAATTCACAGCGATTCTACCTTTCTCCCAGGATTAAATCTGCTTCCTCAATTATGTAGTATGTTATAAGGTAGAGATGTTTGGGGGATGGGTAGTGTCCAGTAATTTTTAGAGATGTAAAGCATTCCAATGGACTTTTGAATTAAGACTATAGCCAAGATTTTTCCAGAGACTAGTGATTTTTGTTTGCCTCAGCTTTTATGTGCTGTACTTTAGGACACCAGAAACCAGCCTGGTTTTTAGAGTATGATGGTTTGATATTTTCTAGAAATCAAGTGCCTTTATAGTGTTCTAAATTGAGAACCCAGAATTCCTAGTTGCTTCTGAAAACATTGGCCTGTAAATCTATAGTTTACCTTTAGCGATCAAGAATAATTAAATAATCTATCTGTTCTCTGAATGTCATATTAATTGCAGCCATTGTGTTTTGATACTATTTAGTGTGTCAGAACTTCATGGGTTTTACCTTTTACAAATAATACAAACTTCTGTGTAATCTGGTTTGGTTTGTTACATACTTGGATTTTCTCTATTGTAGGCAAGTGGTCAAACCCTAAAAATAAAAAAACTTCAAATCAAAGGGAAAAAAAGTAATGAACAAAAGAGAGGCAGGAAATTGTCTTTAACAGGAGATACAGAGGATGAAGACTCTGCGACTACAAGCAACTCTTTAAAAAGAGGAAAAATAGACCCCAAAAAAAGAAAAATAGATGAAAATATTTCTAACCAATTAAAACAAGAAAATTTGACTACTATTAAGAAACCCAAGAGAGATGAATCCAAGGACCTGGCTATTTGCAGGTACTGTCAGTCTTTGGTGAAAGTGATATATTCTATATATGCATAAGCAATGTGCTAGTAGTAGAGAGAGCACAGACCCCTGTTCCCTATGGCGCCCCACACAGAAGGCGGTGATAATTTGATTGCAGCTGTTGGGGACTGCAAGTGTGCGTAGTGGGAGTACCTAGCAAGAGCTATCTGTTGCAACACTTGTTCTCATAGGAGCGTACCAGAGTGGGGTGTGGTTATGAAATCCCACTCCTTTTTCTCCTGTGCACTAAAAAGAATGGCAGGAGGACTGAGAAGTGTTGTCTACAACTTTCTAAAGGTGTAGAAAATCCAGATGCACAGCACATGTCAAAAGAAACATTCTGCTCAACAAAGGGAGGGACATCATTTCTGGGGTGCACCTTTTTGCCTTGCTAGTTGGCTTTCACTGGCTTTCAGTGGCACAATTAAGCCTTTAGACTGTTTTAAAAAGTTAGTAGCTCTTGTTTTGTTTGCATAGAAGTAAATGAGCTATGTTAAAAATGACTCTGTGGAAAATGTACCTGGGTGGATTTCATTGTATTCTGTTTGAAAACATAAATTGGATTTTTTTTCCTGGAGAACTTGTTTTAGAGAGAGATAAATGATTGAGTATTAACAAAAAATATTACTTATTGGGTACATTACACACTATATATGACAATAGTCTGCTTTCCCTAGTAAAAATTAATAGACTGAATATACAGTAATTCCTCATTTAACACAATAGATGCGTTTCTGAAAATGTTCTTGCTAAGCGAAAATGTGCTATGCGGGGTCAATTTTCCCATTAAAAATAATGGAAAAGGTGGGGGTTGCATTTCAGGTGGTGGTGGCAAAGTCAATTTTTTGTTGGTGCTGGATCGTCAACATCAGATATCTAGCAACACAAGTCGCCGCAGTTCATTAAAACACAAAGATAAACACGTGAATGAGTGGAGGAGCGCTGTGACCACGTGTATTCATCCGCTCATGCATATTACCACTGTTTTCACCAGCTTATACCACCACGCGCAGTAGTCCGCCACTTGATTATTTTCGTGTTATTTCAGGGACGGTCGTGTTATTCGAAAAACGTTCCCTTAAAAAAATTATGCTATTGTGAAAATGTGTTAAGTGGGCACATGTTAAATGAGTAATTACTGTACATAATGGTGAACATCCTGTTCAAAAGAGCCAAAACCTGAAGGTATTGACTTAAAACCTTGTTTTATTCAGCATGATCCTGTCTGAATTGGAAACTCATGAAGATGCATGGCCTTTTCTACTTCCTGTAAACTTGAAACTTGTTCCTGGTTACAAGAAAGTTATTAAAAAACCTATGGACTTTTCCACCATCAGAGAAAAGCTAAGCAGTGGACAGTAAGTAAATATATTGCACATTAAATTTGTGAATATTCAGCACAAAAAAAAAAAAAAGAACACAATCAATTTAAAATCTGATCATTTTAAAAAAAGGAATTCAAAGTAATTTCAGATACCATTTATGCCTTGGAGACCCCCTACTAATTTTTATAGTTCTTCACAATTTCATGTGTTATAAATATTTCTTTCTTCTCTCTTCATATGTGAAATACCTTTTCAAAACACAAAGGGAAGCTGTGAAACAAACTTCCCAGAGAAAACAGTAAAGTTGACGGTTCACAAAGTGCTCCCAAACACACACCCTCCCCCTAGAAATAGCAATTCTTTATTTCAGTAATAGTAGTCTTTTGAGTGTGTTTGAAATATCTTTTAATTTCAAGACAGGAATGTGATGTGGTTAGATAAATGTCTATCAGGGATGGTCTAGACAGTATTTGGTCCTGCCATGAGGGCAGGGGACTGGACTTGATGACCTCTCAAGGTCCCTTCCAGTCCTAGTATTCTATGATTCTGTGTTTGTTGACATCTCTTTAAATATGACTATACATTGGTTATAATTCCAAGGTGTACTGAATTAAATCATCAATTTAAATCACGATTTAATTCACTGAAAAATCATTGACTTAAATCAAGTTTCCCACTGATACTTCTTCACGTATTTCTTAAATAATGGTGCAAATCTGATCACTAAAACACATTAATTTACATCAGAGTATGGCATTTTATAACATCTAAAAATGTGTGTAATTGTTTTAGATAATTTGATTTTTATTAATTTAGGAAATAGTACATAATACCCATTACCTATGTCAAACTGCAGCTGCAACAGCAGTACATTAGGACAAGAACTAAATCATACATACAAACACAATAGCACTTATATTTTATTAAAATTAATGTTACATAAATGTTTCATATTTGCAATTGGAGCAGTCCCATTGTGGGCTATACTTACTCTTTTTTTAAATTTCAAATGTTTTTGTCAAATTAACTCTAACAGATAAGTCCTCAGAACACTAAAAGTATGGTGTTCTTAAAACTTTTACAATTAGTTGTCATCTTCTCCACTCCCACTTTGATTCATAAAAACTTCTACAACTAGCTGCCATCTTCCCTATTATCAGTGTCATTTTGATTCACAGACTGAAACACAAGTACCAGTTTCTGTGCTTTTTCAGCTCCCAGTCTGTTTTTTAGATATGTGTGAATAATGCCAAACCATGACAATATTCTCTCTGTGCCTGCAGAAGAAGAGGCTGCTGTGAAGCTATATTTAGATACTAGCTTAGCAACTGGAGGAACTGTTTCCAGGTGCCTGGCTAATCATTCCCACCAGTCCAGGGGAGTGACTTTGTTCAAAATATTATCAGTAAACATTTACTGATTATCTGGTTTTGCTGTAGCCCTGAAATGTATTATGACTAGTATAACTGAGAAGTGATTTTGAGATGTCCATGCCATGGCAGCAGCAGCATCTTCAGCAGTTAGGCATCTGGGGTTAAGAATATTCACAAGAAAATGAGGTGGCGTTAGTGTCTAATCCATTTGCTTCTTTACTGCCTGTAGTTTAACTTTCTGGTGAGAGCTTTTGTCAATGTCTCTTGAAGTACCATCCAAATTTCAACTGCATCAGCAATTTCTCTGAAGTTGTTTAAGGATATGGATAATAGGTTTCAGTATATTGAGCATATCCTCTAAATTTTTCTTGAATCCAGTGTTAGATACGAGATACTTCCATCTATTTAAACAGTTTTCTTCACATTTATGAAAATAGGCCTCTTAATAAATTGTTTAAACAATCAACTGCACAATTCCATTAAACATTTTGAGGGGAGAATTAGTTTGGATCCTCCTGCTCTCTTCAGTGAAGCTGAAGTAAAATGGTTGTTATGGAAGTATTTTGTGACTTCAACAACATTTTCTTTTATTCCTGGAGAACGTATACGTTTTTGGCTAAAAGATGCGTTCAATGGGCACTTCAGCCATATATTATTAAGGAGCATGATTTGATTTGTTCTTCTAAGTATCTTCTCATCTTTGTCATGTTTGCAACATTGTCTGTGACAAAACTGTACACGTGACAGATGCATTTTTGCAGCTTTCACTGTAACTGGCAACCTTTCACCAATGTCTGTTCTACTAGGTGGAGTGCGGCCCAGTAGTAAGGACGCAACCATGTCAATAGAAGTGTTTACTGTTAACAGTACAAAAAGGAGAATTTGTGGCATAAATAAACCAAGCATTCTTTCCTTTTGTGGTGTTTTGTTGGTATTTGCTGATCCTTACTACAAACCCATCCATGGTGGTGGTTTTACTGGATGATTGAAATCTTCAGCTTGCTAGTGATATTTTGTCTGAAATCTGTTTAGCTGTAGCACTGCTGCTCAAAGTACCAATGGATGACTCTGAAGTTGTTGCAGATGGTCTATGTTTTTACATGTAAATGGGATCCTGAAACAAAATTAAAAAATGATTTTGAATAGTAGTTCTTCGCTACTATTGATTTAATCATTTACATTATTTTCATCAGCACTGTAGATCCAATTCCAAGTTAACAAAAAGACTAAAACTGTGCTTAGAGTGCACTTAATGTTGGAGAAAGCCCCATTGAACTCACTGGCACTTACTTTTTTTTCCTCAAAAAAATGTATAGAATTAGGTTCCTTTGGAAAATCTGAGTTATGCTGCAGTAAAATAGGAAAAATAGACTTATGGCTTCACCATTGTGGTCTGTAGCCATGATGTTCCAAATAAGGAGCAAGTATTATGTAATATCAAATAGAATTTTTATCAACTACTTGATTAGTCAATAAGGGGAGGCAGCCTGTCTCAGTTCTGGATCACACCGGGTCCAGAACCTACCTCCGCTGTGGCTCTGCATTTTAAATGTAAGAAGAGCCGGTCTGCCTGCCCACCTGGCTCTTAGTACATTTAAACTGCAGAGCCATAGCGGGGGGTAGGTCCTGGACCCAGCGAGAACCAAGACTGATCTGGGCTGCCTTCACGGCTGGAGCAGCCTCTGTCCGGACCAAGTCTGGCTCCACCGTGGGCAGAGGCTGCTGTGTGGCAGCAGCTCTGTCTGTGGCCAGCCTGGGCCATTGCAGACAAGGGCTGCTGCTAGGGCAGCATCTTCCCGCGGTGGACACAGGCTCGCCGCAGACAGAGGATACTTTGTGGCAGCCCCCCGGCCCCCTCCATGCTGCTGCCTTTGATGGAGGCAGCAGTGTGGGCAGGGGAGAAACAGTAACGTAGAGACTTTGCTGCAGGGAGCTGGTTTTAAGCGGGCTCCCCCCAGTACCAGCTCCTGCTTCCCTGCCAGCAAGGGGTGGGGTGAAGCAAGTAGCTGACTAGATTAACTGATAAGCCCAGGCTCTCCACACAGACCAGACCAGCTCTCCACACAGACCAGCTTCCGTCTGCCACCCCGCAGGTTCTGAGCTTCCCATGGATAGGAGCTATGCTGGCATCCCACAGAGCAGCCTCTGACCACAGCAAGCCTGGGCCTGCAGTGGACAAAGGCTGCTTTGCAGAAGCCTCCCCTAACCCCCCTCCCCCGCCCCCCCCGACACTGCTTCCTCTATAAGTGCAGGAGGGACGACAGGTGGCTCCAGAGAGCTAGTGCTCAGGGGGAGTGGGTTTTTAAGGAGGGGGGAGGCGGCGCCCCAGAGCCGGCTTCAGTTCCCAGCTGCCCCTCCCCGCACTGCTGCCGCTGATAGAGAAGCAGCAGTGTGTGGGCGGGGGGCAAGCAGCATGTATGAACTGATATGCATTGGGAGCTGGCTTGAAAGCTGGCTTCACATGGGGGGGCAGGCAGCTGTGCGGATCTGGTGCTTGTGGGGAGCCTTTAAGCCAGCTCCCCATGGGCACCAGCTGCCGCCTCTTTCTCTCTCCTCCCCTCCCCCCGCCTCTGATATAGCAAGGGTGGGCAGAGTGCATGTAGTCAATAAGATTAATCAATAAGCCTAGGCTTATCAATTAATTGTGTAGTTGACTACATGTTGACATCCCTATCCAGCGTAGCAAACAGCTTGTCAAATCACACTTATAGGCATAGAGAGAGAATCTTAAAGAATGATGCACTACAAAGTGAATTATTTAATTTACTAACCAGTTGATCCACTCAGCCATATCCACATCATTTTCTTCAAATAAAAAGTTTTCCTTATGATATTTCATTCTTGCAACTAGTCCCTGCATCATTCTTGCACTGCTTATACTTGACATTTTTTCCTTTTTTACCTAGGCAACAAATTTCTTCAAAATACTCCCAGATAGAGTCTTTCTTATGCCCAGAAGCCAGGACAGTTTTTGGTGACAAAAGTGTGGAGGAATATAGGAAGCTGTGTGTGCTCTGAATAATGTCATCTTCTCTTTTTCTTTCTGGTCCACTCCATTTCTATGCTGCCTCCATCCTTTTCTATATGTTGTCACTCTGTCTTTAAGACAATGTCTTAATTAACTCTGCTGTGCTTGGCCAAAGTTCACCACCACATAAGCACAGAACAAAAACAATCCTATCCAGCTTGTGTCTGTTTTTGTACACATTACTTTGAGTCTGATGAGAAACAGAAAGCCCAGAACATTCAAGAAACAAGAGGTGGTTGTAGGCTAGACAGACTAGAGGCATTAATTCATTTTTATGAGACTCTGTTGTGTAGCATTTTTGTGATGAGATTTAGTATTGAAGTGGTGATTTAAAAAAATCAAAAATCCAATTTTAATAATTATAAAAGTATTAATTTAAAAATAATTAAATTATTTATTTTAAAAATAATTTAAATGTAACCACTGATTCATTCCAAAGCTATATGCTACAGGGAAGCATGATACATTTCAACAAATGGTGGTTAATTGTTCCACAGTCCTAAAAGTAAGACTGCGTCTTTTGTTAAAGAAATGTAAAATAAATAATGGAAACAATTATTTACCCCTTCCATTCACATGGAAAGATGCCAGTTGTCATTTCTTTCCAGTTTGCATTGCTGCATTCTTAAGAACCAACTTTGGAGTGATTTTCAGACAAAGAGGAAGAGATGGCCTCTCTAGGCTATTCAGGGTTTTCTAGGGCAATGCAAGGCACTCTCTCACATTTATCTAAATCGGATCCTATGCCAGCTCTCGCACGCACACTCTCTTATTAAAAGAGAAAAGTCTTGCTTTTCAATCTTTTCCTCTGAATTGCTAATGACTACTATAGGTAATACTTTATTATTATTATAGGTCTGGAATGCTGTAGAGCAGTAAGTGGCCCGCGGGCCAGATGCAATTTGCTAGACTTAGCCCCTGTTGGGCCACCAGCACTTTATTTACCTGTGCGTGCACAGATATAGCCATTCACATCTCCTGTTGGCCACTGTTCACGAACAGGTGAACCTCATCTGGCCCATGAATAGGTAAACTGTATCTGGCTGCTTATTGCTCACCCCTCCTTTACAACATGCCAAGATTGGCAATACAGAGAGTAGCAAAACAACAGAAAATTTGATTCTGCCTGTTAATGCTACTACATTTACCATCCGATAAATGATGATGGAAATATAGTCTGAAATTCCCAAAGACGTCATGAAGTCATCACTGCATCCACTGCAACCAACACAAATTCAGAAGTAAACTGTTTTGCTTCTACTATAGGTATTTGTGACGTTCAATAAAGGATTAAGAAAATACAGTTATGCACAAGTGATCACATGATTGGAAGACACACTGATTTACAGACTTAGGCTTTTAAATTATGTTGTTATAATTATCAAATCAAACAAATAATAATAAATGAAAATTGCCTTGCATCTTATGTAGTCATTTACACTAGAGCAATTTAATTGTACAATGCAGCCAACAACATGAGTAGAATTCTGAGTAGCTAACATCTTGTGCCCATTTTATACTGGTGAAAATATCAGAGTACAAGGCAGTGATGAACACTAGCCCCTAAGGCCTGGTCTACACACTAAATTAGCTAAAGGTGTCAATTTAAACTGATTCAGGCTCAGTCTACACTTAAAAATTATCGACTTAGCTACATTGCTCAGGATGTGAAAATTTTTACACCCCCAAATGATGTAGTTAGACCCCAAATGATGAGGTCAGTCTAACCTGCGGTATTGATTTAGCTAAATTGATGGAAAAATTCTTTCATAAGCCAAATTATCATCTCTGAGATGAATTTACTACATTGATGGAAAACCCTTCCATTCATGTAGGAAGCATCTACACTATGGTGCTACAATGGCACAGCTGCAGTGCCATAGCTGTGTCATTCTAGCAGCTGTAGTGTAGATGTGCCCATTGTTAAACTATTGCAGCTTTTATATGCTGGTTTAAACCCTGGTTGATATTGGTTTAGTTTTAACCAATGTGAGTGGCCAAACAGGGTGTGCATTAATTTAACTAAAATAATTTTCAAAGTTATTTAAGTTAAATTGGTGCAACTTCTGTGTGTAGACAACCCATAAGTCTTCAATTTAAACCCACAGAAGTAAGGGAATCCTTACATCCTTCTCGCATCTAAGACTTAAAGCACAGATGATGCCTGACTCTGGACTCCTTACTTAGAGAAAACTCCTGTTAAAACTAATGGAAGATTTACTTGAATGAGGACTACATACTTGGCCCATGACTGAAGACCATACATTGTATTTGTGCAACATTTTTCTGTACCAAGTCACAAGTCACGTTATTGATTCAGGTTAATTTTTGCCTGATTCCTTGGTTTTTTTTAAATTGGTTTAATATTGCAAACAGTGCTTTGAAGTACATGAGGTGATGCTAAGACAGTTCAGCAGGGTTGACCTCAGCATCTCATATATCCAAACCAGAATAAAAAATCATCTCTGAGCTGCTGATTGGAGAACTTCAGTAGCAGGGTCTGCAAGTTATTTTATATTTGCCCACTGCTGTGGTATCTGAGTGCCAGATGTGACTGTGCTATTCCATACTATGAGCCACTAATATGTATATACAGAAATGCTTATGAAAAAAGATTAATGTAATGTATGCAACTCCTATTTAAACATCAATAACTCATTCAGTCAAATGTTATACATGATATCAAGAAGGTTTAAATCAGATTTTGCACTGAGAAAATAGCAGAATATGCTTTTTTTAATGTAGTATATTGTTAGCCAAAAAATATCCCCTTTTGAATGGTAGAATCCTCCTTTGCTGGGTCACACACTGTTGCACTTCATTGATACCTTCTGTGTGATACGGATCTAAGATTCAGTTTCAAATAGTGGACCAAATCGTGGATCTGGAAGAGGACTAGTGATTTGTGGGGGTCTGGGCTTGTACCTCTGAAAGTTATTGGGGGTTTTGTTACTGACCTTTTGTGGTTCAGGATTGTTAACTGCTAAGGAGGTCAGATCCACAGGATATACAAATAGAGAGGTGCAGAGATGCTTGTGCAATTTCCTTATTTATTAGGGTACCAGTGGAAATGCAATATTCTTGTTAGAGTAGTGTACCTGTGGGTGCCGCACTGTAGGTGTGTTTACATCCCTGAGCTGCTGATGGGAGAACTTCAGTAGCAGTGTCTGTTCTACCTGCACGTGTGCTCTCTCTCCTCATACTACATCATGAGGCTAGTCAGCATGCATGAGCTTAACTCCTTTCTGTTTCCTTCTCAGCTATTCTCAGTCTATTAGGAACATTACTTTCTATTTGCATTTCAATAGTTAGTATCTTAATATAGTCATAGTTTTTTCCATAGCGTGCTTTTCTCTTTTAAAAAGTAACATAACTTTAGTCTCCCCCTCCTCCTGCTTTTTTTTTCCTTGTTGGGGACTCTTTCCCCGACTGGGTATTTCTAGTTCACTGGGCTTCAAAAAGTGTCTGTCTTGCAAGGATGCAATCTCTGTTGCCGACAAGCATTCCCAGTGCATTCATTGACTTGGGGAAAACCACATCCAGCAGACTGTGGTCTCTGCCAGCAGCTCAGTTCAGGCCACTTTCATGTAAGGACAGAAAGCTTTGACAGATAGAGTTGCCGGATGGTTTCCCAAAAAATACTGAACACACATGCTAAAAATTTGTCAAGGGGAAACCCACCCCCCCATAAATACCGAACACGTGCTAAAAATTTGTTGAGCAAAAAAAATAAAATAAAATAAAACCCACCACAATTATTCTTAACACTGAATGGCAACTTTATTACAAACAATCAACAGTCTACATCATATATTTGGACTACATATGATGGCAGCGCCGATCGCAGCCCCGCCTCTCCAGCCACTTCCCCCGCCCCCGCCAGGCTTCCATCACTTCCATCGGGTGCGCAGCTGGAAAAGCAGAAAATAACGGACATTGCACATGTCCGGTATTTTCTGAATTTTTTTACTGGACAGAGGGTGCAAAAAAAACGGTCTGTCCAGTTGAATACCAGACATCTGGCAACCCTACTGACAGATTATCATCATGGAGGCAGCTCTCAGATACTCTGAGGATCCATGCCTGAAGTCACCTGGCAGGTGTGAGTGTTCCCCACAGCCCTTTACACCTAATGGCAGTGGGTCAAAGAAGCAAGCTGTTGACCCTTCTCAAAAGTCATCAAAGAAGGAGGCAGGAAGCCCTCATAGTGAGCCCTGAGAGAGCTTTGGTCAATTCCCATCACAAGTAGTATCTGTGGCACTGAAACCTTCCCAGTCTGGTAACCATTAACATTCCTAATGGGTAACTGGTAAGCCTCATCCTTAACGAGTGAGGCTTACCGGTTACTGTTAACTGGTAGGGGCTGGAGCAGTCTCCCACCTACAGCAGGCAGGAGGCTGTTCCAGCCCCATGGATCCTGCCTCAGGCAGGGGTACTCCAAACCCTGGCCAGAGCAGCCCCCATTTTCGGTGGGAAGGGGCCACTTGAGTCCAGACTCTTCCCCGCCTACCCCCCTTTAATCAGTTAACTGGTTAAACTTAACATTTAACTGGTTGAACTTGACGTTTAACCAGTTAACCCCACGTTTCTCAAACTGTGGGTCCCGACCCGAGGGAGGTCGCGAGCAACTTAGAGGGGGGTTGCAGCAACTTAGAGGGGGGTCACGGTATCACAAAGTTTGAGAACCCCTGAGTTAACCAATTAAATGGGATTTTACATCCCTAGTACTGTCGCTCAATAGAAGCTGGTACAGTTGACATACCCACTGACCTGATGGGCATAGGTGCTAAGTCATCAGCATTGAGAACTAAGAACTTCGCTAAAAAGGCACTCCCAGTATGCAAATCTGAATCATAATCAACACCTCATCTGGCACTGCAGTGACCAGTATGGGCAAGATCCCTGTTTCTCCCAGTACCATCATTGACACTGGTGGAATTCCACCACTGTTCTGCATATCAGACATACCGGGGTGTCTGCTTCTCATACCAGAACCTGTATGCCAAACCTCTGCCTAGCATGGGACTCATCCGCGCTGCCATTCTATGCTCTTCCCACCCTAGTGAAGTTTCAGACAGAGAGCCAGAGGAGATGGCCTCTCAGGCTCCATATGATGCCCAATATCAGCAGGATTCTAGAACAGGGATGGGGAACATTTTTGTGGGTCGGGGGTCACTGAAAAATCAGTTGGGGGCCACACAGTAGTGAAAAGCAAAACAAAATCCCACCCCTCACTGATGTGGCCCCCAACTGAGGAGAGAGACATTCTTCTCACCAGAGCCTTGGGGGGCCCAGGCTAGTAGATTTTGTGTGTTCCAGCCTTGCCCGGGGATGGTGGGGGAAGGGGCTGGAGCACTAGCTCAGGCTCTCCAATGCTGGGGGGAGCCCTGATAAGTGTTCCCTCTAACATTTTCTGTCATTGGGATGGTTGAATTTTCTTTTGGGTGCGTTGAAATTTCTTGTGTGAAGCACCAATATAGAGAGAGAGAGAGAGTGTGTGCACCACCAATACAAACAAAAAACACGCACATTATAATTTTTATATATATATTAAGCAGTCCATATGCGTAGAAGAAAATATATTCAAACAAGGGATATTAATAAGGAGCAATGCTTACAATATTTAATATAAAATCAAATAAAAAAGAAAATGAACACTACACTTGGAGTACATGTATCATCAACCTTTCTAGCAGATCAAGCTAGTACCTGCTACCTGTGACTCATAAGAGCCAGAACACTAACACATAGCAAAGATCTGACCTTAATGCAATACAATTTACCATGTATTAATTAGTAACACACAGGATTTTAAAAAAATCATTAAGTTTGGAGTTTTAGATATCTGCAACACTCCAAAACATCTGTTAAAAGAATCTTTTTCTTTCTTATCGTAAACCATTAATACCTATGTAAACTTTGTTTGAAATGTAATCAATGCAAACGTCTTCCTGGAAGACACACACCCTATGCAGCCTGCTTCCCCCCACCCTCCAACCAGCCAGACAAAGAGAGAACTGCAGCAAGTCAGACACCCCAAACAAACTGCCTCCTGCTTCCACCTCACTGCACGGATGCCAGCACCCACCCACCCCCTCTTTTCCCCACCTGCCCCATGCAGTCAGACCCTTATCTCCCCTTTCCCAGGAGGCTAGAGAGTGCTGCCTCTCTCTCCTTGTGCAGACTGGACTCTCCAAACTCTCCTCCCTTCTCATTCCCCCTCAGCCAATTACTTATTTCCCTCCTTCCTCCCTTCCACCCAGCCACTTATTTCCTGCTTATCTCCCTTTTTACCTGTTCTATGAGCTGCTGAGTTTCGAGCATGGAACAGCTCTGTTTAGCTGCTTGCTTAGCGAGACGCTCCTCCCCCCGCTGGTCAGCTTAGCTCCTGCCTGTGCAGGAGCTTTAGCTGCGTAACTGCTCAGGCACACAGCTTACAGGGAACTTAGGCCCCGAGCCTCAGGGGCTGGATCCAGGCAAGTTGGGGGCCGCATCCGGGCCCTGGGACTTAGATTCCCCACCCCTGTTCTAGAGTATACTCTCAGATGGCCCAACCACCACCCATGGGCACCACCTCTAGGCTTTATGCTACCACCACCCTTGGGACCCTTGGGTATCCTATTGCCAGCATGGCTCTCGAGCGTCGAGCCTCACCCGAGAATCCCTGAGACACATCCGGTCGGCTGCAGCTTCGGCACCTCCAGACGACACCATGGAGGAACATGAAGGCAGTGCTGAGGAAGAAATGATGCCTATGGACCATATCCTCTTCATCTCTGGGCAAAGTCTTCCCCCTCATCTCTAGCTTTTGACTTTCATCTCTTCCAGGATTTGGCAAAGACAGTTGCAGACACTACCACTGGAAGAAATCAAGGACATTGACCATTATCATCTTGCAATACTCTGTTTATTCTCTTCCTCTATGCTTCCTATTAATGAGGCCATCTTAGACCCTGCAAGCCAGTAAACAAAAAAATATTTCCCCAGCCAAGCAATATGAATTCTTCTCCCATCCTCCACCGAAATACATCATGGTGGACACCTTACAATTCTGAGGCTGTCAATGCCTGTGGCTACCAATGCCAGATGAAGTCCACTCCCTACAATATGGACTGGAAGTGCCTGTAACTTTTTTGGGGAAAAAGCATACTTCTTGGTCACACTTTGATTCCATATAACCAACTACCAAGTCCTCATGGTCAAATACAGTTATATAAATTATTCAAAACTGAAGGATTTTATTGAACAGCTGCCAGAGTCACAGTCATGACCAATTTAAGGCCATTATCCAGGGGGGTGAGTTAGTTGCAAAGACAACACTGCAGTCTTCCCTTGATGCAGCCAACACCACAGCTACGTCCATCTGAACAGTGGTGGTGATCATGTGATGAGCCTCATGATTCCATCTGTCAGGCTTCCCAAAGGATGTACAATCAACTGATGAAGACCTTTGTTTTGAATGCACAAAGCTCTTCTCATAAAACACTGTTACCTCCCTTTACACTTTGAAGGACCATAGAGCCATTCTCTATTTCTGGCCATCTACATGCCAAGATTTAAAAAAGGAGATCTGGTTTCCTGTGTACATTCAAACATCAATTTTGATGGGCTGGTTG
Source organism: Rafetus swinhoei (assembly GCA_019425775.1). Taxonomy (NCBI): domain Eukaryota; kingdom Metazoa; phylum Chordata; order Testudines; family Trionychidae; genus Rafetus; species Rafetus swinhoei. The sequence continues at coordinate 33,929,086 of CM033439.1, read as the reverse complement.
TGGCATTGATAGATCACAACTCCCAAACGCTATAGTGGATACACCCATTTGGCCATCAATTGGCAGCATTCCGCAGTGCCTGGGACTGCATAATATTGGACCAATGGATCTTAGAGATCATTCACACTAGGTACACCATCCATTTTGCCTCTGTTCCCCTTCCATAGCACACTTCCCCATCCCTCTTTAAGGACCCGTCTCACGAGAGCCTACTACTGCAAGCGACAGAGTGCTTCCTCTAGTAAGGAGCCATAGAACTAGTGCCTCAAAATCTGTGAGGTAAAGGGTTCTACTTGCTATATTTCCAAATATCCAACAGGAAGGGACGCTGGAGGCCCATACTAGACCTCAGAGGTCTCAATAAGTTTGTCAAAGCTCAAAAATTCAAAATGGTCACTCCTAGCAACAATCATTCCAGCACAGGAACAAGGAGACTGATTTTTCAGCTGTTGACCTTATGGGCACCTACTTTCTTATCTCTCAGAGAATTTCTTATATTCGCTCTAGGACAAGAGCATTACCAATACACAGCACTCCCTTTTGGACTATCATCAGCCCTAAGAGTATTTTCCAGGGTTTTCTCAGTAGTAGCCATGCACTTACAATCCCAAGGAATCATTATTTGCTCTTACCTGGATGATTATCTCCTCAGAGCTTCATCTCTCCTAGAGACTCAGTGAGTCACCAAAGCTATAATATGCCTGCTTACAAAATTACAGATCAATGCCCAGAACTCAACCCTCCTTCCAGTACTGTGTCTGGAATTCATAGGCACGCACTTTGACTTGCTACAGGCCAGAGGACTTCTATCTCAACACAGATCTCTCTCCTTGGTTACACTCATGGAGACCGTAAAAGCAGCCCACAGGTATCAGCCACTCCCACTCTTGGAGCATATGGCAAGAAGCACAGCAGTACTACTACATGCCAGACTTCTCATGTGATGCCTTCAGACAGGGTTCAGCTCAGTTTACAGACTACACAAGGACAGATTAGAGAAACTCCCATCACTACCCTCCAGGATCAAACACTCCTTAGTGTGTGGGAAAGACCTACACAAAATTTGCAGAGGGATTCCCTTTTTGCAAACTCACACATCAGTTCTTCCCACCACCAAAGCATTGCTTATAGGTTGGGGTGCACATCTAAATGATCTCATCACACAAGGCAAGTGGTCACCCACAAAGATCTCTCTTCACATCAGTCTTGAAGTCAGGGAGGTCAGGAATGCCTGCGCTCACTTTCTGCTGTTGATCAAAGGATCACATACAAGAGTTCTAACAGAGAGCATATCCTGTATATTCATAAATAGACCAGGGGAAGCCAGGTCATCCTCCCATTGTACAGAAGCAATGAGACTAAGGAAATGATGTATTTCCCACAATGTCACACTGTCAGCAGTTTACCTCCTGGGCGTAGAGCACTCCAGAGTGGACAGCCTCAGTCACAAATTCCCACACAACCACTAGTGGGAGCTAGACCTAGTAGTACTTCACAATCTATTTGGTGGTGGGGACAATGAGCACTGACTTGTTTTCCACTTCCCTGAACAAGAAATGTCCAAACCACTGCTTCAGAGCAGGGATAGGATAGCACACCTTAGGCAATGCTCTCTTCCTTCCCTGGGATGGGGGCCTTCTTTACGCCTTTCTTCCTTCTCCCTGCTATTGAAAGCCCTGCTGAAAATAAAAAGAGATAGTGCACAAGTCTTTCTGATCACTCCTTAGATGAGACAGACCTGGTACTCTTACCTTGCAGTGCACCTGCTGATCTCTCTCCCAGTCACTCTGTACCACCTGTCCCAGAACAGAGGATATAACTTTTATTCCAACTTGGGGGTTCTTCACCTCAAGGAATGGCTCCTTCATTCTGACACCTAGAAAACTCCTGTTTGAAGAAGGTGCAAGAGGTATTATTAAACAGTAGAAAGCCCTTGACACAATGTACCTTCCTGCACAAGTGGTCCAGGTTTCAGATTTGGTGCATTTCCCAGTACATCTCCCTAATGTCCTCAACTTTTCCGTGTAGCTTAGACTATGCACTGGCCCTAGAGAAAAATGGGGCTATCTCTGGCTCCACCTAGCAACTATAACAGCTTTCCATCAATCAGTAGAGGGATACTGATCTAAAAGATTCTTCAAGGGTATAGTAAACCTCTTCCCAAAACCTCAACTTCCTACTTCCACCTTGGACCTAAATCTGGTACTGAAAGGACTTACTGAGCCTCTCTGTAAACCCACGACCACCTGTTCACTTATGTACCTGCCAGTGAAAACAGCCTTCCTGATAGTAATCACTTCTGCTAGGAGAATAGGAGAAAGAGCAGTTCTATGGCATGGCTCATCCCTTGTACACAGTATTCTTGTGGCCTGAGCATGAGCTTGTTCCAAATCTGAAATTTATTTCTAACATAACCTTCCTGTTTCACATGAGCCAGTTAATTCATCTTCCAGTCTTCTACCCTAAGCTTCACCAAAACACCAGGGAGGTTATATTACACACATATTATATTATATTATCAGGAGAACTTTAATCTTCTGCCTGGACAGGATGAATGTTTTCAGGAAGTCCCTCCAGCTTTTTTTCTCCATTGTAGAAAGATCCAGCCGCTTAGCAATATAATCCCAAAGACTCTCCACGTTGGTTTTGAACTGTATCAGACACTGTTACCAAGTTAAGAGTATGATCCCTCCAGATACTCATACACTCCACATGGTTGATTGCCTCATCCATTGCCCTTTTCAAGAAGGTCCCTATTTCAGAGATCTGTAGAGCAGCAACATGGGTGCCCAACCATGCTTTCACAGAACATTATGCCGTCACTAGGGACTCCATCGTTGATGCCATCTTGAGCTCCACAGTGCTGTCATCTGTAACTGATCCAACTCCAAAATCCCAGCCCTTCAGAAGAGATGCCTACAGCAGAGCAGCCCTAGGGACACAACTCAAAGAAGAAATTATTACCCATCTTGTGCAATAATGATGGTTCTTTGAGATGTGTGTGCATATGGGTGCTCTGCAACTTGCCCTCCTCCCATCTACTTCAGAGTTCTTGTCAATGATTCTGCAGTAGAGAAGGAACTGAAGATGGGTTAGTCCATGTACTGACCAGGCTCACGGTATAGCAGGAGGAGACACAGCACATGAGCATGCCTAACAGACACTGTAACCAAAGTTATTTGATTAGCAGCACAGGGGACACCCACCCACACCCACACCCACCCATCCCTCTACAATGGAGTCATCCATGGGGGACACATCTTGAAGAACTATCATTATTGTACAAGGTAACTTCTTTCAGTTGCTTAGTCTAGCTAAGGATTTGGCACACTGAGATCAATAAATGTAAGAATACTTTCATATGATAATTTGTAATATTGCATTTACATTTTAGATCAGTAACATCCAATACATTTTACTGAAGGCATCCACATGTATAGTTGGGACATTGGTTTTTTCTCCCTCTCAACCCTTTTACATGCTCATTCACACAGATATAAAGCAATGATGTCATAATCTCCAAGACAATCGATGGAAAGATCTCTTACATGGGGTATGTCTACACAGCAAAGAAAATCCCGTGGCTAACCCATGTCATCTGAATTGGAGTTGGTTGGTCTGTGTGGGGCTGTTTCATTATTGTATTGGCACTGGGCTCTGGCTGGAGCCTGAACTCCAGTTGAGCCCTGGGAGCCTGAGCCAGCTGGCCAGCTGCTGGTTTTTATTTACTCACGTGGACATACTCTCATGGGTCCGTACACCCTACAGGTTGTTATCATAAGAAAAAGCATAGGGAATGCGTGTCTACTTAAAACAGTCAATGATTCAGCCAAATAAGGGAGGAGTAAAATAGGAATAGTTCCTTATTACTTTAACAAGAAAATGATTGAGAGAAGAACATTGGTTGGAAATGGTCGCTGGTTCTAGTATAGACCTAGAATTCTCCCTTATAGACTATAATTTCTGCAAACAAACAAACAAAAAAAAGAAATCATCATCTTTGCTCTAAAGACTATTTTCCTGCAAATAGTTAATATTAAAACTAGAAATGTCAAAATTATAATTGAGATGTGAGGTATGTATGGAGTGTTTTATTGTCACCTGTATATTAATTTGCATTTTTACATTCACTTCTGATGTATGTAGGGTTTTTTCCCCTTGGATTATCAGTATTCCAGAAAACCTTTACCCTCTCTGTTCTTTCAGGTACCCTAATCTTGAAGCATTTTCTCTAGACATCAAGCTTGTTTTTGACAACTGTGAAACCTTTAATGAAGATGATTCTGACATAGGCAGAGCTGGCCACAATATGAGGAAATATTTTGAAAAGAAATGGACAGAGATTTTCAAAGTGAGCTGAATTTATCAGAACTCAGTTTTTTTCCTTAAACAAGGACAAATGAGACCAGCAATGTGAACTGTATTTACATAAAAGTGCAAGGCACATGCATAACTAATGACTGTTTTTTTCCTAAAAGAGAAGTATCGCAGAAGAGTGATACTAATTCTAAAGGCTTCACTCCTACAGCAACCATGGCCCTTGGTTATTGGTTTGTGTGTTTTATCAAACTAATTTAGGTAGAACAGGGAAGCACACCCAAAGAATTTCAAAGAAAGGGGTGTTATAGTGCAATAGCAATTTAAAAATATATCAAAACGCACTGAATATTCAAACACCAGAGCTCTACTTGGGGAAATGGTTCTTTTTTCCCTTTCAATAAATATCTATTTTTCATTTTTTTACTTTGTAGTTTATTTTTTAGTGAATGTATTTAATTTTATGAATTATTTATGATTAAACAGCATCCAGAATCTTCGTTTTCTGTGAAAAGGAAGAATTAGAAAAATTGCTTTAAATCTTGAAAATACAACAAGGAATGTTTTCAAATATAAAACAAAGCCAAGTAAAACTGTTTACACTGATGTGCTATGAAAGCACTGAAAGTTAAAACTTTACTGTAGAGTTACAAGTACATTTATATATATATATATATATATATATATGTTGCTGCATCACTTGTGTAGTAAAATTGTATTTCAAGACAGTGAAGAAAATTTGAGACATATGTATATACTGTTCATTATTGTTTATATTATGTCTTTGTTTTAAATATGTATGATGTGTACATATGGTTTGCAGACATTATTGTTTATGCCTTAGAAGGATTGTAGCATTTTATTTTAGTCTTAAGGTAACTATAACTATACTGCTTGTACAGTAATTATCCTCTACCAACACTGTGGAGTCTCCTTAATCTTGGTAGTGCCTGCCTTTAAAACAGGGTGTAGGGGATATTAGTTTTCCATTTTTCTATTTTGTTATATAATTTCAAGCCACCAGGGCCTCAGATTTAAGTATAATCATTTGTATCCATGTGAAATAAAATTGTGACAATTTCTTACGCACACAGTATTTTTTCATAGAAACATGTCCCTCCATTTGCCTTGCCACAGAAATAACGAATGACATTTGTAACCACTGTGTTTTATCTACTGTGTGTTGTGGTGGCCCATTGGAGGCAGATAGATCAGATTTTTTTTTTTTGTACGTATGTAAGAGTACTTGAAGCTTTATTTAAAACGAAAACGTTGTGGAAAAGGTAGCATTCTTTTTTCATTTTTTTTATAGGAGTGTTATTTTTCACTAGTATGTGTGGCACGGATACAATAAAAGACTGTTTTGCAAACCAGTTTTTCTTGGTTATTTAGTACTCAAGATATATGTACAAAAGAAATATTGGAAAAAATGGGGATAAAAATCTTACCCACCTATCTCTTTGGGATATTAAGCTAGATTTATGTTTGTACATTTACATATAAAACATTTTAACATGAGTTTAGATACAAATATAGATCTATATAGAGAGAGAGCTAGATCTGTATCTAAAATCGTATATAGAACTACTGATAAAAACAGTATATGGAAACTAAGTATTATTCTGATTATTATTAGATATGCTTTATTACCTAGTTGGAAAGGCATGTCTTTTTTGCTTAAAATTAGTTCTGATTCATACTTGTTCCATAAATCAGATCAAATATTTGTTTTCCAAATAGTCGGTAGAAAAAATAATTGTTGTTTGGATTATAGCACAGCTAAATATAACACAAAATAAAACTCAATTGGGGGAAGAGGGGAAATAGAAAACAAATATGACAAGACAATAGAGAAAAGCTAAGCTTTAATTTAAGTGTCTATAATCTGTTTCATTGATTTATCCATCTAGGTGAGATGCTTGATAAAGTGTACCTTATAATTTTATAGCAGTAAAAATGTTTTGATATTTGTCATTGTCTTTGTCCTAATTTGCTTCATATGATACAACACATATACTGAAAAAACTGGAGAGAGACTTCTAAGGTTAGTACTGTCTGCCAATAATTTTACCTTCCGTAGAGATGATGTTATTATCAAGTCATACTGTCCTCATAATGTCTCTTAAATAGAGTTCCAACCCACTTATTTTACCATGAAACAAGAAACAAACTAGGATGCCATTTTTCCGTCTAATCCATTGTATCTCAAAGTGGTCCGCATATCCACTCTGAGAAACCTGCTAACTGGCCGCTATAGTTTGAATGAACAGCAAATCGGAGCCAATGGGAACCGCAAGGCTCTGTGGCTGTTGAACTAATAAATAAACAAACCGCAGTGGCCAGTTAGCAGGTTTCTCAGGGTACATCTACACTGTGCAGCTATTTCGGGATACCAGAGGTATCCCAAAATAGTTACCCAGCGTCTTAACAAGCCGCCCGTTATTTCAAAATATTTTTTGAAATAATGGGCGCGCTATTTCAGCATCTCTGTAACCCTCATTCCACGAGGGTTAAGGGATGTCTCGAAATAGTGCATTATTTTGAAATTGGGCGCTGTGTAGATATGCCAAATTTCAAAATAAGCTATTTCAAAATAGAATCTAAATAAGATATGCAAATTGTGTATGTTATTTTAAGTTTAGGGTGCTGTGTAGAGGCACCCTCAGAGTGGGTCTGCAGATCACTTTGAAAAACACTGGTCTAATCCCAGGCACCCCAAAAACTTTTCAGTGCTTTTCCTGCCACTCCATTCTTGTTATGAAAGAAGTAAAGTGAAATTTACAGGAATTCGTATATCTGAAGAGAACAGGACTCTTGTAAATGTCACTGTAAGGTCTGCATGGAACAGAGCAGGGTGCGACTAAGCATGAAGGGTAAGGTTAAGTATGCTTTCCTGCTACCAAACCCACAAACTAGTTTTTATTTTTGCCTGCTAACTTTAAGGGTCTCCCTTGAAAAATACATTAATATTTATGGGAGTGATTTTCATGTGTACTTGCTTTTCCAAAGAACAGGAGTGCAAAGGAAATCTGTATGCCAGTTTATCCTAAATTTAATTTTGGGGGATTTTTTTTTTCCTGGAGCAGGTGGGAGGATTCCCAGTGGCAGCAATTCCCAAATGAGGACCAATTACTGATTGGCACTGGAGCACAGGCTAATTGTTCCTTTTTCCAACTGCTTATACAAGTATCACTTCTTTGCAAAGACCCCTTTCTAAGAAACAAGGACAATCAGACAGCCCAACTAAGCAAAATGCAACACATTAAATATAGTTCAAAACGCAAAAGAATTTTCCTACATCTTTGTGATTACTGTAGTTGCCACAGTTATTAGAGGAGGAGGTGTTTTGTGAATAGGAAAGAGACATCTGTGGGACAACCTCAACATGAAGAAACAGTCCGTCCTTTTCATAATGTGCAGAACTGTTTCTTTAATTCCCCTGCTGATATTTTTTTTCATTTATAAAATGTTTTTGACAGAAAACAAAGGATTAATGGAGTCAGTAACCACATAATATATATTATAAGCTACAGATGGAGGATATTGCTTTCTGTCCATGAGAAATATCATGGACAGAAAGCATGTCCCATTGTACTGTCCCATTGTATCAGTATAGAGCTCACAATTATACCATTTTAATCAAATAACCCCTCTAGGTCCAATCAGAATAGTTCCAAAATAAATTAATAAAATAGACATGTATATAAGTGTTCTGAAACCTGCACGAGAACACTCTTATTTATTACACAAACTTCTATTGATCACCTGGAGGTATCTCATTACATTATCCATCTTCACTGCAATAGCTGCTACTTTCAAACCTCTGGGCAACTGCAAAGCAATACTGTTCATTTGAAATCAGTGAGCCACAAAAATGTTTGTTTCTGTCCTCTATATGAGAGATTTCTCAAAAAAAATCATGGGAAAGACATAATTCAGTCCTTATTTCTGTGACAGGTTTAAAGCCTGATATCTCAAGGCTAGAAATAGTTTTTCTACCATTGCAAATGGGAGATTCCCAATAGTGTCCAATCAAATGCAGCACACATTTCAAGTCCCAAAAAGTCCTAAGGTAGTGGTCTTAGAAGACTTACATTTTTATCTATTTTGGGTAACTTTCAGAGATTTGATATATGTTGTAGTGGATAAGCATACCTAAAATGAGACAGAAGCAACATCCAAATATTTGAATAGGGAGCAATTTTAGTAAGTTACTTAGCAAGATTTAGTTCTGCTTTATCTGTATCAAAAATCAGTACCATTTCTCTACTATGTAAGAGTTAACCACTTATCAATGTTTATGCATCATCAACCTTGTTAGTAAAATATGCAGATAATTGCATATGCTCTATGCAAAATGTAAAGTTAATTTAAAAAAAAAGCAAATAACATTAATAACATGACATAGAGAAAAGTGTAGGATGAATATCAGGGCATTGTACAGGAAACAGAAAAAGAATGCACTCCTTAAATGCAGTAATCTTTGTGGTGGAATATGCCAACAATACAATGTGATTGCTTGTAGGAGAGGAGCTAGAGAAATAATTCTGCAATTGAGCCCGGGGGGGGGGGCATGTTAGGTAGACCCAATAGGAACATATTAATTCCTATATTGAACCACACATGTAATCTGCTTCGTGGTGTGCTATCCTGTGGTTGACAGTGACTAGCACAACAAGCTTCACAGGAAAGTGCAGGCTAGTCCACTGTGGGCAGATATTAGGTAAGTTGCCTCCACATGAAATATAATTACCCTAAATAGAATTCATGCAATGTATGGTTGCTTTTTAAAACCTGTTTTTTCTTCCCATGGTGCTGTTTAGTGTTCTGAAAAGAGAGGTGGGGAATTGACTAAGCATGTCTGGATTGTGTTCTTGTTCTAATGTTTATTTACTAGACAACCTTAGACAAGTTATTGAGCCTTTGTTTAATTTCACTCTTCTGTGTAACACTTACCTATTTTCCAAAAGTGGGTGAAGCTTAAATATTTGTAAAGAAAAAAAAGTAAAGCTTTAAACTCTTAAATACCAGTGAAATACACTGAATAAGGGTAGAGTTTAATTCATGTTTATCAAACTCCATTTAGTGTATTCAAATGAATGCTATCAAGGGAAACATCATTATATTAAAAAAAAAGATGAGGATGTAACAAGTACCAAAAATACATTTCACTTACAGCATTACGCTCTCAAATGATGACACTTACTTGCCTTATGAAATTTGGTTAGCTGTAGAAATGTCACAGGTCAGCAGGAAAGTCCATAGAATGTTTCAGAAGTATCCAAGACAATTAGATTGGTGTAATGATGCACATTTCTACTGTCATAGAAATGCTGGCAGTAAAGATGACTCACTCTATCTTGGCTTCAAGGTATTTGTATTGCAGTCGCACATAGGATCCCTAGTTATGGTCCAGGATTCCTTTGGCTGAGCACTGTGCAGAAAGTTGTGTGTGTATGTACCAAAGACATACTTCTGAAGTTTTCTACAGGTATGTCTACATTGTCTTTTAAAACCCATTCTAGTGAGACACAGTGGTGTGCTAAAGAAAAGTGTAAACATTGTGGTGTGGGAAGCGGTTATTTAGGAACAAGTGATCACAACCTGCCTGTGTGGAAAAAAATATAAGCAGTGTTCCCTGTAAAAGGAATTCAAATGCTGCCCAGCTGATTAGCCAACTGCCCACAGCTAGGTTTTTTGTTTCTATTGGTGGTATACATTTGAACATATCTCAGTGCACATAAAAGTATTCCATGCATGGAGGGAAAAAAATCTACACATGGACTGAAAAGATTAGAGAGAACATTGAATACAAGCCCAATTAGTGTAACACGTAAATTATGTAAAAAAGCCAGTTTCCCAAAGCAGAAAACAATTGAACAAAATTGATTAGGAAGAACATTTAAACAAAGTGAAAAATTTGAAGTTATTTAAGAACAATTTATTATATGCCACAAAAGCCACAATTCTGCACTCATGAACAAAGACTGCTTGTCTTAACAAAACATACTGGTTAAGAAGAGAAGTAAAAGTAGCAATTAAAAAGGTAAAGTTGACATCAACAGATATTAATTAGTTATTAAATGTGTAGACAGTTTAGCTTCCTCCTATTCAGGTAAAGGACAATAAAGGAATTTTTAAAGATCCTGGACACCACAGAAATATAGATGCTATATGGATGTTATTAATTGTAGATAAGTCTTAATATGCAAAAGTGTTCAATAAATATTTGTATTTAAAAGTGTTACTGTCTTATGTGAATACACAGTGCTCGACAAATCAGTGAGCACTGCCGGTGCCCCGTTTCAGCCGGTCGCCCCGTTCACTGGCGGCATGTGCATGCGCAATGTGGGTCTTGCACATGCGCAATGCGGGGCTGGCAAGTAGATTTTGCCGCCATTTGTCAAGCTCTGTGAATACATAATCCACAATGAAATATTTTCTATTCCAACTAACTGGGAATGATGTTAAAAATAAAGCATCTGTTAAAGTTTAACATGTGTAGATTGGCAGTCCTAAATTTGTGCACAAGCATTTTAAACAAACTGGCTGAGGAGTTTGTGCTTTATGTTTATTTTAAATAAATCTTGAAAAATTGGGAATGTTCCAGGAGACTGGGTGGAGGAAAGCTAATATTTTGGTAATTTTTTTTAAAAGGTAACTGGGATAACCCAGATAAGGGTAAGGTATTGCAGCTAGCCTGATATCAATCCTGGGCAAAATCACTGAACACCTGATACAGGATTTAATCAAAGAATTAAGAATTAGCATCACGTAAAGAATTAGCAACAGTGACAGTTCATATTGTTGTATTAGAAATAGATTTACTGAAAAGCAAACTTGATGTTTTCTGATTACAGATTGGGTCGATCAAGGCAACTATAAAATTATTTTAAAACCTTTGAGGCACACTGATACGTTAACAATTATGTATTGGGTTATATAAAAAACTTAAAAAGCAACTAAAGGTCGTGTAAAACCTTAGAGACTAACAGAAAATATATAATCACAAGCTTTTGTGGGCAAAATCCACTTCAAAAGCTCATAATACTATCTATATTTTTTGTTAGTCTCCAAGGTTCTACAGGGACCTTTTGTTGCTTTTTAAGTTACAGACTAACACCGCTACCCTTCTGAGATTGTTAATGTATAATCATTTTCAAATAGATCCATTCTAGGGGAGTGCCTGAGCACTGTTCTTGGCCTAGTGTTTTGCAATATATTTACCTGTGCTCTGGAACAAAATATAAAGTTACAACTGGTAAAGGTTACAGATGACAGAAAGGTAGCTGGGACAGAAGCAGTGAATAAGAGCTAATCATTTAGGTACATCTACACAGCAGGGCTAAAGTTGGAATAAGCTATGCAACTCTAGCTACATCAATTGTGTAGCTTAAGTTAAAAAAGTCTGACTCAGCTTTTGGCACTGTCTATGCAGCAGGAAATCAAAGAACACTCTTCCTTTGACTTTCCTTACTCCTCCTGAAATGAGGGTTACCAGGAGCTGGAGTAAGAAGTCCGCCTGCTCGCCATTATTTTGAAATGATGGTTTGCAATGTAGACACAATCTTTATTTTGGAATAATGTGAATTTTGAAATAACTTTTGTGTAGACCTACCCTTTTTGCTATATTGGTTCCTTGGTTAAAATGAGTGGTCAGGCATATCTTACCTCTAAATGCAAAGCTATGGGTATGTGTCATACCAATTTCCCTACACCCCCATGGCGGTGTATACCCCCTGAATTTCCCCACCACCACCACCCCAGTTTTGTGAACTACGGTGCCATAGAGCCCACCTTCAGCCTCACGCTCTCACCCCTCATCGGCCCTGACCCCCCGCTGTAATTTCGAACACCCCCCTAATTTCAATGGTGGGGCGGCTGCTGATGCGCGTGTATATATGTGCGCTCTAAGGGCCTGTCCTGTCGCGGGAACAGGATCTATAGTAGCTCACGTCAAATAACTCAGCGTGAGCTTCCTGCAGGACCCTGCTGCAGGACGCGGGGCTCTGGAAAACGGCTCAGTAGCGCAGCGCCGCTCGTCGGGCTCACTAGCAGCTGTTGCTCGGTTGCACCCAGGCCGGGCAGACTCCTCCCTTGCGCGGCCGCGCGCGCTCCCGCAGTGGGGGCAGGGCCCTTGACGCCGCCGCTGGGATTGGCTCGGAGCCGCCGGACTCCGCCCACGTGGACGCAGGTGAGGGTGGAAGTGGCCCCCTCTCGCCTCCGCACCTGAAAGGGCGGTGCCGTGTCACGTGAGCCGCACCGGCAGGAAGCGCGGCGAGGGCTCGGACGTGGCGCAGCTGAGGCAGGTGGGGGCGGGGCTCTGGGGTTCCTTGGGGGGTCGCTCGGGGCCGCGTTTTCCGGCAGGCTCCTCCGCGGCCGGCTGGCGCCGTTCTCCCCTGGGGGCCTCGCCCGCCCAGGCTGCTGCTGTCCCGGGACAGGGCCCCGCCTCCCCTGCTTGTGCCCCGCGGCCTGCCCGGGCCTCCCTCTCCCGCTGCGGCGCGTGTGGACACCGCTCGGCGCAGGTCAGGCGGGGCCTGGGGGGAGCCTCTGGGAGCTGCCCGCGCCCCATGGGCCGCGGAGACCGCTCTGTGCTGGTGCCTCTGCCCCGGCCAGGGGACGGCGCCCCGCTAGATCCCAGCCTGGGGCATGAATAGTGCCGAGAGGATCCGACTCCTACCCGCTGCGAACCAACCCGGATGTTCGGCTCTCCCTGCTGGTGCCAATAGCTTCTGCCTTCTTCAGCCCCCCGGCTCTGTTTACATCCCCACTACGGCCCTGGGCTGTGCTTTGGTGAAACAGCCGCTGTTTCAATTTTGCATCGTCTCGTCAGTGCTTTCCTGGTTCACGGAGCTGCCCTCCCGCTGTCCCAGAGCATGTGAGATTTGCAAACATCACTGCACAGACACATCTCCCAAATCACAGTTACCTCTGAATTCCTTTGAGCTGGTTAAACTAGAACAAAAAGGCCCAGAGCAACAGTATGGGGTCGTTTGTCTGGAATATGCGCAGCACAAGAAACCTGAAAGAGCTATACATTAAAAACTGGCTCTGGCCTCCCACACCCTCCAGAGCTGTGATGTCAGTTAGTGTTCAGTAGTTTCAAAGGGATAGCCATGTCAGTCTGTAACTGAAAAAAACTTAAAAAAGACAAAAAAAGTCTCACCCTGCCTTAGAGACTAACAATGTAGATGGTATCATGGGCTTTTGTGGGCACAGCCCACTTCTTCAGATGGAGTTAAGGGGTCTGGTTTACAAATAACTATTTGGAGAAGTGGGTTGTGCCCACGAAAACTCATGATTCCATCTAAATTTTTTGTTAGTCTCTAAGGTGCTGCAAGACTATTTAGTGTTCAGTAGGTGAGAGGTTCTTACTGTCATGTGTCTCTGCTCAAGCCGGGTTGGTTCTTTTGGATTACAGCTCTGTTGGGGAAGCTCTGACTTAAAGCCCCAGATATTTATACTGATGTTTTTCACTTATAATACTTCAATTTATTGCTGGAATAATATGTTTTTCTCCAAGACAAGCATCAGAGCAGTTTCCAATAGGTGGCTTGATACCTTGATACCTGCTTCTTTAGTAGCCATGCCTTCTGATGATTTTAAAACATCCTTTAGAATCGTAAAAACTCTGGTATTGAGAAACCAGATAAACTAGACTAACTTGTACTTGTACTCTTAACAAAAAAAAAAAAAAAAAAAAAGACTGTTTTAACCACTAAGATGAGGCTGATGTATGATAGAAAATACTTGGTAATATGATATTGTTACAGCTGCAACATTGGTTCTGATACTGCATATGTTAACTAACCTCAATTACCCTGGCGTTGAGCGTCCACACGCTCCCCAGACCCCTTTCCCAGTTGCAATGATTGGTCTAGGAGCAGGGGAGTGCACGTGAAGTCTCTTACCACCCCAGGGCTCTCAGCTCTGAGCAGCACATGGTGGGAACCTCCTTCAGCAGCCTGGGGCTACTGCAGGAGGGAGCCTGCCTCAGGGATACTGCTGGGCTGCTCGCTGGGAGCCTCCTATGGTAAGTGACTCCCAGCCAGAGCTTGCCTCTGACACCCCAGCCCCTCCCACTTCCAAGCTCCCTGCCCAGATCACTGCCCCCTGCTGCCCTCTGTCACCACCCAAATCCTCTGCACACACGTCCCACCCAGGTCATAATTCCCTCCCGGAACCTGCATCCCCTGATACTCCCCAGGTCAAAATTCACTCCTACTCCCTTCTGTACCTTGCACCGCAATCCCCTGCTCCATGTCACAACCTCTACTTCATCCAAACTCCCTCTCAGATCCCACACCCTCTCCTGCATCGCAGTCCCCTATCCCGAGTCCCCTATCACACTTCTGCACCCAACCTCTGTTCCAAACCCCACACCTCCTCTATAGAAAAGTGCAGCCCTTGACCACTTTCCAAAATCTTGGAGTGGCCCCAACATCAAAATTATTGCCTACCCCTGGCCTAGCACAATGAGGTCCTAAAATTGGGGCTACTAGGCACTATGGTATTCAATTAAGAAAAAATAAAGTGCAAAAGGTTAAGAAAAAAAACCCTGCAGGAATTCTTCTTTTTCAGGCAGGTTAATAAGGAAAGTACAGTAAGAAATGTATTCTAGATAAATTGTGGTAAAAGATGTCAAGTCAGATTTGCTCTCTGTATTACATGACCTCACTGGAACAGTAGTTTGGTGCAACAAAGAGCCATATATGCCTTTTTTTGTGGATGACTTTTCATGATAGATACCTATGGAATCTAAGGTGTTCCAAATTAGAGAAAATCAGACCGAGTTCCAAATTAGAGAAAACGATTTAATATTAGACCAGATACAGGTGATCCCCGACTTACGACCGCCCTACTTAGGACCCCCCACATTTACGACCTTTTTTTTTTTAGACAGTCATATGTCTGTAATGGGAATTTAGACTTTCCCCTCCTGCCCACGTGTCGGCCGTCCCCACCAGCTCCGGCCCTGCAGCAGGCATGCTTTTCCGCCTGGCTATTTTGACAAGGCAGGCAGCCCCTGCAAGCTCTGGCTCTGCCCAGCTTCTTCAGGCAGCCCTGCCTGCCTCAGTGCATGCATTTCCGCGCCCTTCCCTCCCCCCCGACAGGCAGGCCGGCAACGAGGCAGGCTGCCCCTACCACCACCTACGCGTGGGCCCACCTGCCTCCGTGCTGTGCGGCTCACGGCCCTGCTGGCAGGCAGTACCCCATCAGGTCAGCTTCCCAGCCCCCTTAGCCAGGTTGCTTCCCCTCACCAGACAGCTCCCCCCTTCCCCCGCGGCTCCCGGTAGCCCGGATCCCCTGCGGCTCGTGGCCCCTCTGGCTCTGGCTCTCCCCCTCCCGGCAGGTTGCTAGGCTGCCCCCCCTTACCAGCCCACATCCTAGCACCCTTCCACGGCTTCTGCCCCGCCCCCCTTCCCGGCAGGCCATCCCCGCCTCCCGGCAGGCTGACAGACCGTCCCCCTTGCCAGCCCGCAGCCTGGCATCCCCACGGCTCCCAGCCCCTATTGCTCCCGGCAGGCCACCCCTACCATTTCCTCCTCCCGGCAGGTTGACAGGCTGCCCCGCCCTCCATCCTCTCGTCAGCCGGCATCCTAAAAAAAAATTGAGCTCAGTTGTATTAATTTCAAATGTTGTTTTTACTGCACGTGTAAATTTTCACCTGTAATTAACTCATAAAGACGTGCTCATATTCCTGTTCAAGTCAGTGGCATAGCTCCATTGACTTTAATGGAGGTAAAAATGATTTTTAAATGAAGATAAACTGCCTCTTGAAATGGACATTTATTATTTTATTGGCTAGGTAAATAGTCAAATGGAAACAATGCATATGTAATTTTTAAAGTAGAAAAATTAAGGTAAATCTATTAACTAGTAACTTTTTTTTAATTTCAGATAAAATGGTGAAACTAATTCACACCTTAGTTGATCACAGTGATGATGTCAACTACTGTGCCTTCTCCTCTTCCTGCTTGGCTTCTTGCTCTCTGGACAAAACAATTCGGCTCTATTCTTTAAACAACTTTATTGAACTTCCCTACTCACCATTAAAAGGTCACACTTATGCTGTCCACTGTTGCTGCTTTTCCCCTTCTGGACACATTTTAGCTTCATGTTCAACAGATGGTACTACGATGCTGTGGGATACTCATAATGGTCAGACGCTGGCAGTTCTGAAGCAGCCACATGGCAGCCCTGTAAGAGTCTGTCGATTTTCTCCTGACTCCACTTACCTAGTTTCTGGTGCAGCTGATGGTAGCATCGTTCTTTGGAATGTGCAGTCATTGAAATTGTACAGGTAAATACCAAATATTTCTGATAATAACTAAGAAGGCATTTTGAAAATATAATATTCTTATGGTCTGATCATCAAAGGTGCTGAGTTCCTACGGATTTCACTGAGCGCTGTAGTTGTTAGTACCTTTCAGGATCAAGTTTTTAGGCCTTGTTTACATTGGCAATACTCCACTGATAGTATAGCTATGGTGGAAATTGTACTGTAGATGTGAATGGTATTTTTTCCGCACTACATTGTCTAACACAGAATTGAGGAAATTTTCCATACATCATGGGCCTAAAGGGGAACTAAGATGGATAACATTTCAAATGCAATAGCTGTGTTGTCTTGCTGTGAAAAATTAGAGCATTTTGGATATGCAGTAGTTGATTTAACTGTTGTTTGTAAGCCAGCTCTTCTTGGGCCAAATCCTGATTCCTTAGAGATTTGTCATTTATTGTATAAATCATACTCATTCAGGAAAATTCATTTATGGCAACTGGGTATAAAGGACCCCAGACTACAAATTGGGGTTGTGTCAAATTTGATTAATGAGATAGTAAATATTTTAAAATTAATCAAAATTCCTTTCGTTTATACATTACTGTATTGTCATAAGTTAGTATTTTACTTACACACTTTTTATCTTTTTGCTTGCCAGCAAAGCCTGTGCATTAGGAAATGTATGCTTGTAATAATTTGTATTGTACTACATAATTCAGATTAAAATCTAGTTATGAACATACATAGTATAATGGTCTGCTTATAGCTTATTACAGCAATGAAGCTAAAAAGGTTACTTTATAAGCAGAATATTTTAAATATCCACTATTTATCTCCTTTTTTCTTTGTCTTTTGCAACCTAATAAGTGTTCCAATTTATTGTGGATTGATGTTGGGATTTTTAATTTTTATCTAGGGTTGAAGGTTATAATCCTTTTCAGATTTTTGGTCATCAAAGGATGACTATCCTTCCCAATTACAGCTTGTAGAAGGTATAGTTTCAATTTGATTTAATGGTACAAATAGCAGACCTGATCCTTCTTTTCTTTGCACATCTAAAACTTTCACTGAAGTGATGGATAATGGGGCAAGGATTTGGCCTGCTATTCAATAGTAGATATTTACAGAAATAAGGATATGAAATGGCCTTTGTTAATTATACTGTTTACAATGAAATGTACATTTTAAAAAGATTTGAGGATTTATCCAGTTTTTCCATAGATATCAATAATTAAACTCACTGGGCTGAAAACTGTAATCTATATTTCAAGAAAATGTAGAATTTTCTTGAATTTAGAAAGAATTACAAGTTTTGACCCTAGAGTTAGAAATTTGATAAAAAGGTTATTTCTTCAGTGTCATGAGTAGATCTTCCTGATTTTGCAGGAAAAAGCCCTTAGAGTTTAGCAAATTTCTTAGGACTTTCTGTGAAAAAACAGGTACTTGGAGAATATTTGATTAACTCTCTGCTGCTTCTGGACAGCAATATTAGTGAATAGCAGCTTGCGCAGGCAAAACCTGTGTTTTATCTGTTGTAGAAATATTACTGCATGAGAGGATGAGCTTTCTGTTGCCTTTGTCATGGTGTCTTGCAGGTGAATTGGAAAACTTTACAAAACTGAATATATTTTAAATGTGTGAAATCCCATAGATGTAAAGGTTGACATATAAAGATTTATTTCTTGCTTCTTTATGCTGCATAAAAGGCTTGGAGAGAGAGAGTGTGGCTGTAACTTAGGCTATGTCTCCACTAGGGATGCGAAGAACTAGTCGATGCTTACTGGATGGTCAACAGGTTTGTTGACTAGTCGCGCCTCCACTCTTTGCTACTTCTATCCAAAAGAGGCAGCAAGGCGGGTGGGGGGGGAAGAGGAGAGCATACTTCAAAGTGGCAGCACCATGTGGAACATGGGGCCAGACCCTGGGCTCCATGCGGCGCTACTGCTTTGAAACACCACCTGGCTCCTCCCAGCATTTCAAAGCAGCAGCGCTGCACGGAGTCCAGGATCAGCCTGGGACTCCCCACTGACTCCGGGCTCTGTGTGGCACTGCTACTTTGAAATGCCTCGAGGAGCCTGACTCAGACTCCTGTGGCAGCGCTTCAAAGCAGCAGTGCTATACAAAGCCCAGGGTCAGCGGGGAGTCCCCAGCTGACTCCGGGCTCCACGTGGTGCTTTCGGCTTTAAAGTGTAGCAACAACCCTACGGCTATTGCTACACTTCAAAGGCAGAAACACTCTAATGAACAGTCGATGCACAGTGCATCGACTATTCAATTAGTCAGTTATCTGCAATTTAACTTCCCTAGTCTCCACTTGTGGGAAGATCAACTCTGTGGCAGTTGATCTTCCAGGCTCAATTTAGTGGATCTAGTAAAGAGCTCCTAAATCAAATGCTAAGGGTGACTTCCGTTGACGCTGATGCTCCTTGCTGTTGCGAGGAGTAAGGGAAGTCCACGGGAGTGTTTCTCCCACACTATGGAGATGGCACCAAGCTCAACTTAAGGTATGTCAACTCCAGGTATGTTATTTATGTAGCTGGAGTTGTGTATCTTAAGCTGATTTTCCAGGTGTAGTGTAAACCTGACCTTAGAAAACTCAGGAAGAATGTCAAATCAGATTTTGCTCAGAGGACCAGTGACAGGTCTCAGAGCATGTTTATTGTGAGGTTTGAAAGATAAAGGCATTGAATTTTTAATAAAAGTTGAGTTTTACTCAGAAGTTAAGTGGATGGTAACAAACAGTTTAGAACATTACCACTAAACATCCTTTCACTTCTCAATTACTTTAATTCTCTTAGGGTAAGTCTACACTCGCACCCTAGTTCGAACTAGGGATGCAAATGTAGGCATTCGAAATAGTAAATGAAGCTGGGATTTAAATATCCCACACTTCATTAGCATAATCTTGGCTGCGCGCTGTTTTGGAACCCAGCTGTTTGGAAAGTGAAAGTGTGCTCCGGGCCGCGTTCGTTCGAATCAAACCCCTTGGTTCATAAGTAACGTTAGTTCTAACCAAGAGGTTTGATTCGAACTAACGCGGCCAGCAGCACACTTTCACTTTCAAAACAGCTGGATTCCAAAACAGCGCGTGGCCGAGATTATGCTAATGAAGCGCGGGATATTTAAATCCCAGCTTCATTTACTATTTCGAATGCCTACATTTGCATCCCTAGTTCGAACTAGGGGTATAAGTGTAGACATACCCTTAGCATTTGTGATGTCACCATTGTACTTTCTCTAGTCATCAGTGTCTTCTGGGCTGAATTTATAATGCAAAAAGCAATTGGAACAATTTAAAGCCCAAAGAAATTTCTTTTGTGGGCTGTTTTTACCAGTCGTAAAGATTCTACTTTAAGGCCTGGAAGGCCAACTGCTTATATGACTTTTATTGTAACTACTCTGTGTGTGCAGTTGCATTCTCAAATTGGGCATTGGCATGCACAGTTGAATGCCCAAAAATGCACACTGATCTCAGGCCTTTAAAGAAATGGGGCCTAATTTGCATTTAAAAATTACAACAAAATACAGCTGAGAGAAAAATAGTTGAAAATTTCATCATTTATTTACCTGCCAAATACAAGACCTATGGTCCCTTGTCTCTTCTGCAGCATTTCATGATATTACTAATGTTTAAAGGATAGTAGAGAAAAGAATGACTCTACCACACAGTTTTATATGTCATGTAATTAACTGCTGCAAGAGAAACAGAAAAGTCTTAATCAAGTTTTTGTGAATAATTACCTTTTAGTTTGTTTTTAGTACACTTAATGTCATAAAGTCATATGAATATGCTGTTAGAGTGCAAAGTGCTATTCATTGTAATTTTAGTATTAATCCTCCATATCTAAAAGCCCAGATTCAGTTTTCTTAAGCCTTTAGATAACCTTTAAGGTAGAGCAAACAGTTAAGTAAGTTACCATACTTTGAATGCTGTGTGTATAACTGATTTATATCCATTGTGATGACTACTCTGGATTCCCTCAGAAAAAAATCAGTAAGTGACATAAGCATTTGCAAAGAAAGATTTCATTAGATTTTTTTTTTCCTGGAGGAAGGAAGGATGTCTCAATTTTAGCTGGCATTGAGGAAATTGAGGGGCACTTGTAAAGAGTAAAAATATGAATATATAGCCATGCAAACAGTTAACTGATAAACCTGTATCAGCGGCAGCAGAGTGGGGTGGCATCCGACTTCCCAGGAGCAGGATGGAAGCCTGCGTTTAACCGTGAAAGTTAACTTCTGTCTTAAAAAATTAAAAGATGACTTCTGGAGCGAGCCAGCTGCCGCTGCAGAGGCACGTAACCGTGTAACTGCTGAGTTTTTCAGTGGTTACATGATTATCCACATTTTAACATCTCTAGTAAAGAGGTGGGGAGTATATTTGTGTTAGTGTGATGCTGTGGTTAAGGATATAATATGGAAAAAGTATTCCTTCCAATCAAAGTTCCTTCTAAGTTACGCAGCAGCACAGCCCTGCAACTGCTTAACGAGGCCAACATGGGCTCAGGGCTGCTGTGCATGGAGTTGCCTGGCGGGGGAAGGTTCACCTCTCTGTCAGCTACAGCAGCAGTTCCATGCTGAGGACAGGGCAATGAGTCTCTCCCAGCCGGTAGGGAGGGGAGGGACGTCCCTATTGTTGGGGCTCATTAAGCAGCTGTGTGTCCGTGCTGCTGCCCAGCTTAGAGGAAACCTTGCTTCCAGGTACGAATAGCTCTATGTCTGTCTTTGGAGAAGGATGTTCCATTTTGTTTATTAATTGTATTTGTAAAACCGCAAGAGGCGCCTAATTTTTGGCACATCTGAAAATAAATTAAAACTGGTATCCACAAAAGAAAATCACCAACTGTACATAGTACAGTACTCCATACAGCACAGATAAAATAAATTTTGTCCCTCAGAATAGAATTGTTGCTTGTGGGCCACCATTTTCCCATTTGGAGTCTGATCTAGAGACCATTGAAGCCAATGAGAGATTTTCCATTGACTTCTTTGGGCTTTTGGACCTGAGTGAAGACAGAGTGTGAGTGTGAGCTAGTGGCCTGACAATAGAAAGTAGGCACCACAAACCTTCATATCCACTATAAACTCCTATTTTTATAGTTGTTTTTTTTTAAGTGAGTTATGCAAATTTGTTCTTAGCTAAAACTTGGCAAACCTCAGTGTGAGAATAATTAAAAATGAAATAAAAAAAATCCTTTGGACTGACTTTGTTTTAAAAAGATTTTTAAAAATATAAATCAGTTCTTTCAGACTAGGGATGTTAAATATAGGTTAATTAACTTATTGGGTCCCCAATAAGCAGGGGAGCCACAGTGGGGTTAGCCAGCTCTTAATACATCTAAAAGGCTGGTGTGCAGTGGGGGGGACCGGGCACGAGCCGGGCCAGCTGATTCCTGCTCACGCCAGATGCCCCCTGCTGCGCTTTAGTCTTTTAAATGTATTAAGAGCTGGTGGGTTCTTATACATTTAAAAAGCAGAGTCACAGCATTTGGGACTAGGCATGAGCCGGGAATCAGCTGATTCTCAGCTTGCACCTGATCTCTGCTACTTCACTGCCCCCGCAGAAACGGTGCTGGGGGGAACCGGCTTTTAGCCCACCGCCTCCCGCTGCTGCATCTGATAGAGGCAGCAAAGGCGGGGAAGCGACTAGTCGAGGTAGTACTTGACTATCCGAGAAGCTTTTGCTTATCGGATAGTCGACTCGTTGACTAGTCACTTACATCCCTATTTCAGACATTTTTCTTTTTGCATTTCTGTTGTTCAGAAATAGCCCCTTGTCCTAAACTGGAAAATATTATTCTCTTAGATATATAATATGGATCTATGCTTGAGTTTTGCAGGGAATAAAATCCAGATCTGACAAGACTAAAACTTGTCTAGTTTTATATTTATATTTATATTTTTCCATTTATGTATATTTAAGTCTCTGTTGTGATGGTTGTGTGTTCATCTTTGACTTAGATAAGTGTCTGAGTTGTAATTTTCTCAGTACCCTGCTCTTTGGAATACTAAACCCATGAAGGTGGACTTTAACTCAGGGCTCATTTTATTACTGAGTCAGATTATTGCCTTCGGGTAACATCTCCCATTCTCCTTTTGTGGTCAGAGAACAAATCTTTGTGCATATGTTTTATATGTGCCTATTTTACATGTTTGTGCAATTTGTCATTTTCTATCCCTTATTATGCTTTTTAAGCTCCATATTAAGTAGTAGTTCAGTTTTTCACTATTCTCCTGTGTCATACAGCTGTTAGAGATCAAAATTTTTACATTCCCTAAACTCAATCCTTTATTCTCTTGCTTTTCAGATCTGGGAGTGTTAAGGATGGTTCCCTGGTGGCCTGTGCGTTTTCTCCTAATGGAAATCTCTTTGTCACTGGATCATCATGTGGAGATTTAACCATTTGGGATGATAAAATGCGGTGCTTGTATAATGAAAAAGCACATGATCTTGGTGTCACCTGCTGTGATTTTTCCTCACACGCAGTTTCTGGTTAGTTACTTTAATAATTATTTTATCATCAGTGCTCAGGACTGAATAGCAAGTAGAAGTGTTCTTGAAGTTTCAGACTACTACCAGTGGCCCTCATTTCCCCTTATGCTCAAGCTGATGATGAAGAAATTATCAAGGAATCTAACTAGGTAGTTGTACCTTTGTAGTTTGTATAGACCAAGCTTCATTGCACACTCCAAGGGTTCTTTGAATTCTGCTGTTTCCTGCCCCCACCCCACTCCACCCCACCCCATAACAAGCTGTGTGCCACATTTTCATCCTTCCTTTTTAAAATGAATTTCCTCCAACTGCTCTCCAATTTTCTCCTGCTAGGGATTGTGTGTCCCTCTCCTCCCATGGGAGAGTTCCACATTCTCACTTCCCATACCAGAGGTTCTGTGTACACTGCAGTTCTCACCAACTCCTCATGTCCTCCATTCCTTCCATGGCAGCGGCTTGGGTGGCTTTCCTTGTTCCCTACGCCAGAAGCAGTATGTGCCCCGCCATACAAAGTACACACCATTTGTCGTCTTTTAAGGGTTTTGTGTGCTTCATTTCCTCTTCCTCTGATCTTACCCCCCTCATGGCAGGCATTCCGTGGATCCCTCTTCTCCCATGCCAGGCTCCCTCATTGCTGTCTCAATGGCAGGAGTTTACCACCTCCTTTCCCTCTCCCCACCTCCATCCCAACAGCAGTGTCTCCTTTCTCCCCCATGGCAAGGACTCCGTTTGAATCCTCATTACTTCCTTTCCACCATGCCAAGGGTACTTCGTCCTACTTCCCCATTGCCCCACTCTGCATGCTAGGTGTTGTGTGCACCCCATGCATCCTCCCAGTCTTCCCCATTCCTCTTTCTGTCTGGAAATGAAGTCATTGGCAGGATAACATGTTAAACTTTATTGGGAGGGTAGCAGAGATGAGATGGGTTTTCTTATGTTGGAAGGCATTAATGGGTGCCATCAACCAGTAGTGTGATCTATTGATAGATGCTCCTCAGCTTAACTACTCCCTCCTTGAGCTCTCCCACCTGCGTCCTGAGAGATTCTACCAATAAACACCTCTCATGCAGGTTGGCCTTTCCATCATGGCTTTTTGTGGTAGGGAAATGCAGTTCACAATCTGTGCAAGTGCACATCAGAACCTGCATAGAGGCATCCATGGTCAGAGTCTCTGTCCAGATACAGATGCAGGTGGAGATGCCAGAAACTGGAAACTATGTTGGCATTAGTGAGGTGGCCTTTCCAAACCATATTGATTGTATTCTTTTTCCCCTCCTACAAACTTCCTCTCAAACTCCTCTGTTTGCTGCCCCTTGTTAGTTAGCTCCCCTTGGTCACTTTATACCTGGCTTTTAAGTCCTTGTCTCCTGTATCAGTCCTGCCCTCTCATTCTTGATGGTTTCATTGCTTTCTCCAAGGTTCTGAATAATAGAAGTGATATTGACCAGTCTTCTTGTTTTCACACTGCCACTGCTTGGCAAAATCATAAGCTGCAGCAGAGGCATTTGAAAATGTCTGCAGAGTCAGAGCAGAACTGGAGTGTAATTCTGGGGTCATAGACACAACACAGTGTGTGGTTCGCTAAGGCGTGGCTCCCTACTTGAAGTGTCAGTGGTCCTCATCTTCTTTTAAAGAATGGCAGAGGTGGCATCAGGAAGGCCCTGCCACACTAGTGCTTATTCCTAAAGCCAGGATGTCTCCATAAGGGGTGGGCTGTGAATAGGCTAGGTCAGCTAGTCCTGCCATGCATACATCTCTTTATGGGATACTGTTGGTGGCATGAGTCCTATAGTTAACACTAGGGATGTTAATGTGTACACAGTTAGCCGATAAACCTTGGTTCATCAGTGAACTCGCACGGTTACATGCCCTCCCCCGCTGTGTTGGATAGAGAGGCAGTGGGAGGCGGGGGAGGTTAGGTCCCAGTGTACGGGGGGAAGAGACTTTTAAGCTGGCTCCCTGTGCATACCAGCTCCTGTGAAGCCGACTGTCCCCTCCCCCCACTGCCTCCCACAGAGGTTCTGGGGGTTACAGGAGCCACCTGCTGCCTCTGATAGAGAGGGAGCAGTGCAGTGGGGCAGGTGGGAGCTGGTACACAGGAAGCTGGCTTTCAAGTCACAGCCACCTGCCCTCCACTCTGCTGTCTCTGTATTAGAGCGCAGATAACAGTAATTACCTAACCAGCAGAAATGCACAAATAGAAATGAAGGACAATCCAGAAGAATGAAAAAGGTGGGATGCCCTTTAATTCAAGAGTCTGACAGGTTGAAAGACTAACACAGACGACTTGATGTTTTTTGTTTGGAAACAATGATATTAAAAACTTATTTGATAAAGAGCTAGAAAGCTATATAAATAACTTGCTTTTTGTGCGAGGCCATAACATCAAACAAGAACCTTAGTTTCAGTGGCAATAATTTATTAGCATGTAACCTGCCTTAATAATCACATTTTTTATTTCACTTTTTTAGATCTGTTTATGAACCCAAGGTCTATAGATTATGTTGTGGGTTTATTT
Organism: Rafetus swinhoei; assembly: GCA_019425775.1. NCBI lineage: Eukaryota > Metazoa > Chordata > Testudines > Trionychidae > Rafetus > Rafetus swinhoei. Next base: position 33,903,472 of record CM033439.1, on the reverse strand, counting down.
ATGACCTTTCAATGTAGTGGTAAATTTTTATTTTCAAAGTTCACAAATATGCCAGGCACTATTTTAAAAATGCCAAAAAATAATTCTTCTACAGTAAGCATGTTTCATACTACCCAATGGCATTGGTTACACTTAAAGATAATATATTACAGAAAGCGCTATCACCTGCTGCAAAGAGACAGGGATGGAAGAAAGCTGAGAAAGTGGAAAGCAATCATATGCTCCTGAATGAAAGGTTAGCAATTAATAATACCAAATAAATTAAGTGTGTGTCCACTGAAAGGTACACAGTAATAAGGGGAGTAATTTCCAAGTTGTCAGGGATGGCACTGAATTATTCTGCCAGGATAGAGGAATAGGCTTGATGTTTAAATAAAATCTCTAAAAAGGGGGAAAGACTCTCAGAACATTCAGTTATGAACTAAGAATTACACCATAGTTCCTATGCTTTCCTTTCCCCTAAAGTGGATCGTGGTTTTACAAAAAATATTCCAAAAAGAGATTACTTTGTAGATTTTAAAAATTGTGCCAATAATAATGCCAGTTCTGCCTTGTAGGGAAGAAATGAGCAAGAAAATGTTTTTCCCTGCATATTACAAATTGGTTTTTTTGGGTTGGTCCCAATGGTATAGTTTGAAAAGTGATTGTATTTTTTTAAATGAAATGTTGTGGGAGCTTATATTTTTTTCGCTGTTTTATTACTAGCAGTCTTTAAGGTTACAAAACTTATAAAAGCAGTGCTTAGCAGTGTAATGAACAGAAAATCTGTTTTAAAACTGAGTTTCTTCACTTCTCCTAATTCAGAGAACCACCCATGAAACTAAAGTTTCTGATTATTCTTTATCCATTAGGCTATTTGTAACAGATTATTCTTCTCTCTTCTTTAAATTGGAGTTAGTTATGGTCAATTAGTATCTTAACACTTTTCTCCCCAGAACATACAGATTTTAATTGCTCTGGAAAAAAGGTTTGATTTGATAAATTCCACCTTTTTTTGTTTTATTTAATTAGCTGTGTTAAGTGGGAATTTATTTTTCCAACTCCTAGGCTAGTGCATAAAGTATATGGTTTAATAGCTTACATTGTTTAAGATTTCCAAAATTCAGTACTTTTCTTTTCTACTCTAGAATCTTGTGTTCAATCTTTATTTTTGTTTATAGATTTCATTTTTTAATTTTTTTCTGAGTCGTCTATTTCTCTGACATATATTATCATTATAGTTTCTTTTCATTCTGACAGTGATGCACTGTAGATGGTTTTCTTCTCATTTGGGAAAACTACTAACAGCCATACTTCTGTTTCCATCCTGCCAAGTACATCAAATCATCTCCCTTCCTGTGGTTGTTTACTAATTGGCTTCTTAGAATTGAATCCACTTTATAGATAGCTTTTGCTTCTCATCATGGTAAGGATTGTGTGGTTAACCTGCAGTTTGCAAGATAGAAAACTATGCTTTTTTTCTATTTAAAGTCAAGCATCCTAACTTGAAAAATCTCAATAGTGAATAAAAAAATACTGAAAATTAATTCTAAGCATTACTAGAAAAACATGCTGAAAACAGAGTCAGTAGCAATGTTTTTGATCTGTAGAATGAACAGTATGCATAATTTGTTCTATTCATTCTTTTGCTTTCTTCTTTGTTATAAATGATTGATGGAAAATAAAGGTGATGTTTTCCTGGGGAACAATTCCTTTCATATTCCAGGAAATACCAAAGCACTTGACAAGCAACACTTAATAGTTCTTTTATAAGGCTGTTTCTTCAAATAAAATTCTTGGCCACCCCTTCACCTGAAGTCGGAGTTTACTATGACCTTGCCTTTGCTAGGTCTATGTCTTCACTGCCCCCAAGTGGTAATTAAAATGAATTAGCTAATCTGTATTAGCTCTTTGAATGCTTGCTCATGTCCATTCCATAATAGGTGTGCGTGCTCGCCATATACACTGGTGCTGGAAGTTTTTCTCCTAGCAGTACCAGTAGGGAAGTGTTTCTACCAACCCCTGGAGTCATGCCTCCCTGGTGTAGTATAAGATGCGCTTTGTGCCCCCACCCTCAGTTCCTTCTTGTTGCTAGTGACAATGCTTCAGAACAGCTCTGCTCCAGTCAGCTGTTGTCTTCTTCCTGTTGTTAGTCTTCTTTGTAGTTAAACTACCTGCTCTATCTGAAGGACCAGGGGTTGGCAGACTCATAAGAATGGCCATACTGGGTCAGACCAAAGGTCCATCTAGCCTAATATCCTGTCATCCCACAGTGGCTAATGCCAGATACCCCAGAGGGAGTGAACAGAAACAGGTAATCAAGTCATCCCTCTCCTGTCTAGGTATGTAAGCAACTAGTCAACTATCCAATAAACAAAAGCTTATCGGATAGTCGACTAGTTCCTCGAGTAGTAGCTTCCCCTTCTTCCCCCCATTTGCTGCCTCTAGCAGAGGCAGCAAGGGTGAAGAGCAGGAGCCAGTGAGAGCCAGCTTAAAAGCCAGTTCCCACCAGCATTGTCTCCACAGGGGGCAGGGGAGTAGCAGGGACTGGGTGCGATCTGGGAATCAGCTGATTCCCGACTCATGCCCAGTCCCAGACACTCCAACTCTGCTTTTTAAATGTATTAAGAGCCTCTGGGCTCTTAATACATTTAAAAATCAGAAGCTCAGCTGGGAGGACCCAGCACGAGCTGGTAATCAGCTGTCCCAGCTCACGCTGAGTCCTCCCTGCTGTGCTTCAGCCTTTTAAACGTATTAAGAGCCTATCAGCTTTTAATACATTTAAAAGGCAGAGCTGCAGTGGAGTTAGTTCCTGGTCCAGGCTGCTAACTCCACTGCGGCTCCCCTGCTTATAGACTAATCTATTGAAAATCCATCAACTAGTCAATTAGTTAATTAAACTATATTTAACATCCCTACTCCTGTCATCCATTTCCAGCCCCTGACAAACAGAGAATGGGGACACCATTCCTATCCATTTTGAACTAATGAGTATTGATGGACCTACATAGTTCTTTCTTAAACCCTGTTAAATTCCTGGTCTTCACAACCTCCTCTGGCAAGGAGTTCCACAGGTTGATTTGCACTTTGTGAAGAAAAACTTCCTTTTGTTTGTTTTAAACCTGCTATCTATTAATTTAATTTGGTGACCCCAAATTAAATTCATTTTCTCCCCACCTGTCATGATTTTATAGACTTCTGTCATATCCCTTCCTAGGCTCCTCTTTTCTAAGGTAAAAAGTCCCAGTCTTATTAATCTCTCTTATTATGGATTTGGAACGGGTGCCATATGAATTTTTGTTGCTCTTTTCTGAACTTTTTCCAATGCCAATATATCTTTTTTGAGATGAGGTGACCACATATCTATGCAGTATTCAAGATGTGGGTGTAACATGGATTTATATAGAAGCAATAAGTTATTTTCTGTCTTTTTCTCTAATCCTTTTTCAATTATTCCTATCATTCTGTTTGCTTTTTTGACTGCCGCTGCACATTGAGTGGATGTTTAGGAATCCTTGAAAAATTGATAGAGTACAAGACAGAAAATATTTTATTGCCTCTATATAAAATCATGGTACACCCACATCTTGAACAATGTGTACCGATATGGTTGCCTCATCTCAGAAAAGATGTATTGGCATCGGAAAAGGTTCAGAAAAGGGACAACAAAAATGGTTAGAGGTTTGGAAGGGGTCCCATATGAAGAGAGATTAAAAGGACTGGGACTTTTCATCTTAGAAAAGAGGAGACTAATGGGGAATATGATAGAGGTCTATAACATCATGACTAGTGTGGAAAAAATGAATAGGGAAAAGTTATTTACTTGTTCCCATAACATAAGAACCAGGGGTTACCAAGTGAAATTAATAAATAGCAGGTTTAAAACAAATAAAAGGAAGTTTTTCTTCACTCAGCACACAATCAACCTGTGGACCTCCTTGCTAGAAGATGTTGTTAAGATCAGACTTGAACAGAGTTCAAAGAATAGATAAATTCATGGAGGTTAGGTCCATCAATGGCTATTTGCCAGGATGGGCAGGAATGGTGTCCCTAGCTTTTGCTTGTCAGAGGCTGGAAATGGATGACAAGAGAGGGATCACGTGATGATTGCCTGTTCTGTTCACTCCCTCTGGGGCATTGGCCACTGTTGGGAAGACAGGATACTGGGCTAGATGGACCTTTGGTCTGACCTAGTATGTCCCTTCTTATGTATGTTCTTATGGTTTCAGAGAACTATCCACAATCATTTAAGATCTCTCTGACTGGTTATAGTAAATTAGTCCCCATCATTTTGTATGTGTATTTTTATTTATTTATTTATTTAAATATTTTTACCCCGCCTTTCTATTTAAAATATTCAAGGCGGCTTACAAGAACAAACAAAAAAAATACAAATATATATAAAAATTTAAAATATGAGAATTTAAAATATGAGACCTCAGAGGGACATAACCAGCTAAAAACATATAGAGAGGAGGAACACACACATACAGACTCAAACATTCATAAAAGCACAAGTAAAAAGGGTGGCTTTAGCCTGATGCCGGAACAACGCTAGCGTTGGCACCATGCGAATATCCCGAGGAAGAGAATTCCACAGCCTGGGAGCAAAAGCTGAGAGTGCCCTGTTCCGCGTAGATGTTAATCTTATCTCCACAAGTGGGGGAACACGAAGCAAAGCCTCCCCCACTGACCTCAATCCCTGGGCAGGTTCATATGGGAGAAGACGGTCCTTCAGATACCCTGGACCTAACTCATTTAAGGCTTTATAGGTCGTAACTAAAACCTTAAATTGTGCCCGGAAACATACCAGAAGCCAGTGCAGCTGCCGAAGCACTGGCATAATGTGCTCCGTATAACTAGTGTTGGTTAGACCTCGAGCAGCCATTCTGGACCAGTTGAAGTTTCCGGCTCTTTAGAGGCAGCCCTACATAAAGTGCATTACAGTAATCCAGTCGGGATGTAACAAGAGCATGGATCACTGTGGCCAAATCACGTTTGTTCAATAAGGGTCGCAGCTGGCGGATTAAACGAAGTTGCCCAAAGGCACTCCTGGCCACCGAAGAAATCTGATTTTCAAATGTTAAAAAAGGGTCCAGGAGGACTCTGCCGTGTACCTGTTCTTTCGGGAGAGTAACCCCGTCTAGAACAGGTGCCATGCCACATTCACGCACAGATGGCCTCCTGATCCACAGGACCTCAGTCTTATCTGGGTTCAACTTCATCTTATTTGACTTCATCCAAACCATCACTGCCTCCAGACACCGATTTAGATCAGTTATTGCCATTCCTGGTTCTAATGTCACAGGGAAATAGAGTTGGGTGTCATCTGCATATTGGTGGCACCGTCCTCCCAAAACTCCTTATGACCTCTCCCAGCAGCTTCATGTAGATATTAAACAGCATAGGGGACAAGATAGAACCTTGCAGGACCCCATAGCACAATTGCCACAGGGTCGAATAGCAGTCCCCTAGCTCCACCTTCTGAAAGCGTCCCGACAGGTAGGACCGGAACCATTGCAAAACAGTGCCTCCAATACCCAACTCCACCAGGCATCCCAGAAGGATATCATGGTCAATGGTATCAAAAGCCGCTGAGAGGTCTAGGAGAATCAACAGGGATGCACTCCCCTTGTCTATCTCCCGGTGTAAATCGTCTACCAGGGCGACCAAGGCTGTTTCAGTTCCAAAACCAGGCCTAAAGCCAGACTGAAATGGATCTAAGTAGTCTGTTTCTTCCAAGAAAGCTTGGAGTTGCAACGCCATCGCCCTCTTGAGTACCTTGCCCAAGAAGGGAATATTAGCAATTGGGCGATAGTTATTTAAGTCATGTGGGTCCAGAGAGGTCTTCTTGAGTAACGGTTTTATCACTGCCTCTTTCAAGGCAGCAGGAACCATACCAGATCTAAAAGACGCATTAATAATCCCCTGGACCCAGCCAGTTATCCCTTCCCGGCTAGATTTAATAAGCCATGAAGGGCAGGGGTCAAGTAAGCGTGTGTTCGGTCGCACTCCTCCAAGCACCCTGTCCACATCCTCAGTCTGCAATAACTGAAACTGATCCAGAGGAAAAAAGACTGGGTGGTGCACTCAACACATTCTGTGCCCCACTTACACAGCAACCAGAGTCTAAATCCAACCGGATGCAGGCGATCTTATTAGCAAAATGTTTTGCAAACAGATTGCAGCCGGGGCCAAAGGCTCCTCTATTTCGTCATGAGTGCCAGACTGCAACAGACCCCGCACTACTCGAAACCATTCTGCTGGATGGCATTGTGCGGACGCGATACGCAGGGCTCAACAAATTATACAGTCTACTCGCCCGTGGCGAGTAGATTGTAACCCGGAAGAGCTGGGTTCGGGCGATCTGCACATGCGCAGAACGATCTGTGCATGCGCAGATCGCCGGACAGTGCAGCTGGCGAGAGGGGCTCGTTGCGGTTCGGCGAGCCCTGGCGATACGGGTGGAGAAGTAGCTTTTCTTCGCCATCAGCACCGCCACAGAGTAAGCTCGCAGTTCAGCTCTAACCCGTAGCCGATCAGACTAAGCTCTAGTTCTCCTCCAGCGGCGTTCTAGCCGTCGCACAGACTGTTTTGCTGCCATCAGCTCCCTAGAAAACCAGGGAGCAAACTTGGCTCGACTGGTCCAAAGAGGGCGCTTAGGAACAATCATATCGGCTACCTCAGTGTTCCATGGGCTACCTCGGTGTTCCATGTATCAACTAGGGTATTTACAGGACTATTTGCCATAATGGCTGAACAATCCCTCAGGGACCTCAGAAAACCCTCCGGATCCATCAGTCTCCGAGGGTGGATCATCTTAATTGGTCCTCCGCCTCTGTGGAGGGGAAGGTCAGCAGATAGTCTAAACTTGACCAGGTAGTGATCAGTCCATGACAAAGGGAGTGTAGCCACATCCCTTATCCCAAGAACTCTATCACCCTTAGTCCAAAAAACCAAATTGAGCGTATGACCTGCAACATGTGTTGGGTCAGTTATTTCTTGGGATAATCCTAGGGTGGTCATGGTATCCATAAAAGTCTTGGGCCGGACCAGACAGAACAGCCTCGGAGTGGATATTAAAGTTCCCCAAGACCAAAAGCCTCAGCGTCCTCAATGACACGGCCAAGACCACATCGGCCAGCTCGAGCAGAGCATCTGCCGTAGAGCGAGGTGGGCGGTACACAAGCAGCATACCTAACCTATCCAGGCCACCCAACGTCAAGTACAGACACTCGAATTTGACGCTTTGTTGGACCACAACCCTAGCCCGTGAAATAGTATCTCGATAGACAATTGCCACCCCACCTCCCCGACCATTAAACCGCGGCTGATGCTGTACCGAGAACCTAGCTGGGCACAATTGGGAAAGGTCGACGCCTACCTCCGCTCTCAGCCAGGTCTCAGTGATACAAGCCAGGTCATCCCCTTCATTCAGAATTAAATCATGGATGACAGCTGTCTTCTGGGATACTGACCTGGCATTCAGCAACAGCACCCTCAGGGCTGATGGCCAGGTATTAAAGTTCCCAACATTTTTAAGGCTGGGAATAGGACTGGAAAAAGGAATAGCACATAACTGTCTAAACCTCATTCCCCTTGGCTGGCCAGTCCGGATCTTACCTCCATATCTTCCCGTACCTGTCACAATTGCCACGATGCCATCTGAGCCCTCCTCCTTAGGCACCCCATCTGTGCCAAACCACATATTGGCGGTGGGGGGGTGGGTAGCAGAACAAACACACACCTTCAGTTTGGGAGCTAAAGGGAACTTCCTCTCACCTGCCCTCCCTGCTCTCACCAGGGACTGAATAGGCCACCACACAGCCAAGTGTGCTGCTCTCACCAGCACACATAAACACACACTCAATTACAATCTACCATCACAGCACACACCCTTACCCGTGGTCTGCCCTCGAAGGGCTCCCCCAAAAGGGCAGCCCCCTTTGGATCGCCCCTTTGGGGTGGCCCGCTGGCAGCGGCTTGCCACCAGGGGAAGCCTTCTGGCTTTAAGGCCGCCCCGGTAATGGTGGCAGGCAACACCTGCAGCTGAAAGGTCTGAGCCTAACGGGCAGGCCTCTCACTCAGGACTTAGGTGGTAACAGCTGTGCAGCAAGAGCTCTGCCTTCTGAGGTGTAGTTGGGATTATTTTTTCCAATGTCATTACTTTGCATTTATCAACATTAAAATTCATTGACCATTTTGTTGCCCAGTCATCTAATTTTGTGAGATCTTTTGAAGCTCTTCACAGTCTGCTTTGTTCTTAACTATCGTGAGCAGTTTAATATCTTCTGCAAATTTTGCCACCTCACTGTTTACCCCTTTCTCTAGATCATTTATAAATAGGTTGAATAGGATTGGTCCCTTGGGGGCACTACTAACTACCTCTCTCCATTTTGAAAACTGACTATTTATTCCTACCCTTTCTTTCCTGTCTTTTAACCAGTTATCAATCCATGACAACTGTCAGCCGATGGTCAGGGCAGTGCATGTGTGTGTTACACCCAAGTTTTCAACTGCTGACGCAAGGTCTCGTCGCAGTGGGCAACCTAGGAGGCTGGAGGGCTCCCCGGAAAGAGTTTAACGTCCGTGACTTTACTGCTAGGACTGGGGTCCCGTCGCAGAGGGCAGCCAACAGGCTGACAGATGCCCCTAGTTTATAGGAAGAGCTTATTACATCTCAGATTTCAGCTGCTAGGATACAGGATCCCTTCGCAGCGGGCAGTCTAGGGAAGACTGAGAGATGCCCCAATGGATCTGTCACCTGGGAGTGACATGATCCAACGCTCAAGCTCTCCCTATATCTGTCCCTTATGACCGACTGGAGTTCTTTTTTAAAATTGTGCTTGGTTCTGTTACAGCAACAGGAGGAGTCAGGTTAAAGCTTAAACACTTACTATTTTATTGTTACAGGGTAAACTTAGCTGTTAAATGCTACTGCTGTGTTACAGATAACACAGCCACTACAAAAAGACAGGACAGAAATTACACTTAAAACAAAAGTCACCTACAGGTACCATGAAACCCTTTTGGTTCTCTGAGCTCTTATTAAATGCATGCAAAATAGACACCTAGCAGGTCTATATTCTCACCCCTGCGTTCCAGACTTGGCGTGGCCAGCGCCTTTCTCTCAATCCTCGGGAAGAAGTAGGGCGAGGTTGGGCGTCCCACAGACCTCGGAGTCAATCAATACCTGCCAGCAGGTATAGATGATTGAGCTCAAATGGGGTGGGCTACTAAACCCCTCTTTATACCCCTTGGGTCATGAAGGCTTCTTCCTGGTCTCAAGTGGCCAATTAGGAAAAATGGCTTTGAATGCCAAGTTTCCCACGAAGGGTGCAAAGCATAATTCACGCCTGGGAAAATGCAGACAATGGGCACCTCTGGTATGTGATGGGTGAAGATTCCTCTCCTGGGACAGTGCAGGCGTGTCAATTACTGGTACTAGCCATCAGGGCGGCGGGAGGCCCCGGGTCGTCAGCTAGCCCATTTACTGTCTAGTTTCTGTTTATGGTAGAGTCAGGGACAGGCAGCACACCTGCGTTCCCAGTGCATCAAAGGCTGACTGCCTTTCTCTTGCTCTCTGGGGAACAAGATGGGGTTCATGTCTGGCTACAACAACCTTCCTCTTATCCTATGACAACTAACTTTACTGAAGAGCCTTTGGTGAGGAACCGTGTCAAAGGCTTTCTGGAAATCTAAGTACATTATATCCACTAGATCCCCCTTGTCCACACCCTTGTTGACCCCCTCAAAGAACTCTAGTAGATTAGTAAGGCATGATTTCCCTTTATAGAATCCATGCTGACTTTTCCCCAACAAATTATGTCCATCTATGTGACTAACAATTCTATTCTTAACTATAGTTTCAATTAATTTGCCCCGTACTAATGTTAGATTTGCCAGTCTATAATTGCCAGGATCACCTCTAGAGCCTTTTTTAAATATTGACGTCACATTAGCTATCTTCCAGTCATTAAGTACAGAAGCTGATTTAAAGAATAGGTTATAAATCACAGTTAATAGTTCTGCACTTTCACATTTGAGTTCTTTCAGAACTCTTGGGTGAATGCCATCTGGTCCTGGTGACTTGTTACAGTTAAGTTAATCACTTTGTTCCAAAACCACCTATACGGACACCTCAGTCTGGGACAATTCCTCAGGTTTGTCACGTAAAAAGAATGGCTCAGGTTTGGGAATCTCCCTAACATCCTCAGCTATGAAGACTGAAGCAAATAATTCATTTTGTTTCTCTGCAATGATCTTATTGTCTTTGAGTGTTTCTTTAGCATTTCAATCATCCAGTGGCTCCAGTGGTTCTTTGGCAGGCTTCCTGCTTCTGATGTACTTAAAAAACATTTTGTTATTTTTGAGTTTGTGGCTAGCTGTTCTTCAAACCCCTTTTTGGCTTTCCTTATTGTATTTTTACACTTTGACAGAGTTTATGCTCCTTTCTGTTTTCCATACTAGGATTTAACTTTCACTTTTTAAACAATGCCTTTTTATTTCTCACTGCTTCTTTTACTTAGTTGTTAAGCCACAGTGGCACTTTTTTGGTTCTTTTACTGTGTTTTTTAATTTGGAGTATACAGTTATGTTGGGCCTCTGTTACAGTGTCTTTGAAAAATCTCCATGCAGCTTGCAGGGATTTTACTTTGGCAATGTACCTTTTAATTTCTGTTTAGCTAACCTCCTCATTTTTGTGTAGTTCCCCTTTCTGAAATTAAATGCCACAGTATTGGGGTGCTGAGGTGTTTTTCCTGCCACAGGGATATTAAATGTTATTACATTCTGGTCACTATTTCCAAGCAGTCCAGTTATATTTTATTTACCTCTTGAACCAAATCCTCTTGATCCAAATGCCCTGCTCCACTTAGGACTAAATCAAGAATTTCCTCTCCAGAACCAGCTGCTCCAGGAAGCAGTCAGTTAAGGTGTCAAGAAACTTTATCTCTGCATCCCATCCTGAGGTGATGTGTATCCAGTCAATATGGGGATAGTTGCAATCCCCCACTATTATTGAGTTTTGTATTTTTATAGCCTCTCTAATCTCCAGTAACATTTCATAGTCACTATTACTATCCTAGTCAGGGGGTTAGTAATATATCCCTACTGCTATATTCTTATTCTTAGAGCATGGAATTACTATCCATAGAGATTCTATGGAACATTTTGGTTCATTTAAGATTTTTACTTCATTTGATTCTACATTTTCTTTCACATGTAGTGCCACTTCCCCACCAGCATGATCTGTTCTGTCCTTCCAATATATTTTGTACCCTGGTATGTCTGTGTCCCATTGATTGTCCTCATTTCACCAAGTTTCTGTGATGCTTATTATATCAATATGCTCCTTAAATACGAGGCACTCTAGTTCACCCATCTTATTTTTTAGACTTCTAGCATTTGTCTATAAGCACTTTAAACACTTGTCACTATTTAGCTGTCTGCCATTTCCTGATGTGTTTGAATGGTGCACTTTTTCATTTGACTATTTCTCATCTGATCTTACCCATATTTTATCATCTTCCATCCTCTCCTCCTTACTAGAACGTAGATATTAAGTGCCATCAATCTGATTCCATTTTGGTTTAGGTGGAGCCCATCTTTCCTGTATAGCCCCACTCCTACCTCCCATTCCAAAAGTTTTCCCAGTTCCTAATAAATCTTAACCCCTCCTCCCTACACCATCATCTCATCAATGCATTCTCTCTCATGGTACACCTTCCAACCTCTGGTACAGGGCCACACAGTCTTCTCCCATGACATGATGAACTGGTTCCTCAAGGGTCTGGAACGTCACTTGCCCCAGGTCCAACCCCCAGTCCTGCCATGGAACTTGAACCTGGTCTTGTGCAGGCTGAGAAGCTCCCTGTTCGAGCCACTGACCACATGCTCTTGATATCATTTGTCCTGGAAGGTAGCCTTCCTCATGTTGATAATGTTGGCTAAACGTTTTGCTGAACTTTGAGCCTTGACCTTGGAGGCACTGTATATGGTCTTCCATAAAGACAAAGTTCGGCTCTGTCCCCATCCAGGCTTTTTACCATGGTGTTAGCCGTCCATTTGAGCCAGGACATTTTCCTACTGGTTCTGTGTTCCAAACATCACTCTTCTAATGAGAACAGACACCTTCATTCGTTAGATGTGTGTTGGGCCCTGCCCTTTTACCTGGAGGGAACTAGGCTGTTCTGGAAATCCATCCAGTTGTCCATCTCCGTGGCTCAGCAAATGAGAAATCAGCTAGAATTCAAAGAATTTCAAATTGGATCACTTTGTGTATCCGCACTTGCTATAACCTGGTTGGCATTTTCCCTCTTGCCCCACCAATTGTGCGAGTGAACTTGACTAGGATGCAGGCTTTGGTGGCAGCATTGCTGGCTGATGTACCTATCCAGGACATCTTGTAGGGTGGCTATGTGGTTGTCAATTCATACTTTACCACACATTATGCCAACATTTCCTAGACTAGGGACAGTGCTCGATTCGGCAGGGTGATCCTGCAGCCTTTTAGTTCATAACTCTTTCACACCACTGAGTGGATACTGCTGGTAGTCACCTATTGTGGAATGGACATGAGCAAGCAGTTGAAGAAAAGGCAGTTACCTGTTCCAAACTGGTATCCTTCTAGCGTTCTGAGTTGAAGACTCTGTGGGAGCCTAAAGTCCCTCATCCTGCCTTTAGTTAACTTGAATTTAACTCATGTTAGCTAACACAAAATAAAGAACACACCTTTTTTTACACAGGAAGAATAAAGCTTATGGGAGTATTGCATAAGGCCTTGTCTTATGACTGCCATTGAGGGAAGTGCAATGAGGAGCACTCCCCTCTTCACATCAGCAGTTGTATTTTGCATAATTATTGGATTTCTGTGGTTCCCTAACTTGATTTCTTGATATTGGAGAGAGAGGCAGGACACTGTCCATTATATACTGTTTTTAAAATAGAGATCATGAATCTTTCTCTCCTCCTCCATAACTGCCACCAGTTTACAGTTTGATTCTTCATAGTATGCTGTGGCTCCAATTTAGCACAAGATTTAAGCACATGCTTTGCTAGATCAGAGCCAGAGTATCTAGCACATTGCAGATTTGAACCCTTGGATGTTAGATTGACACAGAAGATACAGAAACAATAAAGGGTAACATAATGGGCTGATTCATTCCTGCACTGTATCTTCACTCGCCCTGGGAGAAGAAGATGGGAGGCCTCAGGCAAATATGTTCTGGGTTTGTGATTCCCATGGCCAGCCCTGCTTTGACTATGTGTAAAATGCCTAGTGGGCAGCAGCATATTGTGCCACTGTCACAGACTACTAGGATTTTGTGCTGATGGAGGATTGTTGTGAGAAAGAGGATGCAGATAGCAAGACCCAACTGCAGCACCACATATTAAGGTGGCATAGGAGAAATGTTCACCAAGTGTCTCCAAAATTTTAAAACAAAATTGGGCAAAAGAAGAAAATGTAACTTCTTCATCTGGGGCTATTTCTTGGATTATTCTACATTCTCAGCAGTGTTATACATATACACAGAGCATATCTAGACTGTGACATTAGATCAAATTTGTTTAAGCTGACCCTTAGCATTCAATTTTATAAAGTTGAAGTTGCTTTCCCACTACATGGCTAGCATTGACTCATAAAGCAATATGTTGTGGGTAACCATCCTACCTTAGGTTTAACCAGTTAACCGATTAATCAGCTTGCTGTTGCAAGCCAGCGGTCCCATGCATGGGGGTTGGCTTCTGCTCCTGGCCCCCTACACATGGGGCTCTTAGCTGCTGCTGCTGCTTCCCCTCCCCTGTGAGGGGTTCAGCAGCAGGGGCCAGCAGCCATGCAGCAGAGCGGGGAGAGCAGGGATGGGAGAGGCGTCTTCTGCTCCTCCCTCTCTCTCCCCCACCGCCCCCATGCACAGGATTCTGGCTTCTTCTCCCAGCCCCCCGTGTCTGAGGCTTCCAACAGCAGGAGCCAGCGGCTGTGTGCATGGTGGGGGGGTTGGCTTCTGCTCCCAGCTGGCGCTGCAGGCTCCACCGCTCCCTACACGTGGGGTGACTGGCTTTTGCTCTTGACTTCCCCATGGAGAGTTTTGGGATACTAGTTAGGTGACATCCTCCTCCCCTCCCCCAGAATGCCCATATTATCTGCTCATAGAAGCTGTATGTCTGTGACTGACCCACAGCAACTGTTTGCTTCTGTCTTCTGTTATGCTTGCCTGAGCACCTTTATTTTCACATGGCACTGCTGGGTGTCCGTGGTGTAGTGTTTCTCCCCCCATGATAAAAGAAAAGAAGTTTTGGTATAGGTATCAGCCTTTTTTCTGCTGCTTCACTGTTCTGCCTGCACAAATTCTTCTCTCCACACAGCAATCAGATCTGCACACTCCGTGTGTGTAACTCTGGCACACTTCATGCTGGAGCTTGTTTTTTAACCCTGGGCATTTGTTGTCTGCTGTTCTCACCCACACTGACAAACAGGAAATGAAATTCAAAAGTTCCAAAGACTTTTCCGGTTTACCTGGAAATGTAGCAGAGTTGAAATTGCTATCTAGAGCAACTGCATTGGAGGACTCTCGGAAGCCAAAAATATTGAATTGAAGTGCTGTGTCTGCATTACACCAAATTCAATCCAGGAAGATTGACTTTAGTACTATGCCTCTTGTCAAGGTGGAGTACGGCTGTTGATTTAAAAAACCCATAAGGTCAGTAGAAGGGGCATGGTAGTGTAGACAGATTCATTATAAAATCAACCTAATACTGTTTACTTCAACCTAGCCTACTGGTACCATGTCTTTATGCCTCCCCAGAGCTGTACCTAGTCATTATCATGGGAAAACATGAGATTTTGGAGACTTTAATTTTATCATTGCATCATTTTAACTATCCAGTTCAAGTTCCATTTTAAATTAATATCACACAAATACATGAGTTAAGCCTTGCATACGGACAGAAGAAAGCCATTAGGCTCTGTACCATTTAGAAGTTATAAACATATGCTTCAAATTTCCTTCTCTTGAATTTTTTGGATTTTCAAGTGTACATTTTATTTCCAAAACTCATTGCATATAGATGGGTTTTGAAATGTTAATGTTCATGACCAATTATTTTTGAAAGATTTATACAAAATTAATAAAAAAGCAAGACATTTCAAATGCACACAGTTTTAGAAGATTACAATAACACAAATCAAGAAAACATTTGCCAAGGATACACGCATTTCCACAGACAGTAAGGGAGCATGAACTTTTTTTTTAGATTTCTTAATCATCCACACTGGGCTGCATTCAGCTCATTCAGTAGACAAATTAGCTAAAGGCACAGTTCTACCTTTGACTATAGCTCCCTTTTATGTTGTTGAAGTTACCTATTCTAACACTAATGGTGAATTTGGTCCATTAGTTTTAATGTAGAGAAAAGCAGTTATATTTAAACTGCTACCTAGTCCGTGCTGATCCCTTCTTGGTATTTAGGAGCAATTTTATCATACCATTACAGCTGCCTGACACACTACTCAAAATCTTAGAATATTTAGAAATGGAATTTATTTTAAAAGGGCAAACTTCTTTCATATGCACTGTTTTAGTTGTCTTTGTTCTATCTGTAATTACTAGAGCAGTTTTTCTCAAACTGGTACTGGGATGCAGTCAGGAGCTATGTCAGTTCGTTTATCAGGATATGACTGCATTGTAACTAAAGTGATTACAATTACGAAAGTATGTCAAGTATTCTTGAATTTTGCCTGTGTACATTAAGTTTTAAAGTTTGAGAACTGCTGAACTGGAGCAAACATGCATGCAGCCACATTTAAAGGCTCTTTCAGTTTACCCAACACAAAAATTAAACAACCTTTTTTAGCCATTTTGATCAATCTATCTTCAAGTAGTCAGCAATGTGAGGAGTAGAAGGGAGAAAAACAGGATTGGCAAGTATGAATATACGGATTATCTTTTGCAAAACAAAAACAACTCCACGGTTGTATCATCACAGTGAATTGGCACTAGAATCTGTTTCTGGACTTGTAAGTTCTATATAAATCATCTTTTTCAAATACAGCAGAACTTAGCTAATATGTACTAATAACTGGTAGGCCCTTCGTAAATTTTTGAAGTTTGTGAATAAGCACACTATAAAAAATGCAAGGATCTAAGCAAGGATTTGTTTAATGGTTTTACCTTCTTTGTGTACATTGTACATTTAATTTGAAAATAGAAATGCTTTCCATGGTCCTCTTGTTATGTGATAGCCTTCCTAGATAGATATTTAACTTAGTTCTACACTGCTGTGATAATCTGAAGGGTGCCTTAATAGGTCATCTGGTCCAATCTCTATGAAAGAGTTTATCCTGACCATTCTTGAAAATGCATTGCCAAAGATTCTTTAGCCATTTATTATATGAGTAATTTTAGATTTAATTATGATTGTACCACATAGTATTTATCTTATAAGAACATAAGAAAGGCCATACTGGGTCAGGTGGAAGTTCCGTTTAGCCCAGTATCCTGTCTTCCCACCAGTGGCCAGTGCCAGATGCCTCAGAGGAAATAAACAAAACAGGTAATCATTAGGTGATCCCTCTCCTGTCATCCATTTCCAGCCTCTGAAAAACAGAGGCTAGGGACACCATTACTACCTAAACTCCATGAATTTATCTAGCTCTTTTTTGAACCCTGTTAAATTCCTAGTATTCACAACATCCTTTGGCAAGGAGTTCCACAGGTTGACTTTGCACTGTGTGAAGAAAAACTTCCTTTTGTTTGTTTTAAACTTGCTACTTATTAATTTCAATTGGTTACCCCCTAATTCTTATGTTACGGGAACAAGTAAATAACTTTTCCTTATTCACTTTTCCCATGCCACTCATGATTTTATAGACCTCTATTATATCCCTCCCTAGTCTCCTCTTTTCTAAGCTGAAAAGTCCTAGTTTTTTTAATCTCTCTTATGGGTCCCGTTCCAACTCCCTAATAATTTTTGTTGCCCTTTTCTGAACCTTTTCCAATGCCAATATATCTTTTTTGAAATGAGCTCGAATCAATCGTGTGGGTCTTTTTGGGGCATAGGCTTAAGGCAGTCTGTGCAGGATTTAAAGTATGTGGTGAAGGCTAGAACTTTAACAGGGTTCAAAAAAGAGCTAGATAGATTCATGGAGGTTAGGTCCATCAATGGCTATTAGCCAGGAAGTATAGGAATGGTGTCCCTAGCCTCTGTTTCTCTGGAAGCGGGTGACAAGGGAGCGATCACGTGAGGATTATCTGTTGTGCTCCCTTCCTCTGGGCATCTGGTATTGGCCACTGTTGGCAGACAGAATATTGGGCTAGATGGACCTTTGGTCTGACCCTGTATGGCCGATCTGAGGTTTTTAGGTGCTTGGGCGAGGCTCTTCCCTGCAAATTGTAAAATCTGCCAGAGTTTTAAGCCCTGGACTCAGTGAGAGATACTCCTAATTCAGTTGGTGCTCTGCCTGGTACCAGCTTTGTGCAGCGCACCATCCTCCGTGCAGGAGACACCAGGGTCATCCGGTGCCTCATTAGGGTCAAGACTCCCTACCACCCGGCACTGTTCTCAGTGCGTCATAAGAAGAAGAGGTTGGAAAGAGGCAGATCTCCATTGTGGCATGTGTCCAGGGTGTGCTCCCAGTCAGGGCACCCTGATGCACCTGCCCACACCTCGAGGCCTGCTGCTCCTGTGCCGTCATGAGGCCAGTTGAGTGCAGCCAAGGAGATTAATCCAGATGAGGACTCCTTGATGGTGGGCTGGCCCTTGACCCTGGACACTTTTGAGGCGGTGAGGGAGCTGATAGAGTTCACTTCCTCCACAGCCTCGCTGTCGTCCATGCACCGGAGTCCAGCCGGCATGCCTCAGGACCAGCACTAGCTGCGACTTTGGCGAAGGCTCCAGGCCCCATACCACATCAGGTGCCTCTCTCACCGGCACTGTTGAGTGCCTCTATTCTGGCAGTGCAGCCTGTGGCATCGGAGTACCTAATGCCACCGCCACCTGTCTGGCACTGAGGCAAGCCAGCAGCTATGGTCTGCCACTTGTCAGCACCGTTCGCCGGATCTGTCCTCAGCACCACCGTGATCGGAGTCCTATTATTCTTTGGACTCTGATGTTGAGTCCATCTGGAGCCAGGCCACAGTTTCCCATTCCCATTCCCAGCACTGTTCCCATTGCCAACATCGTTTCCGCTCTGGGCACTGCTTATGCCACCACAGTGCCTCGGGCCAGTCAGTGCAGCAAATCTGGCTGCCCCAGTTGCAGAAACTGGGTCAGTGGCCCCTTTTGGACCATCAGGCTCAGGGGAGCATTCTTTCTGTTGTGGGCTCCTTGTATTTGAGGCATAGAGTGCCACCCTTGGCCATGCCGCCGCCTTGGTTGCCAGCACCGGACCAGGCTCTATCAATCTGCAGGGAATCCCCCAGGCCATCACTGGAAGGGGCCAGAGACCAAGGCCCTCCGGGCTACCCAGCACCATCTCAGGCATTGGAGCACCCTCAAGAGCGCGAAGACTCTACAACTCAGAAGTACTCGTTATTCTTCCTGGATGAGGCTCTGGGCATGGCTTCTCCATCTATGCCATCAATGGATTCCTGGGCCCACCAGGACCTGGCTAAGAGGCTGGCATAGAGTTTGGGGGCGCAGCTTGAGTGGGCATTGGTAGACTACAATTTGACAGTGGACATACTGAATGCAGAAGCCCTGTCTCAGGTGGCCCTGCCCCTGAATAAAACATTGGGCAAGATCATAAAGACTCTTTTGCAGATGCCTGCCTCCCTTTCACCCACGGACAAGAGGGCCGAACAGCTGTATTTTTTTCCCTGAGGCAAGACATGAGCACCTCTTCACGCATCCACCACCAGGTTCAATTGTGGGGCAGGCTGCCAAACACTATGAATGCTTAGGGTCAGCCCACTCCTACCCCTAAAAATAAGGAGGCCAAAAAATCAAACTTTTTGGGTAGCAAAAAGTGACCGCGCCCCCTGCAGGAGGGTGGGGCGCGGGTCCGACGTCCCCGGTCCGCCCCTCCCTTTACCCCGTCCTGGGACGTCTGGCCCTTTGAAACCGGACTGCTCAGCCCCTTTAAGGCCGCGCACTTTAGTTACTGGTCTAAACGTTGTGCTGAGTTTGGTCTCCACTGGAGACGGAGGAGGAAGGGGGGCCCGGGCCCGCCCTCACTCGCGGGCCCCAGCCCAGGGCCCTAAGGACTCAGACTGCACGGCAGTCCCAGTCCGGCTGACGGGGTTGTGCCCCTAAACGCGCCAGCCCACGGGCTTGATTCACCGCCCTGCCCTGGGCTACTTCCTTTCTCCTCCTCCCTAGGCTTACCGGATCCCTCCGGTCTCGGGGAGGCGGCTCGGGGAGTCTGCCCCCCTTCTGGCGGGTCCGCTCGCCCTCGCCTGCCTTCCCCCTCTCCCTGCTGCCCGTCGGGTTTTAAAGTGCCCGCCGCCCCCGGACTCTGACACACGCCCCGCCCTAGGCGCCGGCCAGCTGGGCGTTCCGTCCCTCCCCCTTCCGGCAGCCGCCGCGGCGCTCTCCAGCCGTGCTGCGGCTTGGGAGCATCTGGCGCACGGCCGGTAGACGCTCCCCAGCAGCGTCAATAGGGCGCTCGCCCCCCCGGGTCAGTGCGGGGTCTCGGCGCCCCGTCACACAAGGCTTATGCTTCAGAGGGACTCCTGCTCCTGATTGCCAATCAACAGGTGCTCCTGAGCAGGTACACCTTCAATCCTGGTCAGCGATGGATAAATTGAAGAGCTGTTGCCCCAGGACTCCAGGCAGGTGTGCATGGCCCCGTCTGAGGAGGGCAAGGTCGTGTCCCGAGCGGCGCTTCTGGATGCTGCAGTTGCGGCGTCTCATGCCATGGCGACAGGGCTGGTCTTGAGGTGGAACGCTTAGCTCCAAATTTCTGGCATTCCACCAGACATCCAGACCACTACCCAGGAGCTGCTATTCAAGGCCATGGGTCTCTTCTCTGAGCGCATTGACACCAGCCTCCATGAGTTGAAGGACTCTAGGGCAACCTTTAAGTCCCTAGGAATCCACGCTCTGACCCCACAGAGATGTTCCTTCCGTAGGGCCCCCTCTCGCCCATTCCGGTAGAGCAATAGGGTGGATTTTTCTAGATGCAGAGGATGTAACAACAACAGGAGCAGAAGACGGCCGCCCCATTCCTCCTCCGACTGTGGGACAGGCCCCTCTAATAAGCCTCAGGGTCCCAGGTCGCACAGGGACAGCTTACCAGCCACAGTTAAATGGCCTTTCACCAATTGGCTGTCCCCTTTCCACCATGCCTGGTCAGCTATCATGATAGACTTCTGGGTCCTAGGCAAGGTGCGAAGCAGACACTTCATCCCATTCTGCTCCTGCCCCCTTCCCATCATCCTACCCCATCCTCCTTCAGCAACCCCTCTCATGAGCATCTTTTAAAGTTGGAGATGCAACAGCTCCTCGATCTCAGAGTTGTGGAAGAGGTCCTGGTGGGCCATAGGGGGTTCTACTTCCACTGCTTCTTGGTCCCAAAGGCCAATGGTGGGTTTCATCCTGTCTTGGACCTAAGGGGCCTAAATGGCTTCATAGTAAAGTCAAAGTTCAAGATGGTAACGCTGGGTCTGTCATCCCTTCTCTAGCCATGGGAGATTGGTACACTGTTGTCAATCTCAAAGATGCCTATTTCCACATCTCTGTTGCAGACCCCACAGGCACTTCCTTTGGTTCACAGTAGGTCAGGATCATTATCAGTTTATGGCCCTCCCCTTTGGGCTTTCTACATCCCCCACGGTGTTCACAATTTATGGCAGTTATGGCTGTGTTTCTGTGGAAAAGATGGGTTCAGGTGTACCCGTACCTAGACAACTGGCATAAAGGGCTCTTCCCCTTCCCATGTTTTAGATCACATATCCCTAGTCAGGGAGTTTTTTCTCAGGTTATGCTTCATCCTAAACGAGGCCAAATCCACCCTGACCCCCACCCAAAGGATAGAATTCGTGGGGGTTTGCCTTGACGCAACAGTGGCCAGAGCATTCCTGTCTACGGCCTGCATCCTAGCAATAAAGGAGGCCGTTCTGAGGCTCCGTTTGTCTCCCACCACCACAGCCCACTGTTAGCCCTGTTCCTGCTATTTTAGGTTACCTTCTGGACCTTAAAACCTTGCCCCTTCCTTGGTCAGGGTGCACCTGGCCACCATTTTGACTTTTCATTCAGGGTCCCAGGGTAAGTCTGTCTTTGCAGATCCTGTGGTACACTGCTTCCTTAAGAGGTTGGACAGGGTATATCCTCAGGTGCGTCTGCCTCTGCTCCCCTGGGACTTTAACCTGGTACTCACTAAATTAATGGCTCCCACTTTCAAGCCATTAGCGACGTGTTCACTGTTGCACCTGTCCTGGAAGATGTCGTTCCTTGTGGCCATTACTTCTGCTAAGTGGGTTTCAGTATTGTGGGCCTTCACTGTACACCCATCCCCCCCCAATACAGTCTTCCTTAAGGACAAGGTCAGACTTTTTGCCTAAGGTGGTGTCTCATTTCCATGTCAACCAGGATATATTTTTACCCGTATTCTACCCAAAAACCTCATGGATCGGGAACAGAGCAGGCTCTACACACCTTAGATGATAGGCAAGCTTTGGCTTTTTATTTCGATGGGACAAAACCATTTCATAAGTCCCCCCAGTTATTTGTGTCCATAGCTGACAGGATGAAGGGTTTGCCAGTGTCAGCTCAGCGTATATCATACTGGATCACCTCCTGCATCAGGGTGTGTTACAAGCTGGTGCATTTTCCTGCCCTTCCTATTACAGCCCACTTCACTAGGGCCCAAGCTTTATCTGCAGTTTTTGTGACCCAGGTGCCTCTTGTGAAGATCTGCAGGGCAGCCACCTGGTCTTCAGTGCATACTTTCGCAAGTCACTGTGCCATAGCGCAGCAGGCTAGGGATGGCGCAGTGATGGACAGAGCAGTGTTTTAGTCTGTTTCTCTGTATTCTCCAGACTTGCCTCCATGGCTTTGGCTTTGGAGTTACCGACATGGAATGGACATAAGCAATCACTCGAAGAACAAAAAACAGTTATTTACATCTTGTAACTATTGTTCTTCAAGATGTCCTCATGTCCATTCCAAATCCTACCCCCACCTCTCCTACGTTGGAGTGTTCCAGCAAGAAGGAACTGAGGAGGTGGAGGGCCAGCAGTATATATGTGCTGCTATAGCAGCCCCCTCCAGGTGGCTCCCCTGCTGTCCTGACGGGTACCGCTAAGGGAAAACTCTCCAACAATCCATGCATGCGGCGCGTACACACTTACATGGAATGGACATGAGCAACACATCTCAAAGAACAACTGTTACTAGGTAAGTACCCATTTTTTTCTATAGCGCTGTTAAATTCTTTGCAAAAAAAATCAGTCCAAATCCACATCAAAGCCACTCTTTTTTTGTGGTGTTATGACAAGAATACAGAGTTTTTAAAAACTTTAAATAACAGGCAGAATCTTTTCTGCACTGTAGCACCACTCAGCATGGGAGTTGGAGAGGGGTGCCTTCAGGAAGAAATTATCTTGGTATGATTGGTGGTACATATTTAGCTTTGACTGCTATCTCATTCTTGTCATAACTGCTCAATTTTGGGTTTCTTCCATGTGTAGTATTCATGAAACAACAATTGAATATGTTATCTGCTATATGGTTTACCTTGATTGCAAAATCATAACAGTAATTTATATAGAACTATTTTCATCGGCACTTTTAAAAGATACTAGGAATGTGGAAGCTGGTCTGTCACATTCTTTTTAGTGCTTCTGATTAAAACTTTAAAACATTTTCATTTTATCAGATGGAGAACAAGGTTCCAGATACTTCCGAATGGCATCTTGTGGTCAAGATAACCAGATCAAGCTTTGGCTTATTTCGTTTGTTGATTTCTTAGGTATGTATAGCACTAATTCTCTTTTTACTCAAAGTTAATAACTATTTAATTACAATTTAATGCTAATAAGCTCATATGTAACTGAAGCTTATAGGTTCAAAGTTAGTAAGACTAATCACATGCTTGTACTGCTTAAGTGCTTTGTTGGAGTGGTCTCTGCAGGCTCGGCTCTGTGCAGGGTCAAGCCTTTTTAAACGTCTTTATTAAAGTTGTTACCTAAAGTATTGTAAGGAGTTGCAGTATGTTATATCCATGGAATAGTTGGTACATTATTATGCTACACATTTTATTATACAAGAATATATTTTTATTTGTTGGACGGTACCAATACTTTTTTAAGTGTAGAACTGTTGAAAGGTGCTAGGTTGCCATGCTAGAGACCAGAGTCCTCTCTTTATCCTTCCAGAAGAGGTACAGTGCAGTCAGTGATGGTATTAAGTACTTAAGACCTAAACTAACATTGACTGTAGCTAGTAGGGAAGGTAGTTCAATCTTCATATTCATTTGCACAGTAAATCCTTGACCTCTGCTAAAACTGCAACAAATGTGTTTGCAGTGGGAAGGGTGACTTTGGTTTTGGAGCCCTCAGTCCTACTTTTACTGTGACTTAAATCCCATTCTCAATGGGGGAGGATGCTTCCCCCCTCTTTTCTTTATATGGGTTCTGTATATAGCTGGTCAATATGTATATGTAGATATTTGGCTGTATAGGAATATAATTATATATTCCATACAAAAACATATTTAAAAGAATGTTAAGATTCACAGTGAAGCAGCAGAAGTAAGGAAATAACCAATGTTGAGGTTGCATATGCAATCCTTTGCATGCATTATGGTACAAAGCTACATCCATGTTTTGATGGCACAAAACTGCCACAAAGGCAGTTTATCTGGGAATTCTCAGCAGAGTAGAGCCATAACAACAGCTTATATGTTAACCCTTTGTGCACGTTATGAAACCCTTGACCATAGCTCCTGCTTGTGTTATTGAAGTTACCTATTCTAACACTAGTGGTGAATTTGGTCCATGAGTTTTAACGTACAGAAGAGTAGTTGTATACAGTATTTAAAACAAATTTGCTACCTAGTCAGTGCTGATCCCTTCTTAGTATTTAGGAGCAATTTTATCATACTACTACAGCTGCCTGACACACTACTCAAAATCATAGAATGTTTAGAATGCAATTTATTTTAAAAGGGCAAACTTCTTTAATGTGCACTATTTTAATTGTCTTCATGCTATCTGTAGTAACTAGAGCAGCTTTTCTCAAACTAGTACTGGGTTGCAGGAACGTGTTACGTGACTTCAAGAACCGAAAGATGTGGTTGAAGGTTGCTGTCTCTCTTTTTTTTTTTTTTTTTTTTTTTTGTAATTGACAGCTGGCCTCACTTGATTACACTGTATCAAGCTCTCATATTTTCAGTCCTTTTAAAATAATGAATCTAAATGTGTTTAAAAGGAGAATGGTTGGTTAAAAAGCTTAGAAAAATTATGTTCTACTTTTTGCTGATTTGTAGGTTGTGAATTAAAATATGAATGCACGTTGAGTGGACACTCTGCTCCGGTGCTGGCTTGTGCTTTTTCTTATGATGGGCAGATGTTAGTCTCAGGGTAAGCAGCTTCACTTAATTTTAGTTACTTACATTTTACAGTAGGTGGCTGTGCATTTATTTCCCTCTTCTGAAGTGGAAGTGGATTTTTTTTTTAGCACTAAAATTAATTTTGAGTTATTTCACAAATTGCTAAAGGAGTAGGATGAGTGTTTGGATGGGGGAGAACTGAATTTCATCTTTGGTATAGGGAAAGCTTTTTCTAGACACTTATCTACATTATTACATAAAGAGTAGGTGACTACACTCACCTACCCCCTCTCTGGCCACTTTCGCTTTGCTGAGAGAGCTTGTTGACGTTAATGACATGATGATATCATTCTGTCGCTTAGCAGGAAAAACTTTTTTATATATAGATAGAGATAATATAAGCAATAGGCTAGAACTTTAAAAAAAATCACTGTTTTAAAATATTTTCATTGTAAAATGTATGTCCCTACACATGTATGCAAAGCTTGCAAGTGATAGATGTATTATAATGATGTTCTAGAACAGGGGTTCTCAACCTGGGATCTGGGGACCAGTGTCTTAAAAGGGCCTGGGCTGGCTGGGGAGGCTGGCCAAAAGCAGCATCCCATCTGTCTAAGGCCCCATCCCTTCTGGAGGCTGAAGCTGGCTCTTGTACCAGTAAAGTTTTATTTGCTCTCACCCTGATCCAAAGACAAACTAAACACGTGAGTTGTTATATATTTTTTTAAAAAATCTTGTGATTTCCCGGGATCGAGACGGGAGAGTTTTATGATTTTTGATCTCTTGAGGTTGGTATCCAGTCTTTGTAGCTGTACTCCATACATCTTTCAGGAAGAACTGTAGTTTCTGAAAAGAAACACATAACTCCTTGTATTCAGATTATCTTACTAAAAATAGTGATATTTTAATTATGAAGTATTAGATTGTGTATTGAATCACTTCCTTTAATATGCTTTGTAGATATTCAAGGTCCAAATTGAATCAGAAATACTTGGAGGATAAGAGCATAGATGCTAGAGCTAGTGGTGCTGGGACTGCTCCTGCACCCCTGCCTCCCCTGACCTGGAGCGGTTTCCATCATATACAGGGTTCACAGTTTGGTTCAATGGCTTTCAGCAACCCCACTGTAAAAGTTGCTCCAGTAACCCTGGATAGGAGAGCCCACTTAATCAGTTTTCCCAGTGCCCACATATGGTCGAGCCAACTTTCACAGCTACTCCCTGTACAGGAGGGGCAAATGTGAATGAGGTATTGGTATGGTGATAGCATGGCTAGTGGGCTTGTGTACTACTACGCTGCCTAAAAAAACCTGTTAGTCTGAAAGGAGTTGTGGGCTTTGGCCACTACTCTTCTCTCTAGATCAGGGGTGAGGAACCTGATGCCTGGGGGTTTAGGCTGGGCTCTCCTAGGCTCTGATGTGTGAGGGGAATGTGGTGAATGTCTTTTTTTTTCTTCTCTGTGTGGGCCATGTCAGTGAGGATTTGGGGGGGGGGTGGTTGTTGTTTTTTTGGTTCTCACTTGTGGCCCACGACTGATTTTTGTTTGTTTGTTTGTTTTTGTGAGTCAGTGGCCCCTGACCCAAAAAGAGGTTCCCCGCCCCAGCTTTAGACTGTACCTCAGGCTGTTATCTATATAACCTCTGTCTAGATTTTGGTGAAGAGGATTGGTAGGTCTAACAACTACATAGTTACTGCCAGCAAATCTTGTTTGGTTAGACTTTCTTTTTGGGACAAAAAATTGTCCCATAGTTTTTAATTGTTTTCTCATTTCTTTCCATGCTATCATTTAATTTTAATGTGTTCTTTTTTAAAGATCTGTGGACAAATCCATCATAATACATGATACTGTAAGTATTGCATAGTTCATGACTGTTTACTAAATTTTTTTTTCAGTTGATATCCATTCTACACCTGAAATGTTGTCTTCCCAAAATAGAAGACTAGAAAATATGACCTGATTAATCTGTAGTGTGTATTTTTTTGGAGTGGAAGTAAGGAAGAGTTCATCCATATCAAAGTACAGAGCATATTTCCCTCTTTCTCTCTCACCTTTTTCTACACTTTTTTTTCTTTTCCTAGCTTGGTACTGTACAACAAAATCACACTTCTGTATACATATGTATCTGTACATTCAAGTGATCAAGTTTGTAAGTATAGTGTTATATCATCCAAGGCACATAAGATTGCAGTCATTGACATAGGAGTTTCCTATATATCAGTAATGGTTGTTCATATATTATATGTACGAATGCAGGCAATTCAAGGTGAATGGTTAAAAACAACAAACTTTAATATCATTCCCCTTTTTACATCTTATTGCTTAGACTTCTTGTTTGACAGTAGGAATAATATCACTGAAATTTGTGGTAGTGTCACTAATTCACCTGTACATAGTATTTAACATTTGTCCTTTTTTCTGAGAGTGAAGGATGAACACACTTTACCTCGGGGTGAGCAATAAAATGGCAGTAATTTGCAAATGTTAGCCACTGGCAGGCTGCCATTATATTTACCTGCACTTCTGCAGGTACAGGCAATTGCAGCTTCTGTTGGCTGCAGATCACCGTTCCCAGGCAATGGGAGAAGTGGGATGCAGCACAGACTGGGACAATGTTTTCTGCAACTCCCTTTGGCCAGGAACAGCAATCGGTGGCCAACAGGAGCTGCGATTGCCCATACCTATGGGGGTGCAGGTAAATATAATAGTAGGGGCCCACCAGGGGCTAACCAGGGCAGACAGGATCCGACCCCTGGGCCGCTATTTGGCCACTCCTACTTGACCTATGTAGTTATAGGGATACAATTTTGTGTGTTGTCAACGCCTATGATCAAATGTGTTTAAGAATTCTTGTGTTCCATAGAAGTAGAATGGTTCATTTCCTATTCAAATGCTTGGTGGTTTGAAGTGCCTACGCACACCTGTAATAATGAGTGCTAATCAGAATATGAGCAAGGTGACACCAGGGAAAGATATGGGGCCAAATTATGCTGTCTCCTCACCAGTGTAATTTCACAAATCAACAAGATTACTCAGGATTTATAGTGGTGTAACTGAGAGAATAATCTGTTCCTGAACTTTCTGGGAACTATAAGACCTGGGAGAGGAAACACATAGAACTGGGAGATGCGAGACCTTAGTTCTGATTTTGGTTCTTAAACTGACTTCCTTTATGATGTTGGACAAATCACTGTGCCTGTGGGACTGGATTATGCCAGACCTTCCCTGAGCACTGACTGCTGCTAATATACTTTTTGGATTCTGTGCTTACTGTGACAGCAGCCTAAAGGTGAATCAGGAGCTATCTCCAGCTTCCCAAGAAATCCAAGAGTCTGAAGGTGTGTCCAAACGGTCATGCAGATTGTAGAAAATAGAGCCATTCTTGGGTTAGAGAGGAGAAGAGCTCTTGGCTTCTCCCTCAGGAAACCTCTGCCAGGAGATGTCCCAACTGACCGTGGCTTCATTGGATAAATTGTAGTGACCAGGGTGGGATGGATTGTTTTCTCTTTCTTCATCAGTGTCAATATCATAGGTGTGCGCACGGGGTGTGCTGGGTGTGCCAGGCACACCCTAATGTTTCAAAGGGCCGCCCTGGTGCGCTGGGGAATGGACGCTGCGCAAGGTTTGCCACGCATGCGTGGCTAAAACTGGCGGGTCTTAGGACCCCACGGAAACAGGTGGCAGGGACCAGAATCGTCACTCTGCCTCCCCGGCAAGCGAGGTAAGTTTAAACCCCGGGCGGGAAGGCGGGGGGTGTGCCCGCCCCCGGGCAGGAGATGGGAGCAGCGCAGCTAGGCCAGGGGTCGGCTCATGTCAGCTTGGGAGCAGCACAGCTGGGGTGTGTGTGGGGGGGCCGGGGTTGGGTCGGGAGCAGCGCGGCTGGCTCAGGGGGTCGGGAGCAGCGCGGCTGGGCTCGGTCGGGTCGAGCAGCGCGCTGGGCTCGGTCGGGGGCCCGGGTTCGGGGCAACGCGGCTGGGCTGGGGTCAGGCAGCGCGGCTGGCCCGGGTGGTGTGGGGGTCAGGGGCTGGCCCGGGTCTGGGGCAACGTGGCTGGCCTGGGGGCCTGGGGTCGGGGCAGCGCAGCTGGGCTGGGGCAGTGTGGCTGGGTTAGCGGGGGGGCCCGGGGTCAGGCAACGTGGCTGGCTTGGGGAGGGAGGGGCAGCACAGCTGGTCCGGGGAGGGGGGGTCGGGGGCAGCGCGGCTGGCCCCCCCCCCAGAGCTGCTTCCCATCCCCTCTTCCTCTCAGCCCCCTCTTCCTCCCAGCCAACCCCACGCTCTCGACCCTTCCCCCACCAGCTCTGCTTCCTGCACCTCCTTCCTCCCGGCCCCCCCTTCCTCCCGGACAGCCCTGCGGCCCCTGATCCCCCGCCAGCTCTGCTTCCGCCCCCTTCCTCCTGGCCAGCCCCCCCCACTAGAGGCTCCCAGTGCTGATCGCGCCCCACCTTCCAGTTATTCCCCCTGCCACCACCAGGCTTCAGTCTGGTGCCCAGCCGGAAAACCAGGAAATATCAGACATTGCATGTGTCGGGTATTTTCTGGGTTTTTTTTTACCAGAGGGCCCGAAAACCGGACTGTCTGGTAGAAAACCGGACACTTGGCCACCCTACGAGTTGGACCCGGTGCAGGCACCAAGTGATGGGGAGACTGCCGGAACTTTGGGAACCAGAGACTGCGGGGTGGGGGTTTGTGGCCCAAAAGCCAAAAGGGGGCTGAGAAACCTAAGAAAGACAGAGTAGGGGGAGCACCAGAAGGGTGACAATCAGCGCGACCCTGTTACAGACCAGCTGGCGGCTGCTGGAGGAGGAGGGAAAAATAGGGGGAAAGGGTCAGAGAGGAAGGGGCTTGTGCTGAGGGGAGGGGGGCAGGTCAGGAGAAGAAAGGAGAAGGCACCAAGGGACAGAGTGGAGGAGAGAGACAAATGCCAGGGGGCCAAGTGGAGACAATGAGGAAAAGGGCAGGAGGGGAAGTGTCAGAGAAAGGAGGGACAGGATGATGCTAGGAGAGGAGAGGGGAAGGGCTTTGGGGGCTAGAGGGGAAAAGGGGAGGTGCCGGGAGAAGGCTTGAAAGAAGGGGTGGGCATGAGGAAGGCAGGGATGGAGCAAGGCATGTGTGTGAGGGCAGAGGGGAATGGGGGCAGAGGGTGGTGAGGGGTGGGCATCAGGGAAAAAGGGGCGGGGCAGTGAGGAAGGGGAGGCACCAGGAGGGTGCAGGGTAAGGGAAGGTGCAGGTGCCAGGGGATTCTGGGGTGAAGCAGAAGGGCAGACACCTGCAGGGGAGGGACCAGCACCAGAGGAGAGAGGCAGGGCAGGTGTGTAGAGGGAGGTGTTAGGAGAGGGGATGAGGAGGGGTAGCTCACATGATCAGAGTGGGGCTACTGGAGGAGTGAGCACGGGGGGGAGAGAAGGGCTGGTGGAGGGGGGCAGGTCTCAGGAAGGCTGAGGGCAGTGAGAAGGGCAGCAGTCAGGACAGCAGAGGTGGGTGAGGGGTTGGGAGGCGGGGCAGCAGGCACCAGGGGAGCTGATGGAGGAAGGGGAGGAGACAGGGCAGCAGGGGGAAAAGGTAGAGGTTTATAAGATACTTATTAATAACTTGGGTGCCACAGTGGCACATCCAAACAAGCCACAAACTCAGTACTGGTGCATAACACAAAATTTATTGTGCTCATGGGAGGAAACTCTTAGAGGGGACACTTCCCCCAGCCATTCCACCCCCCGAGTTAATATCACACACATTGGGTTAATGGAATTGCAGGATAGTTGCATGAAGGGGGGGTTGGTGATTCCTATTGGTAAGAGGATGGTGGGAAAAGTCCTTGGGGTCACATGACACCTTTTATTTCTGGTCATGTGTCCATATTGCCCCGAAAGTATTACCCCCAGAGGCGTGGCTAATGGGGGTCAAAGAGTACATTTTTAAAAAATTCTTTGGGTGCACACCCTAATGAAATGTGCTGCGCACACCTATGGTCAATATTGATTTATAGTGAGTTTAAAAAGATTAATTGCTTTATTTAAGTTACTGCTTCATTTTAAAAAGCATGATTGCTGACTACTTAAAGGAACAAATTATTTGTTCCACTGTTCTGTTTAGTCATATTATGTTAATCAGATCATTCTCAGGGAAATTGTGAGTTCTAAACAACCAGTGGCACAACCAGGAACATGTTCTCATAATCTTCTGCGTTCATGGAAACATAATTAAGCATATGGGAAAACAGACTCTCAAATATGAGACAATGAGTAAATGAGGTATACAAAAAAAGTAATGCATAAAGTTTAATACTGAGCACACCAGAAAATAAATTATTTGAAAGAACTTTTTTTTGTAATCTTAGATTCTTGTTTAAACTTTATGGGGTAAAATTCTGATGTACTTCATAGTAAGAACAGTGAAAGAACAATAGGTCTGCATAGGATGGGGGTAAATGTCTAACATAAGGGATATATCCCTCTTGAGGAACAGTTCAGAATATTAGAGATTAAAAAAAGGAAAGTTTACTGGTCAATTAAAATAATTTATTCTTGTGGGTTTTTTAAAATTCTGTCAAATGTCTGTCAAAGGAATTGTGTGTTACTCTAAAGAGAGACTCTTAAACATTATTATTTAAAGGATTGGGATCCTTACAATTAGCTTTTGTGAATGGCAGCATCTAGTGGCCACATATGCAAACCACAATTTCTTAATCCCTGTGACGCCAAAGACCCTGGGTTGGTTGGTTGGTTTGTTTGTTGTTGTTGTTGTTGTTTGTTTTTTTTATTTAAAGGTTGTACTCTGAATTCTATTTAAGTTTCAATTGTCAGTTCACTCTGCTGTGTTCTTAATTCTAGTATTTTGGAATGAATATATTATATTTTTGTCTGCCAGATACAGTGAGGGACAACTCTGTTCTGTTGGATTGAAGGTGGGGAAGCATGTCAGGAATTTGAGTTCTGTTCCCAGGTCTGATGCTGACTTGCTATGTGACTTTTGGCACATTATTTACCCTTTTTGTGCCTCAGTTACACCACCTTCTGAACTGAAATTATTATTTTAAAGTGCTTTGAATTAAAAATTGTTATATATAAAAAATGATTAACTGTATTGTTTCTACTTGTTCTAACAAATGCAATACTTTTTGTTTGCAGAAAACTCGGAGCATCCTTCACACTTTAACTCAGCACACCAGGTGTGAAATCAGCATAATTCTAAATTAACCAAGGAAAGTAATTGATGCATGATTTTAAATTTAAATTATTGATTTGTTTTTTTTTCTAGATATGTTACAACTTGTGCCTTTGCACCAGATATTCCATTACTTGCAACAGGTTCAATGGATAAAACAGTGAATATCTGGCAATTTGATCCAAAGCAACACTGTACAGGTAAGTATGTACATTTTTAATACACTCTTTTTATACCTCAGGTATGATACAGTTGTAAACTTATTGGGAGATGCTACAAGATGCTTTACTGTGTTATGTGCTTAATGTGTAATCTTAAATAGTAGAGTCCCAACATTTGATCTTCCTTAAAATTGTTATTCACTGTGGGGAAATGTCCTGTATTTTGGAAAAGAAAGAAGAAATCTTTTAAATACATCATGCCTTCTCTAAGGACTTGTTAGACCCAAACAAAGGGAGTGTTTTTTCTTGCATCCCTTTTTCTTACTCTCTGGGCAGCACTTAACTGACAAATATTATTCCCAGAGCAGTGCAGACTTTACCAGTAACATTTGTACACAGATAATGAGAGAAACAGAAGTGAATTACAAGCAGAGGTCTCAGTATGAACAAAAAATTATTTGCTAATTAATATAGACAAAATAAGTCAGAAAATAAACATTCCAGCTTATAAAAGCTATGTAACACAGTTATACAAAATAAACTTTCAGTACATAAGAAAATAAACTGAACTGCTCTTATTTCTTATTTCAAATTTACCTTCTCTCCTTTTTTCTCAAGGGAGTGTACTAGAAGATGAACCAAAGATGTCTGTTGAGAACTGGTCAGAGGAAGAAGTCTCCGTCTGGCTTTGTGCACATGGTTTAAAAGACCTTGTTGGCATTTTCAAGATGCATAATATTGATGGCAAAGAGCTGCTGAGTCTTACGAAACACAGTCTGACTAATGACTTAAAAATTGGTAAGAATGGAAAGGCAAGTAAAGTTATAACCTTTGGTGAGAATTTAGGAACTTTTAGGGTGAAAGAAGGTCAGGAATTACATGTAGGTATAGTCTCTCCTTTAAGTTTACAGTTATTCTGTCAATCTGTTTTTTTTTTTTTCCTGTTAAATACAGTACATAGCTAAACATTACTGATACTAAAAACAGGACTATGTAGCACTTTAAAGACTAACAAGATGGTTTATTAGGTGATGAGCTTTCGTGGGCCAGACCCACTTCCTCAGACCAAATAGTGGAAGAAAATAGTCACAACCATATATACCAAAGGATACAATTAAAAAAATGAACACATATGAAAAGGACAAATCAAATTTCAGAACAGAAGGGGGATGGGGGGGGGGGAGGTAAATGTCTGTGAGCTAATGATATTAGAGTTGATAATTGGGGAAGCTGTCTTTGTAATGGGTAAGATAATTAGAGTCTTTATTCAAACTTAGGCGTAAAGTGTCGAATTTAAGCATGAATGGCAGTTCAGAGGATTCTCTTTCAAGTGTAGTCTTAAAAGGCCTTTGAAGCAGGATGCAGGTAATCAAGTCGTTGAGACAATGTCCTTTCTGGTTGAAATGGCAAGAAACTGTTTTTTCTTTGTGATCCTGTCTAATATCTGTTTTGTGGGCATTGATCCTTTGGCGAAGTGTCTGAGACGTTTGTCCAATGTACATAGCAGACGGACACTTTCAGCACATGATAGCATAAATTATATTTCTGGATGTGCAGGAATATGAATATTACTGATACTGTGTTCATCCAAAATAATTGGGGGTTTGGCATTTTCTCATCCCTAGGGACAACAGATGTACAACAGTCTTGTATTGGAAGTGGGGTGAACTAAGTTTCCTATTTTGTCTTTTTCAGCTCAGATATGTATGAGTTGGAAGAAAATATTTGCTGTTTCTTTACACACATACATGTACACACTGTAGTTAATGATAGATAATGGATGCAGTGAACTGTTTTTCGTTGTTTTTTCCCTGCCATTCTGAGGAGCTGTGTGTGTTTGAAACAAGTAGAGGCCAGTAACCCTAGATTTAGTTGTGAATTTTTTGGGTGGAAAATACTGTAATTGAAAGAAATATCAGAAGAAAAATGTGCTTTTTGCTATGTTTTTCCTTTTGCCATAGATTGTACATAAGTTTTTAAAGTTTGTTAGTAGGAATTAGAAGAGGCTTACTTGCTATAAGTACTTTTTACAGCTATTAATCAATGGGACACGTGGTATATAGTCCTACAGTATTAGGCCAATAAAGTTGGGAACTATATTGCAGAAGTCTGCCCTGAGGAAGTACTAACTAAACTGTCAGGGCTGAGCTACAAATTCTGGTATGCCTACTCAGCTGCTGAGTGGTGACTGGGGACAATAGCAAGGCAAGCCAGCTCAAAATGCTGGGAAGTCAGGGTTGGTCACCAGATTGCAGGTAGCAGGAAGATAGCAGATCAGAGCTAGTTCAGGATACCAGGGAACTAGGGCTGGGTACCAGGTTATAGACAACAATCCAATAGTGAAGTTACTCAGATAGCTTCCCATCATGGGTTCCTAATTTATATCCTGGTATTGGCCAATCAATTAGCTGAGAGTGGCCTCTGTTTAGACAGTGTGGATGGTACTTCCTGCTAGGGATGTTAAATTGCACTTAATCAATCAACTAATTGACTAGTCGATAGAATTTCCATCGACTAGTCAGTTAGTCAATAAGCAGGGGAAACTGCGGAGCCGCAGCGGGGTTAGCCCTTAGCCCCAAGAGCTAACCCTGCTGCAGCTCTGCCTCTTAAATGTATTAAGAGCCGGCAGACTCTTAATATATTTAAAAGGTTGAAGTGCAGCAGGGGATCAGGTGCAAGCCAGGACAGCTGATTCCCAGCTCGCACCTGGTTTTCCCTCACTGCGCTTCAGCCTTTTAAATGCATTAAGAGTCTGCCTCTGATAAAGGGGGGGGGGGAGGAGTGACTAGTCGAGTGGTGATAAGCTTATGCTTAATAGATAGTTGACTAGTCGCTTACATCCCTACTTCCTGATGAATCTAGCTTTGCAGGATCCTTCTTTGCTTACCTACCTCTAATAGCGACGCGCGGAGGTGTCAGCAGTCCAGAACCCTGATGGTCTCCTACATACATATATTACTAATTGTGAGACGTCCCAGTATGTAATCTGGACTGCTGAATCATTGTTCCCCCCCAACTGACCAGTTTGGAGTGCCCTATGACCTGCTTTTCAGAGTGAGCTGTTGCTCATTCCACTCAACCCAACCTCTAGTCACCCTGGACAACTACCAGAATGCAATGCTCAGCCACTCATTTTAGGCAACACCCACATATCCCTCAGCCCCAACCTTGCACCCCTGAAATGTGCATCTTACACTGGTCAGGGTCTTCTGTGTAACTGGAATAGATTCCCCAAATTTAAGTCAAAACACACTGGCTTAGAGAACACATTAAAATATTTATATTAACATGCAAAAATAGATTTTGAGTGACTTAAGTGGTATAGGCATAAAAGACCAGAATTGGTTACAAAAGGAAATAATAGGTAAAATCACTGTCTAATTCCTAAATTTTATCAAGTTAAGTCAAGTTTGAAGTAACTACAGCATTCTCCTTCGAGAGATGTCCCTGTGGGTGCTCCACTCAGGTCAAGGCGCATCCTAGCGCCTTTGATCGGAGATTTTTCTCAGCAATATCCCTGCCCCCTGGGCTGTGCATGCGCTTTGCCTGCCTGACGAGCTGTCAGAGTATAAATAGCACATGCACAGTCCGGGCTCCTTATTTCCTTCGCTACCGTCCGTGGCCAGAGATGGAGTACTGCAGTCACCCTGCCCACTTCAGCAACATAGTTTCTTAGTTATACATAGTTACATAGCTATTTAGTTACAGTTAACATATAGACAGATAGTTAGTATCTTCTTCCTCTTTAAAAAACCAAAAACCTCCTCCATTTCAACATGCCGAGCTCTCCTGGTATCAAGAGGTGTTCCTCTTACAAAGAGGCCATCCCTGTGTCTGATGGCATACTCAATGTATCAGATGTTTGGGGGAGTCTAATGTACCCCCAAAATGCTCTCACTGTCAGATTAAAAGCGAAGACTTGGAAGGACAGGGAGCTGTGTCTGAAGCTGTCACTGCTCCAGGACTCCCTCAGACACTGAACAAAACTCTGCAGTGTCTCAGCAAAAAAATCTCCAAGTCCAGGAAAAAGCCCGCTTCCTCCCCTTTCCCAGGCAGATCGAAGAAACACAGACTTTCAGTCTCTTCAGTGTCAGCCACTCCACGGCTGAGCACTTTTGACTCTGCAAGTACCTCTGGACCCACCATGAGGTGGCAGCCGCTTTACAAGGTGCTGAGGCAAAGGGCTTTCAGCTGCCTGCCTCTCAAAATGCACTCACGGTCCCCTCAGTAACCCCAGTGTCTGTTCAAACAGCAGAAGCATCAGTTCCTTCCCCAGCACCAACACTCTCCTCACTTTCCATGGTGCTGTCACCAGCTCACCTCACCACAGCACTGCAGTCCTAGTCTGCACATATACTGCAGTTTGGCTCTGCTGAGCACTAGGGATGTAAAAGTGTAGTCGATTAACTGATTAACCTAGAAGCTTTTGGTTAATGCTATAGATTACATGCAATTCCTCTCCTGTCCTCCCCGTCCCCACTTGCCAGTAAATTTGTAGCTGGCTGACCAGCAGTCCAACTCAGTTCCAGCTCGTGCCGGGTCTAGGCGCTCAGACCACCCCCTACACAAGGGTTGCTGCCACCCCACGCCGCTGCCTCTTTATCAGAGGAAGCAGCACAGATCCACAAGGGGAGTTGGGTTTTAAACTGACTCCCCTCGCAGACCTGCTCCCACCGGGCACCCCATGCTACTGTCTCTGATACAGAGGCAGCAGCGCTGAGTGTCAGGGGTCTTCTTGGGAGTGAGGCCAGAGTGCACTGGCTGCTGGCCCCGCCCCCAGGGACTATAGAATAGTCAACTAACCGTTAAGAATTCATGAGGTTACTCAACTATTCAATTAACCGATATTTAACATCCCTACTCAGCACCAGTTCCACAGTGCAGCTGATCTCACAGTCTTCTCCTTTCCAGGATCTCCCCTTCTGGATGGTGATTTTTCATCAGAGCCACAAGCACAATACTGCCAGTCCCACGCGACTCCTCCCTGCCTTTCCAGTGGGGAGGAAGATGGCTTGGAGAACAAAGACCTTTCTCCACCCTATTACCCACCTGAGTATAGGGACCTATGAAGGCAAAATACACCTGTCACACAATACCCGTGGTATGCCCACCCCTGGATGGCATCACCAATACCATCCGCTGGCTATCTGCCATACTGGTGTAAATAGGAACACTACAGAGCACAACGTACTAATCGTCCTGCTACAGGGAGGCAAGTCCACAACCCTCCCCTGCCAACCCTTCAAGTGGAGGTGGACTCTAATACTGAACCTATACGGGACATACAACAGAAATTACAATGGATAATTCACCTGTGGCCACTGGGGCACTCCCTTTATCCCAACAAACCAAACTGCCAACCACATCCATGGATGAATTCTCCCACTTTCAGGACCTCCTTAAGAGAGTGGTGGATGACCTCAATATTGCTTTGGAGGAAGTCTTGGATAACCAACATGAGCTCACAGATACATTGCAAGCCACTGCTACCTCCAAAATAGCGCTCCCCATTAATGCAGCTGTCCTGCAGCCTGGACAAACTATATAGCAGACCCCTGCTTCCATCGCACCCACAACCAAGTGCATGGACCAGAAGTACTTTGTTCCCTCTAAGGACCCCGAATTCCTCTACACACACCGTGCTCCCAACTTGCTAGTAGTGGAAGCAGTTAACCAGAATATCAAACAACACCAACAATTCAAGACTACTTCATCCAACAAAGATAATAAAAGGATGGAAGGATTTGAGTGGAAAGTATACTCCTCCTCCACCTTGCAGTTCAGGCTGGCCAATTACATGGTACTGTTAGCAAAATACAACCACAGAAACTATTCCAAAATACAAACTTTTATTGTTGTTTCTTGACTTGAGGCATGTCATCAATTGCAGGCACTGGTCTCTGAAGGCCAATTAATATCCCGCACAGCATTCCAGGCCTCACTAGACATCATGAACACAGCCACTAGGTCCATAGCCACAGCAGTCATCATGCGTCGTGTAGCCTGGCTCTCATCTTCCTCCTTTCCAAGGGAAATCTACATTGCAGTAGAGGATCTTCCATTTAATGGGCACAAGCTCTTCGCTGCCAACACCAATGAGGTCCTCCACTCTATGAAGGACTCTTGAGCAACCCTGAGGTGCTTGGGCATACAAACACCTATGCCAAAGAAGAAACAATACAGGTATCAGCCATACCGACGACAGTGATACCCCTATTACTCATACCAAGCACAGTATTGATAATATGATACACATTATCAACAATGCCAGAGACCCAGAGCCTAATCACATCACCCCTCCACCTTCTGGGGTGACCCAACCCGCAGCCTCTAATAAGCAAATTTGAGGCATCGGTTGAGAACATTGAAAATAATCTACTCTCCCAGTGCTTATAGTGACCAGCCCATCCTTCACTTATGACCATTCTTTCATAACTAGGAAGCTATCATTTCAGACCGTTGGGTCCTAGAGATCGTTCAATCAGAATATATCATCCCATTTACATCGTCGCCACCACCCCCTCCCGTCCCTCTTCAGGTACTCTTCTCATGTGCTATTACTCTGTACAGAGGTACAACGCCTTATTCACCTCAGAACCATAGAGCCAGTGCCTACTCAGCATGGGGGAAAGGGTTTTATTCATGTTATTTCTTGACAGAAAAGAAATATGGGGGATGGTGACCCATTCTAGACTTCTTGGGTTTGAACAAATATGTACAAAAACAAAAATTCAGGATGGTT
The DNA here is from genome assembly GCA_019425775.1 of Rafetus swinhoei. NCBI lineage: Eukaryota > Metazoa > Chordata > Testudines > Trionychidae > Rafetus > Rafetus swinhoei. The sequence goes on along the minus strand of CM033439.1, from coordinate 33,864,943 downwards.
ACTCTTTCACAACAATCCCAGCAGGGAGATTGGTTTTCAGCTCTTGACCTCCAAAATGCATATTTTCAAGTTACTATCCACTCGGCACATAGATGCTTTCTCAGATTTACACTTGAGAACGACCACTATCAATACACTGTGCTTCCCTTTGGTCTTTCCACAGCTCCACCAGTGTTTTCAGCTACTGGCTGTGGTAACAGAATATTTAAGGAAGCAGGACTTGATAATCTTGCCATATCTGGATGATTGTCTGCTAAAGTCTCCAACCCATTCTCATAGTAATAGAGAGGTAGCCGTGTTAGTCTGATCTTGCTAAAACAAAAGGAAAAACTATGTAGCACTTTAAAGACTAACAAGATGGTTTAATAGGTGATGAGATTTCGTGGACCAGACCCACTTCCTCTCATCATATTCTGGAAGAGAATTGGCACGACCATATATACCAAAGGAATACCATGGAAAAAAGTGAACATATTATTAAACTGACAAATCCGATTTAGGACAGAAGGTGGGGTGAGGGAGAGGGAGAGAGGGAATAGCTCTTTGAGTCAATGAATGGCTAATCAGGAGTAATAAGATTACAGAGGGAAACTTCAGAACTTTCATTCATGTTTAAATTTGACACTTTATGAATGGGCCTTAACAAATATGCTAATTGGCTTACCCATTACAAAGAGAGCTTCCCCACTTATCACCCCTGATTAGCCATTCATTGACTCAAAGAGCTATTCCCTCTCTCCCTCTCCCTCACCCCACCTTCTGTACTAAATCGGATTTGTCAGTTTAATAATATGTTCACTTTTTTCCATGGTATTCCTTTGGTATATATGGTCGTGCCAATTCTCTTCCAGAATATGATGAGAGGAAGTGGGTCTGGTCCACGAAATCTCATCACCTATTAAACCATCTTGTTAGTCTTTAAAGTGCTACATAATTTTTCCTTTTGTTTTAACCCATTCTCATGTTCTTCATGCAACACCAATGATGATGCAGTGCTTCCAAAAGTTGGGCCTACGAATAAGCATAGACAAGTCAACATTAACACCTATCCAAAAATATTCTCTTCATAGGTGCCTTTCTTGACTCCACTACTGGTCAAGGCTCACTGCCACAGGAAAGATTCAGAGCAATCTGCAATCTTGTACACACCATTCACATCAGCCCACAGGTCAGACCTCACAACTGCCTCTAGCTACTGGAGTACATGGCAGCCTTCACCTTTGTCGTCCCCAATGGCTGCCTGCACATGAGATTCCTTCAAACCTGGTTAGCTTCATTATACAAACCAAAATGGCACAAACTCCTGAAGTATCTAACAGTGCCATCTACAGTCAAAGACGCACTACTGTGGTGGACCATCCTACTACGCATGTGTAAAAGGGTTCCATTTCAACAAGAGCCCCACACAATCACCATCAAAACAGATGCATCCCTCACAGGATGGGGAGCACACATAGGAGAAACCACAACGGAGGAACTGTGATCCACTTCCGAAACTACCCTCCATATCAACTTCCTTGAGCTCAGAGCTATATGCTACACCTGCCTCCACGTCTTCCCTGTCATCAGAGGCCACAATACAAGGATCATGACAGAAAACGTAGATGCATGTTCTACGTGAACAGGCAGGGTGGAGCTCATTCCCACTTCCTTTGTGCAGTGGCCATCAAACTCTGGAATTGGTGCCTCAAACACAACATCACCAAATCCGCCACATACCTACCTGGTATCCAGAACATAACTGTGGGCAAACTCAGTCGTTGCTTCCCCATACAACACTAGTGGGAGTTGGACAATTCCATCCTATACACCATTTTCCAATGCTGGGGGTTTCTCCAACTCGACCTTTTCACAATAGTCCAAAACAAAAAATCCCCAGAGTTCTGTTCCAGAGCAGGCCTGGGATCTCACTCCAGAGAGGATGCATTTTTGCTCCCAGGGACCAACTTTTTTTTTTATGCTTTCCCAATAGGATAATATAAAAGATCAGAACAGACAATTCACATGTCATCTTAACAGCACCTGTGTGGCCCAGGCATTTGGGGTATCCCTCTTGATGGGAATGTCAACCAATCCCCCCATTCCTCTCCCATTCCTGTCCAAGCTCCTATCTCAACGCAGCAGCCAGATTCTTCACTCCAATATAGTTTGTCTCCACCTCAGAGCCTGGGTATTCAGTGGTTCTCTCATGACCTAGTGTGCTCAGAACCAGTATGCACAGTCCTCCTGCTCAGCAGGACTTTAACCACACACACTAGCTACCTCCAAAAATGGAAAAAGAATGCTGCTTAGTGCACAGAAAAAATGTCTCCCCAACTTCTGCGCGTCTCCAATCAATACTTGATTATTTACCGGAACATAAATCCACAGGCCTCTCTACTAACTCTGTGAAGGTCAATCTCACTGCCATCACCACATTCCATCATAAGGTAGATAATGCCACCATATTTGCACATCCAATCACCATAAGATTTATGAAGGGCATCCAGGCAGCATATCCTGATATCAGACCACCAGCATATCCCTGGGATCTACATCTAGTCCTTAATGCACTCGTGCACAAACCCTTCGAGCCTTTGGCCACATGCTCTCTCTTACAACTCTCCATGAAAACAGCTTTCATAGTTGCAATCATGTCCGCCAGAAGGGTGGGAGAACTTGGAGCTCTCATGGCAGACCTTCCATATACCACCATCTTTCGAGATAGTCATGCTTCGCATGCATCCCAAATTTCTACTCAAAGTGCATTCTTCCTTCCACCTAAAAGAATCCATTCACTTACCAACATTCTTCCCGAAACCACACACCAATGGGTTTGAGTCTGCCATGCATACACTAGACATGCACAGGGCACTATCATTCTATCTAAATGGAACTGCTGTTCAGAAGTGCTCCTAAGCTCTTTGTCTCCACCGCGCAATGATTTGAAGGAAATGCCATCTCCAAGCAGAGACTGTCTAATGGATAGCCAACTGTATATGCTTGTGCTTACCAGCTCAAACAAATCCAGCCTCCTGACTTGATCAGAGCGCATTCTACATGTTCAGTCTCCACGTCTACTGCCTTCCTACGCCCTTGTTGACATATGCAAGGCAGCCATAGGGGCATCAAATCTCACATTTGCACAACACTATGTCCTGTTACAGGACACTGCAGCTAACACTAGAATGGGTAGAACTGTTTTGTCTGCAGCCTTCCAGCCTGATCCAAAGCCCCTACCATCCTAAGGGACACTGCTTAGTGTCACCTGAGTGGAGCACCCACAGGGACATCTCTTGAAGGAGACGAGGCGGTTATTCACCTATGCAGTAACTGACGTTCTTCAAGATGAGTGCCCCTGTTGGTGCTCCACTAACTGTCCTCCTCCCCTCTACTTAGGATATGACACTTGTCCATTGTAGAGAAGTAACTGAGGAGCCCAGCCCATGCAAGTGCTATTTATACTCTGACAGCTTGTCGGGCAGGCAAAGCACATGCACGGCCCGGGGGGATGGGAGTGGAGCACCCACAGGAACGCACATCTCGAAGAACATCAGTTATTGCACAGGTGAGTAACCTCCTTGTCTGTGCTAACTGGAAAGTGTTCCCAGTTAGGACCACTCTTCCTTGTCCAGATGATTTTGTTTTCTGCAGTACAACTGGGGAAGGAGAAGTGATCAGGTACCTTTGTTCCCCCTTGTTATATCTTGACTGTTTTTACTGGAAAAGTCCTTGCAATGTCGTGACATCAGGCAGCTCCATGGTTTGTGCTTGAGCAACTCTTTCATGTGAATTATAAATCTCTTGTTTTACAACTCCCCTGCTGGTGAATTGCTGGTGATGGTTGCTTTACACTCTGGGTGGGTGTTGGTCACCCGTTTGTTGCCACTGAAAAGTCCAGTCTGTGGACATTGCCCAGTCTCACGGTTTTCAGAGCAGGCATATAGTAAAATTTCATGAGTACATTTAACAGGAAAGTGATGTTCAACAAATTAACTTTTGCAATGATACTTTTTCAAGGCATACTTTGTACAAAATGATCATAATCATATAGAAGTGGCGAGTATAGGAGGTCTAGGGAATTATTTTGAGGTACACTGTCGCACTAATAGACAAGGTCACAACAAAAAGGTTACAGTGGGGTACCTAATATATGTCAGATCAAAGGAGACACTATTGCACGAACTGCCTCAGTGGGCTCTAAAATCACCAGTTAGCTCTTGAAGTTCTGAGACTAGGTATCCATAAAGATTGTTCTCTCAAGAAATGATATTTCTAAAAAGCAAAAGATAAAATCAGTTTCTGTATAAGTGTTGTTAAATGTTGGAGATGGCCTAAAACTATGCCGTGCTGCTTATCAGCTGAGACTAATCAGATAATGCTGACTATAGGCTTATGTGAAAATTGAAAGCTGTGGGACTAATAATAGAATCCCCAGGAAGACTGATCCACTGTACACATCACACTCTGTAGAAAGTATTAAGATTTGTAATGACACCATTGAGAACTAATTACAGACTACAAATAAGAAAATGAAATCTGATTTGGCATAACCAGTGATAAAGTAGATTATAGGATACAGAGGAAAAACAGTGTGTTGATTCTAAATATTTGAGTTAGAGTCCTCAAGAATTGATCCTAACCAAAAAAAAAAAATGAATATCATTTTTGAATATTAAAAGCACCTCACCCCAAAGTGAGAGGCTGAAACATGCAGGCACATAGCTGAGCCACTCTTTCAAGACTGGTAAACCCAAAATTTGACAAGCACAGTGATTTTTCTTATTTGTTTGCAAATGCCCATCATACTTTTATGGAGCAAGTACAACCCCAGTCTCTGCAAAGTGAAGGTTTCCTTAACAGCAGAACCAGCGATAGAAAGAGACATGTGGGTAGTGGGCATTGACTCCAGCTCTGTATGAGAGGCTGTGTAAGTGACAGTGCATGGAAGACGCAGCCAGAAGATCTGTTGCTTCATGGGTTTGTCTTCTCCTTACATTGGAATTGTGTCTTTGGTCTGAAGTGCCTCATTTCCATTGAAATCATTTACAATCTGCACCCTTCAGAAACTTAAGCTACCCCACAATAACAAACCAGTGGATATTCATTGCAAAGCAATTTCATTCTTATTTAAGATGTGATTGTAAACAAAGGGAAAAATTAAGTGTCTTACAATGTCCTCCTATAGATTTTTCAAAAACTTGCATTATCTAAAATGAGAGAATCATCAACACAACAAATAAAGGAGAAATGCACGGTTAATGTGCCAGTACCTTTTGTTCTCAGAAAATCTAGTATATGAAAATTCAAGTTAGAAACCAACTAAAGTCATATTAAACAGGGAAGCTAGTTCCAAGTTTTTCTTGGCATGGCTACATGTGTATTTCATTCATGTTTTGTGTATAGAGTGCAGGAGCTAGAGGTTTTTTTTATGGAGCACTGTCTGTCAGGGCAGGGCATGTATCCTGCATACCCTGTGACACTTCCTGTGGCTCTGTCAGAATGATGCTCTCCACCCCCCTTAGTGTCATCTCACTGTCCATGCTTGAGTTGGAGATACTTTTTGTTGTTTCTCTCCCCTTTTTTCTGCCTAGTTAACCAATTTAGCTTTCTAACTTACCTATAAATAGTTAGCAATGAGTACCTGTTAGTTTTTAATTTTATCTTTAAGTTCATTTTTAATAGTTTTTGGCGTTATGCACCAGTGGCATGCAGTGCTTGCTGGGCTTTTAGCACTGTCTGTCTTGTGGGGTGTCTGTCCCAAATAGTGACACTAATATTTGGTGCCTTTTGTCTCTCAGTGAGGGACACGTTAAGGAGAGGTGAAATCTCTTCCTTCCTTTCAAGAAATGAAAGCAGATATCTAGAGGCCTCCATCTCAAATATGCCACTTCATGGAACAGGCAGTGAGGCCTGCCTTGGTCTCAGGGTCCTCAAGTGAGTGCTCTTCTACCTGTATGCAAGTGTATCTGCTGTTCTGACCTCTGGACTTGGAGTATTCTCCATGGGGGGGAAAAAAGGTTGTTTTTCTTCTCCAGGGATTTTGGAGTTGCTTGAAGTCAAAGAAGAGTTCATCTTCTTTGGGAAAAAAAAACAAACTTGAAACATAGGGCTCTTCAGCAGTGTACTCTAAATTGTGAAGGTTCACAGGTGATTAATCGGCCCCGCCCAGTCAGTCAGCTCCATGCATGGAGCCCTGACTGGTTGGGCGGGGGCTGACTAATCACCTGTGAAGCTCTGCTGCTATGCAGCTTAGAGGGAACACTGCTCTTCAGGTATGCAGTGTAGTGCCAAGTCTTCAATCCATGTCTACACATCAGTAAGAGGATATTAGCATGAACGTAATTTGTTGGGAAAGAGTCAACATGGTTTTTTGTCAAGAGATAACATGTCTCTCCCATCTACTAGGATTGCCTGAGCTGGACAATTAGCATGTGGACAAAGGGAATCCAGTGGATGCAATGTACTTAGATTTTCAGAAAGCCTTTGACACAGTCCCTCACCAAAGGTTCTTAAGCAAAGCAAGCTGTCAAACAAGGGAGCTCTTCTTGTGAATTGCTAACTGGTTAAAATGTAGAAAACAAAGGATAGGAATAAATGGTCAGTTTTCAGAATGGAGAGCAATATATAATCGTGTCTCCCCCCCTCCGCACCCTCTCCGGGGACTGTACTGGGACCAGTTTCATTCAACATATTAATAAATGATCTGGAAAAAGGAGTAAACTGTGAAATGGCAAAACTTGTAGATGATACAAAACTACTGAAAATAATTAAGCCTGAGGCAGACTGTAAAAAGCTACAAAATGATCTCTTAAAACTGAGTGGGCAACTAAATGTCAGATGAAATTTAATTTTGATAAATGCAAAGTAATGCACATTGGAAACAATATTCCCAACTATACATACAAAAAGATGGGCTCTAAATTTGCAACAAAAATGATTAGGGGTATGGAAAAGCTTCCATATGAGGAGAGAGTAATAAGATTGGGACTTTTCAGCTTGGAAAAGAGATTATTAAGAGGGGATATAATAGAGGTCTATAAAATCATTACTGGCATAGAGAAAGTAAATAAAGAGGTGTTGTTTACTCCTCATAACACACAAACTAGTGATCACCAAATAAAATTAATAGGCAGTAAGTTTAAAACAATAGGAAGTATTTCTCCACACAACACGCAGTCAATCTGTGGAACTCTTTGCCAGAGGATGTTATGAAGACCAAGATTATAATAAGGTTAAAAAAATAGCTAGATAAATTCATGGAGGATAGGTCCATCAATGGCTATTAGGCAGGGATGGTATGTCTAGCGTCTGTTTTCCAGAAGCTGGGAATGAGCAACAGATAATAGTCACGTGATGATTACCAGTTCTGTTGAGTCCCTCTGGGGCACCTGGCATTGACCACTGTTGGAAGACAGGATACTGAGCTCGACAGACCTTTCTTCTGACCCAGAATGGCCATTCTGTTGGTCTAATGCACCATGCTGTTGAATCTGGTACCATCTACCAGATGGCCATTGAGTCTGGGACTGTGGTGGGCTGATACCTATGCAATGGTTTAGGCACCAGTACCATCTGCAAGCCACCTGTTGAATCCAGTGCCAGTGGATGCTATTTCAGTAACAATGATGCTGCAGTTTAAGAGATCACAAAGAATTTGCTTTGCTTTTCTGTTCTGGACTGTCTTATAGTGCAGGATTCCATCATGTTGGCAGCACGTCCTGCTATATGGGGTCCATCTGTCTCCTGTGATCCAGTGCAGAGGCTGTTAATTGTTTTGCTGATGCCAGTTCCAGATAGGAAGCATGCAAGATCTTGGTGCCTTCTCTAGTAACCTCTTTGGCCCTGGTACATGTTATTGTCCCCATTATGATCATTGGCAAATCAGTTTTGGTCTCAGAACTCTCTCTGCACCAACGACCCCACACCAAAACGACTGTCAGTTTGGGTATGAACCCATCACACTCAATACAAGGTTTTTTCCAGCTCTGATTTCATGATACTGTGGCCCAGTTCTTTCTTGCCCCCTCATGCCTTCTGCTATGCCTCAGTGGCCATTTTGTAATCCCTGGGGTGTTTCCCATTCCCCTGGGTTTTAATCACTTGCCCAAGGTGTGGAAGGTCACCATAGTGTTGAGAAAGCAGCTTCCAGAATCACCTAGATTAGCCGTACAAAAAGACTCTGGTCCTCCAGAGCAATCATTGCTGCAGGAGAGACCATTGTCCAAGGAACTGATTTTACCACAGGAAGAGCCATCCACTCCTGTTAACCTTTCTTGCTCCTTGCCTGGTGAGTGAATGATCCTGCACTGTTCTTTTTTAGTTCCAGGTGATTTTAAGTCTCACAAGGAATTTCTGAAAAAATGGCTGTGACTTTGGCATGCAAGCTGAGCTTATAGAAGAGAAACTCACAAGATTTTTAGATGTTCTCCAGGCAGCTGTCCCAGAGATGGTAGTCCTCCCTATTAATGAGGCTCTTCTGGAACTTGTGATGACATTATGGCATATGCTTGTCTCCTTAACCTATACAGCTAAATGCATGGACAAATGTTATGTCCCTGTGCAAGCATCAAGTGTTTTTATTCCCATCTTGCCCAAACTCTTACATAGTGATGGGCATCAATGAGAGATCACATTGAGGAGATTTAGATCAACTCCCAAAGAAAAAGATCCAACAGGCTTGATTTTCTTGAGGAGACAAATGTATTCCTCCATCTAAAGTGTACAGCAAATCAGCAGGTTCTATTAGCTAAACAAGACTTTATAAACTCGGTTGCTAAACTACTAGAAGATTCAAATGAGGAATTTAATACTTTCCTGAGAGAAAATAGAATGGTGGCCAAGACATCACTCCAGTCTGTACTTGGTGTAGCTTGTGCCTTTTGTAAGGTGGTCACCTGCCATAACAACAAGGATAACCTCATGGTTACAGATCTACAGGCATCCAGAAAATTATAGAACTATTTGGTCATTTTTTGGTTTCGGACAAAACTGATGAAACTTAACATTTTTTATAGACTCTCAAACTATTCATCATTCATTAGGAGTACATTTGCCAGCCACTAAGAAGCACCAGTACTCACCTCAACAACACTGTTAATACCAAAAGCAGTGTTCTAGGCTGCCTTTCTACCCATCAAAGCCATCTGATTTATCAGAGAGGAAAAATGATAACAAAGGAAAGGTCCTCCAACTTGAGCTCAGCACAGCCAGTTTGTCCTCAGTCAGCTGTGGGGAAGCAGTTCATTTGATTTCTTCCTTAAAGGACAGTAGTACAGCAGCACTCTTCCTTTTATCTGTTTGGGAACAGATTTCCTTAGTGCTTAGGTATCTGCAACAACAGAAAAGTGGGTCCTAAGCACTGTGAAATTGGGATGTTCTATCCAGGTTGTTCTCACCCACCTACCATGTCCCTTAATAGAGACTCATCTCAAAGTAACTGCTCCTTCATGAAGTTCAGACTATGCTCATGAAGAAGGGACAGAAGAAATTCTTCAACACTGGAGTCATACTTATTATATTGCTTTCTGGGAGTGAAAGAGGGGAGCTGAGACCCATGCTATGTCTTCAGAATTTCAGCAAGTCTATCAAATGTGTAAGATTTCACATGATCTAGTATTGATTATTGCGTCTCTAGATCACAAGTGTTTTTTCCCGGGCACTTACTTCAATGTGATGGTCTTGCCAACTCAGGAAATTTCTGAGGGACTTGACTATTCTGAGCAATAATGAGCACTTACAGGAGTGTGATTCCTAAAGCTCTGTGTTGTGCATTAGCTGGTCTGTGTAGGACCCTACTGATGCACCCTAAAGACTCCCTACTGCACATTAACATAGTCTGTTTCAAACAGTGCTATGTTAAAATGCATCAGGAACCTTTAAGTGCACCAGCCAGGTTTATATGGACCAATTAATCTCAGCATGGTTGTTCATCTTAGAAATCAGAACCCTCTCCCCCTTCCCCCAATCTCCCAGGGCTCATTACCCTACCATGTAGACAAACTCTAAAATCTATAACAGCAGGCCAGCACTATCACTATATTGTACTTTCCTTCACACGGTTATTGGCCCCTCTAGTTTCATTAAGTATATGGCAGTGGCGGCTGTCTACCTGAACAAGACTAAGCCTTTCAGTCTCCTTAGCTACTTTGATTCTTATGTTATCATAATAAATAGTCAAGCAGTAAATGCAGACAATTGTAGATAAATTATGCCCTATATTATCACTGCTTAGGGGCAGTCAGCGCTTTTCTTTTACAGAGACAATTGTCTTATTCAGTAGGAGCTCAGGCTACTTTGGTGACTCTTCTGAAGAATGTCCTCATACTGCACATTTGTAGAACTGTTCCCTCATCCTTGGTGCATATCTTGAATCATCATTGCACCATCATGACTCTGCTGAGATTAAGAATATAAAATCCTGTTTAAAATGTTAACTGGTTAACTGACCCACCATGTCATGCTGCAAGTTGGGGGCTGCTCTGGCCTGGCCAGGTTAGAGCATCCCCCACCTGCAGTGTGATGCAATGGGCTCAGCCAGGCTAGAGCAGCCCCCAGAACAGCCTGGGCAGGGTGCTGCTCTGGCCGTGCTCCAGTTAACCTGTCACCCCGGTAAGCATGCCAATAAGGCAATGCTTACCAGGTAACTGGTTACCCTTTTACATCTCTCACTGAGCTATGATGCACATTTTGGGAAGGCTGTGTTGCAGTCACTATTTAAGTAAAATCCAAGACCCATCTCCGAATGGTAGTGCTTATAAATCATCTCTGAGTGGACTATATGTGTGCAACCACTTAAAGAACTACAGTTACTTACTTGTATTATAATTGTTCTTCAAGACATTGGTGCATGTGTAGTCCCTGACCCATCCGCCACCTGTTTCTCCGTGTTGTAGTGCGAAGGAATTGAGGGAAGTTAGGATGGTGCCACCAGTATGCAGCCTTGGGAGGGGACAGGAGAATGTACTGCCCCAGTGGGTGTTTCTGTAGGAAACTATCTGGTTCCAGTGTGCTGTGCGCATGCACACCTGAGTGGAATACACCTGTGCAACAACATCTCAAAGTTAATAGTTCTAGCACAGCGAAGTAGCTGTTTATATAGCATCATGGAACTACAATGCTTGTCTGTTAACCATGGTTATGCTGTAAGAAAGGCCAGAGAGGAGGAACAGTTGGGGAGCTCCATTCCCAAGTGCATTAACGGTGTTATAAAAGCATTTTATTACTACCAAGAATTGAAAAACTTAAACAACAAATAGTCTTGCAGCACCTTGGAGACTAACAAAACATGTAGATGGTATCATGTGCTTTCGTGGGCACAACCCACTTCTTCAGATGAAACAAGAATTGGACAGGAGGAACCTCTTCGTCCATGTCCCTGGGAAAGCAGGTATTGTTTAGAACATCCATGTTTTTTGGGTGTCCCTAAACCTCCAAATGCCTGCAGCTGGGACTGGCCAAAGGAGGATGGATTACTTGAAATTGCTCTGTTTATTCCCTCTGAACCATCTGGCACTGGCCACTATCAGAATCCAGGATACTGTGCTAGATGGACCATTGGTCTGATCTAGTATGGACATTCGTATGTTCCTGTGATAGAGGTTAGATATTTAGGAGCTATATAGCCTATAAACTGACTGGGTGTTGCAGGAATTTCTGTGTAGAGTTAAGTGTAACCTTTCTCCACACAATAAAATCTGGAGCACGGATAAATTCCAATATCATGAGGTCAGGCTGAGGAATGAGTGCCATGTCAGTGCAGCAGAATTAGTGCTAAGAGAGCAGAGTTGTCATTACTGCTCAAAGTCTGAGTAAAGAGCAATATGATAAGTAGCATTATTGCTAGGTAGCTCTGTGGTCCAACCATGATGGTAGATTTAGTGATAAATTGTATTTGACAGCATAATTTACTCTAAGGCTGAGTTATCAGATCAAAAAGGAGAATTTGCCATTTCTTGGCAAACTTACTTATGTTCACTTATTGGAAAGATGACTAAGGAAGAAAAACGTTCTTATGAATTTCTCTCGTCCTGTAACTAAGGACATATCTACACAGCAAGTATCAGAGGAGTAGCTGTGTTAGTCTGTATCCACAAAAGGAAAAGGAGTCCTTTGGCACCTTACAGACTAACAGTTATTTGGGCATAAGCATCTGATGAAGTGGGTTTTTGCCTATGAAAGCTTATGCCCAGATAAACCTGTTAGTCTTTAAGGTGCCACAGGACTCCTCGTTGTGTCTACACAGCAAGTTACTGCATAAGAAGCCAGCAGCAGCTTATTGTGCAGTAATGTCCTGTATGAACATTGCTAAAGGGCACTGAAATATGCAATAATCCTTAATCCTCTGAAATACAGTAAAGATTGCACCTCTAAAATCTGGGATTCTGTGGTCCAGCATAGAATCATCGAGCTGGAAGAGACCTCACGAGGTCATCAAGTCCAGCCCCCTGCCCAAGGCATGACTATGGATGTTCCAGAATCAGAGTGTCCTGGCCCGCTGCAGGGCGGTGGGGGGGCAGGAGCCTATATCCGGCTCAACTGGGCTGTGAGGAGGGAGCCAGGAGCCAGCACACGGCTTAGTTGGGCTTTGAGAGGGCTGGAGGTGTGTGGTCATCTGGGCTGTTGGGGGCCAGGGAGCTGGTGCATGGCTCAGCAGGGCTGTGGTGGGGTGGGGAGGCCCAGGAGCTGGTGCACAGCTCAGTTGGGCTGCGGGAGCCAGGAGCCATGCGCAGCTCTGGTGGGCTATGTGGGGCCGGAGCTGCACAGCTCATCTGAGCTGCCGGGGGATGAGGAGAGGGGCAGGGAACTGGTGCACAGCTCAGCTGGGCTGTGGGGAGCCTGAGATGACCTTCCCTGATCCGGAAAAATCCCTTATCTAGGATCAGTCCGGGCCCTAGGGTGCCAGACTAGGAAGGTGCAACCTGTAGTTCAATATATACGATAGCTTAATTCTCTAAACTGCTCTATACTAAGGCAACCATACTGCTGAAGGAGAACATCCACATGGAAGCTGAGGCACTTGAATTTATGCCATTAACATCTTTAATTTATTCAACTTACTTTTCTTGAGTTTCCGGTGTAGACAAGACCTCATTTTTCAGATCTTTTTGTACCCCGAAAGATTACAGGCTTCTCTGTAGCACTTTTTGGGAATGAAAATTGCAAACCATATCTGCTACCTCACTCTTGGTTCTGCCTTCCTTTTGAATCAACTCTCTTCTCTCCAAAGTGCCCAACAACTGTTGTCCATGAGCCAACAGCGTGCATCCAAGTCCAATTGTTTTAAAGGGGCACCATCAACTTGAAAACATGTTTCTGTGAGGGAATGGTCTACCTGCATAGTAACACCTAAGACTACTAAAGCTGAAAGAAATCAGTGGGGGGGGGGGAAAAGGACATTTATTTTGTGCATTAGACATCAATTTGAGTTACTGAGTATCTTTTCCTTTGCTGGGAAGAGCCTTTGAACATCACCAAGGGAGTAGAAAAACTTAGTTTAAAAAAAAAACAAAAGCAAAAAAAAACCAAACGGTCTGGTAGCACTTTATAGACTAACAAAACATGTAGATGGTATCATGAGCTTTCGTGATAGGAAAAAATCAAGATATCTGCTTACACAGTTCTTTTTCAGAAAATGTTTTTTTTTAAATCAGCCAAATTTAAAATAATTGAAGTTGATAATATCTCTTTAAATAAAGAGTCTGTGGCTTAATTTTTCAAAATGATATACACTCACAAGTTCCATTGATATTATTTTTGAAAATTAGGCCACAGATTTATTTGGCATAGGATAAAAAATAAAATTAATTCAAAATTATTTATTTTTCTCTGAGCCAGAAAGTTACAGCCTCAGTTTAAGCATGTCTCTAGAAATTTATCATTTCTCAAGCTGGCTGAGTATCTCTTTTTTCACGCCTTGGTATCCCACTTCTCTTTGATCTGGAAATGCAGCATTTACCACATTCAGATAACCAGTTGTGAAGGGGCCATGTTCTTTTTAGTTCCTACACAGTAATTCAATATGTTTATTCCTACAGTTCAGCCATGGTTAATAATTGATATATAATATAGGTGTTTCTCCTTATATTGTTTTGTATTCGATTCTTACAGCTTTAGTGTTTGAGTACTGATTTGCATTTAATAAAAAAGGCTTCCTTGCTTCCCTGCAAAGGCGTTTAATCGAAGAGAAGGCAACCAGCAGAGGTTCACATAACATTTCATTAGTCTGTCTGATTGTTTTTGACACTTCTTTGAAAAAGTGCTTCATTACCATGCAAATAGAACTAGCCTCTGTTCTGGGAATAATTGTCATCTAACATAAGATAAAGAACATAGTGATACATTTCACAAGATTTTGGACAGCAAGATACTGATCATCACAGAGGTTTTCTAGTATGATATAGCCTCGTATTCAAATAAGGTACAGAAAACGTACTCTTTGCAAACATAGTTTCTTGTTCATTTCAGTTATATGAGGACAAATTTAAAAAAAGATAGCAGGAATAAGAAATAATTTTTTTTTCTCTTGACATCACCACCCCAGCATGGTTTTACCCAATAGACTGATCAGCCCTCAGAATCTTTTACCTCACTCCTGTTTTCACAGAGTTTAGATTAATACTACTTTTCAGCAAAGTAGAACTTAAGTGTTTCAGTTCACTCTTCCCTTCCCCACCCACGAAATGTTACAGGTATTGGAACTCAAAACAGAGAAAATCTTACAAGGATCATGTAAGTGTTTTAATATATATGTGTATTATTATTATTATTATTTATTATTTAATATAATAATATATGTCTTATTCAGACATAGATACATCCTCAAGGGCTCTTGAACTCAACTAGATGCAAAACCTGCAATCTCAAAACAATCCACATATTGTGCCAACTGACCAACAAATTCTATAATCTAGAAAGCTGATCCTTGTAAGATTTCCTCTGTTTTGAGCAACTAATAAATATAAACTAATAAAGGAGTCTGTAGCTTGAGCAGGAAATATAAGGCGCCTCAAAAGTTCATCTGTGACTGGAATCTTGGCAGAGCTCAATTAGGGCAAACTTCAAAGAATGGGGGAGCCATTCCCCACCGCTGGTAGATATTCCAATATTAAGATTTACCAAGCCATCATAAAACGGCTTCTGTAATATCTTACTGGGTACCCAGAAGATAACAGAGTTCTCTTAAAGCAAGCCAGCATTAGGCCATCACCCAGATACTCTTATCAAATGTAATGAGGATCACTGGAGATCTTATTCATCACATAAGAAAAAACTCCCAGTCCCAAAGGATTGGGCACACTACCCCCCAGGTTAATGAATATTTCAGATCTTCCTCCAAATACATGTTGTAGCCAGTCCTTAATACCTAAACTCATTTATTTAAAAAAAAAAAAAAAAAAAGAGGGAGTGAGTATTGATTAAAAGATCAGTATCATAGCAGTCATGAATACAGTTCTGAGATCAGATTTCATGAGCTTTGTAGTTGCAAATAGTTCTTTAGAGCATCAGTCCAGAGTTATCAATTCAGTATCCATTTTAGCAGTACCAGAGTATCCTGGGATCTCAAATGTAAAGCTTTCTCCATTGTGGAAGAAAACATTGTCCTCACTCTGTGTTTGTAAGCAACAAGTAGCCAGAGGCAGTTTTATTACGAGCTGCAGCAAGGGAAAAACTGGTTCGGACAAGGGGGAACCTTCCCGAGAATACAAACAATTATGAAGCAGTTTATATACTGTCCATTAGATATAATAACAATAACAATTAGTCTCCTTCCCATTACAAACACCAATGGCTAACAGTTATTTTAGTTCCACCCAGATGCTCCTTATCTCAAGGTCCCTGCCAGAGTCAGCGTTCTATCCTTATCTCCGTATGGAGGCGAGAGGCAAAGGCAGCGTCTAATTACAGATCTCGCGTTGTCAGGCCACAGACTTAGCCTGACTCTTGCTCTCTTGTTAACAAAACCAAGATGGCTGCACACAAATTCCCTTATTCCCTTTTCCTGCCTCCACACCATAGATTATCCAAGCAGATATAAGCTAAAAAGGATCAGCTTCCAAAGCATCTTCATACAAATCCAAGCTTCTCTCCACAGCTTGAAGTAATTTTTGTTAGTCTCTAAAGTGCCACGGGACTACTCATTGGTTTTAAGCAAACAAATAGGCCATCCTGGAGTCTTATTTCCCAGTCATTATCCATACTTGGCTACATGGATTAGCATAAGGCACTTACTCCTTTACAATCATAAACAGGTGATTGGCTACATATCTCAAAGAGAATTCAATACAGTGTCATTACTGTATGTATAGTTCATTTAAATGTTAATATCTCCTTTTGATTTCTGAACAGAATACAACATAAACATGACTAATTTTATTACATTGTTAACATCTAACAATATACATGCAAATACACAAAAACACAAACATTAACTACCAGTATGTTGAATGTGGGTTATTTATCCTGCAGATATTAACCCTTTCATGTCCATACATCACAGCATCTCTGGCATGAAAATTACTTCACTGGGTTAAAAAAAATCACTTTTCATCCACCTGTATTGTTGCCCATCTAGCAGAAGAACAACAGCTGAATGGACTGGACCAGTCACCAGAATTTTCTATTACAAATGTGCTTGTTGACCTCCAGGATTTTTGTTGTGTTTTCAAGACAGGGTTCTTTCTATATGAATCTTGTTTGCAATGGGGAAGCAAGTTCAAATGTTGCAGTCTGTTAAAGAAAGTAAGGGCTTGGAAAACAGGGATTTTTCCATTCTGTGGCTTGAACACTTGGAGTGTGACTTCCTTTCTTGATCCTTCAGAATACATGGGAGGGGAATGGATCAGAAGGGAGTCAGGTTTGAGGGGAACAGGGGTTGAATGATCTGTAACATCTAGAGTACATGCCTTTCAGAGCCTGGAATGGAAAGCAAGATTCCTCAGTTTCAACATTCATCTGCCACCCATTGTAAAGTATGTATTTATTCCTCTCCACCGCTGGTCCACGTAAACAAAGACAGCCTACCACTGCTATCAATTACTCCACTAAGGTTCATAGGAGAATTTGGTTTTTGCTTTAAAAAAACCTCAAAACCTAGGAAAATTACATCAAAAACCTATGTGCAAAGTAATAGTACATGACAATATAATCATATACTAAAGTATAGTATATAATCATATACTAAAGTAATGCAAATACAAAAGGAGACTAAGATTGTACGGACAATCTTAATTCTGGCATTTTCTAACTTGTAAGTGCTTGACTTTGCAACCTTAATCTTCCTCTGATGCAGTTTTTGACTCAGATAAATGAAGAAAGTTTACAAATGAGTTGCTCTGGACATTTGTCTTTTGGAATTCACTCAGCTGGAGGCATAGTGATTTAATAAGCTAAGGATCATTAAAGATATGATTTGGTCTTGGAGATTACAGATGCCATTGCTTTAACAGGTCTCCATGACTACTTCCTCTTGAGCTTCAGGGTGGGTGGGTCTTGGGTTTCAGCTTCAGCTCCACAATGACCAAACCATCGTTTTGTACATTTTTTTCATGTGATTCTTCCAATCATTTTGCTTAATTTTTACTATGACAAATTTTTACTATACATCATATCCATAATGATCATCCTGCCATGTCATACGTTTATTAGACTGTGTAGAGCAGATTTGAGTGACTCCTTGAATGGGACATTTCAGAGAAAAATCCTGAGTGCTTGGAATCCAGGATGACTGAGTCTTTCTCCATCTTGTCTCACCCAGTGAAGGTTTGGAGAGTTATTGAGCATACACCATTTGTTCCAGATGGGAATGCTGTGTTCAGGCTGGGAATAGCTCAATAGAAGTCTAATCATAATCCCTGGTTGAAAATGTTTTGGATAGCTCAGTAAGTTTTGATTGGAGCTTGACTAGGAGTGGGCTTTTGAGGAGACAACTGGGAATAAATCATCTTGGTCATATACCTACTTGAAAGGAATTTAGGAAAACCTGTCTGTGTGTTCTAGATAGGGCAAAGATGGTTATAAACATCTAATTTATGGGTATAGAAGTAAAAAAAAATTAAGATGTTTTGCTTTGCTTTCATTTATTTTTTTTTTCCTTGTCATTCCCTCAGTCAATTCCAAATTCATATTTGGGCTTATTGCAATATTACAATGCAAGACACCATCTAACAATAAGCAAGAATTTATTATTGTATTTCCATCCTTCTGTTACATGTCATATAAACCTTATTAAAGAAATGTGAGGTAATTTTGCTTCTATTTTTTTCTTTGTGGCATCTACAGTCATTTCAGATTAAAATGACACAACAATGTGACTGAGTTTGAATCCTCTAGCATACACTGTCTAAGATAGTTGATTAATTGTACAGTTACGCAGGAAGCAATGGTGTGTTAAAAGCATGTTGGCAGATCATAATAGTGCTTCATGGCAGTTGGCAGATAAAGTACAGTAGATGGACTGAACAGTTTGGTAAACCTTTACTAACAAAGATTGAAAACTATATGAAACTAAGAACTAGCATTTGCTATATTCAGTACTCTCCTGTTGTTGGAAACCCATTGAAAACCTGCTTCAAATCACCATGTAAAAAAGAAAAGCTTTATACTGTTGCTAATTTGGAAGTTTCCTAGCATCTAGGATTCATTTCCAGTACTGACAAGCCATAAGGGTTATAGGAATGTAAGATCAAGTCATTTTGATTATCATCTTGCTTTTATTCTTTACAGTTAGGTTGGAATTGAATTGATTCGCAACTCCAATATATAATTTCTAAATTGGGAACAGTACTACACAATGGGGATTGCTCACAGGGCAATAGATGATGCTTAATTAGTTGTTTGTAATGCACTATTGTATTGCTCTAAAATCACCAAAATACAAACACTGTAGTCCTGTGTCTGGAGGCCTAATCATTCCCTTAGGTTTCTGGCATTGTTGGAGAACTCTCCCTTGAAAAACATCCTAATGCTTGGCAGTTGTATGAACCCATACTTAAAACTTGTGCAGCAGGCGGCTGGTGACGACTTAAAATTCCCACACAACAACTTTTTACAAAGGAATCAGTTAAATCAAGATCCCTTAAAAAATTAATCAACCCTTCCCAAAAATCTGTTGTTTTTTTTCATAGTGGTGGATAGCAGTTTACTGGGGGTAGGGGTGGACAAGGGATGGGAGGGTTAGATTTTGTAGTTCAGGGGTGGCCAATTCATTTCACAAAGAGAGCCAAAACAGCGGCAGAAAAAAATGCAAAGAGCCGCACCAGAATTGTCAGGCCCAAAAAACAAAACAAAAAAAAGGCCCCCAGAACAGAATTTTTTTTTTAAAAGGAGGCTGCCCCTTTAAGATGGCCGCATCTTGGGCGCCATTTTTAAAATCCTGCAGCTCTGACCCGATAAGCACAGGGAAGCTGGGGGGGGGGGGGGCATTTGGGAGGGGCGCAGGAGTGGCTTCGTGAGCCATACTTTTGGGGGGCAAGAGCCACGGGTTGGCCACGGCTGTTTGTAGTTGAATCTCCAGATATTGAGTGTAAGTTCTACATTCAGTCTTAGGCTCTCAGCACTGTAGCCTGCTTCACATTGGCACTTTACAACACCATAACTTGCTGCACTCAAGGGAGAAGGTGTTTTTTCACACCCCTGAACCAGAAAGTTACAGTGCTGTAAAATGCCAGTGTAGACTTGATCATTAGTACAGCAAGCAATATCTCAAACAGGGAAAGAATTTGCAGTAATGTATTTGAGTAACTTAGAAATCCCAGTTGTAGGCAATAATTATGTGCCAAATTTTGTAATTGTGTTTCACTAGAAAAGGACAACTATGACTTGATTAATATACATTTTGATCCACCTGTTTATGAAAAAGTTAATTTTCTGAACTCTGTTTTCTTTTTTCATAAAAAATGCTGTTTGATCTGTGGGAGGAGGCTGCTAGGATACTGTCAGAATTATTTTTCTTGTGGGTACTACTTTTCTTTGGTTTAAGTCCAATATATTAATTTCTGTATATTTGAGAATAAGATCTCACTCTTGATGCACTCACTGCTAAGATTTCTACATAGAGCCTGTTTTATTCTGGTAGTGGGGCTACATGTATGCAGATATAACAAAGTACTTCGTGTAGTATGATAACAGTGCAGTTTTATGCTATTTGCAAATACCCAGATCACTATATTCATTTTCTTTCCTTGTGAATCAGAAGAATAAACTGACTCTCAGCCAAACATAAAAATAAATAGAATTGTTTCTACTTTCCACTTGTATTAGACCTTATGTTTAGTGTTTGGTTCCTGTCATTTAGCATTGAGTAGTATAGATTGACTCCCACCTCAAACTGACCCAGGATGTCACCTGCCATTGCCGCTCGTTAAATGTTCAAATAGGTTATTTTGTGCTTTCTTCCATGCTGCCCCTCATGCTTGGGAGAAGCTCTCCATAAATATCAACAAGACATGCTCAATATCTTCTATTGAAACTCTTCTTAAAACTCTCTTGTGAGGCCTACAAAAAAAACTTTGACAATGGGGTCAAAGACCTCCCTATGCTTTATGAAAATTGGCAAATGAATATGCATAACTCAAATATGCTTTAGACAAAATAACTCATGTAACCTATCCATTTTAATATTCCAATTGCTGAATATGTGTATCCTATTTTTGAGCATGTATCATTCTTGTATGTGAAGTTATAAAGTGTGGATCTGTTTATAATTGTAAATGTGCTAATGAGAGCCATTACTGATGCTCTGGTACTTAATGACTCAGTACTCAAACCAACAACTTGTAAATGGGCATGTTTGTCCTGTAAGCTCAAACTGTGGCTGGTCCTAGAAAGACATGTGACCATGCCACCTGATTCTGGAATTCATTTAGAACCTGGTATTTTCCCCAGGAGGATGGGGAGTGTGCAACAAAGGGTTCCTCCCTGGGGGAAAGTCTGTTTAGCAATGGGACGCCATCAGTCTTTTTGTCTTCAGCTGGCCTTTTGAAAATGCCTGGTCCACCCTTAGAGGCTACCTGTCAACAAAGAACTTAGAAGAAGCCGTAGATCCAAGTCAGAGTAAAAATTGACTCTGACTTGAAGCTTTTACCTGAGATAGAAAAGGCTCTTTGGGGTATGTAATAAGTTTCTTAGTGGATTAGAACTAAGCATTTTTTGTTCATTTTAATTTAGTACTTACTTTGACTGTTTTCACTTGCAACCATTTAAATTCTACTTTTTATAGTAATAAAAACACTTTTGTTTATTATCAAGTCCAATGTAAATAATTGTTACCTGGAAAGACCTTAAAGAAACCTCATATGTAAAACTTTTACACAGTAAGATGGATTTGTTTGGGGGTTTGGTCCATTTTGGGAGTTGGTTTCTTGGGTGCTGAGCCTTAGAACTGAGACCTCCTAGAGCTGAATTGGTTCCGTGTCTGTGTTGTTCTGCTGAGATGAGGAGGGCAGTAACTCCAACTTTGTGCCTTGTCTGGGGGAGGATGGAGAATCTGACCCAGCAGGACAGGGTGGTGGGGAGTCCCAGAGAGCAGAAAGGCAGGGGTAAGTAGCATGATCAGCACACCAGAGGACAACCCTAAGGGGACTTCTGTGATTCACTCTGTCTCAGTGGTTAGGCGGTTGATGTGCTGAAATCATTGACTATCATGTTGACCAGTACTGCCTCATTGTTTCCTTTTATTTCCCTGACTGACTGCATCCATCTCCTGTCTCGTTTTATACTTAGATTGTATGTCTTTTAATTCTGTTCAGACAATACCTGGCACAATAGTCCTAGTTCATACTGGGGATCCCACATTTCATGATAGCACAAATAATAATAGAAAGTATTAGGATAAAGTTGAATCATGTGAATCGCTGTATACATACTCAGTGTGAAGCAAGCTGTATAAAAAGAGTTAACAATAGGGGAGGAGGCTGGTTTTAAGAACCCCATTCAGTGAGGAACTACATGAACAACAAGCAGACTGGTGGCACCTTAGAGACTAACAAATGTATTAGGTCAGTTTGTTAGTTTCTAAGGTGACACAGACTAATATGACTATCCCTCTGACACATCTAACTGCATGGTTCTTCTTCGAGTGGTCGCCGTGGGTGCTCCACTGTAGGTGTCGGGCCCCGTTGCGGTGCTGCGACGGGGCCCGACACCTACAGTGGAGCACCCACGGGGACATATCTTGAAGAACCATCGTTACTGCACAAAGGTGAGTAACTTCTTCTTATTTAAGGGTTTAAGCTCTATTCGTTGTCCAAGTAGAGACCAGCAGAAGAGGTGGCATAGTTTATGGTTCCTTTGAGTTGAAGGAGCCGCTGGACAAAAAAAGCTAATGATTAAGCCTCCCTAATTTATCCCATGTGCTCCAAGGCAGATGACTTCAACTAAGGGTTTCCCAGGTATTTTAGGTGCCTAATAAGGTTTTCAAAAGCACCTGCCTCCCATCTATGAACATCAGTCCGTAAGTGCCTATGTTTGTCTTAAAAATGAAATTTAGGCATCTAAGTCACTTGAAGTGCTTTTGAAAATAGTGTGATGTAAGATCACATGGAAAACTTTAAAAGGGTAAACCTTGTTTGGTACCACAGTTTTAAAAGGAGGGAGTCTCCTTCTCTTGTCCTAAGCTGCATAAACCTGGGGGTGAGTCCCATGCAGTTCTTACACAAATAAATGACATGTACTATAGACTTTAGTTGGATCCCAGGACTTGTTCTCATTTGTGGGATGTCCCATTTTGGTGCCTTTCAGATGTCAGTGAACTTGCCTTTCTGTACAAAAAGTTGAAACAACCTGAAAAAAGGACTATTATAGCAAATCTGTTAATGATATGTATGTATGAAACGCCATAGAAAGAGTTGAGGGTATAATTTAAAGAACTCCTATAGTAATCATACAGATTGTCATTAAGGGAATCTTAGAGGTTCAGCACTTCTTTATCCTCAGGGACTAGCAAAGGAGCCAGCTCCAGTCAAACTGTCAGAGGTCCCTTTCTGTTGCAAAGCAGCTGCATAAAGAGGGAGGGGTGGGATTAACCCTACCCAAACTCACCTAAGGCAGTGGTCACCAATCACTGCAGCCAGCTGGCGGGGCAGCTGCCTCTCTTTCATTCAGCCCAGCTGGAGCGTGGTGCAACCTAGGTGGGCTGAAGGCTGTGCTCCAGCTGGGTTGGATCAAAGAGGGGCAGCTGCCCGGCCAGCTGGCCACGGCATTCAGCCCTCCGAGGTTACACTACACTCCAGCGGGGCTGGAGCAAAGAGGGTAGCTGCCCATGCGGCTGTTCCTCTTTGTTAACTTGTCGTCTGGGAAGCGGGGAGGAAGGGAAGAGATGCACGTGCGTCCCCAGCTCTTGTCTCCTGCTCTGGGTGGGAGTGGGGCTGAGCCTGCTCCGCAGAGCCAGGGCTGGGCGGCTGGCACACATGGCATGCTGGGGCCCCAGCTACACTGCACTGTTCCCCACAGGTTGTATGCGGGGTCAGGGAGTTTTCCCTAGTGCCCCACTGTACCCAGACAGGCTGGTGCCTGCCCTGGGCTCTGCCTACCTCAACCCCAGCGACGCTGCCTGCAGGCAAAAGGCTGGGCAATGAAGAGACTCTGCGCCGCCTCCCCCTGCCCGCACTACAGCACTGCTGCCCTGCCGGTGAATGCACTGGGGGCATAGGGATGTGGCGACAGGAGGGGGGGTGAAGGAGAATGGGGGCAGGATGGGAAGGGGAAGGGGTTTCACTGAGGGGGATGGGGTGATGCAGGTGAGCAGGCTGGGGGGGGGATCATGGAGCTGAGAGGGGAGTGAGGCTGGAACAGAGAGAAAATGTGAAGGGGATACAAATTGTACTTTGCAGAAGCTGCACTTTCCTTTACTCCCCACTTCTTTGTCTCCCTTCCCAGCTAGTTATTTGTCTGCATTCTCACCCTTTCACCTTTTCTGCTTTACTCCGCCAACCCCTTCCCGCCCCCAAACTCCCTCTCTTAGCCCCACCCCACACCCTCTCCTGCCGCCAAACTCTCTTATAGACCCTGCCCTCCTCACTTCGTACTAACAAAATCATCCAAAGCCCAAGATTTGGTGGTGATGGGGGACTTCAACTATCCAGATATATATTGGGAAAATAACACTGCAGGGCACAGACTATCCAATAAATTTTTGGACTGCATTGGAGACAACTTTTTATTTCAGAAGGTTGAAAAAGCTACCGGGGGGAAGCTGTTCTAGATTTGATCCTAACAAATAGGGAGGAACTGGTTGAGAATTTGGAAGGCAGCTTGGGTGAAAGTGATCATGAAATCATAGAGTTCACAATTCTAAGGAAGGGTAGAAGGGAGAACAGCAAAATAGAGACAATGGATTTCAGGAAGGCGGATTTTGGTAAGCTCAGAGAGCTGATAGGTAAGGTCCCATGGGAATCGAGACTGAGGGGAAAAACAACTGAGGAGAGTTGGCAGTTCTTCAAAGGGACATTGTTAAGGGCCCAAAAGCAAGCTATTCCAATGTGTCGGAAAGATAGAAAATACGGCAAAAGACCGCCTTGGCTTAACCACGAGATCTTGCATGATCTAAAAATAAAAAAGGAGCCATAAAAAATGGAAAGTAGGACAAATTACAAAGGATGAATATAGGCAAACAGCACAGGAATGCAGGGGCAAGATTAGAAAGGCAAAGGCACAGAATGAGCTCAAACTAGCTATGGGAATAAAGGGAAACAAGAAGACTTTTTATAAATACATTAGAAGCAAGAGGAAGACCAAGGAGAGGGTAGGTCCACTGGTCAGTGAGCAGGGAGAAACAGTAACAGGAAACAGTAACAGGAAACTTGGAAACTTGGAGATGCTCAATGACTTCTTTGTTTCGGTCTTCACCGAGAAGTCTGTAGGAATGCCTAACATAGTGAATGCTAGTGGGAAGGGGGTAGTTTTAGAAGGTAAAATAAAAAAAGAACAAGTCAAAAATCACCTAGAAAAGTTAGATGCCTGCAAGTCACCAGGGCCTGATGAAATGCATCCTAGAATACTCAAGGAGCTGATAGAGGAGGTATCTGAGCCTCTAGCTACCATCTTTGGAAAATCATGGGAGACAGGAGAGATTCCAGAAGACTGGAAAAGGGCAAATATAGTGCCCATTTATAAAAAGGGAAATAAGAACAACCCAGGAAACTACAGACCAGTTAGTTTAACTTCTGTGCCAGGGAAGCTAATGGAGCAAGTAATTAAGGAAATCATCTGTAAACACTTGGAATGTGGCAAGGTGACAGGGAACAGCCAGCATGGATTTGTAAAGAACAAATCATGTCAAACCAATCTGATTTCTTTAATAGGATAACGAGTCTTGTGGATAAGGGAGAAGCGGTGGATGTGGTATACCTAGACTTTAGTAAGGCGTTTGATACGGTCTCGCATGATATTCTTATCAATAAACTAGGTAAATACAACTTAGATGGGGCTACTATAAGGTGGGTGCATAACTGGCTGGATAACCGTACTCAGAGAGTAGTTATTAATGGTTCACAATCCTGCTGGAAAGGCATAACAAGTGGGGTTCCGTGAGGGGTCTGTTTTGGGACCGGCTCTGTTCAATATCTTCATCAACGATTTAGATATTGGTATAGAAAGTACGCTTATTAAGTTTGCAGATGATGCCAAGCTGGGAGGGGTTATACTAATCTGGAGGATAGGGTAATAATTCAAAATGACCTGGACAAATTGGAGAAATGGTCTGAGGTAAATAGGATGAAGTTTAATAAAGACAAATGCAAAGTGCTCCACTTAGGAAGGAACAATCAGTTTCATACATACAGAATGGGAAGCGACTGTCTGGGAAGGAGTATGGCAGAAAGGGATCTAGGGGTTATAGTGGACCACAAGTTGAGTATGAGTCAGCAGTGTGATGCTGTTGCAAAGAAAGCAAACATGATTCTGGGATGCATTAACAGGTGTGTTGTGAGTAAGACACGAGAAGTCATTCTTCCGCTCTACTCTGCACTGGTTAGGCCTCAGTTGGAGTATTGTGTCCAGTTCTGGGCACCGCATTTCAAGAAAGATGTGGAGAAATTGGAGAGGGTTCAGAGAAGAGCAATGAGAATGATTAAAGGTCTAGAGAACAGGACCTATGAGGGAAGACTGAAGGAATTGGGTTTGTTTAGAAAAGAGAAGATTGAGAGGGACATGATAGCAGTTTTCAGGTATCTAAAAGGGTGTCATAAGGAGGAGGGAGAAAACTTGTTCATCTTGGCCTCTGAGGATAGAACGAAGCAATGGGCTTAAACTGCAGCAAGGAGGTTTAGGTTGGACATTAGGAAAAAGTTCCTAACTGTCAGGGTAGTCAGACACTGGAATAAATTGCCCAGGGAGGTTGTGGAATCTCCATCTCTGGAGATATTTAAGAGTAGGTTAGATAAATGTCTATCAGGGATGGTCTAGACAGTATTTGGTCCTGCCATGAGGGCAGGGGACTGGACTCGATGACCTCTCGAGGTCCCTTCCAGTCCTAGTATTCTATGATTCTACATCCCCATCCCACTCGCTGGAAGTCCTGTCCTGCACATTGAACCCCTCATTTTTTGTTCCCACCCCAGAGACTAAGGGGGGTCCACAAAATCCACTAACACTGGAAGAGTGAATCTGGTCTATGGGAATCCCTGAACCTCAGTCCTCCCTGTCCCTTCCCCTCACCCCATGGGGCTGGAGTGCCAGAAGAGTGGAGTGTCTCAGTTGGGGGGGGGCCACATCAGTGAGGGTTGGGGGAGGAGTTTTTTTGCTTCTCACTTGTTTGTCCCCAACTGATTTTTTTTTTCCTGCGGCCCCTGACCCAAAACAGGTTCCCCACTCCTGCCATAAATAAAGAAAACATTGAAACCTTTTGTGTTGGACATAATGTTTTACTTTATTTAAAACACGAAGTTTGATAAACTAACATGAGAGAGTTAAAATGCTTAATCTGTTTAATAATTTAAATGAAACCGTTCTCCCTGGCTGCAGCCCTAGCAAAATGGCTCGTGTGTAATTATATAATTAATGGTGAGTTTCCATTAGCAACGGGTAGTCCATGGAAAGGTTTGGAGAGGGCAGGGCCTCAAGAAAGGGGTGGGGTCTTGGGGAAGGGATGGGGTAGATCCTGGCTTGCCCTCACATTTAAAAAGTGATCTTGGGTGTAAAAAGGTTGGAGACCACTGATCTAAAGGTATGTCTACACTGCCCATGGGAACAAGCCTCCCAGCACAAAGATATACTTGTGCTAGCCTCAGCTCAAGTTAGTGCACTAAAAAGAGCACTGTGGCTACTGCAGCTCCAGTGGAGACTTGGGATAGCTCAGATTCAGAGGTGTGGCTGGGTTTGAGAGCCTGACCTACTTTCTGAGTCACAATGTCCACATTGCTGTTTTTAGTGCATTAGCTCAAACAAAACTAACGTGAATTTGAGTACCCAGGAGGGGAGGCTTGTTCCCAGCTGTTGTGTAGACATAGCCTTAATGCCGTCCAGTGCATCACTTCAGCCATGGGCTTGATAGCATGAGTTAACATGTATTCTAACATGATTCCAGTGCAGTGATAAATATGATATAGCACTTTGGTCTGTCATGTTTAATATCAGCTAGTCATGGCTAATCTGATACTCTGTCTAGATTGGGAAAAATAGGTGACATTTTAAAATACTCTGGGAAACAAATTTTGTATAATATATTTTTGAACACCACTTGTACGTAACGTAAATAGCCTTTAACACCTTGAAATTCATGTTGGTCCCTCTCAATTGTGAGGAAAGTGTTAGAAATGATGAATTGACAGAGCTCCAGAAATATTGGCAAGGTCTTCCAGTTTGCAGCAGAAGCAATCTCTCTGCCTGATGATGTGTGTTTTGTTTTAAAGGCTAATGTGCCAATAGAAAATATGTTCCATGAATTCTAACCTACCATCCCTTTTCAGAGTCTCTAGGTTTACGCACTAAAGTTTTCCGGAAGATTGAGGAATTGAGGATCAAGGTGGATTCTGTTTCTCTTGGTATTCCTGATGAATTCTTATGCCCAATAACTAGGGAGCTTATGAAGGAGCCTGTCATTGCAGCAGGTATGTATGTGAGCTACTTCAAATTTATTAAAGCAAATTGTTCAGGTGTAAGGATTAATACTAAGGAACTATTTATTAATTGATGTATAAAAAAATGTGAAATGCTTGCATTTTAAATCTCTGGTATCCTTAAAAGTATTCTGATTCCATCAAGGTAAAAATTAAATTTATTCTTCTGATACTGAGATACATAAAAATGTTTACGTGCCTCTCTTTTGTGCATATGCAAATTGTATAATTACAAGCCTAGTTACACTGTTTTGCACAACTGCAGGATGTATGCACACACAAGCAAACCCTTTAAAAATGGCAATGTCTGTAAAAATAGATATGTGAAGTGTCACCAAAAAGCTTCTATGGAACTCAAACCCCAACTGCCACCCAAGTAGATCTTTGTCTTATCAGACATGCTGCACCTGCCAGTAAACGTTTATGGGATGAGGCCCTAATTGCGCAGATGGTACTCACACATCTGTTGTCTTTGCAACTGTATCTCAGCCGTTATGATATTCAATGATTACATGATTTTTTTTGCACTGGACTCCTGTCTCATAGGGCATGTGTGTCTACACTAGGGAGTTATTTCAAAACAAGGCAAGCATCCATACTGTCAAGCCAGTTGTTTTGAAATAATGGGCTTGTTATTTCGAAATAAAGCTTATTCCTCTTCACAAGCAGGAGTTATTCAGAATAGTTATTTCAGGAGTTAGTCTGTAGAACACCTTCTTCATTAGTTGGAAGCTGTGTGTGACTAAAATGGGACTCCAGGAAGAGAGAGAATCTCATGGTTAAAACAGTTGACTCTTGCCCTGGGGCTTTGCAGTAGCGTTCCTGTCTGATGCTGGGCAAGTCACTTAAACTAAATTTTTCACTTACTGTGTGCTCTTCATTTCCTGGGTGCCTGACTTGAAATCTTGGTTATGATTTGCAAAAGCAGTAAGCACTCAGCTTCAGCTGAAGTCAACAGAAGCTGTGTTTGTCTGTATAAAGAGCATTCTAAAAAATCAGGTCCTAGGTAACTAAAATTAGACACCAAAAATTAGTGTATTCTTTTTACTTTAAATGGGTAATGCCCCTCTCACATTATAAGGTTCTGTGATTTTTTTTTGTATATTTGTGAGGTACTTGGATATTGCAGTGATAAGTGCTATAAAAAAATTCATGTGGAAAGTTAATTTTGTCTCCACAATAGGGCTTGAATAGTGGGCAGTAAATAAGACTTAGCAATGAAGTTGAAAAAAAGTTGGATAACTGCTCATTAAGTGAGTACTGTCCATCCTACATACCAAATGAGGCAGTGGTCCTGTGGAAAAAAAATAGTATGCAGTCATGACATTTAAAAGCTGTATCAATGCACATACACAAGGGATCCGAGTTCCAATATTGCTTAACTTCTGAATACTTGGAATCTAAATTTTCTTTTAACATAGTATTTTTGTGTATTATTATACACACTATATAGAATATCTCTCTTACACACTAGGGGGCTGCACCGTCTGCTCGCTATGCTCGTCTATCCCCCTCTCTGGCTGCTTTCGCTTTGCTAAGAAAGCCTGTTGACGCTATGACGTCATTCTGTCACCTGGTGGGAACATTGTCATCCAGCAGGAAAAAATTGTTTATACATAGTAATATATCCTGATCCAGCTTTTTTGCATCTCATGCATCACAAGAAAGATGGGTACTGGGGACTTGATCTCTGTCTATAAGTACCCACAGGGAACAAATATTTGAAAATGAGCTCTTCGGTATAGCAAACAAAGGTACAGTATAACCCAGTGGCTGGAAGTTGATGCTAAACATATTCAGATTGGAAACAAGACATTTTTAACAAGTTAACTAAACCTTAGAACAGTTTACAAGGGACATGGAGTCTCCATCACTAGCAATTTTTAAATAATGACTGTTTTCTATATGATATAGAAATTATTTTGGAGAAGTTCTGTGGCCTATGTCATACAGTAGGTCAGACTACATGAACACAGTGTTCACTTCTGCCCTTGGAATATATGAATCTGAAAGTCTCCTCTGCCCTTGCTGATCCAGTCCAACACAATGTAGAACTCCTTGGAGGCTGATTTATATTACACTAGCACATTTACCCAGCATTACTTGAGTCCTTAAGGAGGGGTTCAGGGCAGAGGGCTGGAGATGTGGGGGGTGGAGGAGTCAAGGTTGCGGGTTGAGGAAGGGATCTGGGCGGGTGACTTTGTGGGTAGAGGAGTGAGTGGCAGTGTTCCCTGTAAGCTGAGTGCTTGGGCAACCGCCAAGGAGAGATTAAAGGGCTGCTCAGGTGGTTAGCAGAGCACTCGGTGCACATCTGCACATGCCTTGGTCCATACAACAAAATTTACTCTAACGATGGATGGAAAAAATTAAAGGAACACTGGTAGGCAGAGGGGCCGAAGCACCTGCCCCCCCTGGGATATTCATACCAGGCTGCTTGTTCTTTCCCTTCTTGTCTCTGTCAGGGAGTGAGAATGAAGTGCACAGCTTGTCTTCCCCCTACACTTCTCAGCCAGAGTGAGGAATGCAGCAAACTATCACTCCCTGTCAAAGGAGAACAGCCAGCAATGTCCCAGTACAAAGCTGGGGGAGGGCAGTAACCTAACAACCCCTCCTCTCTCCCCCCCCCCCACCCCCCACCCCACACACTTTCCCTAAAGGGCACTTGGGGAGTGGGAGGCTCAGGGCTGGAGCAGACTCGGATGGGGGAGAAGGCGCAACCCCAGCCAGCCCCTTTCCTGCCTGGTGATTCTCTTTTCTGTATGGCTTTGTAAGAAGCAGTCCCATTCCAGGCACAACCAAAACCTTAACTAACTTTAACTTTAAGTTATGATAAGAGGAAGCTGTATACCTAATTTGGTGGTCCTAATCCTTACCATTTAGGAGTTCTTGAACAGACAGAGAAACTCTTTCATATACAATAAACTTCCGATAATCCGGCACCTTTAGGACCCAGGGGGTGCCGGATTATCAGATATGCTGACTATCGGAAGGGGGCTATGAGGGTCTAGGTGTTGTGGGGGATGCCACCCCAGACCCTCATAGCCCCCTTCCGATAGTCCGCCCACTTCAGGCGCCCCAATTCAGCCACTGCTGGTCAGTTTCAGCAGCAGCTGAATCGACGCCTGCGGCAGAGCAGCTGGGGTGCTGCCGGGTTGGTCTGGTAGCGCCGCCCCCTTGGCGCTGCGGGGCCAACCCGGCAGCACCCCAGTTGCTCTTGGGGCGCCTGGGGCAGAGCAGCTGGGGTGCTGCCGGGTTGGTCCCGCAGCGCCAAGGGGCGGCGCTACCGGACCAACCCGGCAGCACCCCAACTGCTCTGCCCCAGGCGTCCCCAAGTCAGCCGCTGCTGAAACTGATCAGTGGCTGATTCCAGGAAGCCCGGGGCAGAGCAGCTCTGCCTCGGGCTTCCCGGAGTCAGCCACTGGTCAGTTTCAGCAGCAGCTGACTCGGGGACAGCTGGAGTGCTGCCGGGTTGGTCCCGCAGTGCCGAGGGGCAGCGCTACGGGACCTACCAGCAGCACTCCAGCTGCTCTGCGGCTTCCCCAATTCAGCCGCTGGTCAGTTTCAGCAGCGGCTGAATTGGGGAAGCCGGGGGCAGAGCAGCTACAATGGTCCGGCTGCCCGGAGCACTTCCGGGTTCCTGATGGTGCCGGACCATCAGGAGTGCCGGACCATCAGATGCCAGACCAATGGAGTCTTACTGTAGTAAGCTGCTAGTATCCCTAAGACAGCTGTTAAAGTATAGTGATGCCCTTGTCATTCCTGAGGAACAAGGAGAGAATGGCATTCCTATAGGTACCACATTGTGCCAGTAATTCCTACCCAGAGAGTATTGGAGTGAATGTAAGGTTGATTTGCCTCAGCAGAGCACTGCAAACGGTGGTGGTAGATTTGAGAATATGGCTCTTCTTGTAGCTCTTGTAGATTCCATGAGATTTTTTACACTCTGTGGAAGTATTCACTGTATGTTTGATCTGTGTTCGTGGTATTGTTTCTCTATTGTTATACAGAAAAAAAGGAAACATGATTTTCAATGAAAAATGAAAAAAATGTATTGTGCAGCTGAAGCACTGGAATACCAAACTGCAAAAAGCTAAATATTTTTAATTTATTTTAAGAAACACTATATAGCCTTTATTTTAATGGGTTTTTCAGATCTTACTTCTGTTGCATGAATTAACATTTTGCTTTTACTGAATTTAAAAATTTAAAAGTACACACTCTTTATTGTGGTTGTAAAATGAGGAACATGCCATAATCATAATTTTTATTTTGATAATGCCCAGTAATAGAGGCTTTATGGAAGAGACAGTGCTTGCCTCAGGGAGCTTAGAAACTAATCATAATTATGCATTTTACTAAAATAATTTTGAAGAGACAGCATCAAAGTAATTATAAAGGTATTTAGGTATCCAACTCCCATTGATTTCTAGGCAGGTCTGAAAAATCCCATTGAGCTCTTATGTGCATCCTTTAGGCACCTAAATACCTTGAAAAAATCTGTTAGTACCCAAGTAATTCAGGATCTCGCTGAAAATTTTACCCCACACTTTGTATAATTAAAACTGGGGGAGAGAGGGCTTTCAAAAATGTAATATAATTTACAATGGTGGTTACTCTGTATTTCACGGAGATTGACAATGAAATAAGCCTGACCTAGTTAGAGTAATTTTTCGGGTTCTATGTTCTGTTCACATTTCCTGTGCTGGAGGGGAATGTTTAAATTAATAAAAGTATGTTAATAAAATAAAAGTATTAAGCAGAATAAGTTTTGAACCAAACTAAATTGACAGTGTTCAATTAAGAGAGTTAAAATGTGATTAAATCTGACATTTGTATTTCATGAAATCATTTTGATAGAATAAAATAATTATATCCCTTTTTTGCAGTCTGGTAAACCTATTCTGCTTTGGTTCAGTTCACTTTGTAACTGATGCACTGAAATAATTGTATTTGTGGAATGCATCAATTCTATTACAATTGATGTGTGATTAATATTTTAGAACCCCTTTATAGTCTCTTTGACCTCAGAATCAATCAGCTAAAAGTGTGCTAAATATAAATATTTTGCTGCATTTTAACTTTCTTACAGATAGCTCATAAATGCTTATTGAGGCTCAGCCTGATGCATTATATTTCCTCTAAAAATGTTTTATTGTTAGTGTTTAGTTTTTTGGAAAATATGTTTGACTTAAACATAGCTAAGCAACTGCATATGCAGTAAACTGTCACTGCCTACATGAATTTTTTAAAGGAGCTGAGTGAGCAGTGTTAAAATGCAGACTGTCAATTGCAATTTACTAGCTAGTCACACCAGTGTTTCAGTGCTTCTTATTTATACGTGAAAGGCTGTGGGCACAAGGGACTTTGCCTAGCAGCTCTGATGATTCCTTTGACAGCTTTATGATGAACTTTGCAAAACAATTTTAAAGCCTGTATTGAAATGTAATTAGTGATAGAATAGTTCTGTTGAGAATCCGTGCTCTTCATTTATTGAATGCTCAAGGTGACATATTTGTTCACCAATAGAAAACAATGTTAATTCTTCCACAGAATCACTTTGTTTTATTAGAATATTTTTAATTCCATGAAAAGTTGATTGTTTTTCAAAAAAATTCTCAAGAAAAATATTTAAAATAAAATTAACGCTCTCCGAACTTAGTTTCATGGTAACATTTTATTTCAGAGAGTTGCTCATATCGAGATTTCATGTATAGCATTTTAGACCAGGAGGAAAGTTTTAAAAACAATAGTACTAGTTTTGCTAACAAGCTTAATCTCTGTCTGAGCTACAGTTAAAGTTAATTTTGACTAGTAATAGTGATAACAATGCTTTAGCAATCGCTTTGCTACCAATGAGAAGATCATGTTGTCTGCTTTGGAAGTGCCTGTTATCTGGGAGAAGGAGTAAAGTCAAGATTAAAATTTTAACACTGCAGCTGAGAGAAGTTTTTTTATTTTAAACTTGGATTGCTAACTACATTTTGTTGCATCCCTGCTGAGATCAATTTCCAGTCTGCCTATAACTATTTATATGTTAGGAGTTTAGTTATTCAGAGTGGATAAGGTGAATATGCTGTTTCTGTATGGGATGCTTTTGTGTATAATAAAGTAAACCTGATTAAATCACTAACTGAAGGACAGATGAAATGTGGTCTTTTAAGGCAGACTCCTTTCAGAAAGGAGTCTGAAAACGTTTGAAAGATGAAAGGGAATCCAGTAAAATATCAAATTTACTTGCTGCAGGTTGAACTTCTCTGGTCTGGCAACATCGGTGGCCTGGCATGATTTTAGTTTGCTGGATTTTAGTTTGATTTTAGTTCCCCATGATAAGGGGACATCCAGCTGTCCCATGAAGTTTGTTTACAGCCACTAGTCCTGGCTCTCAGTGTTCTGTGCTGTTATTTAGCTCTTAAGTCTCTTCTCAGAACCCAGTAAGCAGTGGAAATCTTGGTAATGCTGCTAGACAATATTGACCTCCCATGATCTAGCAAATTCTCTGGTTCAGCATCACTCAAGTCCCAAGGCTGGCAGACTAGAGAGAGATTCAACATGCATTAGAAAGTGTCATTGTTTAGAAAGCATTTTACAAACACAAGTTTTTGTAAAACACTTGAAATATACTTAATTAAAGCAAGTTTTGGATGCATAAATGGTCACCAGCAGCTAAAATATTGATCTGTCTGATGGTAATCCATAGACACGGGTGACTTAAAAGTGTAGAGTGAAGTGTTGGTCCCACTGAAGTGGGGGAGTTTTGTCATTTTCTTCAGAGACACCAGGATTTCACACACAATGTTTATTAAATTTAACTTCTGATGTTTTAGTATAAAAACTTAAAGCGATACACAAAACTATGAAAAGAACAGAGTCTACTCTCCATGGACGGTGATGTTGTACGTGATATGTGTAAATAGTGCAGTCATAGTCCCTTTCTTTAGTCTGTGTTTCTCAATTTTTTTTATAAAGTACCCCTTTTTTAAATAAATATATGTACCCCCAGTACCTACAGTTTTCAGACACACAATTTTATTATCTACCATCGCAACATGTTTTTTTTAAACAACTTAATGGTAGCCGGGCGGGTGATGACATTTTTAGGTGTAAAAAGTACAAAAATAATGAAGCGTTGTAAAACTTAAAACAAACAAATTCATGTTTTTCCAAATTTCAGTTGTGTTGACGTACCCCCCAGACTTCTCTCAAGTACCCGCAAGGGTACTCGTACCACTGGTTGAGAGAAACTAATTTAGTCCACCCAAGGATTTAGGAAGTATTTATGTGATTATATTAGACTGTCTTTAGCTAGACCTTTTCTACAGTAGGAGGGTTCTTTTGAAAGAATTATGCTGGTATGTTTTTTTTTTTTCCTGGTATAGCTATCTAGCATAGATAGTTATATCAGCTTTTACTGATGTCTACTATATACTTGGGTGTGTCTAGACTACACCTCTCTGTCGACAGAGAGATGTAGATTAGGCACATCGAAATTGCTAATGAAGCAGGGATTTAAATATCCTGCGCTTCATTAGCATAAACATGGCCACCGCTTTTTTTTCGAAATGGAGCTTTTTCGAAAAAAACGGCAGTCTAGATGCAGATCTGTTGAAAATAAACCCTTTTTAGACAGATCATGTATTCCTCAAAAAATGAGGTTTACAGGATCTGTTGAAAAAGGGTTTGTTTTCGACAAATCCGTGTCTAGACTGCTGTTTTTTTTCCGAAAAAGTTCCGTTTTGAAAATAGTGGTGGCCATGTTTATGCTAATGAAGTGCGGGCTATTTAAATCCCTGCTTTATTAGCAATTTCGATGTGCTTGATTTACATCCCTCTGTCGACAGAGGGATGCAGTCTAGATGTAGCCCTCGAGAGAGTTTGTGTTTGTCCAAGAACTTCTCTTAAACAGTAAGAGCTAGGACCACCAAATTTGGTATACAGCTTCCTCTTGTGGTAACTAAAACTAAAGCAAGGTAAGGTTTGGTTGTGCCAAGAAAATAATATGTGCCTGGAATGGGATTTCTTCTTATAAAACCGTAAAGAAAAAAGAGAACCACCAGGCAGGTGGAAGGGGTTTGTTGGTGGGGATTCTTCCCTATCCAGCCCCCCAGGAGCCTTTAAGGAGGGCGGAAGGGGGGAGCTGATGCTCCTTTCCTCTCCCCCGATTACTTCAGGAACATCGCTGACTGTTCCTCTTCATCAGGGACCATGGGGAAGTGCCGAGTTTGCTGCAGTCCTCACTCTGGCTGAGGAATGCAGGGAGCAGATGGACCTGCAGCGGCCATGAAGAGGCACCTTTCACCTGGCTTCAAGCTTTTGCAGTGACAGAGCTGTGGTAGTCCCCTCTCCCCAAGGCAGCCTGCATCCTCAGCCCTACCCCAGAGCAATGATTTAAATGAAGTGTGTACATTTTAATTTTATTTTCCAAAAATTGACTTAAGGGCCCTCGCAGTGCTGGGTAAATCTTCTAGTAGCTTATATGGGTTCCCTCAAAATGGCATAAACTATCCCAGTGTAAGCACACTTATACTGATATAATTATAAAAATCACACCCTAATCAGCCTGTGACAGTAAAATTTTTACATGTAGACAAGGCCTTAGTACAAGGTATTAATGTCCTGTAATCTCAAGAAATAATTCTTTTTATATAAATCACAACTAAGAAAAATTTCAGCATAAACCTGGCTATCTTGCTAAATCAGTCAGGGGTGTGATTTGTGACTGACACAGCTATGCCGACAAAAGCCTCTACTGTAGAACATGGTTTTGCCAGTATCACTTATTTTAGGAGTGGGGGGTGGATGTGGACTAAGGTGGCTTGAATAAGCAAAATTCGTTTTGTTAATATAAGTTGCATCTTCATTAGGTATACTATGCTCATTATGCTCTGGTAAAGCAGACGTGGCCTAAATCCCATCTGTTTTCTGTATCAAATGGGATGCTACATTGGACATTGAAATCTAAAGTGTTTCATTTGATAGTTCAAGTGCTACTGTATAACTATTTTAGTCATAGTGGGGCTACCATGAGATTCTCTTTCAACACGGGGTTTGTTTAATTTACATGGGATTTAGTATTGGCATCAGCAAACTGGCTTTACTGTACCTGTGGCCTTTTGTTAAATTTACAAGTTTCTTTTATAAATGTGCTTGAGCTTCAAATAGGTTTAATTATAGAAAACAATGTTAAAATACTTCATATATCTACCGTTAACATCATTTAAAAGTGATCTGCTGCAGATATATTTGGTGTTGATCCACCAATATAGTAGCAGAATTACCAATACATGACAGGATTATGCTAGCATTGTACTTTATTCACTATAGTTTAAAATCTAACTGGTAATACTTATTTTAATTAAAAAAACTGCATTCTTGCAGAAATAAAACTCAAATAATAATATAGAACCACACACATCTATTCTTTACAGAACGGAGGGTGTATTGTGAATAGAAAGATCTTTTGATTTCCCCTCCTGTGTTGACCACAAGATCTGCATTCTTCTTCTTTGAGTGCTTGCTCATGTCCATTCCAGTTAGGTGTGCACATGCCGCGTGCATGGATTGTCGGAGAGTTTTCCCTTAGCGGTACCCATTGGGCCAGCCAGGGAGCCCCCTGGAGTGGCGCAGCTATATTGGTGCATATATACCCCTGCTGGCCCTCCACCCCCTCAGTTCCTTCTTACCGCACGTGGCCATTGGAGCTCCCTTCTCGCTTGCCTGCAAGCGTGATCTCAGAACAGTTTGAATACCGCTAAGTAGTTATCACCTTGTCCCTTTTTGTTTCTTATCCAAGTTACTTTCTCTGTTAGATAGAGAAAGGTAAGATGTTTGGGTTGGGGCTCGCCAGTTGCGTCCCCTTTCCACCCAGTCCACAGGGCATGCCAGGGCATCACAGTTTTAAGCCCTGCACTGACTGTTCCAAGCCTATGCCCTGTGGTGACCCACATGATTCGTGCTTAAAGTGCTTGGGCAAGGCCTACGTCCCGGCTAACTGCAGAATCTGATGCAGTTTTAAACCCAGGACACAGCGTGAGAGGGACTTGCACTTGAAGATACTCCTTATGGAGTCGGTGCTTCGCCCAGCACTGTCTTCTAACTTGGCACCAAAGTCCTGCAGCACACTACCTTCAATGCGGGAGACTCCCGGTACCTCATCGGTGTTGAGGCACCCTACGACGTGGCACCACTCAGTCGCCGGTACAGCACAAGAAGAGAAGAGGGGAGAGGGGCAGGTCCCCAGTCGGGGCACCTAAGAACGGCCGTACTGGGTCAGACCAAAGGTCCATCTAGCCCAGTATCCTGTCTGCTGACAGTGGCCAACACCAGGTGCCCCAGAGAGGGTGGACCGAAGACAACGATCAAGCGATTTGTCTCCTGCCATCCCTCTCCAGCCCACAACGGCCATGAGGTCTGCTGCTCCTGGGTCGGAGCGTGGCCAGTCGAGCACGACCAAAAGCCACGGTGCAGGGGAGGAGCTGGATCAGGTCCAACAGCCCTCCACTCCGGATACGTTCGAGGTGGCGTGGGAGCTGATCGAGTTGACGGCTGACTTGCCCTCCCCTCCTTCAAAGCGCAAGAACTGGTCTTGGGCTCAGGCCTTGGCATCGGATCCGGGTAGGCCCGCACTACCCTTGGCACCGGCACCCCATGTAGACAGTGTTCCCCGGTTCTCAGGTCAAGGCCAGCACCGGCAGGCCTCTTGGCACCGGTGGCTTCACTCTCTCAGGAGTCCAGAGAGAGCTCAGCATCGAGCACGGTCATCCCGGCGGCCCACTTGGTAGCACCGGAGTGCCTCATGCCCCCTCTGCTGGTGTAGCCCTCGGGCAAGCCAACCTCAGTGGTTCGGCACGCGGAGAGACATCGTTCCCTGGGCCCAACCTCCTCCCCACCGTGGTGGGATTCTGACTACTCAGGAGTCCTACGTGGAGTCAGTACCATCGAGGGTGTCCATCTCTCATTCTCATTCTCAGTACCGCTCGAGTTCCCAGCATCCCTAAGATCCGTGTCCTGGCACCATTCTCACTTCTGGCATCGTGAGTGCCATGACAGTGACTCGGGCCCCTCACAAACATGGCCTCCACAGTGGCAGCATCTGGATCAGTGGCTGTTCTGGCCCCCCAGGGCATACCACCAGGCCCAGGGGAGCGTTCCCTCTACAGCAGGGTCTGCATGTTTGGGGATCTGGGCCCCACCTTCGGCCACCCTGCTGCCCAGTGCCCCAGCACCGCAGGTCTTGGCGGTATGTGGGGAGTCTCCCGAGCCCCAGTCAGAAGAGGGCGGGGGTCATGGGCCGTCGGAGCAGTCTGCCCCCTCTCAAGCGTCGGAGCAGCACCATGAGATGGAGGACTTGACAGTGCAGAAGTGTTCATCGTCCTCCCCTGACAAGGCCCTGGGATGTGTTGCTCATGTCCATTCCACATCGCACCCACCTCTCCTATGTCATAGCATTCCGGCAAGAAGGAACTGAGGGTGGAGGGCCAGCGGGGATATATATGCACCGATATAGTGGCGCCACTCCAGGGGGCTCCCCGGCTGGCCCGATGGGTACCGCTAAGGGAAAACTATCCGACAAACCGTGCATGGGATGGACATGAGCAACAAGTCGGACAACAACAGTTACAAAGTAAGTAACCATCTTTTTTCTGTTCTGAGACACATCACATGTCAAAGTCCTTTAATTTCCATGTCAGTTTGCCCACGTGGAAAAATGTTTTCCTGAATCCCAGTGGGTATTATTGAAGCTTAATCTTTAGTATCTAAAGTATATTAAGAGTTTTGGATAGACATTGCTATTTTAACATTTTAATTGTATTTTTCTCTTTATAGATGGCTATTCCTATGAAAAAGAGGCAATGGAAAACTGGATCAGCAAAAAGAGACGGTCCAGTCCCATGACAAATCTCCCTCTCCACTCTCTTGTGCTTATACCAAATAGGACTCTGAAAATGGCCATTAATCGCTGGCTAGAGACTCAGCAGAAATATAATGAAACAACTTAGTCTTGAATACATCAATTGTTCTAATTAGTTAATTACAATGAAATTGTAGGTAAAGGAAGGAAATAACTATCAGATATCTTAAAACACTGGAAAGGGAAAAAAAGATATAGACTAATGACATGGACAGAAACTCACATAGTCCCTTAAATGCAGAACTTTAAATAAAAAAAAAAAACTGTTGGTGCCTAATAGTTGTTTTTTTTAATATTTGAGCTTTAATTATAGTAGTTTTGTGTAAGAAAGTTTAAAAGATAATTGAAAATATGTAGGCTTGGCAGAATTTGATTTTTATTTTTTTAGTTTCAATAAATAATTATGCTTGTTTTAAAGCATTTTTTAAATGTTCATGGTTGCAGGGAATTATGGTGGCTTAGGCAATAATTTTTTAAGGACAGTTGATGCTAAGATTCAAAAAGCTAAAGCAAAAAACTGTCAATATCATGTCCAAATATACAAAGTTAATATCCTTAAATCAAAATCT
This sequence comes from Rafetus swinhoei, assembly GCA_019425775.1. Classification (NCBI taxonomy): domain Eukaryota; kingdom Metazoa; phylum Chordata; order Testudines; family Trionychidae; genus Rafetus; species Rafetus swinhoei. Next base: position 33,824,435 of record CM033439.1, on the reverse strand, counting down.
AATACATTCTCAAGCACCATTTTTCTTAGTTTGCCTATCTGTAAATTTCATTTATCAATGAAGTATTTTCATCTGTTTGTGTGTACAATGAAATTGATGTACATCTACTTTAAAAAAAATCAAATTCTTCCAAGCCTAAATATATGCATGCTTAAATAATGATGTAATGTATGTTTTTGAGTGTGTGTCCAAAAATCTGGTATTTTGTTTGCAGTAGTTATAACAAAAGAACATTAAGGTTGCAAAGTTAAGCACTCAAAAGTTAGGAATTGCCATTAGTAAGGATTGTGAAACCTTTGTTTTGCCTCTTTGTACATGATAGTCTTTAAATTACATTACATACTCTTTTTGCATCATCTGTTTGTTTCTACTCAGAGAAATGAGATCCTGAAACAACCTTACAACTCATTGGAAGGGCAGACAGCATACTTAAAATTATCCAGATCTTTTTAAAAATGGAGTAGAATTGTGTGATATGGTTGTTTGTAATAGGGAAGAAGGTGCAACTCAATAGCCTTGTGTTTTGCTTCTAAAGCTAACATTTCAGGGTTTCAGCTGGTTACCTGCTGGGATCTGAAGAGATTTCCTTCCTGTCTCATCCTCCTATGCATTCTTCAGTGTTGTCGTCGTCTTCCTCTGAAGCATCAACAATGGCATATCTGGAGAATGGGATATTGGGCAGAGCAGAGGTTGCGCAAACCATTCTCTTAGATTCTTGAGTGGTTGGTTCTTACCTACATGCTCAGTGATTATCCTATGTGAGGTCAAGGAGAAATTTTGCTCCAGGTCAGATTGACAGACTCTGTTTTTTTTTTTATTTCTTTCCATGGATGGGTTTATTGTATGGCGACTGGGTAGTAGTGGCGGGCTACTGATAAACAGGTCAGATTAAGGCCAGAAAAGATCACAAGATCATCTAAACAGTATGTTTTGGGTATTCTCCTCACCTTAGCCCTTTGTTCTTAAGCTTCAGAGGGGTAGCCAAGTTAGTCTGTAACAGGAAAAACTTAAACAACAACAAATAGTCTAGTAACACCTTAAAGGCTAACAAAGCTTATGCTCCAATAAATCTGTTAGTGTATAAGGTGCCCCAGGACTTCTCGTTGACCTTGACTTAAGCAAAGCTTTTGATACAGTCTCCCTCAGTATTCTTGCCAGCAAATTAAGGAAGTATGGATTGGATAAAAGGTGGATAGAAAGCTGGCTAGATTGTTGGGCTCAGTGGGTAGTGATCCATGGCTTGATGTCTGGCTGGGGGTTGGTTTCAAGCGGATAGCTGCAAGGATCGGTTCTAGTCAACATCTTTATTAATGTCCTGCATGAGGGGATGGATTGCACCCTCAGCAAGTTTGCAGATGACACTAAACTGGGAGAGAGGTAGATATGCTGGAGAGTAGGGATAGAGTCCAAAGTGACCTAGACAATTTGGAGGATTGGGCCAAAAGAAATCTCATGAGGCTCAACAAGGACAAGTGCAGAGTCCTGCATGCAGGTTGGGGACTGACTGGCTAAGCAGCAGTTCGGCAGAAAAAGATGTGGGGATTACAGTGGATGAGAAGCTGAATATGAGTCAGTGTGTCCTTGTAGCCAAGAAGGCTAATGGCGCATTAGGAGGAGCATTGCCAGCAGACCTAGAGAAGTGAAATATTTCCCTTTATTCAGCACTGGTGAGGCTACAGCTGGAGTATTGTGGTCAATTCTGGGCCCCCCAACTACAGGAAGGATGTGGACGCATTGGAGAGGGTCCAGCAGAGGGCAACCAAAATGATTAGGGGGCTGGAACACATGACCTACAAGGAGAGGCTAAGGGATTTGGACTAGTTTAGTCTGCAGAAGAGAAGAAGTGAGGGGGATTTGATAGCAGCCTTTAACTACCTGCAGGGAGGTTCCGGAGAGGAGGGAGAGAGGCTGTTCTCAGTGGTAACAGATGGCAGAAGAAGGAGCAATCGTCTTAAGTTACAGTGGGGGAGGTCAAGGTTGGATATTAGGAAAAACTATTTCACTAGCAGGGTGGTGAAATACTGGAATGGGTTAGCTAGGGAGGTGGTAGAATCACCATCCCTAAAGTCCTGGCCATAGTTCCCTCCAACCTGTATGCCTGTGCCATGCAGCAGCGCTCACTCCTCACTGGAAGGTGAGTGGTGGTGGGGGGCAGCTGTCAGTTTGCTCTGGCTAGCCAGGGTGTGGTGAGATTATGCCTGCTGGGGCAGCATCACAACGCCCTGGGCTCCAGCAGGTAAAGACCATGGAACTTTGGCCTACTCACTGCTCACCAAGTGAGTGCAATGATTTTTATTTATGCAACACTGATGAATAGGCAATGGGACATACAGTACAAAGTGCCATGTAAAATATCAATAAATTGGAAACATTTAGAGAAGAGAATAAAAATGATTTGAAGTCTAGTTAATACATGCTTTTGGGTATGTTGCAGGGTTATACACTCACCCCTGCCCTGGGGGAAGTAGTCAAGTTCCTAGGGCTCTTAAAGTTACACCCCAACTCCGCACATCCAGCAGCAGCTAGTACTCAACACCCTACTTGCTGGGGCAGCACAGCCTAGCAGCCCAAGTCACTAATTAACCCCCCCCTCACTGAGGTAGTGCGGCCTGAGTCAGTATACAACAGGTGCAGGACCCCCTAGTTAGGGCAGTGAGGCAAAGGGTGAGGGAGTAGTGGGACCCAGACCCTCCCTACTCCACCAGGTCCAGCCCAGGGCTCTAATAACAGAGGGACAGGCCACTGCTCGCTCAGCAGGGAATCCTACCACAACACCTCAAACTTCTCAGAATTCAATCTCCCGCCCTGGGCTACTTCCTACCATTCTCAGCTGAATTCCCTCCAGGGTCTTTCCTCCAGCTCTTCTGTGACTGGTGCCTGCTGGCTGGTTGCCAGGGCCAGTCCCGCCGGTGGCTCACCTGCACGAGTTCCAGCAGCACCTCCTTCCTCCCGGTCCTTGCCTGAGGAATGGGTGTCTTGCTGGCTGTCCCCAGCTCCAGCCCCTCTGTAGTTCACCTGTAGGAGCGCCAGCAGTGCTGCCTCATCAGCCAGCCCTGACGGAGTCGCTCTAGGGCAGGCTTTTATACCTGGGCTGCAGTCGGAGCAGGGCTGCTTCAGCCAGGTAAGCCTGTTTAAGCCAAGCTTTCCCAGTGCATGGCTAGTACACCCCATCACAGGGTGGTACAGAGGTTTTAGGTAGGATTGAAATGAAACCAAGCAGGTGAGAATATAGAGGCTCTGAGGAAATCAGCCACACTGCGCCAAGGCTGCCCCAGGGGGGATAGTCTGAAAGAAAGAAATCTTCCCACCGTCTGAGGGTGCACATTGAATCTGGAAGGTGTACATCAGCTTCTCCTCACACCCCTTCTCCCCAACCCCAAAACCAGAGTCCTATTTCCAGGCTCCAATGCTCTGAGGCATATTGACTACAAGGAGACCAGCACTGAAAGCTGTGCACTATGGACACCTCAGTAATAGAACTGAAATCATCCTTAGTTAAATATAGATCACCTTAATAACGATTGTACAGACTGTCTTTGGGATGCAAAACTCCCCTGCATGAAGTGTTAAAACAAACCCTGGTGTTAGACCCCCCCAGCATTTCAAACAATTCCACTTCTGACTTTTACAAACAAGACTTGTTTGTTGAGGGGGGGTGTTTTGAATTCAACTAATACAAAATAATTATAAACTGCCTCTTGGATCTTTCTAAATATTTTTCTCCTTCCCAATCCCTCCCAAAATCAGCGGAGCTGGAATCAGCTGTTTGCAGCTTCCAGCAGGACCATGGCGTGACAATTCCTGTGGGGGAGCTGATCTGAGGGCACAGTGTGGCAAATGTAAGAGGTAGGTAAAGATGACGCACAAATAGAATTAAAGAAGCTTAATATCCCAAATGTCACTAACAGCCCACTAAGGTGGCTGTGTCAGCACTGAAGTCACATATTCAAAACAAGTTTCCTTATCTCTGTTGCTAATAGCTCCTTAGATTATCTGGTAGTCTGATTTTCCTTTTCAGTTTATGCTGGGCATTTTACCATCTGCCTGCCATTCAGTTTGAAAACAAGTTGGCCAGATGCTCTTGTTTTTCCTAGTCAACTCTCTGGTGTTCATGCACTAGGACATTACTGCACATGTGATTTGGGGCTCACATCATTTTACGCATTTGTTTCTATTCCTCTATCTGCTCCCCACACACCCCTCTCTACATTCCCAACTTGTAGTAGATTCCTCTTTTCTAAATGTCTGTTGATATTAGCTTTTTAAAAACCATTTTAAATGTAATTGATTTGCCTAAAACTAGTTGATATCTTTATCTACTTTCCCTGATGTTTTTTTTCTTTCTTTCTCTGGCTAACTATTCATATACCTGTGGGTATTTAGAAGCTTTGGCTTGCCTAATTAACATCTCCTTCTATCTGATTCCCTTAAGTATTGTGCCCCATTCAGGTTTTGTGATGTCAGAATAGTTTCCATCATGCTGAATTGTGATGTCATAAAAAATGGATAGCAGCAAAACCAAATGAGCTGATTTTCACCCCTCTACATCTTTGCAATCAATAGTGTTGGGATATATAGAGGAAAGGAACCCAGGTATTACATGGGTCTTGATAGAATATGGGAAAGTTTGCCAAAAGTGAGAGTTTCTGGTGATTTTTGCTGCAGGTGATCCTAGCTGATATCACTGGACACATGCTTGGTTCATGCATGTTCCCTTTTCCTTGACTGCTTAGAGATGGGGGTTTTGCAAACATCAGTCTCACTAGCAGCAGTGCTGCTAAACCAAGATTCAGCTTTGTAAAAGTGAAGGTATGGAACTGAAACATGACTCAGAGATGCAAACTCAATCCCCAGCACAACATTCAATAAATGAAAGGGGATTTGGGGTGGGGGTTGGGGTGAGAGAAAAAGTGGTGTGTGTGTATGGAATAGGGATGTGAAGGACTAGTCAACAATCCGATAAGCAAATGCTTATCGAATAGTCAAGCTTGTTTCTAGGGCTGTTTCTACACTTCAAAAGGCGGAGAAGCCCTACCAACTAGTGTCATGGCCATGAGAGAGGGCCAGCAGCCTGGGGACTAAGGGTTAACTCTACCTAGCCAGGTAGCAGTCAGCCAATAGAAATGCAGATAGGGATTGCAAACTGAGACAAAGGAGGGAAAACCCCAAAATTTCTTTGTCTCTGGGCCAGTTTGCTCTCTAGATACTGAGGGAGACAGAGGACTTGTGTCTCTCCAAGAAAAAGACGCTTCATAATGTGTAAGTAGGGTAAAGTTTAGATAAATCCGTTTCTGTTGTGGGACTTTGGATCTGATGTCTGTGCTGTTAGCAATGGGGTTTCCTCCCTTTTGTAATTAAGTCTTGAGCCCATGGGAGTCCCCCATGGGTATATTAATTGGTGACTTTTTCCATCTAGTCATTATGCTTGCAACAGGAGTATTGTTTTGCTAATAAAAGTTTGTTTGTTTTTTTAAACCTGGTATTGGTTCATTTCTGTGTCCTGGAAAATGTCTGTGGGATCTGCATGCCTCTGACTAGCGGATAGACTGCAGTTTATATTTTCTCTTTCTTTTTCAAGCTCTTTGGAGAAAAGAGCTTGGGCTGCCCTGGGATTGATTTCAAGTGTCCACCCCTGTTTGTGGGTTCAAAAGCACTTGATGGTGGCAGCAGATTTTTATCCCCAAAATCCAGGTATTAGGATTTTGAGGGGAAGTTTTATACCAAAGCATGGAAAGATAAGGTGTTGGGGTACTTTTGCAGGCCCCTACTTCTGCATTCAGAGTGGGGAATCAGACATGACAACTAGTCTACGCCTCGACTATTTGATTAGTCAATTACCCACAAATTAACATCCCTAGTATGGAGGCAGGCAGATGATGCTGCACATTCTTTCCAGCATACACATGGCAAGTAGGAAAGTGGTTGCTAATGTATGCAGAAGTGATCTTATGTCTCTCCTCACTTGTCAAACTAATTTCCCTGAATATGTTCATCTTCACCTAACCTTAATTCCCTGTCTTAAAAAAGTGAATCTGAGAAGTAGATTAAGTGAACAGTTTAATGGTGTACGTTTTAATATGCATGGAATGCCCAAATGACATCATCCAGGAAATCCCTCTGTGTCTATTACTGTAGTCATTTCCAATAGAGAAAATTATGGGAAATGGCAAAAAGTTAAAAAAAAAGTGTGGGTCTCTGTCAAGTCTATATTTTATAATTACATAGCAACTGAAAAGAACTTCTAACAGAATGCTTTTTAATATTTATTACATTAGGACAAGGCTACTCAACTTTAGAATCATAGAGCTGGAAGAGACCTTAGGAGGTCATCAAGTCCAGCCCCCTGCCCAAGGCAGGATCAATCCTAACTAAATCAACCCAGCCAGGGCTTTGTCAAGCCGAGACTTAAACACCTCTAGGGATGGAGATTCCACCACCTCCCTAGGTAACCCATTCCAGTGCTTCAACACCCTCCTAGTAAAATAGTTTTTCCTAATATCCAACCTAGACCTCCCCCACTGTAACTTGAGACCATTGCTCCTTGTTCTGCCATCCGTCACTACTGTCAAAAGCCTTTCTCCAGCCTCTTTGGAACGTCCCTTCAAGAAGTTGAAGGCTGCTATCAAATCCCCCCTCACTCATCTCTTCTGAAGACTAAACAAACCCAAATCCCTCAGTCTCTCCTCATAGGTCATGCGCTCCAGCCCCCTAATCATTTTGGTCGCCCGCCGCTGGATCCTCTCCAATGAGTCCACTTTCTATAGTGGGGGCCCCAGAACTGGACGCAGTTCTCCAGCTGTGGCCTCACCAGAGCCGAATAAAGGGGAATAATCACTTCTCTAGATCTGCTGGCAATGCTCCTCTTAATGCAACCTAATATGCCATTAGCCTTCTTGGCTACAAGGGCACACTATTGACTCATATCCAGCTTCTCATCCACTGTAATCCCCAGGTCCTTTTCTGCTGAACTGCTACTTAGCCATTAGGTCCCCAGCCTGTAACAGTGCTTGGGATTCTTCTGTCCCAAGTGCAGGACTCTGCACTTGTCCCTGTTGAACCTCATCAGATTTCTTTTGGCGCAATCCTCTAATCTGTCCAGGTCACTCTGGACCATATCCCTGCCCTCCAGCGTATCTACCTCTCCCCCTAGCTTAGTGTCATCTGTAAACTTGCTGAGGGTGCAATCCATCCCCTCATCCAGGGCATTAATAAAGATGTTGAACAAAACTGGTCCAAGAACCGATCCTTGGGGCACTCCGCTAGAAACCGACCGCCAACCTGACATCAAGCCGTTGATCACTACCCGTTGGGCCCGAAAGTCTAGCCAGCTTTCTATCCATCTTACAGTCCATTTATCCAATCCATATTCCCTTAACTTGCTGGCAAGAATATTGTGGGAGAGACCGTATCAAAAGCTTTGCTAAAGTCATGGAATATCACATCCACTGACTTTCCCATATCCACAGAGCCAGTTACCTCATCATAGAAGCTAATCAGATTGGTCAGGCACGACTTGCCCTTCATGAATCCATGTTGACTATTCCTGATCACTTTCCCTTCTTCCAACTGCTTCAAAATGGATTCCTTGATGATTCCCTCCATGATTTTTCCGGGGACTGAGGCAAGGCTGACTGGTCTGTAGTTCCCTGGATGTGAAAGACCCGGGGGCCACATTGATACACACAGCACATGCCATGGGCCACAACTTAAGTGTGGTTGCATATACATTGCAAATATATACAACTAGCCTCTTTCACACTAATGGGTATGAATACAAAGATTAAGGCAAGACTACACAACACATAAGTCCCATTTAAGTCAGTTCTGCTGATATTAATAAAATGCAATATTTATCAGATTTCCACCCATATGACAGCACTTTTAATGAGCAAAGACAGGCCAGGAACTTAAGTACTAAAACACGTATCAGATCACCATTATATTGACTTTTTTTTGGCTCCCATCCACAGGCCACGTGATGAACCCCACATAAACCCAAACCGAGGGCCACAAACAAATGGGCCACATGTTGAGTAGCCCTGCATTAGGACTTAGCTACTGAACATTTTACAGTATTTTATTATTTGATTTCATATTATTTAACGTCATGCACCTTGTTAATTATCCCTTGTACATTCTTTCCTCCATAACATTTAAAAATATACATGAGGTATTTTTAGTAACAGGTGGGTGCCCATGTTCTCAATATAGGTGCACAAGACAAAACTCACTCCACTCACGGATGGAAAATCTTAGAGGGAACACTGGAACCAGCTTAAAGTCCTGGCTGGGATAATTTAGTTAGGGTTGGTCCTGCTTTGGGTAGGGGCCTGGACTCAATGACCTCCTCAGGTCTTTTCCAGCCCTATGAGTCTAAGAAGAATTTCTGGGCAAACATACCACAAAACCAGTGATATACCTGAGATACATAGCTGATATTTCCACCCTCTGGACAGATGACCTAAACTAACTGATACATTTCAACCACAATCACCACCCTAGAAAAGCAACACTCAGACCTCAGTGGCTCAGGAGCCAAATTAGCCATCAACATTACCCCAAAGAGACACTGTGTGAATTCAGTTTTCTTTGACTATAATACTATATACATAGTGAATCTCCCAGCAAATAAATTAATGACAGTGCCAGTTGATAACTTAACTGGTTAATAATAGTAAAACACCATGATTAGTTAATAAGAGTGGTTAATAATTAAATCACACTATTTTAATGTTGTGTGCTGCAATCAGCCGCAGGAGATACATTAAAGAGCCACATCCCGCTCTAAAATACTCCCATGTTAGCATCAACTTCCTGGATACCATGATCAGCTTCAACAATGGAATCCTACAGAAAACTATGTACGAGAAACCAAGGAATTGCCACACCCATCTTCACAAATAAAGCAACCACTCCAACTATTATCTACAGCGAGGCCAAATCCCAGAAAATATGCTCAGAGGAGAAAACCTTTACCAATATTCACTCAAAACCACCTTCACCAAACAAGGACATTTCTGCAGAGAAGATGGCATCCTGGAACAGGCCACCTAGGAGCATCTCCTTCAATACAGAAATAAAACTCTCTGACCATATGCTCACTCCTAGCAGTCGCCTACCACTCCACACTGAAACCCATCTGGCAGTGGTGGGCAACCTGTGGCTCTCACATCCCCTGTATGTTCTCCTCCTCCCATGCACCTCTTGTGCATTGGGGCACTGGAGCCCTACACTCAATTCTCCTCCCTCTCCCTCACAGCACTTTTGGAGCACCATCCGTCTGCTGATTTGTGCTCTGCTCCAGGTCCTCACTCTCCCTTCCAGAGCTTGAACACCACAAATCAGCTGTTCAAGCTGGGCAGGGACAGGGGGAAGCATGGAGCACAAATCAGCAGGTTGATGGCACTCAAAATTAGTGGTTTCATGGTGCTCCGCAGGTTGCCCACCACTGGAATCATGCAGTCCACTCAAATGAAGGAGGGCCAATCACTGGTTTGGTTGCCCATTGCTGCCATATGGGGTATCATCAAACAATTAAAACCTACATTTAATGGGGACTACATCGTAAAAGAAATCTTTCTGGCACGCCTTCCTTGGCCTTCCAACAGCCCTCCCAACCTCTCCAAGATCATCATCAGACAAGGCCACACCAACTCAAAGCAGGACCAGACACCGCCAACACAACAGATGGAAAACATCTCCATGGCTATGTTGATCAACATGGCCCTCAACACACCTTTCAAGATCCATGTGGTGTACTACATGCAGTGCACTAAAGCAATCATGTGGGTGGCAACTAGAGATGATCACTAGGGATGTGGTAGTCTATTTGTTTAAATGGTTAACTGAAGCCATGCTCCCCCTCCCTGCTGCCTCTGTAAGAGGCAGCAAGGGGAGGAGCAGCAGACAAGAGCCAGCACTCATGGGGAGCAGGCTTTTAAGTGGGCTCTCCATGAGCACTGGGTCTGCCTGTATGTACCCACTGCACTGCTGCCTCTGATAGGGAGGGCTTGCCCATAACCATGAACAGGGGCTCTGTACCAAAAGCAGCAGCAGCGCAGGGAGGTGGAGCAGTGTAGAGGGGGGGCAGGTAAAAGCTGGTCACATGTTTACAAAAAACAGTGTTTTTAATTATCACTATGTTTTCAAATGAACTAACACAGAAATATATGACAAAAACATGGTCTCGCGGGTGGGTGAACACTTTTTCACCCAGTTATTACTGATGTCTCAGTCTTCAAAGGAAATCGCTGTACTTCAGAAGTTGAGCCTGGAGCTTGAAACTTGGCTGGACATAAAAATCATGGACTGAAATAGAGACTAACAGCCTGTAACCTATGTGAACTAGTTATGCTAAACAATTTGTTCCGCCTGGTATTAGCTCTCAGATCTGCTCAAACTCAAAGGCATCTCTTTAGCAGCAGTTAGTGCAATAAATATTATTTTACCCACTTTGGCTCTCTAATATGCTGGAACTAAGTGGTTACAATACTGCCAGAGGTGAAAGTTAGGCAGTGGGGCCCAGTATGACCGAGCTCTCTGCTCAGGAAAGAACCAGCTGGGGGTGCTTGATCCAGAGGTGGCAATTTAAAGGGGCTGGCTGGGGGCACTCCCAACTGGCCTATGGGGGGGTGGGGCTGACACCAACCCCCAGCACCTCAGCCCTGGCTCTGTTCCTGTGGTGGAGTGGAGAATCTGCCCTCCAACTGCAGCAGCCCTGCCTCATTCCTGCCAGAGGGCGGGGCAGCCCAGGCCCAGGCCTGAGGCATGCCCTGCTCCTGCCTCAGCAGGCTGGTTGAATTGGCCCCCATCTGGCCACAGTGTGTCCCCAACCACCCTGGTCCTACCGCAACAGCATGGCCCCGACCACTGTCGGCCCCACATGTACCCCGCTCAGCACCCAGCCTCCATGTGGCCACAGTGGGCTGACCCCCAACCCCGACCCTGGGGCAGACCACAAGGTCCAGCCTCCCCCATCTAGCCATGGGAGGGGTTGGGGTGGCCCCCCTCTCCTGCTATGGCAGGGATAAGAAGGGAAGGTAGAATCAGCCATGATCTAGCTGTGGCAAGCCTGCCCTGAGCCCTCACCTGCAACAGCCCACCTCCCTGCCCTGCTTATGCACCCCACCCAGCCCTTAGCCCTTCAGTCACCCAAACATGACTCCTGCACCCATCCCCAGCCTCCCCCACCCCGTCATGCACCCCCCCCAAAATCCTGACTCCTGCATCCCCATGGCCCTGCCTAAATTCCTGCACCCTCCCTCCCCCACATACCCCAACACGCTGCTCTGCAATACACCAATGATTGTAAGAAATGTAAGTGCAGGATGGAGGGCACAAACGCCCCCCCCCCCCCGATGGGACAGTACTTGTAAGGCATGTCACACACACACACACCCGGATACTGCATATGCATGTCTACATGCAACGCCCCCCCCAACACATACACGAGTTACCTCAGCGTGTCCCCCCCCCACGCAGGGGTCAGCAACGTGGCTGAGCCGGGCACAAGCACCTGTGGCAAAAAAACCTTCAGTCCATAACTCTGGTGTTCATATCTTTAAGGTTCTACTATACCGGAGAAGCTATTATCAATCAAGACAAGCCTTTTACCTTCAAAAGATCACATTGTATACTCTCTAGACCTCACTCATCATTGTATGCCCTCAGAAGACACTGGTGAAGCTATACAGATCTTACAAAAGGAAAACTGGGAGTGGGAGACTTATATAATGTAATTACTAACAGTTTCTTTTCTATAATTATGCTACATACACAACATTGATCTAATTTGTGTGTATTTGTCAGTGATTTTATAAAAATACACAATAGCCAAAGTAAGAGTGCACCTCTCAACCCATAACTATATTAATAGCCTTTATTTCATAAGGAAAAATACAGTAGCAGTGCAAAAAGAGAACTACAGAAGAAGAGAACAAAACTTGTACAAATATCAAAGAAAAAGTAAACAATAAATAAGCGATGGTGTAATAATGCAATTTCCTAAGGAATTTTGAAAAATGTGTAAGGCTGTTTTTACAATGTATGTACATACTGTACATGGGAATAAAAGTTGAAAATTCTAACTCGTACAACACAAACCTTTATTACACACAGGAATGTCATTATAACTATTCATTCTGAAAACATTCTTCCAAATATAGAACTTTTTTCCCAAGCTCTGAAAAAATTTTCAACCCCATCCTATAAAGCAAATGCACACCTACCCTTTTCCTCAAATCTTCATATCCCCAAAATAATACATCCGACTTCCTATAAAATGTTTTTATAAAGTATTTATAAAGTATTTCATTTCTGTACTTGTTCTTTGTGAATGTACAGTACATAATTTTGTATTAAGGTAGCACCTGAAAGGTGTTTAAGGTAAACTATATAAAGTGCGGTTATTGGTATACTGTTAACATGCCATAATATAATAATATTCAGTGCAATAGCCAGTATGGTTGAAGCTTTTTTTAAAATGCATGCAAATCTGTTGCTGTAATTTACTGAATTTTACTTTGTTTCTTGTAGTAATAAAAATAACATCATATTTACATGTCAAAACATAGCTGCTTAACGTTTACCCATATACAAGTCACTTACAGTTCCTAAATTTACATCATGCAACCCAATTAAATCCACCTAGAAAACTAATGAAGTAATACTATAGCTTTGTGATCAGAAAACAGTCATTTACAGATCTGGATATTACATACTGTGTATTTCACCCTCATAATATTGTTGGAATCAAGCATTTTAAGTACTAAAAAGAGTACTTAGTTATAGTTTATAATTATTATTCAAATGATGAGATTTAATACAACTAGATGCCAAGATTAAAGACCCCTATAGGAGGAAAATGTTATAACCAAATTTTACAATAAGGATGGAATATAATAACAAATAAATTATTTTTCCTCTTTAAAGATCCCAATTCAGTGCATTCACAATCTTAGCTAACCATGTAAATGCATGTGTCAATCATTTCTAGTTCAGTTTGACATGCCAGTTAACATTCTTGTTTCCACGATGGTTTCCATGTATAGCTTCTTAAGAAAGTGGTTGTTTCCCATATTTCTATGAATAATACTGGCCAACATGGATAACCTACTCAAAATTAGAAAAGTGGCCAGATGATAATCAATATGTTATGCAGAAATAATATTCTATGAGGAAACAGCCCTATATTAGTAATTAACATAAGTCATCAATATGCTGTTATGTGCTAAGTTTACAACCAGCTTATTATTATTATACAAAATAGCATTATTCATACATTAGACTCTATGAAAGATCGCTTTGGTTTTGCAGAAGTGACAAGACTTAGTTGACCTTCCTTGTTAACATAAGACTGCTGTTTAGGTATAGCATCTGGATACAAATGGGGAATAGTTTTAGATGTCCTGCTCTCTTGACAGTGGGCAGACATTTGGTACGTGAGCTCCTCAAGTTCTTTAGGCTGCATTCCATTTTGCATATTTTCTCCTGGGGCAATAACAGGAGAGGAACTTTTAGTCTGATTACTATATCCACCTGTCTGTCTGGCAGATAATTGCTCACAGTTTGAAGATTGAACAAACCCACCAGAAGTATTTGCTAGTAACTCTTCAGATGCTTGACAATGCCAAGTACGATTGCTTTGATTACTCTGCTGCTGGAACCTTGCTGTCTTATCCATGATCCCCATAAATGGTGTGTTCCGAGGTCTATGTTCAGTCGTACCACTCTGAACTTGACTAATTTTATTTTCCTTGAGTTGAACATCTGGCTCTAATCCTTTCTTACTATCTGAAAAGCTGCTGGTTGAAGTTAAACTACTTGTTGATCTGGAAATGATCATGCTGCTAGATGGAGAGCCAGAAGAGATGCCAGTAGTTACAGAGCCTTGCTGTTTTGCTTCACTGCAATTCATTTGAATTGGAGCTGCTTTCTCCATGACTGAAGGTACACGGACAGTAAACCTATCCGTGGTTTTGGCCTTGCTTGTGAAAGAGTGAGCTGAGAGACTCTCACTATGCAGTAATTGGGGACATTGGTTGGATGCTGATCTTTCATTGTGCAGTCCAGAGCTGGAATCTGTGGGAATGCTTCCAGATGATAAAGGGTTTGGCCCATCTAAATGCTGACTTTTATTGGTTAGATTTCCAGTGTGTCGGAGTGGCATAGCACTTTGTGGAAGATGCTGAAAAGAGGACTGTGTCTTTGCACTACACAGTGTAGTTCCAGTTCTTGATCCCGGCTGAACAGAATTCAAATGCTGATTAGTTTTCACAATCTGTGCTTGCTTTGTTGGTTGCATAATCAATCCTGGTTCTCTCAGATATTTACTCCCATTTTTTTTCTGAGGGGACATGGGTCTGGCTTTCTGCTGAAGGCCTTCTTGCAGGGTTCTGCTGTAGGGAGAAGTTGTCTGGGACAGCTGCTGACTCTGTGAAGATGGAGAGTCATCCTGGTGTGGAAATTCTTCTGTTTCTTCGAGATTGAAATGATCATTCAGTCCTAGGACAAGAACCTCCTCCTCATTCTCAGAGTCATTATGCTGAGATGGCTTTGGAGACTGCTGCTTTTGTTGTTGTGTTCTCTGAAACTGTTTGCACTCCTCTTCTACTCTAGCCAGGAGCCTCTTGATTTCTTGATTACCGGGGCACAATTTTATGGCTTCACGTAGGTCAGCAAGAGCTGCAATAAACTGTCTGTGTAAAGACAAAAAAAATAAGAGTAAACTGTTCCAAAAGAGCCTGATGCCCACACTGTCCCTCTGAAAGAAAAAATAATTTATTGCAATTTTGGGCAATTATACCTCTACTATAATCAAAGGGCTACCCTGATAGGTAATAGAGAGGTGTACTGGGTGACCTCTCTATTACTTATCAGGGCAGCCATTTGATCTGTTGTCTTTTATCAGTATATGCTGCTTGATGTGGCGTTGACAGGAAATTAGGGAATCCTCAATACTCAAAGGGCATTTTAGGAATGAGGAAAAAAGAGACCAAGTTCCATATAATTCCCACTCCATCCTATTAGAGGATCAGAAACCCTTTAGGAAGGCAAAAGCTGTTAACAAGCAGACAGCACTGGACACATCAGCAGCTTTATTTACAGTCATTTATAAAAAGATGGATGCCAAAACTGGGCATTTACTCACTCGGCCCATCATTATTTAAACAAGTTTCACCAGGAATTCCAGAAACAACTGTGTATACTGGCTATCTGGCACCTTTCACATGCATTAACTTTGTGGTTATTAATTTTGTAGAGAGTTAATAAGCAAACAGAAAAGGAGACAAAAAAGAGTTTTCAAATATACACACCTAAAGCACCTTAAACTGACCTGTAAATCAGTTGTTTAAAAATATTATGAAACAAAGATCTACGTGTAAAGACAAAGTCATAGACAGTACCTGCTGTTTCTCTTGGCTCTTGCTCTTGCATAATAGGCTTCATAGGATTTAGGTTTCAGATCAAGTGCCTTGGTAGCAAACTCTTCTGCCATGCCAAAGTCCTAATTTAATAGCAATTATATTTTAACGTATACAATTACATATAGATATTTTTAAAATATTACAAGCACTTTGTTTCTGGTAGCATCTGCAACTAATCTCAAGAGCTCCTGTAGCCTACCCACTTCATACAGTATAGATATAGAAAATCCCGTTTAATCAGCTAACTGGTTAAAATGTGATGGTTAATCACTTAACTGGGATCCCATGGGAGGGGGCTGCTCAGGCTCAGTCAGGCCGACTGACATGGGCTGCTTTAGTCAGGCTGGACTGAGCCCACCGCACTGTGGGCAGGGAGCTGCTCCAGCTCTGCTGGGTCGCTAGTTACCAGTAAGCATCACCCGGAAAGGGTGATAATTACTGGTTTACTGGTTACATCCCTAATACAGTACTATTTAAATTGGCAAAAGGAAAGTTGAAGGTTAAAAAAAAAGAGCAAGATGGACCTTATTCTGCCACTCCTACGGCTTGTCTCCAACTGGAAATTGTCTGGCATACCTATTCCAGAATAACTATTCTCTTTTAGGGCTTGTCTACATACTGGGGTAGTGGTGTGTATGTGGGAGAAGATCGATCTAAGTTACGAAAAGTCAGCTACATGAATAATGTAGCTAAAGTCAATGTACTTAGATCTACTTACTAGGGTGTCTTTGCAGAGGCATGTCGATGGGAGATGCTATCCCATCAACTTCCTTTGCACTTCTCATTGAGATAAAGTACTGGAGATGGCAGGAGAGCGACTGGAGGTCTATTTATTGTGTCTATATCAGACACAATAAATCAGCTCTCGCTGGATCAATCACTGACCCGTTGATCTGGCCCACAGTGTAGACCTGTCCGTAGTCCCCTTATTCTGGAATAAAAGCAGGGCAGTCATTCTGTAATAGTTAAGATGGTCAATTTTGCCCATGTAGACAAGTCCTTACTCATTCTGAGTATCACCTTATTTTGTGAGGAGTCCCATTGGTTGTGGCAACAGAGAGCTCAAAATCAGTAGATGATGGCTGAAATAGCTGTGGATAAGGAATTTGCTAGTACTAGAGATTCAGAAGGAAGAGATCCAACCAGTTACAAGTGCAGTGACCCATTATGCTAGTTTGCAATCACTTCAGGACTAACAGGTAATCTACCTGCTTACATGGTTTGCCCCTCTTCCCTTGTCCCTCACTTCATGCTAGTACCACGTGTGTTTTCTGGACATCCTCCCAATGGCAGATTTCCCTGCCCCTCCTTTAGCACAGCAGGAGCAGTAAGAATCACAAAAGCACCATGCTGCAGCATACTAGCTTTCTATATATTTATGGAGTTCAAGCTTCCAATGCTCTAAATACATGACCAACAGATCGATAAGAACTTACATTTGTTTTTCTGCGACACCGTGACAGGTTTAAATACAGGGAAACTCTTAGTTCATTGAAAGCTTTCATTTCTTCTCCAAACCCTTCCCGAGGAAACTTTCTTAAGGCATACTGATATCGCTGAGCTGCTTCCTTCATCTTCCCTTTCTACATGTTTAGAATACAAGAGCTTTAGAAGTTGGATTTGTAAATGCATCAGTATTAATTATTTCTATTAGACACTTGCTAAACAGATGCTCTTCAAATGGAATCTAATTTTTAATATACTGTATTTACAAATAATTTGTTTTCCAAAACAGGGATAGATATTCAAATATTTACATTTAAATTATGTAACACTAGTTCCAAAGCAGAATTCTTCAGACATGCAAGGTTTAGTTGATAATACCATTTCTTGGTTTGACATCTGATGTGGAATAGTTTTACAGAGGATAATTGAACAATTGGTTTAAAAGTCTAAACAGCAAAACTACAAGCGAAATGATACCTTTAAGCCACACCTTTTATTGGGGGTGGTACTTCTCTGTAAAATCTCAGAATAAACTCAGAGGAAGAACACCCTATATTCAGAGCAACATGCAGATGTAGATTCTACCACCACACACAAATTCTTTTAGAGTTGTAAGTCAAATGATGAAGGTGTTTTGCTGCTGTGTGGTTTGCTAGGTGGTGGAGGGAAGGAATTGCAGGGGGGCAAGGAGGTGGAGACATCTTGAACTATCTAAGAGAGATTGAAAACTGAAGCTATTCTTCTCTAACTACTAAAAAATTTCAAAGGAAATATATGTAAATACTACAAGAATCCAAAAGACATTCAGAGAACACCTCTGTGGAGAGTTAAATATCTGTGAGAAAATGTTGCCAACACTTAATAAGCAGAATTTAGATAAGAGCTAGCAATTGTTTTAGTTAATAAAATTACATCTTTTTTATAAATCTTTTATAATTAATTTCTTGATTTAATTAACAGTTGCTCTGAACTTTGCATTAGTCTAAATGATAAATTTGTTATAAGTTCTCTCATGGTGTGACTGTTTATAAATTAGGCCTACGTGTAACTAATAGGACTAGTATAACTATCCACTGCATGTCAAATCCCATGGCTAAAATAAAAAACAGGACTATGTAGCACTTTAAAGACTAACAAGATGGTTTATTAGGTGATGAGCTTTCGTGGGCCAGACCCACTTCCTCAGATCAAATTGTGGAAGAAAATAGGCATGACCATATATACCAAAGGGATACAATCAAAAAAAAAAAAAGTGAACACATATAGAAAGGACAAATCAAATTTCAGAACAAAGGGGATGGGGAGGTAAATGTCTGTGAGCTAATGATATTAGAGGTGATAATTGGGGAAGCTATCTTTGTAATGGGTAAGGTAATAGGTAAGATAGCTTCCCCAATTATCACCTCTAATATCATTAGCTCACAGACATTTACCTCCCCCTTATCTCCCCTCTGTTCTGAAATTTGATTTGTCCTTTCTATATGTGTTCACTTTTTTTGATTGTATCCCTTTGGTATATATGGTCATGCCTATTTTCTTCCACAATTTGATCTGAGGAAGTGGGTCTGGCCCACGAAAGCTCATCACCTAATAAACCATCTTGTTAGTCTTTAAAGTGCTACATAGTCCTGTTTTTTGTTTCAGCTAAACTAGACTAACACGGCTACATCTCTATGGCTACAATGGCCTTTGAGTGATGCCCCCATCATGTAATGTAGTGTCCAGAGGCATTAACTAGACACAGAAAGCATGTCACACTACGTAAGACACTTCCAACTGAATACGTGTGAAGCAGCACATCACCAGAGGAAAAACATTTATCAAACATCTAAGGTTTGCTCAATTCACATTTAAACAAATAACATGGAAAGAAGTATCCCAACAAAACGCTATGCTTTATGTACCTTTTTCATACCTAATTCAGTAGGGTAGCATCAAAGTAAGCTTCCTGACATCGTAAGGAATAACTAAATATTACCAATATTTCAGTGAACAACTTGATGGATAGTAAAGAAAATCCAAGTCAAATCCTCTCATCCACTATGTCCAAGATCTGTGTGTTCCCAATCACTCTCTCTCATAGGGTGTGTCTAGACTACAGGGATTTTTCGAAAAAAGTGGCCTTTTTTCGAAAAAACTTCCCCTGCGTCTAGGTTGCAGCCACGTTATTTTGAAAGTAAACTGAAAGAACGTGGCAGTGGTTTTGATTACGGTAAATCTCATTTTACGAGGAATAACGCCTTTTTTCGAAAGTACTCTTTTGAAAAAAGGTGCTATTGAATGCAAACTGTGCTTTTTCGAAAGAGAGCGTCTGAACTCTCTTTTGAAAAAGCGGCTCGCTTTTTTGAAAAATCTGCTTGTAGTCTAGACGCTCTCTTTCGAAAGAGGCTTGTAGTCTAGATGTAGCCATAGGGTAAAGCTATTTGCTCTCAAAGCTCCTTGGCTCCCCTGCCCCACAACATGAGGGAAGAGGGTTGCATATACTTATCAACAGTTTCTTCGAGACAAAACAGCAGATGTTTTAATAGACAATCATTGCCTACCTTTCAGTAATAGCACCCTTACAACAACATTCAGTTAGTAATGAAAATAAGAATCTACTTACTTTGTACATTATGTTTCCTTCTTCCATCAACTTCTGTAGTAGAATAATTAGAATATCAGGTTTAGAAGTGGCCATTGCCCACGCTGCATTTCCTGCAAGTTAACAGATTAAATATTTTTCAAAGGACATTTCTGATATTACTAAAAAAAACCTTAAGGGCTTGTTTCCAACATAGTTTTACATTCAAAAACTTCAGTTGACTTCAGTGGATATTATGCAAGTGATGAATCATTCTAAAAATGTTTATACATACACCAGCCTGGCATTAATGGTTCAAAGTGTGTTTACCCTGTTTTAGGGTCCACTTCAGGGAAGCACTGAAGCATGTGCTTAACAGGGATGTTAAATTTAGTTTAATCAACTCATCAACTAGGTGATTAGTCAATAAGCGGTAGAGCTGCAGCAGGGTTAGCTCCCGGCCGCGGGAGCTAACGCTGCTGCAGCACTTCCTTTTAAATATATTAAGAGCCAGGTCCCCCACTCTGTGCTTCAGCCTTTTAAATGTATTAAGAGCCTGCTGGCTCTTAATACATTTAAAAGGCAGAGCCATAGCGGGGTTAGATCCCAGGCAGAAAGGGAGGGGAGCAGGAGCCCCTCAGCACCGTCTCTGCGGGAGGGGGAGGAGGGAGGCAGAGGTGTAGCAGTGACTGGGCACAAGCCAGGAATCAGCTGATTCCTAGTTCGCACCCAGTCTCAGACACTGTGCTTCTGCTTTTTAAATTTATTAAGAGCCCGCCAGCTCTTAATACATTTAAAAACCAGAAGCATGGGGAGTGACTCAGCACAAGCCGGGAATCAGCTGTTCCAGCTCACACCCAGTCTCAGATGCGGCACCTCTGCTTTTTAAAAGTATTAAGAGCCTGTCAGCTCTTAATACATTTAAAAGGTTGGAGCACACCAGAGGGGATGCTGCGTGAGCCAGGACAGCTGATTCCCAGCTCGCACCGGGTCCCCCGTTCCACCATGCTTCTGCTTTTTAAATGTTTAAGAGGCGCAGGGTCTGAGACTGGGCGCGAGCCAGGAATCAATCAATTCCTGGCTCATGCCTGGTTCCTGCTTCGCCTTTTCCCACTGTGGATACAGTGCTGAGGAGAACCGGCTTTTAAGCCGGCTCCATCCCAGCACCGGCTCCTGCTTCCTCCCCGCTTGCTGCCTCAGATAGAGGGAGGGGGGGAGGGAAGTGACTAGTCAGGGGACTAGTCCCTTATGTCCCTGTTGCTTAAATGCAGTCCTAAATAAGCATGCTTTCATGAACTGTGGTTTAAAGGTGCCCCAGAGTCAATGGTAATCACATACACAAACACACAGTAGAAATAGCCGCATAATTACTTGAGGAAACAGGATAAATTAGAGCCATTAAGTAACTGCATTTCTCATGCATCTGAAAACCTCACCTACACTCTGCCCTGTAATCTTTTGCCCCCAGGACTGTTAAATATTCCAAATCCCAGAGCACTTTTAAACAGCTGTAATTCAACACAAAGCCAAATACAGAATTTCTCCTTATAAACAACTCATGGGTAAGTTGTTGAACAGTATCAATCCTGGATTTCATGTTGTACTCCATGGATTAAATCCATGAAGACTAAAAACAAGGCCTTTATGCCATTAGATGGCCAGTAATCTCACTTTCTCCTACAACAGTGATATAAGGTTTTTTTATTCTAGCCCATCCTAGTAGATAGTAAGATATGACACATTAAAATCAGAATTGTAGTGTGTTTAAAAAGGCTACTTGAGATCATAATTTTAGAAATCTCTATAAATTATTTCTCCCCTCCAAGTTCTAACTGCAGTCCTGGAAACCAAGGCACCTGATTTCACAGATGGAAGATTAAAATAATAACAATAAAATGTTAACTAACCCCTGGAACAGTTCTAAAATAGTTGTTCAAAACAACATCCTGTGATGTAATATAAAGGGCTTTCTATACCCTTTTGGGATGACTTCATAATTGACATCTAGCCACTAGTGTGTAATGGCTCCATTCCAAACAAATGTGGATAAAGCCTTTACAATGCTATCATGTATTGTGTGTGTATTGATGGGAAAAGCCCCTTCTTCAGCATTAGTACCAGACTGTTTTCTTGAAGCGCTACAACAGGTGCAGGCAATACTTTTTTTCATGGGGGGCCACTCCAAGAATTTGATAAGTGGCCAAGAGCCACACTTTTTTATTCTATTAATGGAGGGGGTGCAAGCTTGGTGGCGGAGGCTGGTGCAGAAAGGAGTCCAGGATAGGGGATTAGCATGCAGGGGAGCATGCGGAGGGGACTGTGACCAGAGGCAGGGGTATAGAAGTTGGTGCGAGGGTTTGGGTTGTGACCAGGGAGAGATGTATAGAGGGTATGGGTACAGGAGGGGGTTGTGACATATGAGGGAATGGGGTGCCAGATGCAGGTCGTGGCTGGGAGGCTTTTACCCTAGGCAGCTCCCAGCCAGCAGCAGAACCCTTGGGCAGGTTCCTTGCCTGCCGTGCCAGCTGCTGGGGCCAGCATGTGTGTCTCTATATGGTGTGCACCAAGGGGGGAAGGGAACTCTGTGAGCTGCTTGTGCCCACAAGCAAGGCCTAGGTAGCTCCCATTGACTGGTTTTTGGCCAATGGGAGCTGTGAGGATTGTGTTGGGGGGAGGGCAGCATGCAGAGACACTCCCCCCAGGGGTGTGCACCATGCAGAGACACATATACTGGCCTCAGCAGCCAGCTACTTTAAACAGTGTGCAAGGGCATGGCAGGCAGGGAGCCTGCTGGAGGATTCCAGTGGGCCTTGGGACATTGTGGTGGCCAGATCTGAAAGTTTGGCGGGCTGTATATTGCCCATTTCTGCTTTACAGCCTCCTGCTATAGCCAATGTTCAAAGTGTTAAAGGAAATACGGAAGTGAAAACAATATGATTGTTTACTTAACACATTACATATATTTCATAGAACTGGACCAGCACGTCTGGTGAGATTTATTGACTTTAAAACATGTGGATATCTTTCGGAAAAAGTATCCAAAAAGTGTTTTGATCACCTTACTCTTGAGCTATGCAAGGAGTCAACTGCTGGAAAAGATTTTCATATGCAACTATTTAAATTAATGGAAGACCCAAAAGGTTTGGAAATAGAATTTTTTTTTATTAGAACCAAAACATTATGAAGAGACGCTAGAAGCAATAAGAGCTGGCTGGAGATGATTTCCCAGTGAAAAATTCCCTTTAGCACAATTAGAAATTTTCCCATGAAAAAATTTTTCTGCTGGGAAAAAAATCAAAATGACAGCTCCACAGCTGCCTGCCTGGAAGGCTCAATTTCACTTTCTACCTGCAGAGAGAAAGTAAAATTGACAAACTTCCAGGAGGGCAGTTAACAAGATTCCCTCCATTCTCCGCCCCCGCCACTCCCCCAAAAACCCACATCTGTTTTGGTTCTCCCAAAATGGAATTTTTGAGAATGTCACTCTAGTGAAAAATTTAAGATATTTACCTTTCCCTTCCTCACTCAAAACACTGAATTTTTTCCTGGGGCAGAAATTCCCTTTTTTTTTCCAGCTCTAGTAACAACCACTATATTTAAGTTGCTTAAAGCTTCCATTACAAATTATTCTTGTGACTCTTTCTTTGAGAAATTCTCACACCTCCCTTGTTTGCAGCATAATTTTGGTATCAGGTGTCATAATTTTGCCCTCATGCTACATAGATGTCTATAACATACTATGCAGCTTTTGCTAAGATAAAAAAAATCACCATCTCCTTCTCTTGTTTGCAAGGAGTTGTCAGAGCACATGCATTGAGTGGGATCTAGTTTGTGGCCCACACCCATGTGGCAGAAGGAGACAGCAAACCAGTTCTGGTCTCCTCTCTACCATGAGCTGCCCCTGGATCCCACACCTAGCCATAGAGGCTCTTTCTCCTCTACAGTTCCTCAAGGGGCACCAGGTGGCAACAGAACTCGCTCCAATTCCAGGAGAAGAGGTAAAGGAGCCAAGGGGGAGAGCACATGTTTAGATTCTGAAGTTTGAGAGACTCAATCTGTCTTGCAGTGTTAAGAGTTCAAGGTTTGAACCCTGCTGATGACTGGGGTGGTTGCAGTTGGACACCATAGAATTTCTGTTTACCTTTTTTCCTTTTATAAACTCTAGAAAGTTCCATATAAAAATCTACATTAAAGGAACATTCTTAAGGTTGCAAAGTCATGCATTCAAAAATTTAGAAATACCAGAAACAGGGTTGACCGCATAACAGTAATCCAGGCCCCCCCGCCCCCCCCCCCAACACATCAGCATGTTGATACAATCTTTTTAATTGACTATTCACTGTTTCACAGGACACCTGCAGCATTCAATGCACAAGGAGACATAATTAAGGTTGCATGGGTAACCATAAAACTGGCATTTTCGAACTTTGGTATGCTTGATTTTGCAACCTAAATAGAGTTCTTTTAAAGTAATTTTTTTGTACATAATATGTTTTATAGCCTTCCATTCTAAAGGAATGTGATTGACTCTGAAAATCTGTGTAATAAAAATGGCAATTATTATACTAGAGCAGACATTCAATTCTTTCCTTTCTAAACAAAAACAACACAAACAAAAATTTTGATTTGATGATACAGAATGGGCTTACTAACCTAATTTGGCACCTTTTCTAAGTAAAGTGACCACTACTGAAGTATTTCGACATCCAATTGCTCTGTCCAATGGACGCATTCCACTGTGGTCTACGTGTTCAATCACTGCACCCTTCTCTACTAAATACTGCACCTAGAAAAGAGAGGAGAGTGGATAAAACCTTTAAAAATTCTTTTCAGCATGGGAGGCAAAATAGTGAAGCCACTTCCTAATCCTACTTGGAGTTGCTGTTAAGAGGAGATTACTCACCTTAGCAGTAACTGACGTTCTTCGAGATGAGCATCCCTGTGGGTGTCGGTGCATCCCAGTGCCATTGATCAGAGTTTTCACAGCTGTGCTGGGGGAGGTGGGGGCATGCACAGCACCCACAGCGCACAGATCCCACACATCATTACCATGCATGCATGGCCCCCCTCCTTTCAGTTCCTTCTCTACCCAGAAATCCAGCCTGTGTAAGATTTTTGAAGTAGAGGGGAAGAAAGGAAAGGAGTGGAGCTCCCACAGGGACACTCATCTTGAAGAACATCAGTTACTGCTAAAGTAAGTAACCTCCTCCTCTTAAGCGAGAGACATCCCTGTGGATGTTCCACAGCGCCTGACTACAGAGCAATGTGTCCTATGGAGGTAGGGACTTCAGATATGGTAAGTACGCTGTAGCTAACACAGTCTTGGCCACTTCGGTTGTTGATAGAGTGCCTTGAAAAAGTGCATAGTGTTTGGCAGATGTCTGATTGGAGGCCCATGTGGCTGCTGCATATATGTCTACAATGGGAACCTTTCGAAAATAAACCACTGATGTGGCCACCGCTCTGGTGGAGTTTGTGCGTACTTTGGTAGGTGGCATTATTTTGTTGTGTTCATAACAGAATCTGATGCAGTCCAAAATCCTACGAGAGAGAGGCTGTGGGACGATATAAACTTTCCCTTATTACGTTCCACTAATGCAGTGGTCCCCAACGCGGTGCCCGCGGGTGCCATGGCGCCCGCCAGGGCATTTACGTGCGCCCACCAAGTGCTCGGGGCCGGCCCCGCCCCGGGCGCACGGCACATGTGCGGTGCCAGTCCCGGGCACGCGGCGCATGGGGAGTGCTGGCACCGGGCTCGCGGCACATGGGCGTCCCTGCGCCCGGGCGCGCAGCGCATGGGGAGCACCAGCCCTGGGTGTGCAGCGCATGGGCAGTCCTGCCCCCCGGGCGTGCAGTACACGGGTGGCCCTGCGCCTGGGCGCACGGGGAGCGCCGGCCCCGGGTGCGCGGCAAATTGGCATCCCCGCCTCCGGACGCGCGGGCATGGGGTCATCGCCCCTGGGCACACGGCGCATGCACGGCCCCGGCCCCGGGTGTGCAAGCGGCCCCGCCCCTGGGCGCACAGCGTGTGAGCAGCCCCCGGCCCGGGCGCCCAGCAGCTCCAAAAGGTTGGGGACCACTGCACTAATGAAACAGAGTTTTGGTGAAGACCTGAAGGATCTTTTTCTGTGTGTGTAAAAGGATAGCGCCCTGTGACATCAAGTGCTTGCATTTTTGCTTCAAACTGATTAGCATGGGGTTTGGGGAAAAATACGGGAAGGTGAATGGTATGATTTCGATGAAAGGAAGACCATATCTTGGGCAGAAATTTGGGATGCATATGGAGAGTTACATTATCCTTAAAAAAGATGATATGTGCACTATTTCTCCAACACTCCTGGCCGAGGTAATGGCCACTAAGAAGGCAGTCTTCACTGATAGGTAAAGTAGGGAGCATGTGGCCATGGGTTCAAAAGGCCATTTGGTGAGTGCACTGAGGACCAAGTGCAAATCCCATCGTTCAGTTGTGGGAGCTACGTCAGGGTATAGGGCCTAGAGACCTTTGAGGAACTGTTTTGTCATTGGGTAGGCAAATATGGTAGTGCTGTCGATTTTGATGTGGAAGGTTGTAATCGCTGCCAGATGGAATATGACTGAACTCACTGACAGATGAGGTTGTTTGAAATAGAGGAAGTATTTGAGGATGGAAGGTAATGGTGCCGCTTTGGGTGGGATACTTAGTGATGTGGCCCAGTGGACAAATCACGCCCATTTGTGGGAATACGTTTCTCAAGTGGACTTGGCTCTGCTATGTAGTAGCACGTTCTGTTTGGAGCATTATAGTTTATCCCTGAGAACCATGTAGGTACCAGGCTTTGAGGTGTCACCTGGATAAGTTGGGATGTTGAATTTGGAGCCCTGGTTGGTATAGCAGGTCTGGATTCTGCAGTAGTGTGATTAGGGAAATACAGCCATCCTACTGAGGAAGGGGAACCATGGCTGCCTGGGCCAGGAAGGAGCTATAAGAATGACCCTTCCTCTGTCCGTTCTTATTTTGTGCATGGTTTTTTGGGGAGAAGTAAGGTGGAGGAGGCGTAGAGCAGATAGTGGCTCCAGTTGAATATCAGGGCATCCCCCATAGATTCTTTGCCTATGCCCACTCTGGAGCAAAAGAGGGAGCACTTTTTGTTGTTGATTATGGCAAAAAGTCTATTAGAGGATAGTCCCAATGATGGAGAATTGTTGAAAGTATGCTGTTATCCATCTGCCACTCGTGTTCTTGAAGTAAGGCTCTGCTGAGAGCATATGCAGTGGTGTCGAGAATATACCCGGAAGGTAGCAGGCACTTATAGTAATTCCGTGTTTGAGGCACCAGTTCCAGAGGGTAATAGCCTCTGTACAGCGAGCATGGGTGCACGCACCACCCTGCCTGTTTATATAAAACATGCATGTGATGTTGTCGGAGTAGACTCTTACATGTTTGTCCGACAATGCTGGAAGAAAATGGTGGCATGCATGTCTGATGTCTCTGAGCTCTAGAATCTTTATGTGAAGGGTCCTCTCTGCTGGGGACCAAAGACCCTGAATTGTTGCGTTTGCCATGTGCGCTCCCCATCGCTTGAGGGGAAGCATCTGTAGTGAGGGTTACAGAGGCTTCTGGAGTCAGGAAAGGGATCCCTGTGCACAGATTTTTGGGTTCTGTCTACCACAGTATTGCACCTTTCACTGTTACAAGGATGGAAAGTGTCTTGGTCAACAGGTGGACGTTCAGGTCCTGATTGCCAGGATTGTGGCTCCTGCACCACCTCTTCCATTTGTTGTGGTGATTGTGGAGGTGGGGAGGGGAGCAGGTTGTGTGTTACACTTCTTCATATGCTTCTTCCTATAATCGTAGGCCCATGGTCTCCAGTACTGCCAGTATGTCAAATATGGCATGGCTGGTGGCAGTCACGGATGTGGTCTCCATGGTGAGATATCCCTGCCTGGTGGGGGGTCTCAAACGGGCATGAGCAGATTGTACAGAAACCTCAGTGCCAGATGACCACTGTAGTGAGAAAGTTCACTCCATCATCATCATTGTTGCTAGACAGTTCAGTAGGCAACGTGCAGTGTTTTGGTACTGTTGTACTGGGTGAAGTATTGGTACTGAGGAAAGGAGAATTGAATGTGGAGGAGACAAGTAAGTCCCTCTGATGCAGGTACCTCGGTGGCAGGGTAGATGGCGCCATTATTGTCTGCATCATAGCCGGTACCAATGCCAGTGTTGTCGTTGCCGGTGCTGAGATTTGCACCAGTGCTGCAGTGGATATGGTGCCAACAGATGTTACTGCAGTGCTGGCATCCAGTGTGGATGGTTTTCGCGGTGCCATGTCGATAGTTCTCTGCACTGACATGGTGGCGTCATGATCACTTGGTACCGTGTTGGTTCCTGAGCTATGTGAGGCAGGGATACTCAGGCCTGTTGCCTCAGCACAGGTTCTGTGTGCACTGTGCTTGTTAGTATTACGGTCGGGGCCAGAAACGCCCGACGCATCATAGGTACTCAGACACGGTGCCATCTCAGCTCTCGGTGCCGATTTCATTCTTGTGCGCCATTTGGGTGACTGAGTCTTATGAGGCACGGATGAGGCGCGTTTCCTGGGAGACTTCTTCCCTTTATCAGTTTGGGGGTTTTCAGCCAGCTCAGTACCTGGGTGAGAGGATGGGTGCTAGGATTTCAACAGTATGATCATTTTGAGGCAGAGATCTCTCTCTCTGCAGGTTCGTGCTTTCAGTTTAGTGCAATTGTGGCAATCTTGCTGGACATGAGATTCCCCCAGGCATCTAACACATTTAGAGTGCCCATCAGATACAGGCATGGTGTCACTGCAGTTAGAGCAAGGTTTAAAACCCTGTGAACCCACCATAGTCAACTGAAACTTAAGATTATCCAACAACAGATAGGAAAAAAACTTCATGGAAGAAAGCGTTTTTTGTTTTCTTTTTTTAAGAGAGAGAACGTGTATTGAATGGACAGTCAACGAAGAAAGAAAAAACTAAAACGAGCTACTTATTTACAGAATTTAATAATGGTGAGTTGAAGACCACTGCTGAGCTCCATCTCAAGCCGGGGACGGTAAGAAGGAACTGAAGGGGACGGGGAGTGCATGCACCCCAGGCACTCCTGTGAAAACTCTGGTGACAGTGTTGGGACACACCGACAGCTGCTGTGGAGCACCCACAGGGACATTTCTCGAAGAAGAAATAAAGTTAGTCTCTAAAATAAGTTAAATCCTTTTTTTTGTCTTTTGAACCCAGAAGGGAAGTGAGGGAGAAGGTGATAGCCACATTCCTAACTTTAGTGATAAACAATAATTTTTTTCTATTGTCATATCAGTAGAATATATACATACATATATAGTGTAAGGCCAACACTACATTCCCAGTCTCCCATTTATTCACATCATGAACTTCCAAATACAAATATGGCTGCTAGTGTCCAAGATTATAAACTGAGTTGAAAAATACAGAGGAGCCCTGCACAGACCATATGGACTTCAGGATAATTAGCACAGGTTTTGATAACATATCACAGTATGTTGTGACATTAACATGACAGGTGTGAAACTATAGTACCAGAATTTGTTCTGAGGCACTTGGGGGAGAATGGAGTACAAATACAATAAAGAAGAATGTACAGGCTATTTGTACATAACATTAACTTAAAACATGGATTATTTAAAATGTTCATGTTTAATTATACGCTTCAATTTTTTATGACCATAGACATAGGATTTTTGCACTACATGAAAAAAACTTAATTAGTAATATATATTAATTTCTATATCACTTATCACTGGAGCAGTATGATGCTGCAGTAAAGAAAACAAGCATATGTCTACACTGCATTTTTAAACCCACAGAAGCAAGTCTCAGGGCTCATCTAAACTACGCGCAGAACGGTTGAAAAAGGATATGCAAATTCCCACAGAATTTGCATATCTTCTTCCGATCGCACTTTCGAAAGCACTTTTGAAACCCCCTCCCCTCCCCCCTTTGTCAAAAAGCCACGTAAACCTGAGTCTACAAACTCGGGTTTAAAATAAACAGCTATATATACACACACACGTTATAGCTGGAGCTTGGGCTCCGCGAAGCCTCAGAAGTAGATGGAGTTCTAGAGCTCAAGCTCCAGCCTGAACCCAAATATCTACTCCACTGTTTATTGTTTCATAGTGCTCAACCTGAGCTCTGGGACATGGGACCCCACCTTTTAAAATGCAGCGTAGACATAACACAAAGTGGTAAGAACAGAAAAGTAAAAAAGTTTAAAAAAAAGTCAAGTGCAGAACAAAATAAATGCAACAGAAACACATGGTACCCAAGAGTGGCTGGAACTAGCCCATTTTGGATGGGCCAGTTCCACCTGGTTGGTTATTAAGAAGAAACTGCTCCTTCTCAATAACCATTCTCCCAAGTGGGAAGTATAAGAAATGACAATAATAGCAAGGTGGTTAATGGTCAGGATAGTTCCTTGAGTAAGAGGTCTCACAATTGTTTTCTAAAGTATAGTTGCTAATGACTTAACCTGAAGGGAGGCACTAAATATCCTTGTCATTCACAGCCCCCAGGTCCTGGAGCTAATAGTTTGCTTGATGAGCTGTTTCACTGCCTCCAAAAATCTATGCTGTTGGCTGCTACCCTGGCCCAGACATCGAGCTGCCAGGACATTTAAGATGAAAAAGGGGCTAACTCCTGGTGCCGCTGTTTGCTGGATAGACTGGCAGTTGGAGCTGCTCCAGCAGGTGATCAGTCTGGTCCCAGAGATAAAAGTAAGAACAGGAGATGTGAAGTCACACACAAGATGTAATGATAGAGATGATGTAATGTCACCATTCAGCCTGGGGTATCTAAAGACCGGTTTTCTATTCTTCTTGCTAATAGATAAGGGTGTGTAGAGGCCAGCACTGGAAACTGGCCAATGTCCTCCTCCCAGCAGAGTGCTGCTACTACTGCTATTTCCTAGGATTCTGAAGTAATTTAAGCAGGACAAGTGTTCCAAGTAAATTATGTGTTTTTGAACTTCCTCATATGTTTTTAGCACATATGGACTAAGAATGCTAAGAGGTGAGTAACTGGATAGTTCCTGGACCTGGTCCGAGCCGGGCTTGCTCAGTCCCAGCTTGCACCAGGTCCAGCAGCCTCTGTCCACAGGGGGTCCCAGTTAGGGGCTGCGACCCCTCATGGACAGGGCTGCTACCAGAGCAACCTTGTTCACGGCCAGCCCGCACCACCATGAACAGAGGCTGCTGCAGGAGCAGCCTCTGTCCGCAGGGGTCCCAGCAGGGAGTTGAGGCCCCCTGCGGACAGGGGCTGCTGCTGGAGCAGCCTCCTCTGGCACCCCCGCACTGCTGCCTCTATCAGTGCAGGGATGGGGAATGGCACTGTGGAGACAGTGCTGGGGGGAACCAGCTTTTAAGCCAGCTCCCCCCAGCACCGGCTCCTGCTCCCCCCCCTTGCTGCCTCTGATATAGAGGCAGGAAGGGGTGAGGGAATGGTGCAACTGCGAGTAGTTGACTACCTGATAAACCAAGGCCTACTGCGTAGTTGACTAATCGACTACTCTTTTACATCCCTAATGTGGACTAAGTGCTTTTCATGAATACAGACAACACCCAGCACCCTTGCCCTCCAAAAATATATAGTTAGTAAAAAAAAAAAGTAGCAATATTGGAACTTTAACATGCAAAACACATATATATTTTTAAGCAATCAAAAGCTGTGTTCCCACACAACATGTGCTGGTTGGAAATATTTACTTCATATTTAATTTTTGTCAATGTCATTTCATAAGCCATTATTCACTCAGAAATATATGTACAAATACTGAAATACTGATGTTTTTATTACACGTCTAATAAGGTATGTGAACTATAGTACTCCCAAAAAGGCTCCCGACTGAACAAACAGATACACCCGAAATCATACTAAGAGGTTGGAGGATTCCCTTTGTCTCATGAAAATACATCCATAAGGAGACTGGACTTAGTGCCTTCCAAAACCCATTAACAACCACTCCTTCAAAATCAACTATGGGTTTATGTAAATTAATAAGGATTAAAGTGGGCAGTGATTTAAAGTACAATAGCTATTTCTGAGTAGCTCCATATTTCTGAGTAACCCTCCTTAGAAAATAAGAGGTTTAACTATTCCTAAATAACTATTCTAAAGCAACTGCATGGATAGACAAGCCCTAATCTGAGTAAAAGCTACCTCCATATAAGTAAGAGATTGAAAGCTTTAGGTTCCCAATTAATTGTTGGATTTGATACAGCTCTGACATTATCTTCAAATCTGAAGTGTACCATCTCCATGCGCGTAAGAAGTACACTACCTACCCATACCAGTTAGCTCCTAGAAGTTTAACTTCTGCCAATTTGACTTAATTATGTTTTATCGCTGAGAGCCTCACCTCAGGCTTGTGAATTTGAAAAGTTTAAATTATGGACTCTGAAGTTACCATATATTAGCTGTCTTAGAAACATCTCTTATTTCAGATTCAATTAATCACTGTTCCACCCATAATACTTATACTATAAACTAAGGAGGAAGCAATGGACAGGACTGGAAGTTGAGACCTCAGCTGTAGTCCCAGTACTGCCTTAGTTCATGCAGAAATTTTACTTCTACACCTTAGTTATCAGCACTTATAAAGACTGGATAATAATGTTTATCCACCTTTATAAAGTGTGAGATTTACAGAAAAAAGCTTGATAAAAGCCATATAGTATTAACATCATCATACACATTATCACACCAAGAATGCAGGATACTACACTAGCATTAGAGAAAGTGCTCTAATGAAATACTGAAATGAACCAGTCAATTTCAGCTTTCTTGCATCGTTATTTTCCTTATATTTCCTTTTCATTCAGGGTTTTTGCTCAACATTGTCAAGCAATCTGAGCACTGGCAGAGTATTTTGAAGAGTTACATAGGGATAAAGAAAAAGAGGAGGTTACTCACCTCGATAGTAAATGACATTCTTCGAGATGAGTGTCCCTGTGGATGTTCCACATTAGGTCGGTGCGCCGCCATTGAGCCTCAGAGCGGAGATTTCATAGCAGTGTCCCTGGGACCGCGCAGGCGTGCATTAGCAGTCGTGCACTGTTAGGCTGCAGGCATCATGCATGCGCCAGTCCTCTCTTCCACTCCTCAATTCCTTCTCTACCCTGAAACCATGGCTTGGGAAGGCCAGTATCCTGAAGCCGAGGGGAGGAAGGAAGGGTTGTGGAGCACCCACGGGGACACTCATCTCGAAGAATGCCAGTTACTATCGAGATGAGTAACCTCCTCTTCTTCTTTGAGAAAGATGTCCCCGTGGGTGCTCCTCATTAGGTGACTACAAAGCAATTTCCCTTTAGGGAGGTAGGGACTTTGGATCTGGCAAAAAAGCAGTGGAAAGAACTGTCGTAGCTAGTTTCAGGTTGGAAAGAGGTCCCTGAGTAAGTGTATAGTGATTTGCAAATGTGTGGTCAGGGGACCATGTGGCAGCTGCATGGATGGCTCTTATGGGTACTTTACGGAGGAATGCTATCGAGGTTGAATAGGTTGAATAGGCCCAATTCTATTCAACTTATTCATAAATGATCTGGAGAAAGGGGTAAACAGTGAGGCGGCAAAGTTTGCAGACAATACTAAACTGCTCAAGGTAGTTAAGACATAAGAACATAAGAACATAAGAACGGCTGTACCGGGTCAGACCAAAGGTCCATCTAGCCCAGTATCCTGTCTGCCGACAGTGGCCAGCACCAGGTGCCCCAGAGGGGGTGGACCGAAGACAATGATCAAGCGATTTGTCTCCTGCCATCCCTCTCCAGCCTCTGACAAACAGAGGCCAAGGACATCATTTTATCCCTGGCTAATAGCCTTTTATGGACCTAACCTCCATGAAATTATCTAGCTTCTCTTTAAACTCTGTTATATTCCTAGCCTTCACAGCCTCCTCTGGCAAGGAGTTCCACATGCTGACTACACGCTGTGTGAAGAAGAACTTTCTTTTATTAGTTTTAAACCTGCTACCCATTAATTTCATTTGGTGTCCTCTAGTTCTTCTATTTAGGGAACTAATAAATAACTTTTCTTTATCCGCCCTCTCCACACCACTCATGATTTTATACACCTCTATCATATCCCCCCTCAGTCTCCTCTTTTCTAAACTGAAAAGTCCCAGTCGCTTTAACCTCTCCTCATATGGGACCCGTTCCAAACCCCTAATCATTTTAGTTGCCCTTTTCTAGACCCTTTCCAAGGCCAAAATATCTTTTTTGAGGTGAGAGACCACATCTGTACACAGTATTCAAGATGTGGGCGTACCATAGTTTTATACAGGGGCAGTAAGATATTCTGGAGTCTTATTTTCTATCCCTTTCTTAATAATACCTAGCATCCTATTTGCCTTTTTGACGCCGCTGCACATGTGTGAAGTTTTCAGAGAACTGTCACGATAACTCCAGATCTCTTTCCTGATTTGTCGTAGCCAAATTAGCCCCCATCATACTGCGTATAGTTGGGGTTATTTTTCCCAATGTGCATTACTTTACACTTATCCACATTAAATTTCATTTGCCATTTTGTTGCCCAATCACTCAGTTTGGTGAGATCTTCTTGGAGTCCCTCACAGTCTGCTTCTGTCTTGACTATCCTAAACAGTTTGGTATCATCCGTAAACTTTACCACCTCACTGCTTACCCTTTCTCCAGATCATTTATGAATAAGTTGAACAGGATTGGTCCTAGGACTGACCCTTGGGGGACTCCGCTAGTTACCCCTCTCCATTCTGAAAATTTACCATTTATTCCTACCCTTTGTTTCCTGTCTTTTAACCAGTTCTCAATCCAAGAAAGGACCTTCCCTCTTATCCCATGGCCATGTAATTTACACAAGAGCCTTTGGTGAGGGACCTTGTCAAAGGCTTTCTGGAAATCTAAGTATACTATATCTACTGGATCCCCCTTGTCCGCATGTTTGAATACTGTGTACAGATGTGGTCTCCTCACCTCAAAAAAGCTATTTTGGCCTTGGAAAGGGTTCAGAAAAGGGCAACTAAAATGATTAGGGGTTTGGAACGGGTCCCATATGAGGAGAGGTTAAAGCGACTGGGACTTTTCAGTTTAGAAAAGAGGAGACTGAGGGGATATGATAGAGGTGTATAAAATCATGAGTGGTGTGGAGAGGCGGATAAAGAAAAGTTATTTATTAGTTCCTAAATAGAACAACTAGAGGACACCAAATGAAATTAATGGGTAGCAGGTTTAAAACTAATAAAAGAAAGTTCTTCTTCACACAGCGTGTAGTCAGCATGTGAACTCCTTGCCGGAGGAGGCTGTGAAGGCTAGGACTATAACAGAGTTTAAAGAGAAGCTAGATAATTTCATGGAGGTTAGGTCCATAAAGGCTATTAGCCAGGATACAATGGTGTCCTTGGCCTCTGTTTGACAGAGGCTGGAGGGGATGGCAGGAGACAAAGCGCTTGATCATTGTCTTCGGTCCACCCTCTGGGGCACCTGGTGCTGGCCACTGTCGGCAGACAGGATACTGGGCTAGATGGACCTTTGGTCTGACCCGGTACGGCCGTTCTTATGTTCTTATGTAACCCCTTCAAAGAACTCTAATAGATTAGTAAGACAGGATTTCCCTTTACAGAACCCATGTTGACTTTTGTCCAACAAATTATGTTCTTCTACATGCTTCACAATTTTATTCTTTACTATTGTTTCGACTAATTTGCCCGGTACCGAAGTTAGACTTACCGGTCTGTAATTGCCCGGATCGCCTCTAGAGCCCTTTTTAAATATCGGTGTCACGTTGGCTACCTTCCAGTCATTAGGTACGGAAGCCGATTTAAGGGATAGGTTACAAACCACAGATAATAGTTCAGCAATTTCCCATTTGAGTTCTTTTTAGAACCCTTGGATGAATGCCATCCGGTCCCGGAGATTTGTTAACATTAAGTTTTTCTATTTGTTCCAAAACCTCCTCTAATGACACTTCAATCCAGGACAGTTCCTCAGATTCATTACCCACAAAGGACGGTGCAGATTTGGGAATCTCCCCAACGTCCTCAGCCGTGAAGACTGAAGCAAAGAAATCATTTAGTTTCTCCGCAACGGCTTTATCGTCCTTGATTGCGCCTTTTATAGTTCGATCGTCTAGGGACCCACAGGTTTTTAGCAGGCTTCCTGCTTCTAATGTACTTAAAAACATTTTGTTATTTCTTTTTGAGTTTTTGGCTAGCTGTTCCTCAAAATCTTTTTGCTTTTCTTATTACATTTTTACACTTGATTTGACAGTGTTTATGTTCCTTTCTATTTATCTCACTAGGATCGGACTTCCACTTCTTAAAAGATACCTTTTGTCCTCACTGCTTCTTTTACATGGTGGTTAAGCCACGGTGACTCTTTTTAGGTCTCTTGCTATGTTTTTAATTTGGGGTATACATTTAAGTTGGGCCTCTATTATGGTGTCTTTAAAAAGTTTCCATGCAGCTTGCAGGGATTTGGCTCTAGTCACTGTGCCTTTTAATTTCTGTTTAACCAACATCCTCATTTTTGCGTAATTCCCCTTTTTGAAATTAAATGCCAGGGTGCTGGTCTGCTGAGGTGTTCTTCCCACCACAGGAATGTTGAATGTTATTATATTATGGTCACTATTCCCAAGCGGTCCTGTAACGGTTATTTCCTGGACCTGATCCGCGCTCCACTCAGGACTAAATCGAGAATTGCCTCTCCTTGTGGGTTCCTGCACCAGCTGCTCCAAGAAGCAGTCATTTAAGCCATTGAGAAATTTTATCTCCGCTTCTCTTCCTGAGGTGACATGTATCCAGTCGATATGGGGGTAATTAAAATCCCCCATTATTATAGAGTTCTTTGTTTTGGTAGCCTCTCTAATCTCCTCAGCATTTCAATGTCAGTATCCCTGTCCTGGTCAGGTGGTTAATATATCCCTACTGCTAATTTCTTATTTTTGGAGCATGGAATTACTATCCATAGCGATTCTATTGAACATGTTGATTCATTTAATATTTTTATTTCATTTGATTCTACATT
This sequence comes from Rafetus swinhoei, assembly GCA_019425775.1. NCBI lineage: Eukaryota > Metazoa > Chordata > Testudines > Trionychidae > Rafetus > Rafetus swinhoei. The sequence goes on along the minus strand of CM033439.1, from coordinate 33,787,974 downwards.
ATCTTTCACATACAGTGCTACTCCGCCACCCACCCGGCCTGCTCTATCCTTTCGATATATTTTATATCCCGGTATGATTGTGTCCCACAGATTTTCCTCGTTCCACCAGGTTTCAGTGATGCCTATTATGTCAATCTCCTCATTTAATACTAGGTACTCTAGTTCACCCATCTTATTAGTCAGACTCTAGCATTTGTGTAGAAGCACTTTAAAAATTTGCCACTGCTTATTTGTCTGCCCTTCCCTGATGCATTGGATTCCTTTGTACGCGGTTTTTGTCTGCTCTGGCCCATGGTTTGCCCTCTCCTCCTCTCTTTCTGACTACAGCTTAGAGAACCTCTATCAATGGATTCTCCTCTAAGAGAAGTCTCCCTCCGATTTACGTGCATCTCCACACCAATCGGCTTTCCCCATCTCTCAGTTTAAAAACTGCTCACGGCCTTTTTAATGTTTAGTGCCAGCAGTCTGGTTCCACCCTGGTTTAGGTGGAGCCCATCCTTCCTGTATAGGCTCCTCTCCCAAAAGTGTCCCCAGTTCCTAATAAATCCAAACCCCTCTTCCCTACACCATCGTCTCATCCACGCATTGAGATTCTGAATCTCTGCCTGCCTACCTGGCCCTGCGCGTGGAACTGGAAGCACTTCCGAGAATGCCACCATAGAGGTCCTGGATTTCAGTCTCTTTCCTAGCAGCCTAAATTTGGCCTCCAGGACATCTCTCCTACCCTTCCCTACGTCATTGGTACCTACATGTACCACGACCACCGGCTCCTCCCCAGCACTACACATAAGTCTATCTAGATGCCTCGAGAGATCCGCAACCTTCGCACCAGGCAGGCAAGTGACCATACGGTTCTCCTGGTCATCACAAACCCAACTATCTATGTTTCTAACGATCGAATCACCCACTACTAACACCTGCCTCTTCCGAACTGGCATTCCTCCCTCAGAGGTATCCTCAGTGCGAGAGGATACCGCAACATCCTCTGGGAGGAGGGTCCCAACCACGGGATGGTTTCCCTCTGCTCCCATTGAATGCTCTGTTCCCTTGAGACTTTCATCCTCCTTAAGAGTACAGGGGCTCTCAGACTGGAGGTGGGACAGTACTACAGTGTCCCAGAAAGTCTCATCCACATATCTCTCTACCTCCCTTAGCTCCTCCAGTTCAGCCACCCTGGCCTCCAAAGCCCGAACTTGGTCTCTGAGGGTCAGGAGCTCCTTGCAACGGGTACACACATACGCCACCCGCCCACAGGGCAGGTAATCATACATGTTATACTCGACGCAATAAACAGGATAGCCCCCACTCTGCTGCTGGGCTTCTGTCTCCATTTTTCTAATGAATAAGTTTAAGTATAAACTGGGATTCTTTTTAAACCTCTGGAATATAGATTATTATAAGGGTTATGTTTTAAAGAAGGCCAGAAGTCACTAGTGCCCTCTACCCTCCCCCTCTAAACTCCCTCTCCAAACTCCCTGTTAGCAGTTCCTGTTCTCAAGCTCCCTGGTCGCTGAGTCACAGGCTTATATAGCTCTGGTAGCCCCTCCCCCTGACTGAGGCTCAGCCAATTAACAGAGGCTTCTAGATTTCAAACCTTTAGAAGCTCCTTCAAGCAAACAAACAAACCAACCAAACAGACAAACACAAGCTCAGCACACAGCAAATAACTCCCCACACACAAACACACACTCCAGACAGCCACTTACCACAAGGGTCCCCTTTTTACTCCTCTTTTACCTGGAGAACTCCCTCTCCAAACTCCCTGTTAGCAGTTCCTGTTCGCAAGCGGACTGTGAAGAACTTAAAAAAGATCTCACAAAACTAAGTGACTGGGCAACAAAATGACAAATGAAATTTAATGTGGATAAATATAAAGTAATGCACATTGGAAAAAATAATCCCAACTATACATATAATATGACGGGGGCTAATTTAGCTACAATTAATCAGGAAAGAGATCTCGGAGTCATCATGGATAGTTCTCTGAAGACGTCCACGCAGTATGCAGCGGCAGTCAAAAAAGCAAACAGGATGTTAGGAATCATTAAAAAAGGGATAGAGAATAAGACGGAGAATATCTTATTGCCCTTATATAAATCCATACAGATGTGGTCTCCTCATCTCAAAAAAGATATATTGGCATTAGAAAAGGTTCAGAGAAGGGCAACTAAAATGATTAGGGGTTTGGAACGGGTCCCATATGAGGAGAGATTAAAGAGACTGGGACTTTTCAGCTTGGAAAAGAGGAGACTAAGGGGGGATATGATAGAGGTATATAAAATCATGAATGGTGTGGAGAAAGTGAATAAGGAAAAGTTATTTACTTGTTCCCATAATATAAGAACTAGGGGCCACCAAATGAAACTAATGGGCAGAAGGTTTAAAACAAATAAAAGGAAGTTCTTCTTCACACAGCACACAGTCAATCTGGGGAACTCCTTGCCTGAGGAGGTTGTAAAGGTTAGGACTATAACAGGGTTTAAAAGAGAACTAGATAAATTCATGGAGGTTAAGTCCATTAATGGCTATTAGCAGGGCTTGACAAACGGCGTCGAAATCTGCTCGCCAGCCCTGCACTACGCATGCGCAAGACCCGCACTGCGCATGCGCACGCCTGCTGTTGAACAGGGCAACCGGCTGAAATCTACTCGCCACGGGCGAGTAGATTCAATGATTTGTCGAGCCCTGGCTATTAGCCAGTATGGGTAAGGAATGGTGTCCCTAGCCTCTGTTTGTCAGAGGGTGGAGATGGATGGCAGGAGAGAGATCACTTGATCATTACCTGTTCGATTCATTCCTTCTGGGACACCTGGTATTGGCCACTGTCGGCAGACAGGGTACTGGGCTGGATGGACCTTTGGTCTGACCCAGTATGGGCATTCTTATGTTCTTATGAGGTAGCCATGGCTCTGGTTGAGTGTGCTGTTATGCTCTCTGGAGGGAGCACGTCTGACTGTCCCTGTTCCTCCTTATCTTGTGAACTACCCTGTTCAATAGGGGAATCGGAGGAAACACGCAGAATAGGTGAGATGTCCATGAGATGAGAAAGGCATCCCCAATTGATCCCTTGCCTATTCCTGCCCTGGATAGGGGGCATTGGCTATTGGACTGCATGGCAAACAAGTCTATGGTAGGGTGACCCCATCGGCTGAAGATGTCTGCCAATATGTGTCGGTTCATTTGCCACTCGTGTTCGACCAGGAGGGCTCTGCTGAGTGCATCTGCCGTTGCATTCAGGGTGCCTGGAAGATGCACTGCAGTGATTGTGTTGTATTTCAGGCACCAGTTCCAAAGACCTATGGCCTCTGTGCAGAGTGCTCAAGGTCCCAGGTGGGAATGGGTTCTCTAATCTGGGGACAGAGTTTCCCCAAAATCTTTAATAAACCTTAGATGACACAGGTCAAGCAAATATGGAGAACCCTTCTGCTGGGGGACAAAAGGTTGGTACTGCTGCCAAATGCATCTTTATTGTATTAATGAACCATCTTGATTTCTTTAGATCCAGAATGACTGAGAGAAGCACAGATTCAGAAAGAAGACTGTGGCAATGACACCACCAATGGAAAAATCTTTTCCATTTCTGCAGACAAATAATGTGAGTTGACCTCTTTCTACTGTTCAGTAATACCTACTTCACTTTTGCAAAACTAACCCCTTCTGAACCATGGAGGAACCATGCCCTGAAGCAGAAAACCCCTAGGCTGGAGTGAAACACACAATCCGCATCCTGGGAGAGGAGATGTGGAGTGGACAAAAGCATGAGTAATAGTTGGACACACAAGTGAAACAGATAAAGATACCAAACCTGTCTTGGCCAGGTTAGTACTACATGGACAACTGTCTAATTTTGTTAAGCACCCTTAGTAATAAGACTGAAGGAAATCCGGACAGAAAAAGGGTGTCTTCCACAGAGTGGTGGCCTATATCCTTGTTTGAGTAAAAGAGAGAGCACATTTTGTTTGTTTCTGCAGGGAACAAAGAAATCCATATCTAGAAGACCTCCACCTTCGGAAGAATCTGAGGTTATTGCTCCCATTTATAGTTCAGGGAGAAGCATCTGCTGAGAATATTGGCTACCATGTTCTGACTATATGGGAGGTAGACAGTTGAAATTTTCATAGCTTCATGGTTTCGGCACACAGGGAAGGAGACCTTGCTCCTCCCTGCTTGATGATATATATATGCAAGATACGTTGCGCCCATCATGACCAGAGAAGGAGTCCTTTGCCTCTACTGTACTGAGCCAAGAAGTCAACGCTTCCAAGACCATGCATCTTACAAGGGACCTGGGTCTTTTCGGATATGGTTCCTTAAAATGTGAATCCTCTTTCTGGAATCTTCCAAGAAGTCTCCAAAAGCTTCTTTTTCTTAGGGGAAGCCTTCAACCAAGGTTTAAAGGGCACTGGATCTGTCCAAAGACAGAGGTACAGATGGGGATGCTTTCCTTACATGACTTAGTACTTGTCTAAAATGAAAATGTATACTGACAAAGCTACCTCTCTCAGGGATGTGAAAAGAAACATACCCTGACAGATGTAGCTATGCTGACCTAACACCCAGTATAGACAGTCGTAGGTCAACGAAAAAACTCTTCTGTCAGCCTATCTACTGCTTCTTGCTGAGGTGCAATAAATACAAATTAGATAAAAGGATTTGGAAGATTTTCTACAATTAACTTTACTTACTATATCAGAGTCTCCATAAAAAGCTGCCAAATCCAAAGGTGTTCGTCCATTCTTGTCCACCTGATCTATTGTTGCACCATTTTCAACCAAATACTGAACCACTCCCCTATGGCCCTTTAGGCAGGCCCAACTCAGTGCTGTCAGCCCCTCTTTATCCAGGGATGAAATGGATGCATCTGAAATAAAACACATATAGATTTTCTTTACATTATAGTTCCATATTTAACTTATAAAACTATTAAAATCAAAACCAAAAATTGATGTGAACTTCAAAATATATGAGTAATAAGAAACCCTTCTACTTCCTCTAATCCCCTCAAAACTACAATAAAATAAATCTTATTGTATAGTCTGGCATACTGTATGTAAATAAGATAAGATCGAAAACTATCAAAATACTTTATGCTGAAAAATTGTCTGGCTTGCGTACCTATAAATAAATATACAGAAAAATCCCTCATGCAGTTGTACAATTACTGATTTTACCTTTCCGAAAGTAGAAATTTCACAGTGCTCAAGTGTCCTTCACAAGAAGCCACCATAAGTGGTGTCCTGCCTTGCTTGTCACTTGAATTCACATCAGTTCCATTCTCTAACAGAAGTTTAGCAATCTGAAAATATATTAATTTAAACTTAGATAAGCAGATTTAATTTTTAGAAATGCACTTAAGCCCTTTTTAGTAATGGGATGTATAATGTGTTATTTATATTCAGTCTGATCATTCATAATTAATTTAAAACTTCAACAGTTTGCAGTTCTAAACCAAGGATTCTCCTTTGTGTTCTCATGCTTTGCATCATGTTGCAACACACCACCAAGTATAGCAAGCCATAGGAGAATACCCCCATAATAGGCTGATCTTCAGGATCAGCCTTCCCCTATGTGGCTAATGAGGGGGTAGGCCTGACCTATGTGAGCACGCTTTAAAAGCCAGAAGCAGAGTGACCAGGGAAGTGAAGCGGACAGGGGGCTGCAGACAGGCGAGTTTAAGAGGGAGTCCTAATATGGTTAGGAAGACCCACAACACATTTGCCAGCACTGTTTCTGTCTTCTCTGCCTGCGCCTGTAGCCAGACAGACCACTTGACCATGGATGCCTCTACCCAGATCCTGATGTGGTTTTGCAGGGACTATGGCTTGCAATTTCCACTTACTGAAATCCAGTCTGGGGGGACCATCCAATGTGAAAGGTGCCTGCTGGTGGTAGCTCTCAGGAAGCAGGTGGGAGAGCTACAGGAGGAGGTGGGTAGGCTGAGGAGTATCTGAATCCATGAGCAATTCCTGGAGAGTATTCATGTGGAGACAGCGGAGGCCGAGGAAGCTGTCCTACTACAAAAGACTGCTGACACACCACTGGTGGAAGAGGAAATGGCTTAGGGGGACACTGGAAGCTGGTCACTTCTGGCAGCGGGCAGTACTCCACCCCTACTCCCAACCCTCCCACAATGGCACTGGGGAACCATTGCACTGTTCTGGATCTGGGAAATAAGGAATCACCCCCTAACACTAGAAGAGGAGAAACCTTGTATCCCGAAGGCTGGGAGGTCTGTTGCCACCACTGCAAAGAGGAAACGTGGGGTAATGGTGGTCGGAGACTCTCTTCTGAGGGGGATGGAGGCAGCCATCTGTCACCCTGACATATCATCTCGGAAGGTATGCTGCCTGCTGGGGGCCCGTATCCGAGACGTTATGGAGGCATTGTCGAGGATTATCCGGCCCTCTGACTACTACCCCATGCTACTCACTCATGTGGGCACTAATGATACTGCAAGGTGTGACATTGAGCAGATCAAGAGTGACTACAGGGCTCTGGGAATACGCGTGAAGGAGTTTGGAGCACAGGTGGTATTCTCTTCAGCCCTTCCTGTCAAAGGTAGGGGTCCAGGCAGAGGCAGGTGCATCCTGGAGGTGAATGCCTGGCTGCGAGGATGGTGTCGCCAGGAGGGCTTTGGCTTCCTTGACCATGGGATGATATTTCAAGAATAACTGCTAAGGAGGGATGGGATAGGGGAAGACCGTATTTGGATGCAGACTGGCTAACCTAGCAGGGAGAGCTTTAGATGGGGGCAGGTGACCAAAGCCCACAGGTAAGTGAAGAACATGGAGACCTGAGAGTTGGGTCGAAAACGGTAGGGAACATGGGCTATAATAGCTGAGAAAAAGAAGGGACAAGGCAGAACTGGGAGGCAAAAATCAAATCAGTATCTTAGATACCTATATACAAATGCAAGGAGTATAGATAATAAGCAGGAAGAACTTGAAGTGCTAATAAACGAACACAATTATGACATCGTTGGTTTCACAGAGACTTGGTGTGATAATACACACAATTGGAATTTTGGTATAGAAGGGTACAGCTTACTCAGGAAAGATAGACAGAGTAAACAGGGGGGAGGTGTTGCCTTATATATTAAAAATGTATACACTTGGACTGAGGTGGAGCTGGATTTAGGAGACAGACATGTTGAGTCTCTGCGTTAGATTAAAGATCTAGAAGACATGAGCTATGAGGGAAGACTGAAAGAATTGGGCTTGTTTAGTTTGGAAAGGAGAAGACAGAGAGGGGACATGATAGCGGTTTTCAAGTATCTAAAAGTATGTCACGAAGAGGGAGAAAATTGTTCTCCTTGGCCTCTGAAGATAGGACAAGAAGCAATGGGCTTAAACTGCAGCAAGGGAGATTTAGGTTCAACATTAGGAATAACTTCCTAACAGTCAGGGTGGTTAAGCACTGGAATAAATTGCCTACGGAGGTAGTGGAATCTCCATCTCTGGAGATATTTAAGACCAGGTTAGACAGACATCTATCAGGGATGGTCTAGATGGTGCTTGGTCCTACCGTGAGGGCAGGGGACTGGACTTGATGACGTCTCAAGATCCCTTCCAGTTCTAGTGTTTTATGATTCTATAATAGCCATGGGAGAATGCCCCCATAATAGGCTGATCTTCCATTAGTACAGAACTGGCGTATTAGCTCTCATGCTGCTCTGCTCCCAGTTTAGGAAGCACAATTTTTTAGTTTAGAATGATGTGGTAATCTCAAATGCTTTGTCCTATCTTAAATAACTCAAGTGGTGGGATTTTTCTTGGGTATTAATTTGGAAGTACATCTGAAAACTTGCACCAATTTATTACGTGCATAAAGATGGAGAAAGAATGTTAAAATTCAGAAAACATCTCCCATAATCATTCATTTTATTCATGAGCATGTGTCACACCTGCCAATGTCCCTGCCGCACTGCGCAGAAAAGTGGAGGAATTCCCCTCCTGTTGGATCTTGTCACAACAGCTCCATGTTCAAGCAGTAACTCGCATACTTCCAATTTCCCTCTCCCTGCAGCAGCAGTCAGAGCTAAAGAAAGTCAAAAGATATGATTTTTTTCATTGACAAAGCTTATTTTAGCTTTGGTAAACGCAGCCTCTTATGGAAGAAAAAAGAACAAGTTTTACAACTAAAAATACCTCTCTGCCATATTCACAGCTTTCTGATCAAATTTTCTCTGGGTTCAATTATTTAGAGTTTCAGATTTTTGTTTGTTTTTTGTTTTCCCATCCCTATATTTATAAAGGCATCCACAGGAACAAGCCCCATCCACTCCTAGCCTGGGCGCTGCGGCCCCTGCCTGGCTGGCCCTCCCCATCCTTCCCCAGTGGCCAGGGGAGAGCCCTAGCTACTGCAGCTGGCTTGGCACCAGCACTTCTACGGCAGTCAAGAGACTGCGGCCTCCACCGCCCCGTCCTTTCTCCAGCAGCCGGCGGGGTGAGGGGTGGGGCGAGAAGGGGAGGGGGGGGCTGTGGTGGGTGTGCAAGAGGCCGGGGCTGGCTGTGGTTGGGGGGAGAGGGGAGCTACCGCTACCCAGAAGAACAAGGCCCACTGTGAGAAATCAGGAGCTTCAACACAACTGTAACCTTCTTGCAACTTTGAACTGATATTTATGTGGTAGGAGCTCATTAGAGTTTTGGCTGGTCTATGCACAGAACCCAAATAAACAGATGCACTGAACAGCAATTTGGCACTATATTAAAACATTCTGGGGGCTCACGCCCCTGCGTTTGTGATTGATTATCCTAACAACATGATGGTATATGAGTACAGGCAGCATAATTATAAAACTATTGTTAGAAATTTTATGACAGTCATAGATAAAGTAAGCATCAGTGTACATTTGCATGCATTGTTAATGGCTTATACTGAGGCAGATAATTTCTATCTACAGGGAACTAAAGTGTTTGTAATCTCTCTCAGCATCCTGACTTTAAAAAGAATAGTTTTGCAGTCAGGCTATCATTTAAACAACTCAATCATCTTTTCCCATGATTTGTTATGCTTTTTCACTTCCACTATGACACTCTTTGAAGCTTGAAAACAAAATATTTTCCCATCATAATTTTGTTCTCTTCCATTTGGCACACATAAGCTTTGTTGTGTGTTTTAAATGGAGCTTGAAATTAACAGATTTTGTTGTTGTTGAATACTCTGTACCAGAATCACCAGCAACGTCAACACTGTTCTGAAAATAGTGCTTCTTTGCTAACCACCTAAAGCCAGCAAATTATTCACCACTACATATACTGTTTCTATCTAAGTCCAGCATAAAAATACACACTTTGTTCAGTTTCTCAGTTAAAGAAAAATAGATTTCTCTTCTTTTATTAAAATAATTTTCAAATGGAAAATATTTAAAAACAGTATTTAACAATGTTCACAGAGGTGCTGAAAAATAATCAAACTACAATCACTGCAGGATGTGGTATATCTGTTATTACTTTTTAAAATTAATTCTGACCTAGATACCCCTCCAGTTTACTGATACCTAACTATTTTAAAATTAGACCAAACGTTTTGGTCTAAACAATTTGACAGTTCTTCTTGAAGGTCCTCAATGTATAGATAGAACTGTCAAGTTATTTTAAAAAAGCAAACAAAACCACCTTTTAAAAAACAGTCTTCACATTTATCTCTCACTTCCAGCTCTTGAGTTCATGGTGTAACTCTGAAGTTAAAAGCAACATTGTGACTAAACTATACCATATTGGGCCACAAGCAAGGCTAAAGAATAGAACTACAGCAAGCTAAAACAAACAATATCATGGCAAAAATATGTTCAGGAATTCCGACAATTCTACTGAAAAGGACCACCTCTGATCTGCCCAATGTACTCTGCAAAAGCTCAACCCATTTTGCCTTCATAAAAAAGGAAAGAATTTAAATGAGCAGCTAAACAAGCAACTGATGCAGAATGGAAAATATGAGAGCAGCCCATTAGGCTGAAGGAAAACTAATAACCTGGCAAATCTTTGGTCGGCAGCCAACAATGTTAGAGGGAAATAATAATTGGGAGGAAAAATCTTTTTTTTTTTTTTTTGGTCTGAAACAAGACACACACAAAGTTTGGAAATTTATAGGAAAACTATTATAAATGGCTACCACCATTTGTAGTATCTAACATGTATGAGACAAAAATATTTAACATTGTATTTCACGGCCATTCATGTTTCTATATGATGCCAATAATACCTAAGGGAGCAAAAAACCGCATGTTGAACATTAACTCGGGAAACTTATCCTCTAAAGATCATCATTTGTCTTGAGAGCATGATTTATTTTAACCTCATAATGGGTACAGGCAGACTTGCACAGCCTTCAAAAAACTGTTTCCTAAATAAACTTTATAGGTAAATATATGCAGAAAAATATCTACAGTTTGTTAATGTTTCATTACCTTCGCTCTAATGACACGTGTAAGGGACTTTCCTCTATTTCCTTTGTAAATTCATTTTCAGAGTTTTATACCTTGACTAACAATCTACTTTGCACAGGCCTGGGCAAAATCCGACCCGCCAAGCCACCAGATCTGGCCGAAGGAGGCAGTGGAAAGCCCCAGACAGGCTCCCCTTCTTGCCCTGTAGCTCCTCACACTGATCAGAAACGCAACTGTGGGGCACTTTCTCTGAGTCCAGAGGGGAGGAGGAAAGAATCAGATGCTGCTCCTACCCCCAGCACAATCCCATTGGCCAGTTTCTGGAGAGACACTGGCATATGGGAGCTACCTGTTTGAATAACAGGCAGCCACAAAGCACAACCCTCCTGCTCACTCACTGAAGCACATGGCAGCACAGGCAGAAACCTTTTAAACTCTGCATGCCTTTAGCTCTGCAGGCAGGCTGGTAAGTCTCCTGGCAAAAACCTGCTTCTAGCACCTCAGCTCCTCCATTCCCCAACTCTCTGCCCCACACTCCTGCCCCACTACTCCACACGCACCCATAGCTCCTCCCAGATCTGACACCCCAATCTCCTGCCTGAGACCACAATCCCCTCCTACCCTCACATCCCAAAACCCTGCACTCCAGTTCCCTGTCCTAGGTCACAACTACCTCCTTTGCCCAAATTCCCTCCCCAGACTCCATTCTGCCTCCTGCACCCCAATCCCTTACCCCAAGCTCCCTTCTGCACTCATCCTCCATCCCAGACCCTGAACCTCCTCCATTAATACCATGGAAGAGTGCAGCACTCGACCACTTTCCAAAATCTTGGGAGTGCCCCCACACAACAAAAATTATTGCCCACCCCTGGGCCAGCATGTCCTTCCACATTACTCTCACTATATAATCAGTCTCTCTGAATCCCTCCACTCTCTCCCTTCCTTTCACAGTATCCAATTAAACCCTCTTCTCCTAACTTTAAGCCATTCATTCACACACCACTCTTTAAGAATCCACTTTTATCTTATCTTGCCCTGACTCTCCCCATTAAGGATGTTAAGGACTAGTCAACTAGTGACTATCTGATAAGCAAATGCTTATTGGATAGTCGAGTCAACTAGTCAATTCTCTCCCTCGGCCCGCCCCCCGCCCCCCGCCTTGTTGCCTCTATCAGATAGAAGCAGCAAAGAGCGGGAGAGGGGGTACTTCAAAGCAGCAGCACCGCACAGAGCCCGTACTGAGCTCCATGCGGCGCTGCCGCTTTGAAACACCAAGGCGGCATTTCAAAGGGGCAGCACTGGCTAGCTGATCCCAGGATCAGCTGTGCAGCACTGCCACTTTGAAACACCGCCATGGTGTTTCAAAGCAGTAGTGCCGCGAGGAGCCCAGAGTGAGCTGGGGAGTCCCCAGATGATCCCGAGTCCCAGCGCAGCATTTCAAAATGCGCAGAGCCCGGGGTCGGCTGGGGAGTCACTAGCTGACCTTGGGTTCTGGGGAAATGCTGCATGGAACCCGGGGCTGGCTAGGGAGTCCCCAGCTGATTCCGGGCTCCACGTGGCATTTCAAAGTGGCAGCGCAGCATGGAGCCTGGGATCAGTGGGGAACTCTGAGTCCCCCACTGACCCCAGGCTCCATGCGGGTGTTTCTGCTTTGAAATGCATAAGAGCCCCCCGCTGGGGACTCTTGTACATTTCAAATCTGGACTTCCCACTAGCCCCCGGCTACACACGGAGTTCCGCATTCCTCCTTTGAAATGTACAAAAGCCCCAGCAGGGGCTCTTGTACATTTCAAAGGAGGAATGCGGAAGTGCTTATCAACTAGTTGAGTTTAACTCCCTTACTCCCTGTGATGGGGTGCGGTCACAGACGACCCCTCGGGGGTGCCTCCTGGGGTACTGACACGGCCACTGCCACTCGCCTTCCTGCTCTCTGGGGCTCCTCACTGCCCGGTCCTGCTGGGCCAGCTCCGCTGGTCTCCCCCAGCCAAGGCCCCGAGCTGAGGTCCCTACCCCCACCGAGAGGCAGTACAGACACTGAACCACTTCAGGTCCAAGGAGAGTGCAGTTTAGGGCCCAGCCTCCTGAGAGAGCACTCCCCAGATGGGATCAAACCCCAAAGAATTAGGTAAGCCCCCTTTAGCAATGAAAGGGGGAATGTGCACGCTGGTTGCCCTCCCGGGTAACAATCGCTTACACTGGGTTTGATAGAAAATAAAAATGGTTTTATTAAGTTGAAGCAGTAGGATTTAAGTAGTAATAAGTGAAAGCAGGCAGAGCAAAGTAGGTTACATATCAAAAGAAACAAAACCGCTTGGCTAATTCTCCACTGAAACCTCAGTGCAAACTTAAACTCACCCTAAAACCTCTTTTCCAGCTGCCAATCTAAACCAGGGCTGCCTTCCCCACCCTGGGGTCTCAGGCTCCTTCCTTCAGGTGCAGCCCAGCCAAAAGACCAAGGCCTCTCCTTTCCTATTCCTTTTGTTCAGGAGTTGAGGCCACTCCCTACCAACCACTGCTCAGACTTAAGGACAAAAGATTGTTTTACAGTGGCTCATCTAGAAGTTGTGGGTAACACCCTCCATGTCTCCCATTCACACATTGGAAACTCACAAATTATTCCCCACTCCCTGTGTCTAATTTTACACACACAAATGATACATACAACAGAGTAAGATAAACAGAACCAGCAGACCATGACATGAAGATCGATGGGTTACATGAAATAATTCGCTCAAACCACCTTTGAGTTAAGTATACTCATGACCATGAGTCCAGTTCACAAAGCATGGGGCTGGGGGGGCTCCGTCACACTCCCCATCCCTCTGCTTAACCAGTGATGCCAGGTTTGTGTATGGGAAATCTCTCCACCCCATCCCAAACAGATGTGAATTGCTTCTCGCTCTTCAGACTCCTCTTCAAGACCCATTTCTGTCAAGATGACTATATATAAAAAACTATATGCTGCCCAAGATAAGGGGTCTCCAGAAGTCAATATTTATGTAATAACAGAATAATACATTTGTTAAGTTTTGTAATTAAAAATTATATACTTGAAGGCTTCCCTCTCCTATCATCCTTTACATGTTGTCTTCTTTGATGCAGGTCTTTTGTGTTTGTACAAGCATAATTTTGCCCCAATACGAATTAGTATCTCTCTATGCTGCTGTAATATAAATATTTACTAATTTTCTTCATCCCTGAAGAAATTATCCTCCTTCGCCCTTCCAAAAGTTAAGCTCTATCTACTACATATGCGAAGGGCGAAATGAAATAGTATTTGTGATTAAACCTAATACAGAGAAATCCCCCAAAAATGTATTTCACTTTGAAATTCCAACTGGCATTACCAGTGCCCTTTTTTTAAATTTTAAGATACAGGGTTGATATCCCTGGTCCAGCAACCTCGGGACCTGACTGGTCCCAAATGAGGGAGTTTGCCAGACCAAAAGAGATCAATTCCATTTCTCTGCTGATGGGACTCCGGGCTCTCCTGGGATCCATCAGCAGACCTAGTGGAGCTCTCTTGCCCCCAGCCCGCTGGCTCCCAGCTCTGCTGGCCAGTCCCCGCCACCGCAGCTCTGCTGCCCCGGGGCTATCAGGCTCCGCTCACCCCAGGGCTGCCACAGCTCCAATGTCCATGGACTGCCGGGACTCCACTGTCCCAGGGCTGTCACAGCTGGGCTGCCGCAGCTCTCAGACACCAACACTGCCACAGCTCTGGGGTTGCTATGGCTCTGGAGCTTCTGGGGCTCCGCTTCCCGGGGCTGCTGGACTCCATTATCCCAAGGCTGCTGTAGCTTCCCAACTCCACCGCTGCCAACGCTCAGGGCATTGGGAAAGGGAGTTCAGGGCTGCCACAGTAGCCATGGCTCCGCTCCCCAGAGCCACCAGGGCTCTGCTCCTTGGGGCCGCTAGGGCTTTCGCAGCTTCGCTACTCTGGGGCCGCTGGACCTGCTGTGGATCCACTGATCTGGAGCCACCAGGGCTCTGCTTCTCGGGGCCACAAGAGCTGCTGCAGCTCTGTTGTCCCAGGGCTGCCGTGGCCAACCCCATGGCCACCTAGTCCTCTGGTCCAGGGACTTTCTGGTCCAGCAATATCCGTGATCCTGCCGGACTATGGATGTTGCCAGACCAGAGAGTTTCAACCTGTACAACAAAAATATAAAAAGTATAAAATACTATTATAAAATACTAAAACATTGAAAATGTGGCTGAAGGATTTTGTATGTCTATAAATTTTAAAAAGTAATAAAATCATCAGGCACCAAGAGAAATAATGGGGTAATACTTTGTTGTATTTAGTTTTGCAGCCAGTGTGCACGTTTCAGTTACTTTTCTGAAAGAAAAGAAATAAGGCTCTGCAACAATAGCCATTTTTTGATCCCAGATACAATCAAGGATTTTCAAGGTCACTAATTAAAACAAGTTATTTAATATTCTAAGGCTGTTTTCATCAGCAATCCTTAACTCATGTCAGTCTAATACCACTTGTACAATAGTTTGCCACAATGTACATGCCACATTCTGACCCCAATCCTACATCCTTCTTTTAAAAGAGTGACAATTGACATTAATATTTACAGCTTTTTATTGACAGAGTGGCACAAGAGAAAATGATCTCTCTCTCCATTATTGTTCTCTTTCAGCTTTACTTCCAATCTCATTATTAAGACATTTATTGAGTTTCATTCTCTGATCAATTCTTGCCTCATGAATCCACCCTTCATACTTTGAGCTGAAAGCTCAATGTTGCACAAATATAGTAACATTAGCTGTTATTTAGTTTCATATTTGTTAAAATACTTATTTTTAATGCCTTCTGAAATACTGGAATCACAAAGTTTTACCTCAAATTAGCCAGCCTTCCACTGAACATGAAAGGAATACTGAAATTTACAAAAAAGGGTCAGAGATTTTGCCATGGGGCACCACTGCAACACAGACTTTGCAAATAGAAAAAACCCAACTAGTTCATTCCCCAAAGTGCATTTTAATTTACAGCACTGTTCTAAAAACATTTTCAATTTAAAACATCCCCTTAAAAGAAGCAATACAACACGAGTTTTTAACATGGTTGTTAAATACAGTCATCAAACAATTTAAAAAAGCAAAGTGAAATAAATTTTGAAAATCATGTATTTTCATTACTCCTTGAGCACAGGGATGTCAATGTGTAGATGACTACATGATTAACCAATAACCCTGGGCTTATCATTTAATCCTGTTGACTACATACATTCTCCCCCCTCCCACCCCCGCCCTTGCTGCCTGTCATCTGAAGAAGTGGGTTGTGCCCATGAAAGCTTATGATACCATCTACATGTTTTGTTAGTCTTTAAGGTGCTACTAGACTATTTGTTGTTTTTTAAGTTTTTCCTGTTACAGACTAACTCGGCTACCCCCCTGAAGCTTCTGATACATCTGATAGAGAAGCAGCAGGGTGAAGGGTGAGGGAGGCAAGTGGGAGCAGACACCCGTAGGAAGCTGGCTATTAAGCCAGCTTTCCATGCATGCTGGTTCCGCGGACCTGCCTGTCCCCGTCTCCACTTGCTGCCTGCTACAGAGGAGGGAGGGAGGTAGAAGGCAGTGCAGGAGCGGGGGGGAGGCAGCTTAAAAGCCGGTTCCCCCAGCACCGGCTCCATGGTGTCGCCTCCCTCCCCTGCTCTGCAGCCTCTATCAGAGGCAGTAGCGTGGGGAGAAGAGGGGGGGTAAGGGAGGGTGCTGCAAAGCAGCCTCTGTCTGCAGGGAGTCTAAGCCCCCCCGTGGAAAGAGGCTGCTATAGCATCTGCTTGGGCCCTCTGCTGACAGGGGCTGCTACCACGCTGTGCTGTGCAGGGCAACAGGTGGGAGCCAGTCTGCACCAGAAAATGGTTTTTAAACCTGCTCCCCTCATGGACCTGCTCCTGCCTGCCACCCTGTGCTGCTGCCTCTGATAAAGGCAACAGCACAGGGTGACAGGGGGCTCCCCAGGAGTGGGCCTGGGAGCACACTGGCTGCCACTCCTATCCCTGAGACTATCATATAGTCATGTAACAGCTAAAATTTGATGCGGTTATATAACTATTCAATTACATGCTATCTAACATCCCTACTTGATCAGTATAATGTCATTCCCTACTAGTTTTATTCTCCTTTACCTAGTAAACCCTGACTGGTTAATATCACTGGAGCTTAGAGATGACACACAATTTGTGTTTAATTCTTCATTTGTCCAGCATCATCAACTATGTCAGGTAGGCAAAGCTTAAGAAGTAACATTTTTGAGTTTCAGTTGTGGACTCTGCACGGTCAGCATGATTATTATAGGTTCTAAAATAAAAATTTTCAAGTTTAACTTTAAACAAAGACAGTAGTGAACAAAAGAAAATAATGTAACAGATATTTAGAATCTGAAAGGTATGTTTAACAGATTGTAAAATATTTTACATTGATACAGGAAGTCCTGAGTTCTCTCACTGGTTCTAAAAAATAATGCTAACTCAAATGTGCATGCTGATCTGATTGGTAATATCTCTTTACTAAGAATAGTCCTTTAGGATTACAGACTGCCACACACTATCCCACTGTTCATGGGCATAGGTTTGTGATTACTGAATGAAAGTGCATCAGTTCTGCCTCAACTTACACTGAGAAATTTGTCTCACACAGCAGTGTGCAAGCGGTCAGCACCTCCTCTTAGATACTAAGGAACTGCATTACATGAACTTTGTCCAGCATTCTTATAAGACTAATTGATATACAACACTAAAGACATGTAGCAGCTGTACCCCTTTAGCTATGATTAGTATAAAATCCTTCAAATCCAGACTGCTTACACAACCACTCTACAATTTTACGCAGTTCATTTAATTCCCAACTGTTTTCTCTAAACTATTCATTTAATTTAACCATCTCCAAAAGCCTTAGATAAGTTTCTTGCATTGCAGAAATAGGAGAATTAATTAACCAAATCAAAGAGTGGCATGATCAAAGTGTTTTAAGAGGTTAAACCATTTTGAAACATTAAGAGTGCATAGTTCCTCATGCTTTAGGGGATACAAAATATATAGAAGATATTTTATTGATTTTGCACTACGCAATCTTATGTGCTTAGACTGAAAACTCTTCAGGGAGGAACTGGGTTATCTGTTTTGCATATTTTGCAGACTGTTAAAAGCTGTGTGCGTCTACAGTGTTCAACAGAACTACAACAATATGACAGCTTAGAAAGCATCAGAAAATAAGCACTGGACAATACTATAATAAGATTCTAGTTTACCAATATACTTTTAGACATTTCAGGGGGGTTAAGATACTAAACTACAATACAAGGGGAAAAAAGAGGCACAGATACCAGTGGGGGGAGGCAGAGAATACAGGGTACACACAGGAGTTCCAGGAGTTGAAAGAAAAAAGAAAGGGGGAACAGGGAAGAGATCGCTGACTTATAAATGCAGGCTAAGATGACAGATGTGAGGCCCAAAGGGAAAGACTGTGTACAGAAAAGAGACTGGGAAGACAGAGCAATAACAAGAAAGGTCCCTTTACCTTTTTCAGTGTAGGGAAAAGAGAAATTGAGAGGAGAAAGCTAGGAGAATCTCCCCCTGCCATTTCACCCGAGCTCCCACTCCATCAGATCCCCCATACACCCATCACCTGACTGGACTCCCATGTTGGGCAAAATACCATTCTAATGAATAATTCTAAAACAAACAAACAAACAAACAAACAAACAAACAAACAAAGTTAATTAGCCTTAGTGCTAGCGCAGCAGACCTTCCAATGAGTGGCTCTTATATATGTTAACTATTCAAAGTCAAACTAAACACTTATAAACAGATTTAAAATATACAAACTATAATGAAAAAGAAAAATACATTTAGTTGCATAAATATATTGTAAAAACACAGGTTAAGTGTATATGAAGGTGTGTGTCTTTTAGTGATTGGTAGATGGGCTTGCATTTTTGGTATTGAAAGTCCTAATTTCTCTTTAAAAAACAAGGAGTTCAGTGGCACTTTTATTAGGTAGTAGGGCAGAAGCTTTCATGAGTTACAATTCATTTCATCAAATGCTGAAGAGGAAAGAAATAAAAAAAGGACACAAAAAAGGCAGCGTGATATCGGTGCTATTTAATTCAGAGTGGATGTGGCTCACCTCAAACAGTGATGAGAAGGTGAGAGTACCTGACTGGGAAATTAACTACTGTAATGCAAGAACCACTCAATGTGTCTATTTAAACCTCGATTGAGAGTGTCAAATTTGCATATGAATTCCAGCTCAGCAGTTTCCCATTGCGTCTGTTTTTGAATTTTTTTTGCCTGAGAATGGCAAGGTATGGGTTACAGATCGCTGGTCTCATAGGGTACGTCTTCACTGCAACACTATTTCAAAATAATTAGTGCTATGCAGAAATAACTTAGCCCGTATCTACACAGCAGGCAGTTATTTCGAAATAGTGTCAAAATACTGTCAAGCTGGAGGACTTCTTACTCCGACCCGCATTGTACGAGGAATAAGGGAAGTCAGAGGAAGAGTGCTCTATTTCGAAATAAGTGCTGTGTAGAACATAAGGGCATGTCTAGACTACCGGGAAGGGGGGAGGGGTTTCAAACAGAGATAAGCAAATTCAGCACTAATTTGCATATCTTCTTCCGATAACATTTTCGAAAGCAGGTCTTTCAAAAGTGAAAGCAGTCTGCATGAGGTTTTTTTCCGGGAAAAAACCCTTTTTCAAACAAAAAAATCGCATAAACCTCCTTTTTTTTAGGAAGAGCAGGTTTTTTGGAAAAAGGGTTTTTATTTCCAAAAAACCCCCGCATCCAGACTACTTTCACTTTTGAAAGACCCGCTTTTGAAAATGCGATCGGAAGAAGATATGCAAATTAGCACCAAACTGGCATATCTCCTTCCGAAAAAAACCTGTAGTCTAGACCGGCCATACTGGGTCAGACCAAAGATCCATCTAGCCCAGTATCCTATCTGCTGACAGTGGCCAATACCAGATGCCCCAGAGGGAGGGAACATAATAGGTAATCATCACGTGATCCCTCTCCTGTCATCCATCTCCAGAGAAACAGAGGCTAGGGATACCATTCCTACCCATCCTGGCTAATAGCCATGAATCTATCTAGCTCTTTTTTGAGCCCTGTTAAAGTCCTAGTCTTCACCACATCTTCTGGCAAGGAGTTCCTCAGGTTAACTGTGCACTAAGTGAAGAAAAACTTCCTTGGGTTTGTTTTAAACCTGCTGCCTATTAATTTTCTTTGGTGACCCCTCATTCTTTTATTGTGGGAATAAGTAAATAACTTTTCCTTATTCACTTTTTCCACACTACTCATGATTTTATAGACCTCTATCATATCCCTCTTTAGTCTCCTCTTTTTTAAGCTGAAAAGTCCATGACTTTTTAATCTCTCTTCATATGGGAACCATTCCACACCCATAATCATTTCTGTTGCCCTTTTCTGAAACTTTTCCAATGCCAATATATCTTTTTTGAGATGAGGTGACCACATCTGTACGCAGTACGGATGTTAAGGATTAGTTGACTAGTTGATAAGCAAATGCTTATTGGATAGTCAGTCAATTAGTCGAATCCCCCCCCCCCCCTTGCTGCCTCCATCAGATAGAGGCAGCAAAGAGAGAGGCAGAGCAGCAGCACCACACAGCTGAGCTGGGGATCAGATGTACAGCACTGCCGCTTTGAAACGCCTAGGTAGCGTTCAAAGGGGCAGTGCTGCACAGCTGATCCCCAGCTCAGCTGTGTGGTGCTGTCCCTTTGAAACGCTGCCTCAGCTTTTGAAAGGGACAGCACTGCACAGCTGAGCTGAGGATCAGCTGTGCGGCGCTGCTGCGGAGCCTGGGGTCAACTGGGGATTACTATCCATAGAGATTCTATGGAACATTTTGGCTCATTTAAGATTTTTACTTTATTTGATTCTACATTTTCTTTCACATATAGTGCCACTCACCCACCAGCATGACTTGTTCTGTCCTTACGATATATTTTGTACACTGGTATGACTGTGTCCCATTGACTGTCCTCATTCCACCAAGTTTCTGTGATGCCTATTATATCAATATCCTCCTTTAAAATAAGGCACTTGTTTTACCCATCTTATTATTTAGACTTCTAGCATTTGTGTACAAGCACTTAAAAAAATTGTCACTATTTATCTGTCTGTCATTTCCTGATGTGTTAAGACTCTTTTTCATTTGATTTTGTCTCATCTGATGCGACCCATATTTCCGTCCTGTCATCCTGACTAGAACAGAGAGAATCTCTATTAGTAGACCTTCCCCTAAGAGATGTCTCTGTCTGATCCATGTGCTCCTCCACACCTGTCAGCTTTCCCTCAGCCCTTAGTTTAAAAACTGCTCTACAAACTTTTTAATGTTAAGTGCCATCAATCTGATTCCATTTTGGTTTAGGTGGAGCCCATCCTTTCTGTATAGCCCCCCTCCTCCCTCCCATTCCAAAAGTTTTCCCAGTTCCTAATAACTCTAAACCCCTCCTCTCTACACCATCGTCTCTTCCATGCATTGAGACTCTGAAGCTCTGCCTGCCTACCTGGCTCTGCGCATGGAACTGGAAGCATTTCAGTGAATGCTACCATAGAGGTCCTGGATTTCAACCTCTTTCCTAGCAGCCTAAATTTGGCCTCCAGAACCTCTCTCCTACCCTTCCCTATGTCACTGGTACCTACATGTACCACAACCACCAGCTCCTGCCAAGCACTACACATAAGCCTATCTAGATGCCTCAAGAGATCTGCAACCTTCACTCCAGGCAGGCAAGTTACCATACAGTTTCCCAGTCATCACAAACCCAGCTGTCAATATTTCTAATGATTGAATCCCCCATTACTAACACCTGCCTTTTCCTAATGACTAGAGTTCCCTCCCCCGGAGATGTAACCTCAGTGCAAGAGGATACCATAACATCCTCTGGAAGGAGGTCCCAACTATGGGATCATTTCCCTCTGCTCCAGTTGACTGTTCCTCCTCCCTGAGCCTTTCATCCTCCTTAACAGCACAGGGGATGTCTGACTGGAGGTGGGACAGTTCTACAGTGCCCCGGAAGGCCTCATCTATGTACCTCTGCCTCCCTTAGCTCCTTCAATTCAGCCACCCTGGCCTCCAGAGCCCGTAGGTGGTCTCTGAGGGCCAGGAGCTCCTTGCACCGAATGCACACATACGGCACCTGTCCATAGGGCAGGTAATCATACATGCTACATTGGGTGCAATAAACAGGATAGCCCCCTCTCTGCTGCTGGGCTTCTACCTGCATTCTCTCCTATAGATACCTAGATTATTGATAGGCTTTTTATTGAAATCAGGTAATTTTGTGGCTTTAGTTTAAAAGTTTTAAAGAATGTCAAGTGTACCTTGCCCCCTTCCAACTCCCCCTCTAAACTCCCTCACAAAACTCCCTATTTCGAAATAAGCTATTTTGAAACAAGATACGCAATTGATGTAGCTCAATTTGTGTAGCTTACTTCCAAGTTAAGCCCTGCAGTGTAGATGCACCCATATTGATACCTCTCTTTTTAAGTCCCACCCCTAATTCTTTCACTCCTTCCTCCCACTGTAGCAAGGAGCCCTCACTGGCACTCTAGCCTCGTGTCTGTCAAAAAGCCCCGACCCCATCAGACTGGCTCAAAAGGGAGAGCAGCACAAGTGCCTCCACACTGTGTTTCTCTCCTTCCTCCCGTCCAGGTCAGCTGGGGGAACGGCGGCGTAATGATGGGCATTACTCGCAGGTGGGGAGGGAGTGTGAAGAAAGCTCCGACCCCAGAACTGCAGCATAATGAAGGGCTTTCCCTGCTGGGGAGGGGGGGAAGGGGAAGGAGTGTGAAGAAAGCCCGGACCCCACCAGATTGGCTCAAAAGAGAGAGCAGCACAAGGAGCTCCACACTGTGTTTCTCGCCTCCCTCCTGCCCAGCTTGCTGGGGGAATGGCAGCGTAATGAAGGTTTTCTTCCCAAAAAAGAGGGGTCTTTCCAGCCGCCTAGCAACAGGATAGAACTGGGCAAGATGGAAATAATAGAGGGTTCCACCAAAAATGCCATGGAACCTTGACTCCCCTTTGCTGTTCACTTTCCACAGATGTTCTCGCATGTTGGTTAAAGGGGTGTGAAGGGTCACAGGCAGGCAGTTTCAAATGTGGATGCCTAGGACTTCACAGAAACCACATTTTCAATTAGCGTGCGCACACACGCCATTGTGTTGTGTGCTCCCCCAGGCAGGGAAAGAAAACAAACCCACATGACCAATCACAACTCAGCTCATTGAATACTTGCCGAGCACTGTTCACAATCAGGCCACAGAATTTAAAATAAATCAGGAATAAACTGCATTGAATACTTTGTGGGAGGGAGGCTTTTCCAGCCATGTGCAGGAGGGGGAGCCCCAATGCTGCTGGACCGGCTCAAAGGAGGGAAGCAGAACAAGCAGCTCCATGCTGCCATTTCTCACTTCCCTCCCACCCAGCTTGCTGGGGAAACGCTACCATAATGACAGGCTTTCCCTGCTGCCCTCATTGGCTGCAGTTGCAGCCAATGGGAGCAGCGGAAGACCACGCTTAGGACCCACCAGGGCGTGGAGCCAGGTAAACAGCTCCCCCCATGCCCAGATCCTGCACACCAATCCCCCTTACTCCCCCCAACAAGACGCCCACCTATCTTGCTCCCACACCAGGGTGGGGCAAAAGATAATCTGCGACCTGTATGCAGCCATGAGAGCCTCAACCAGCTCCTTGCCTCCCCCATCCTCACTCAGTGAAGCCGGCTGCAGGGCCATATGTGTGTTTCTGAACTCTGAGAACCTGGAGGGAAAGGGGAGAGGCTTCTCATGCTGTCCCCATCCCCAATAGCTTCCATTGTCCATTTTAGGCCAATAGCAGCTGCCTGTTTGCAGGACAGGCAGCATGTGAAGTGCCCCTCCTTCCTCATCCACCTGGGCTCACAGCATTCAGTTCAGAGCAGTACAGGGCCTGGAAGACAGGGACCCTGTCTAAGGAACCTGCTGGCTGCTGGGTGGGAGCCAGGTAAGGTCTCCCAGCCAGAATCTGTCTCTGGCATCCCAGCCCCTTCCTCCCCATACCCTCTGCCTCTACCCCATGTAACCCAAACCTTCTGCACCCCTGCTCCCCCAGACACTGTATCTCCTCCTATGCTCCACCTCAGGTCACAACCCCCTCCCAAGCCCTGCACCCCAACCCACTGTCCTTGGTCACAGTCCAAACCCTGGCACCCCTACCCCAGGTCACACTCCCCTCCCAGACACTGGACCCCCTCCTCACCCCAGGGCACAATCCTCTCCTTCATTCAAACTCCCTCCCAAATCCCACATCCCAATTCCTTCCCCCAAGCTCCCTTCTGCACCCAACCTCCATCTCAAACCCCAGCACCTCCTCCATTAATAATGGAAGTGTGTGGCCCTCAACCACTTACCAAATTCTTGGAGTTGCCTTCCCATCAAACATTATTGCCCACCCCTGTTCTGCACACACCCTCCTGGCCAGACACCTTCCCTCCTTACCAGACACCCTACCTCCTGCCTGCTACTGCACCCCTCCCTTGCTCCTGGACAGGACTGCCAGCGAATGGGATAGAGATGGGGTGCAGGATGTGAGGTCTGGGTGGGAGATAGGGTGCAGAAGCAGTCTGAGATAGGGTGTCTGGCCAGTGTGGAGGGAGCAAAAGCAAGGGAGGGTGCAGTATGTAGCCAGGAAGGAGGGTGCAAGAGCAACAATGGATGCTGGAGCAGGGTGAGATCTCCCCCCCCCCAGCCAAACACATACCCTCATCCTGCTCCAGCATCCATTGTTGCTCTTGCACCCTCCTTCCTGGCTACACACTGCACCAGGTCCCCACTAGCCCTCTGCTTCTGGTAGCCTGGTTCCCACTACCCCTCTGCTTCCCCTGTTCTGTTAAGCCGGCTCCTCCCCCCAGTGTGGATAAATCTCTGTAACATTTCCACATAACCATGTATCAGTCTCATATAACTTTGTATTAAGCCTTTTATGTTATAGGCCTTAGGAATAGGAAAATGTATTTTTCTAGCATTAGCCTGCATACAGGTCCAAAAGAATTAAGTCACCAATTGGTCATTCAAATAATCTGGAAAGGTATGCAAGGAAGTTTGCCTTTGAAAATAAAAGAAGTTGTGTGAAAAAGATCCTGTGTACTTCTTTTAAGTACAACACCAGCACTGCCTCCTGATTCCCCTGCCACTTGTAGAGGCAGCAAGGGGTAAGGGAAGCGACTAATTGAGGGACTAGTCAACTATCCGACAAGCTTTTGCTTACTGAATAGTCGACTAGTCGCTTACATCCCTAGTATGTACTTCACCTTTTGCCTCCCACAGCTAGCTATTCTCACACTAGACATGATGATGAAGATAGACAAAGCAATAACATGAAGACCACTGGGAAAGGAAGGACATGTGAATGGTGTAGCAGGCTATTACATTTTGTATAGGAAGATGGAGGTTCTGAGAAAGCATGTGTGGTTTTTGCATGAAGACTCATTAGAATGTCAGCATTCTTGTTATGCTTGAAATGGATCTTGTAGTATGTTCAGAAAGTGGTCAAACTCTTGATTAGTCTGATCTCTGACTGAGAAGTGAACATGTAAGAGATGGTTGAGGATTTTCTACTGCTAATAATTTAAATGCCTTTGTCCTGTCCCATCCCATACCGCAAAGTCCAAATGGATATGCTGATGACAGATAAATCAAATCTTGAAGGGCTCACAAAGTTTAAAATTTCTCTTTGCTCACTCAATGATTAAACCTGAACTGCTCTCCCCTTGCACGTCAAGGAACATTGAGAGAGACAGAATGAACATAACTGCAACACAGGTACATGAAGAGTTTTAGTCAACTACTGTCAAGCTTTTGCTTGATGTCTTGTAAGTTTTTGCTGACTTGATACATTCATGACAGTGGATATGTTAAAACTTCTGAGAGCAAACTACGGTGCTTTTAGCAATCAGCTGACTGAAAACACTATTCTGTTTTCTCTCATAAGTGTTAATACATCCAATTTTATGATCATATCAAGTCAGCAAAATGTTATGAAGTCAGGACATTATTTTTAACATCAAACTGAAACCAGAATTAAAACATCTCTTTGTGCAATGTTGGCCTCAGAGGAAAATCTATAGTTTCATTGAGAAGTTACTCATTTATATACTGTTTATAAAATTTAACTTCTCCCACTTCCATGAAAAGATGATTGAGCTTTTTACTAAGTTTGGCATCATCACTACAAAATCTGAATTATTGTGAATTTCCTGTGATGAATACACAAAGAAGTTAAGCCAAATTAAAATATTTTACAATAATTTTATATGAGCAACTCTCAGGGAAAATAAGAAAGAAAATACCTGTTTCTCCCCACAATGTATCAGTTTCATTTATGTCTATTTCATGTTCCTTTTCAATCCCGAAGAGGTAACGAACCACCTGTCAAAAAACAGGTAAAGAAATTTAAGTTTTTTTAAAATATCAGGTTGTCATTTTGTTGCATACACCAGTAGGGAAGGGCTGACGTAATGAGACTGCTAGTCTCCTAACACATATGGATCAAGCAAAAGTTACTATGTGCATAAATCATTAGAGCGGTGTTTCTCAAAGTAGGTCGTGGGCCCACTCTGGGAAAGC
The DNA here is from genome assembly GCA_019425775.1 of Rafetus swinhoei. Lineage (NCBI taxonomy): Eukaryota > Metazoa > Chordata > Testudines > Trionychidae > Rafetus > Rafetus swinhoei. The sequence continues at coordinate 33,761,937 of CM033439.1, read as the reverse complement.
CGCTAGCGGGCCTGCACCACTTAGTTTACCTAAAGAGTCTGTAGCCACAAAGCCTCACAGCTCCCATTGGCTCCGGTTTGCTATCTCCAGCCAAGGGGAGTTGTGGGAAGTGGCAGCCTGGGTCATACCACTTTCTGCAGCCCCCTTTGGCTGGAAACAGTGAACCAAGGCTATGGACTCTTTAGTGTAAACAACGTGGCACGAGCCCACTAGCGGATTTCCCAAAGCGGGCCTGTGGCCGACTAAGGAACGCTGCATTAGAGTAAGTTCAGTACAACTTTATTTTTAAGATTAACTTTCTACTCTCTAAAATCATTCAAAATAATTGTTAAAAATAAACCCAGAGTATTTCTATTAATCAGTTTAGGGCAGTGGTCACCAGCCAGTAGATCGGGATCTACTGGTATATCTTGGAGCCTCTGACAGGGGATACTGATAGCCTGTTGGCCAAACCCCTCAAGTGCCAGAACTTCAGCTGCCCCACCCCCCAACTGTTGTGAATCTCCTGCCCTTTGCCTTGCAGATGTACCACCCCCCCCGGCCGCCCTACCGTAAGCCTCCTGCTTGCTGCACAGGGCAGGGAAAGAAAAGGAGGGGGGGGTTGATGTCAGGATGCCCACTCTTCCACTCTGTATCCTATCTCCACATAATGGGGGTTGGGGCACAACAGGGCTTGGGATCAAGGGAGCTTACTGGCTGCTTTTGAGAGTGGTGTAGGGGCAGGGCAGGGGGGAGCCTGCCTTAGCCCCACTGCACCACTACCCAGGAGCCACCTGAGGTAAGCAGTTGTCCAGTTGGAGCCAGAATCCCAACCCCCTGCCCCAGTCACGAATCCCCTACTTCACCCAAGCCCCTGCCCTAGCCCTGAGCCCCCTGGACCCAAATTCACTCCCAGAGCCTGTACCCTGAACCCACTTCTGCACCCCAACTCCCTACCCCAGGCTCAGCTCAGAGCCCCTCCATCACTCCAAATCCCTTAGCCCAAGGGCAGAGCCTGTGCCCCAAACCTCTGCCCCTGCCTGAGGAAAGGGAGGGAGAATGGGGGAGGATGGAATGAGTAGGGTGAGTAGGGGCGGGGCCTCAGAAAAGGGGCACAAAGGAGGCCCAGCTAGGGTGTTTGGGTCTGAGGTAGATCTTGGATTGCACTTAAAATTCAAAAAGTGATCTTGTGCTTAAAAAGGCTCAAGACCCCTGGTTTAGGGTGTTTTACATGTTGATTATTTTAATGAGCTCCTACATATGCCAGCATAATCAACAATGGACAATATAAAAAAGACACACAATTTGGCTAAAATCCTGTAAGACTTGCTTAATACAATGTCTTTCCACAAAGAATAGAATACTTTACACTCCAGTCATAATAAAAAAAAGAATGTTTTAAGGCCCCTTTTTGAACAATAAGGACTTCTATGCCCTTTCCATGCTCACTTTACATCTCCATTTTTGGTTGCAGCCTTTAAAATCTTTTTTTTCCACTTTAGAGAGTTGTGCTGCTCAGTGTGGACAGAGAATAAGTTTGTGACAAGTGTTGTTTTTTTAAGAACACTCAAGACCAGTCTATCTTACAATAGTTTTTTAAAGCATTTTAATAAAGATATGCCTTCTTAGCACTAGGAAGTACAATAGCATTGAATAACTTATTTACAACAGTTTCCTAACAGTGATAAGAAGTGTGGATAGGGCCATTGAGACTGCAGCAAAGAAAGGAGGGCAGGGGAGAAAAAAAAATCCACATTAGCAGAAGTTTTAGATGTCAACTAAGATACAGGATGTCAGGAGGGGAATGGTGTGGGAAATGGCGTAGGCTGCATGAGCACTAAAACTACTTCAAGAAATACTGTGTGGAAATGTTGTATGGAATGTATTGTGTGGAATGTATGGTGGATTAATTCTATTATTTACATTAATATTATACTCAAAATTCTACTGCACTTTTTCACACCCATTTGGAAGAAATTTACCAGCAACAAGAAATTCAGCTACTATTCAGCTATTATTGCCCTGTAAAGGCTGTGAGAAGGAGAAAAGACAGAGGCTTTAGATGGCAAGAAAGTATTCTGGAATTGAATGATTAGTGTGGCCTGTTTTTTACTATGAAGGGCAACTGGCAGGGTTCACCTTCATCAGGGAATTGGAAATAAACTTTTAGTAGTGTGAAGGAATTTTTGTCACATCTCAAATTTACTACAGTCCATAACCCTTTACTCATTTTGTAGTGCACTGCTAGCTTTTAAATCAAAAGATTTCCGGGTCTGCAAAGGCTTTTCTCCTTACAGAACACTTCTTTGCCCTACCTTTAATAGCAGATGATGGCAATACATTCCAACAGTGGCAAAAGACAAGTGTTTATCATTAGCTCTCTTTTAGGACTGTTAATCAATTCCTGGATATTTTTAGGATTTAAAAACAACATTGTTCACATTTCATTCTATTATGTAGTATTTGTTCTTGCAAATTTATCATTATATCAAATAATTACACCTTTAACATTTCAACTTGATTTTCTGTAGGGCATTTGGAAGATACTCTGGATAAAATATTAGATCCATAACTACTTAAGGAAATTTTACAAGACTGAAAATGTTGCAAAATAAGTTTGAAAGATAAATGTTAAGCCTAGAATCAAACAGAGATAAGCAGCCATGACTAAAAGTATGACTGCCATGCACATCTGGGATGTCATTCTCAGCCCCCAATATGTAAGGAAAAAAGAAAATATATTGCAAAACAAACTGTGTGCTATCACCTTCTCAATGGCCTCTCAAATTCCAGCTTGCAAGATGCTAGCATGCACAAGCTGCTTCTCACTTCTGGTAAAAATATACACGTAAAGAAAAACAACCATGTCAGCTTTGTGCTAGAATAATTATACTGACTCAACATTTCAAGAGACAGTTCACAAATGCCACTCTTGCTTTTATAAACACCTATAATTTGCTCAAACTGATCTTTAATATCTCAAATCCACTCCCTTATCTTTTTTTAGCAGTTTCCTCCATGCTTTCCCTTCAAATTTTGCAACATTGCTGGGAGAGTCTTCTAATCAGCTTATTCTATCTGTAATATCCTTCTTGTATTTCCCATTCACACTGATTCTCCATCATATTTCACACAGATGTCAGACATCTTTTTCTCCCTTAGCCATATATATTAATTCTGTTATTTTCATTGTTTAAAGCATTCTGGAATATGGTCAAACTAGGGAACAGATACTACAGATTAGTAAAAAACAGATACTACAGATACTACAGATACTACAGATTAGGGATATGCTAGTCAAACTCCAGCAAAGAACTCCAGAAATTATGGATTTTTCTATAGAAATTATCAGCACTGAGATATGTAAGCACCTTTAAATTATCATTATGGTTAAGAATTAATACACTGTTAAGATAATGGAAAAGTCACGTGTTAGCTGACTCTGCCACTGGATAAAATTTGTATGAAAGACTCTATACAAAACTGTTTCCTGATATGTAAACAAGTCAATTTAGGTTGGAATTTTCAAAGACACTCAAGGGATTTAGAATACCTAACAATGGGTTTAGTGCCTAACTTACTAAGGACCACTGGAAAATTCCAGCCTTAGCCAATATAAAGTATATTTAATTTTTGAAAAATTAGTAAATGCTTTACTTCTGATTTTATGATGAGGTAAATCTTAGAATGGGAACTAAATGCTTAAAAATACTCCTAGATCCTTAAAATTACAAATACGTAATATTCTGAACAGTTAGCCAAGAGAGTTTTCAGAGCCAGATTCCCAGACCCAATAAGACCACTTAGTGCTACCTTCAATGGGGCATTTATCTATGCACAAAGTGATCTTGTTTTAACTACAAGGTTAAATCATTTAAGCCTCTGCAAACTGCTGGATTGACAATCTTAAAATCAATTTCAATTTCTTTATATTGATTTGATTTGATTTAATAAAGAAATCACTTAAACTAAATCAATAAATATAAACCAAGTTTAAGTCAGTTTAATCGAGTCCACACAGGGGTTTTGTATCAGCTTAAACAAATAGTTTATAAAACAATCTGAGTTAAATCAATGCAGTCGTATCAATGAGGCCTTAAAATCAGCCTAACTGACCAGCTGAAGATTTTCCTAATGGAAGTGGAATCTTCCGTCAGTGTATAGCTACTGTAATTAGTCCAACATTTCTCTTTGAAGCCTCTACAGATAGAGGCATTTTGGGGGTGTGACTAAGGAAGGAGAGAGATGAACAGAATAATATTGAGTTCTTTCTATTGTCAGCTCTTGGTGCAAACAGCATTCTTGAGAGGACTCTAAATCACGTCAAAGCTGAAACAGCCTCCAGTTGGCCACAGCATTAGGAAGCTAAAAGAAGGTGGAGTAAAATCAGATTTTCAGCCATACTGGGTATCAAACCTAGCTGGTCCCACTGAGTTTTGAAGATCTAGCCCAAGAACAGACACTTTAACATAACAAAGTGCCACCCAATCCATTAAAACTCTCTGGTGGGCTAGGATGTGTCTCATGGGATATGGGGGGAAGGGGTGGCCCTCTTACTACATTTAAACTGCAGAGCCAAACGGGGTAGCTCCTGGACCTGGTGTGAGCTGGGACCGAGCACCTTCCTTTATAACTCATCGTGTAGTCGATATAAACTGTATTGACTACATGATTAGCCCGATTACCCACCTCTTAGCATCCTTACTGATCATGTCTCCCCACTCCATCCTATTGGCTCTTGCCACAGCTTTACAGGATGATTTCATCCAAATGTAGGCAAGGCCCTCTACCTGTAATTTCCTGCCCCCTTTCTGGCCTTGCCACAAGTGGCTCACCTGCACCAAGCTGGGCAGTGGCGGCCAATAAAGTGATCTTGTGGGCTGGATGTAGTTGATTGTTGTCCATCCCTGGTCTGGCCTTGTATCACAATGCATATGCAAGAAGGGTGCAGAGTTAATGGTACATACACAACCTTAAGTACTTTCTAAGTTTAACCCTGCAAGGTGAAGCAATCTAATGTTCTTTGAATGTAGTTTGCTGTATGATACTTTCTTAGGTTTTTTAAAAGAAAAAAAATTTAAAATCCATCATGGGCCGAATAAGCCTTTGATTAAAGAAGGAAGTGTATCATTTGTAGTCATAATTAGGAATTCAGTATAGTAACTTTAAAAAGAAAAGAAAAAATAATTTGACAATGGTAAAGAAAAAACAATTTGACAATTATATATAAACATAAACAAGACACAGGACTTTTTTGGTTAAATAACCCTGAATATTGTATATAGTTAAGACTTAAGATGACATCCAATTAAAATCACTGAAAGCAGCAATAGTTTTTCTTTTTGTATTTATTATTCTAAAGCATGATTTAAACTATTTTGATCAAATTAGATTTGAAACATTCCAACCTCTAGCCTACCTGACAGTGTCCCATACTGCAAGCTGCTGTCAATGCTTGTTGAAGCGCATGACTTTTTTTCAGTGAAATTTGTTCATGTGAAGGAGCTGTCCAGTTGGTGTTGAGCAAATAATCAAGAATATCACAGTGTCCCCTTAATGCACTATGGACCAAAGCACATTGGCCCTTTTTGTCCAGGTAATCAGCCTATATGAAAGAACAAAAACATGAACATTATAAGTAATCTCAAAGCTCTCATAACAGACCTAACAACAACAAAGATTAGCCCAAAGCACTCTCTTTCTTTTCAAGTGTGTCTGTCTGAGAGTGTCTCTGTCTGTGAATCCATTCAAGAACTCCTAAACTGCAAGAGCTAGGATCACCAAATTTCGTATGCAGCTCCCTCTTATCCTAACTTAAAGCAAAGTCAGTGTATAGTTGTGCCAGGTAAAAGGGAAGTCCCAGGAATGGGACTGTTTTCTCTCCACTCCTCCCCCAGCTGGCAGGGACTTTCTGCAAGTGAGAAAGAGGTGGGCTTGAAAGGAGGCCCTATATTGCACTGCTGCTCAAGGCAATCATGTATACTAATGCTGCAGGAGTCCATCTGGATAGGTAGACAGATTGTGAGTTTGTAAAAAAGTAGCTGAGAGGGTCAGTATAGGACTGCTAAATTAACACCTCCCCAAAAAACACAAAGACCAAACTTGCCTAATTACTCATGCTCATGCTGAAAGCGATGGTCAGTAAAAACAATAAAACAGGAACTTTATACTACATTTTGACTTCACTGTCTAGTTATTTTGTCTGTTACCATCTTACATTGTGAGTTTTTCTTCTTTTCAATGCAAGAAGTCAAATTAATCCACTAGAGCTGGCATTGAAATTGCATTGTGGGTTTTTGGGGGATTTAAAAAAATTTGCTATTAGGTTACATTTTTGTAATAGCAATAAAAATTTGGATGGAAAGTAATTGATTTTTTTCTATCTTTAGTCTGTTCTACAGCTTTACTAGGTATGGGAAGTAATTACATATAGCCACAAAACATGAGACAAATGAAAAGGATGTGTGGAGAGCAACATCTCCGTCATCAGCAAGCAAATTAGGAACTAATAATACATGGCCCCCTTATGGAGAGGTCTCTCCATTCTTCTAGTGCAACCAACACTATTGGAGTTGAAGCAGAAATGAATTCAGGAAAGTCCAATGGCTTGTATAAGATGGAAGGCCAGATCATAAAAGCCCCTCCTTCTGGCCTTAAAGCCTTTGCATTCTGAGTACATATTATCACTCTTTGTTTATATAACTAGCAGTCCCAATAATGGATCACAGCCCCATTGTGTTAGGCAGTATATAAAATCATAATAAAGAACTGGTCCCTGTCCCTAAGACCTTACAGTCTTACAGGAAAAAGTATCTGTTAATGAGCATTTTATACAGGTGGCAAATACTAACTATGCAATTTCTTGGTCAAATATTTGCTGCTCCAAATCTAGTGTTACACTGTATGGAAAATAAAACAGGATTTTGTTCATACTTCACTTTTGTTATTCATAATTTGACACAGGAAAAACAAATGAAACCCTAATAAATCACCATATATAAGCATGAGAAAAATGTTTATTAATAATCAACATTCCTCATCTTCAATGTTCTGCAGAGCACTGCACCATATCTACCTCTCAGCCTTTGTTCTCTCATAGTCATACTCTGTATTCAACTAATTCCATTTATATCTGCATTCTCTGTATACTGCCCTCTTCCACTCCATGTCATCTCTCTCACACAAATATGTCCCTATGTATTCCTGAAACAATTTCTTTCCCCCTGCACACCAAGTAATTATAACTTGCCTCCTTAAATCCTTCCTCCAGCTTCCTTTATTTTGGTTCTCTCTCTCCCACTAATTTGCAGTTGAGTGCTTTGTATTTCCACTTCCACAGATGCCAGCCTTGCTAAGAGACTTTCACAGACATTTATGAAAACAACATTTTGAAACACTTGGAGGAGAGGAAGGTGATCAGGAATAGTCAACATGGATCCACCAAGGGCAAGTCATGCCTAACAACCTCACTGCCTTCTACGATGAGATAACTGGCTCTGTAGACATGGGAAAAGTGGTGGACATGATATACCTTGACTTTAGCAAAGTTTTTAAAATGGTCTCCCACAATATTCTTGCCAGCAAATTAAAGAAGGATGGCTTGAATGGTGGATAGAAAGCTGGCTACATCATCAAGCTTAATGAGTAGTGATCAATAGTTCGATGTCTAGCTGGCAGCCAATATCATCAAGTGGAGTGCCCCAAAAGTTGGTCCTAGGCAAGGTTCCCTCTATTTTTTTCCATCCATGCATGGAATAAATGTTATGTGCATCAAGACATGTGCAGATATGAATCACCAATAGAAACACTTGCTGCAAGCTGTATCAATCTATTGGTGCTCTGCTAATCAGCTGGGTGGCATTTGAATTTCTCCTGGGCAGCTGCCCAAGTGCTCAGCTTACTGAGAACAGTTGTCCTGGGGCCAGTTTTATTCCACATCTTCATTAATTATCAGGATGATGGGATAGATAAAACCCTCAACAAATTCATGGATGACACTAAAATTGGAAGGAGAGGTAGATAAGCTGGAGGATTGGTCCAAAAGAAATATGATGAGGTTCAACAAGGACAAGTAACGAGTGTACCCTTGTTGCCAAGAAGGCTAATGACATATTGGGCTGCATTACTAGGACCACTGCCAGCAAATCGAGGGAAGTGGTTATTCCCCTCTATTAGGTACTAGTGAGGACTACTGTTTCCAGTTTTGAACCTCCAACTACAGAAAGGATGTGGACAAATTGGAGAGAGTCCAGCAGAGGGCAACAAAAAATTATTAGAGGGCTGGAGCACAGTCACCAGGGCCTGATGAAACGCATCCTAGAATACTCAAGGAGCTGATAAAGGAGATATCTGAGCATTTAGCTATTATCTTTGAAAAATCATGGAAGACAGGAGAGATTCCAGAAGACTGGAAAAGAGCAAATATAGTGCCCATCTATAAAAAGGGAAATAAGAACAACCCAGGAAACTAAAGACCAGTCAGTTTAACTTCTGTGCCGGGAAAGATAATGGAGCAAATAATTAAGGAATTAATCTGCAAATATCTGGAAGAAAATAAGATGATAGGTAACAGCCAGCATGGATTTGTAAAGAACATATTACAGTAAAACTCCAATTGTCCGGCATCCAGTGGTCCGGCACTCCCGATAGTCCAGCACCAACTGGAACCCGGAAGTGCTCCGGCCAGCCGGACAATTGGAGCTGCTCCGCGCGGCTTCCCCAAGTCCGCTGCTGCCGCTGCTGAAACTTACCAGTGGCGGACTTGGGGAGGAGGCGCAGAGCAGCTGGGGATGGTATGCCGCTAACTCGAAATAGCTGTTATTCCTCCTGGAAGGAGGTTTAACAGCTACTTCAAATTAAGGGCTTTACTTCGAACTCCCGTTTCACTGACGCGTGTAGACTCGGGCAGTTATTCCAGGCTAGTCAATTTCCAAAATGGCGACCACCCGGGAACATGCTAATGAAGCGCGGGATATTTAAATCCTGTGCTTCATTTGCAATTTCGGTCACCCTCATTAGCCTCCCTAGTTCGAACTAGGGGGCTAGTGTAGACATACCCTGAGAGTGTTACAAGGAGGAGGGAGAAAAATGGTTCTCCTTGGCCTCTGAGGATAGGACAAGAAGCAATGGGTTTAAACTGCAGCAAGAGAGGTTTAGTTTCAACATTAGGAAAAATTTCCTAATTGTTCGGTTGGTTAAACACTGGAATAAATTGCCTGGAGAGGTTGTGGAATCTCCATCTCTGGAGATATGTAACAGCAGGTTAGATAGACATCTAGACCAGGATGGTCTAGACCAGGGTTTCCCAAGCTATGGGTAGGGACCCAAATATGGGTCGCCATTACATTTCGAAGGGGTCACTAAGTGTCTCCCCAGGTGGCTCTGCCCTCCTTCCTCCCCCCATTTTTGAATTGCCTTGGGTCACCAAGTCTTTCTGAATTGTCAAAATGGGTCCGCACCTGGAAAAGGTTGGTAACTGCTGGTCTAGACAGTGCTTGGTCCTGTCGTGAGGGCAGGGGACTGAACTTAATGACCTCTCGAGGTCCCTTCCAGTTCTAGTGTTCTATGATTCTGAGCAGAGACTAAGGGAACTGGAATTATTTAGTCTTCAGAAGAGAAGAATGAGGAGGCATTTGATGGCAGCCTTCAACTACCTGAATAGGGGTTCCAACCAGGATAGAGCCAGGGCATTCTCAGTGGTGGCAGATGACAGAACAAGAAGCAATGGTCACAAGATGAAGTGAGGGAGATCTAGGCTGGATATTAGAAAAAGTTATCTCACTAGGAGAGTGGAGAAGCACTGGAATGGGTTCCTTAGGAAGGTGGTGGAATCCCTCTCAGGTTTTTAAGGTGAGGTGTGACAAAGTCTGACTGGTATTATTTATTCATGATACCATCTACATGTTTTGTTAGTCTTTAAGGTGCTACTAGTCTATTTGTTGTTTTTTAAATTTTTCCTTTTACAGACTAACTCAGCTACCCCTTTGAAGCTTTTGGAATTATTTAGTTGGGGTTGGTCCTGCTTTGGGCAGGCAGTTGGACTATATGACCTCTTGAGGTCTCTTCCAGCCCCAATATTCTATGAAATGGTAACAAATCAGGAAGGTTGCATGGATTTCCTTTCCCTCACTCCTCTCCCCTCATAAAAAATTGGATCTCTCTCTACTTCTTCTGTCTATGAACAAGTGAGGGGGCCTGGCTTCCTACCTCCACACAGGGAGGAGGAGTGAATCAGCTCTAGGAAAACTACCCTCTTATACCATTTAGAATGGCTCTTAATGACCTTCGCCAGCCCAGGGCTGAACTTCCTTCTCGGTATGATCCTTTTCCTCCTCTTCTTCCCTTGTCATGTTCCCTCTCCCACCCCTCTGGTTTATTCTCCACCACAGACTACACAATAAGGGTCTGAGGCAAGCCACAGCAACTGTCAGTGGGGTTTAAGGTGCTGGAGTCACCACTCAACCCACATACTGCACTCTAACTGCTATGCGTATACTCTGCTGGCATGTTCTAGGCCTTAAAGCGCACCATGAGGGTCCACACAGGGCAGTTAGAGAGCAATACACAGCCTATGACTTGGACAGTAAATCCAACAATGCCATAATCTATTCAAAATTACTGCAGCTTTCCTCCTATCAGACCCTCACTGCACAATCAGAGCATATGCCACAAGGGCAGTGGAAAAGAACAACTCCTAAGGACAACAATATTTGCTCTGTTAATTGGACCTGAGTGGTGGCAGGTCAGAGTATATTTTTTCCTAAAAAATGCTATGTATACACAATATTCCATATAAACTGCTAATAAATAATATTTCTCTAAAACATGGCTAAACAATCTTTTCTCGGCCACAAGTACTGTAGTTAAAACCATCTGTTGGTGTCATAGCTTACCCTTGCACCTTTTTTGCAGAGCAGTGAAACCAAGTTCATGTGACCTGCAGCTGCTGCATAGCTAAGTGGGGTCATTCCATTTTCAGATGTTCCATCAAGAGTAGCTCCAAATTCCACCAGAAGAGTGACCATTTCTTCATGTCCAAGGTGAGACTCAACACACAGTATTGGAGCATTATTTAAAACTTCAGTCCTGTAATTTACATTGGCACCCCCCAAGATCAGCAGACGACTCACCTGAAGGAGAAAATAAAATAAGCTATCTTTTCTCAACATTTATCATAGGTTATCACCACCTTAGTTAGAGAGGCTGCAGCAGTATCTTATTTTCCATTCTGATTTTAGAATTAAAACTATAAATGGAAATGGAATTTATTACATATTGATACTGACATGAAATTAAAAAAAGTTTAAAAGCCATTGGCTAGCAGTTATGTCTTTGGGCTATCATCTATACATTCTAGCTATAAATCCACAATATTTAAAACTTTAAAATCTGTGTGTCCTCTTCACCACTATAGTTTCATCTGTTACCAGGGCCCACCATGTATTATTAATATGGAGCTGTATAATTTGCTTGCAACCATTTGCTACAAAGTTGTAGATAAAAATCTAAGCTTTCATTAAAAAATAGTTGCCCTAAACTAATATTGCCTTAAACTTTGGAAATACTTAGCAGGTGGCCAAAACTGCAAACTTCTCCACGTTTGCAATTCCAATAATGGACCCTACTCCCCACTTTCCCCAATTTTACCTCTTTCACCTTTAAAGTTTCCCAATGTATGTTTGTTGTTCCTGCTCAGTAAACAACAATTATTTCCCGGCAGATCATAGCTTTTCCATTTAGCAAACATACATTGTGTTCCCTAGTCTCTAATGATGCTTGAAATTACCATGTTTTCTGTGTGCACAGCCTTGTTCCCTTACTTCCCTTACCACATCACGGATCTGAGCACAAGGCTGGGCATAGCATTAGTTCCTTGCTGCAGAAGCAGCTGGGAAGTGCAAGACAAGAAAAAAAATGTGTCAGGTTCTCCAATCAATAACTAGCGTAATTTACTGTCTTGGAAATGGATGGATTTTCCTCCCATTTTTTAATTGCTATTAATGATATCTTCCAGCAGATTATAGTAGATTTGCTGTGTGGCTGACAACTAACAACTTTTGTTTTAATCAACAACCATATTCTGGATAGCTCTTAACACATTGTGATACAGCAGAGCCAGAGAGCAGTGGGAGAATGCTAGAGGGGAAGATATATATGCCCTAGGCTAATCACAGCATGGTTTCCTGTAGACTAGCGAGGATTACTACTGGCCAACTGAAGCACCTGAAGCCAACCAAAGCCCTGCCAGGAACCTACTAAAAAAACCCTGCTTAGGAAGACAGGGTCCAGTGAGGAAGGATAGATTTGGAGTTTGGAGGTGTGTTGCTGAGATTTGAAAGACTAGACAGTTGGAGGAAGGGAGACCCTGTCTCAGCAGAGCAGGGAGACTCCCTTCCCCAGTGTCAAGCACTGAGAGTTACCCTACCCCAGGGAGAAGAGGGAAAGAAACCTGCAGAGCTTGATAGGGGTTGGGGTTAAACGTAGACCGCTTCCTTTCTCTACCACCTTCCTGAACCACTAGAAGGGCCCTTGGTGCCCCAAGAACAGGGGCAAGAGGTGACATTCTAGCCCCCAACAAGAAAAGTAAGGACCCACCATACCACCATTGGCCATTCTGTCACAACATGGACGGTGAGAGCAGTGAATATAAGGAGTTTCCTTCTCCCTTACGATTGGCATGGTCTCCCTCTGACCCCCTTGAGGCACAATCTATTGCAACTAGGGTAAAGAGGGAGAAGACCACATCACACTTCTCTGCATCATCACAGACAGGAGGAAGAGAGAGGAGTTTACTGAATCTCAGGAAGGCACACAACTCCTTCTGCATGATGGATCTGTATAGTTTAAAATAGGTCATCACATGCTAAAAATTAACCTTTGGGACTACACATAAGCATAATTTAACATGAGAGAGGCTGAATTCTGCTCTACATTAGTGAATTGAGGGTGGTCTCTTGGGCTCATGGTAATTTTTCAATGTAGTGCTTACACAAAAATGTGGACATTCAAAATCAAAAGAAAGACTCCACTGATTTTAATGAGAATTGGATCACCTTCAAGACACAATCAATAGTAAGATTTTAAAACTGAAGAATTTATAACTGAACTTCCTGCATATTAATGTCAGATATTTTAAAAAACAAAACAGAGTTTGTGAATTTCCGACATAAAATTTCCACATTACAGAATTAAGGAACTATACTTAACCTTACTGGCAAGCGATTACTTGAAACTAATTTTCCAATATACGGATTTTCTTCGGCCAATTTATGACTTGTTTTAAATTGTATATTAAAAACATTTTCCTTTAAAAGGACACTGTTTTTTTAGGCTGCAATTAAATATTGGCATCTTGTATCTGTGACATTAGCAGCTCTCTGCTGAAATGAAAATCCATCAGTGAAGGACTTCTGTATGAATTAAAATGGCTTTTCACATGAAGAACCTCCTACAAATTCTACTACCTATAAGAATTGTAGATATTCGTATGCCATTATGACCCCAAAAACTCCTTTAATTACATGAATAACTTATGCAAGCTAATCAATTACATTAAAACAGCATGACTCCACAAATAAGTAACATATTTCTGCAAATACAGATATTTTACAATACCGATTAAACACATGGTCCTTAAAATGATTCCATATTACATGTTTCATCAAAGGTTTCAGAAGGATCAAGGATTCATTTAAGTTATTTATATACTAACTAAGAACCCAATATATGTACCCCTCAACACTTGTTTGATGGGTGGAATTTATTTTCAGCTCCTCCCACAGTGAATCATTTGTTATAAAATAATACTTCACCCTTAACATAACACCTCAGATGACTTTATAAACAACTAAACATTACAATTATTGTACAAATGGGTAAACTGAGGCATTCAGTGACATGTCTCAAAGTAAAAAATAGAAACAGGCATGGAACTCAGGAATCCTCATACGTGATTATGTACCCATGCAATCTGTTGAAATTGAGATCTTCTCATTTTAATGTTTAAGCTAACCACATTTTCTACAACCTTTCTCTCTAGTCCTTCACGTGTAATCCAAACGCCTTCTTTGCAAAATTGATCGCAACTGCAAAACTCCTGGTATACTTCATGGAGACTCTGACATTTCTATTCTGGAATAAAACTCTGCTTGTGGTAGGGTTTTATTTTTATTTTGTTTGTTTAAATTGATTAATATATATTAAATATTAATTTTGAGTAAATTTAAGGAAAAACCCAAAATGCAATAAAATGCAACAGCATGAACAACAGACTATTTCTGATAGTCACGAAGTCAAATTCCCCAGTAAAACACAAAATCTAAAGAACAGCACAAAACAGACAGCATTAATTCAGCTGCAAGGCATCAAATTTACATCAATTTGGTCTGAAATTTAACGCCATTAAAATGCTTAAGATTTGTTGAGTAATGTCATCCAGCTTCTCATTATTTATTTTAAAAATCCACTCATACTTTGAGCATAATCTTAAGATATTCGCTGCAATTTTTAAATTGTCCCTAGAAAAACAAACATGGACTTCACCTTTTGCTGACTTTATAGCAGTTAAACATTATACACAGACCATCTCTGAATGACATCTGGTTATCAGTAGTATTTTAATTATGTATGGTATTTTCACAGTAGGTCTAATTCTGTTCTCACTAAAGTCAGTGCCAGAGGTACGAGATTCAGGTGCCATCCTAAGTACAAAATTCTTATTTTCTAACCTTCACATTAGGTGTATAGAGGTTTCTCAGAGAAGCAAGTGCAGCAGACAATCCATCTGTGCTATACCCAATCCAGAGAGCTTGAAGGTAACTGGAAGAAATTCCAATTTTTTTACTGAGACCCTAGGAGAAATGAAAAATAAAGAGATACTTTTAGAGATAGGATTTCAGAGATAATTTACATTTCTTTATATGGATGAGGCATAAAAGGCATTTTAAATTTTAGGTGTTTATATAGGTGGTTTTAACTATTAAAGCAATTAGCCTGGAATCTTCTCAGATATCTATGCATTTATATTTATATCATACAACTGTGTTTTTAAAATCTGTGGATTTTTACCTTGAAAATGTGCGCTTTAAGAATATGATGACCAAGTTCCATTGTTTGCTGCCGGTTTAATTTTCCCTCCTGCCGAGAAAACATGAATGCCAATAGAGCATGCCCATTCCTAGCCACATACACACACACAAAAAGAGAGAGAGAGAGATGCACACATTTATTTAGTAAAGATTTACTTAAATCACCTAATATGTTTATATTTATGTCATGCAAACATCAAAGATTTTTGTTTCACTCAATCTTTTAAAATCTCTCCATGTGTTGACACTTTCAAATGTTACAGGAGAAAAAATTTTATAATACTTATCCTGAGTTCATAACTTTTGACATTAGGACAGGGGACAATACAGCTCTGTCTCTAAATAACAGAGTTCACTTCCAAAAGAATAGATTTCTCATGACCCTGCATTTCAATTTAAAGAACTGCCTCATGGAAAATGTTTGGGTCCCAAGTACAAGATCAGAAGCTCCACTGATACAGTGGTGAGGGATTATCTGCAGATGAAAGGGGAGAAGTCAACAAGACGACCTAAATAGATATTGCAATGGTCTGCTAAATATGACTGTTGCATCTTTCCATGTCTCCTTTACTTTGAAGTGAAATTCAGTTAAAACCTTCAAGCCCCTTAAAAAAAGATAGTTTTCTTTTCATAATAAAATGCAAACATAAGCATGCAAAAACCACCATCAGCTTGAAACATAGGCCTAACATACTATAGCAGCCACATTTACAGGAAGTCTACAGCTTCTGGTGTAATTCTGGACATTGTTATAGGAAGCAAACACAGAGTGGAGAATTTTACATAATTCAGTTCAATAGTTAGTAGATAAGTTTTATGATGTAAAAACCATGGTTTTGTAAAACTCAGGAGAACTCAACTCTTAAAATTCTAAGGTAGTTGGGTGCACTACTGGTAAATCCATGTTTAAAACTATCACCAAAACCTATCTTATGTATGTACGATGATCCTGCCTCATTTAAAAATGTTTTTAAAAGGATTAAATTCCAAACCTCAGAATAGTGTGGCAAAATGGAAAATGCAGGCTACCAAAATGTGCACACATGCAGTTCACAATGTTTTTCAGTGGTTCTGACTCACATGACCCATACTATACAACCCAAGAAGAGGAGTAAGTAAAGTCAAATTGAAATAATGAGACTTGAACTTAGGGATGTAAAATCCCATTGAATTGGTTAACCAGTTAAATGTGATGTTTAACTGGTTAACCAATTAAAGAGGAGGCAGAGTCCGACCAAAGAAGCCCCTGTCCACAGTAGCCCCCTCGGGGTTGGAGCAGCCTCCTGCCCACAGCAGACAGGGAGCTGCTCTAGCCTCCATCGGTTAACCAGTAACTGCTAAGCATTACCCGTAAGTGTGATGCTTAATGGTTGACCAGTTAACCTTTCACATCCCTACTGTGAATGTCTGAGTAATTAAAAAAACCCCAACAACAGAAGATGAGGAAAAATGATCTATTGCTCTGATTTCCCAACAGAAAAGTAGATTTCAAAGTCTGAGTTGGGAGGAAACCTTACAGCATTTTCCTACTACAGATTTTGCCAAAGACATAAAAAAAGGAGACCCCTCACACATTAAATTTCTTTGCCAAGGTAGTAAAACCATACAATTTAATTATTACTAAGGGTAAATTCTGCTCTCAGATATATAGGTCCAGTTCACATTAATGCCTATATGTAACTCCTGATGGAGTCACATATAGGCATTAGAAGTCAAAACTTGACCCTAAACATGCACAGCTTTTCCTATTTAAAAAATGCATCTGTTCAACAGTACTCTCTCCTCTCATCAGTGTTCAAAAGCGATAATTAAAATTGGTAAAAGCAGCAATCTGTACATACTACAGCTTATTGCAACTTTAATTTACCTTGGCTCACATAAGAAGTTTGTATTTTCACCATCTGCTCTCCAAACAAGCCATTCCCTGAAGGAAGGATGGCAGAACATACGTGTTTTGTCACGCCTTTTTATCAGAAAGCACGAAAGGGCCTCCATCCGCTGTTGGAAGTCTTCCCATTCCTGTTCACCATTTATTTGACCTGCATTAACAGCCTGGAAAATCTGGTCATCTGTCAGGGGATGAAGAGATGCTAGAGCCACATTTAAGACTGGCAGTGCTCTCTCAAAGGCAAAGTTGGTCATGAACTTCATGTTGCACTGAAGCAAATAAAGTTCGGATAGAGAGACAGGAACTACCTTGTAGCTTGCACTTTTGATCACCAAGTGACCTTTCTGAAAAAGATCCAGGATCAGTTTCAAGTAGAGATAAGATCCCAAGCTCTTCATAATCAGGTGGTTACTCACTTTCCCTATTATGGCTGCATCAGCTTTCCCATTTAAAGATATATTGTTTATAATTTCCTGACTGCTATTGATCCTGTACTGAATATATGAATTCAAGTCACCATAGATTTCTTTGTTGTCTGGGAAGTCATCTAGGGATATTTTGAAAAAGGGTAATGAATTCGTATTTTCCTGTAATTAAAATACAAAACAAAAAGCACACACATTATAGCATTTCATAACTGAAAATTCAGTCTTATATTTTTCTTTTGTAAAAGATATTAGATAAAGATGGAAAGGATCTATTCGCTCTATTATGTCCTTGTAAATATAGTAACCTGCTAAGAGGTAACACAATATTTTATATTTTTACAATACGTCATCTTTCATCTGAGGCTTTCAAAACACTTTATTAACTGACCCTTGAGGAGAACATGAAAGATATATAGAGAACATTTTCAATTTTAGGGCAACAGAATCAAAGTTACCAGAACTGGAATTTGGCCAGAAAACCATTTTATATCACTTTATATCATTTTATATCGCTATAGTCTGGGTTACTACAAACAACCACTCACCTAAATCCGGGGCAATATATACTCCTTATGTTCTATGGGTATTTAAAAAAAACCCACACATCTGCTGTAACCCCTTCCCTCCCATCACCCACTAGAATTTGCATATATACTTCTTAAGCCAACTGGTGTATTCTGGGCGATGCGGGTCCATTGTTTGCTTGGGTCTCTCCCACCGGGTATATCATGTAACGTAGCACAAGAGCATGGAATTAGTGCACCTGGCTTGGGCGTCACGTTACTGTAATGCAAATTATGTACCCACCCTCTCCCCAACCCAAAAATCTGTCCCCGGATACCCTATCCACTCCATTGCTGCTGAATATGTGATTTAAACTTGCTCACAAACATTCACTTAATAAGCTTTGTCAATCTCTTTGCATAGGAATAATTCAGTAATGACCCAGAGAGAAGCATACCATTGCCAGTGTTCTCTCTAAACTGCGTGGCAGCACAGCTTCACAGGTGATTAATCAGCCCTGCCCAGTCAGAGGCTCAGGGCTCCATGCAGGGGAGCTGACTGACTGGGAGGGGCTGATAAATCACCTGTGAAGCTGTGCTGCCATGCAGCTTAGAGGGGAACACTGACCATCACCACCACTTCCTGCAGGTGGTGTCTCTTAGAGGTCTCTCATGCAAGTACTGATTGAGCGTGCATGACTACGTAGTTAGGGAGAACTGACAGCTACAGAATGTAGTCTAGCTATTGTGGTTTTACCTGAACACATATTTAAGGTGCATAACAAACAGTAATTTAAATGATAGACAGCTGCTTTTCAGGCAGGGCAATTTATATTTGCATAGTCCAACAAACTTTACAAACACCTTTAGTATAATAAAGCACCTTTATAATATACTGCATTGCCGATGTAATTTAAAACAGGTAAATGGGTTAAAAAGGCATTGACATTATGAAATCACTATATCCCCAAGCCTCCCAGAATTCAAATAGCTGTTTCATGGATTATGTTAGAGAATAACTTCTAAATGGACGATCCTTTCTAGAGAAATTCCATATAAAAATCAACTGTTAGCTGGAAACTAACCACCTCACATTCTACAAGGTACTGAGAACGCCTAACTCCTGTTGGTTCAATATTTCATTGTCATCTCACTTGAGGTCTAAGAAAACTGTAGCTTATGTTTTGTCAATCTTCTGGCATACTCCAGAAAACAAGGCAGGAAAAAATAACTTATTTATCCACCATAAAAAATGAACACTAGGCACAATTTTTATTTATGTCTTGAATTCACTTAAAATGTAGTGTTGTTTCAAGAAAATGCTGTTGTAGCAGAGTAAAAGGTGAATTTTAAGAGCAAAAGAAGCCAAACTAAATATATGATATTACCTGAAAGTTAGTTCTTACAGTCACAATCAGCTTCAACCAGGAAGAAAATTTAGAGATAACATTTGTGATAAATGAAGAAAGTGTGTCACCATAATCAGGTTTGTGGAATTCAGCCTCATTTAAACCATCTATCAAAATGATGTACTCTTCCTCTGGAATTCTTTGCTCTGAATAACAGAAGTCAAAAAATAACAGATCACACATTTTTTCTCAGACTCAATTTTATGCAGAATTTTGAAAATACTGGCAGTACAGATAATTATTATATAAACGAGAAAAAAAACTCTGCAAACTCTGCAAATTAGAATATCCAACCAAAAATCACCCTAGATTTTTAAAATCTAATTTACATTTTTGCTGTTTGCTTTTGAGCATTTTACTTTCTTTAGCCAATGAAAATGAGACTCGGTTTCATTTTCTACATTTTATGACTAGCACTGTGCTGCAATGTCTGGGTTACCAGAGAACAGCTAAACACTTTTAACAGTGTTTTCAGTCACACTTTATATTAAGGCTCCATTTTGTAAATAGTACATTGAAAAGGTTAAATGATGAATAGATATTATAAGCAGGCTACTAACAAGAGTAGCAGGTATTATAGATTGGTTACAAGTACATCAATAGAAGGTTCCATATGTAATTACAGGCACTTACTGACCCTTTGATTTTTTACAATAACCTTTATTAGATAATTTATAAGATTCTTTATTAATTATTTGTTAAACCTTTATAAACCACAACACCACAAAAACCTACATAAATAGGCTTTGGGGCAACATAATGTAAAAGAGAAAACAAAATATAGCGGCTCAATATGTGAGCACTCTCCAATCTGTGCACCATATTAGGTAAGGGTCATATGGAAAAAACAGCATGGGTTCCATTCTAAGATATGGTGGATAGCATGCTGTAGTGGGCCAACTCTTTCCTACCTATTCCTTCAGAGAGGATCCCCTTGTTTCCCCCCCACCCCAAATCCTCATCTCAGCTCTATTCTTCATACTTTGGCTGTGTCTATACAGTAAGCCTCTTCTGCAAGAGGAAATGCAAATGGAGCACTCATTTGCATATTCCGTGCTCACATTTGCATTTCCTCTTTGGATCCCTTTTGTGCAAGAAATTTTTGCACAAAAAACAGCTGCGTAGATGGCTCCTTTTTGCGCAAAAATCCCCTTTTGCGCAAGAACCGTTCTTCCTGAAAAAATGAGGAAGAACGGCTCTTGCGCAAAAGGGGGGTTTTACGCAAAAAGGAGCCATCTACACTGCTCTTTTATGTGCAAAAACCTCTTGCGCAAAAGGGATCCGAGGAGGAAATGCAAATGAGAATGTGGCATATGCAAATGAGCACTCCATCTGCATTTCCTCTTGCGGAAGAGGCTTGCAGTTTAGATGAAGCCCTACTGTGACCCAGGCTTCAATACATTCAGGCTTCTTATCCAAGTCCCAACTAATCCTATTCTGACCCCTTTCAACAAGCCACAGCAGTCTCTCCCACCTTCCCAACTCCTAGTTCCTCCCCCACAGCCTGGCTCCTCCTCATATTTGTTTTTGGTGCCACCTTTCCTTTTCCCTTCCCCTGCCTCACTGGTTCTCAGTCACAATCTCTAATCTGACTCCTGATCCAATCCCGGTCACCATCACTTCCCCAGTGCAGATGGAATTTATCTGCTAAAATCTAAAAAGTCTCTATTAGCACGTGTGAACTGTGATTTTCAAAAACTAATCATTTGCCCTAATTTGACTGGATTTTCATAGTGATTGCAAAAGACACATCCCTCCCACAGACTACTGCCTTGTAAAATGTTAAGTTCCAGCTACACAGCAAAAGAGCTCTTTTTAGCATGACCAAAACATGTCCCCCCCCCCCTTCAGCCTTGTATTTAGAATCAAATTGCTTTGTTGAAGTTTTCCAAATTCAACCCAAGGCAAACACCCAGCATAGAAAATTTCAGCACAAACAGTGAAAGAATGGCAAAGTTATATGCAATTGAAAACTGGGTCGTATAGTGGGATGTGGATCACAACCTTAATAGGAGTCCCAGGTGAGCCATTAGCCTCCACAGGCCCCTGAGCATGGGAGGGGGGAGCTCTGCACTTCCAGAAGAGGCACGTCTCAGGAGGAAGAGGTGGGGCCAGGGAAGCCAACTGCCACCCTTGGCCCCAGGCCACAGAACTGCACACAGTGTGTGGCATTCTAGTGGTGATTTAAAGGGCCAGGGGTTCTGGCCACCACTTCTACTGCAGTATCAGCAACAGCAGCCAGGAGCCCTGGGTCCCTTTGAATCGCCAGACCCCAGGACAATTGCCCCTTTTGCACCTCCTCTCATCAGCAGGCCTCAGGAGTCCTACCTACAATTTATAAATGTATCCTGAACAATAAGTGTGAGCATGTTTTCACTGATATTTTAAAAAGTTACGAAACATTACTTTTAATATTAGATACTGAAAGGTATTTTAAAACTAAAACCAAAAATTATCTACTTTGTTACAAGGAACGTTTAAATGATTATAACTGAAAGAGAGATTAAAAAGAAACATTCCCTCTAGTGAAGTCATTTCAACATGTTTAATCATCTCCTTTAGATCATTAAATACATATATCAAATTATGCTAGGATTTTTGATCATTTATAAAGTTTCTGAGTAGCCTGCTACTTGGCATACCTTTCCTGAGGTTTTCAAGTGGCTCCAATACTCCTCTTTTAAAAGCTGCAATGGGATCTTGGACACAGGACCTAAGGCTAAGCATACTTTGTAGGTGAGGCTCTTTTATCAGAAGATCTCTGTATGCGGTTAACTGATGTGACCGGCAAAGTAAAGCTGCAATACTGTGCACAAACTCTGGGACAAGACATGTATATGTGTTGTCAGCTTGGCAATAGTGGTAGGCAACAACCTAAAAAAAGAAAGATTATCACATTTTTATGGAAATAGTTTCTTTTAGTTAAGACAAAAAAATTAAGCTATTTTATTTCCCTGAATAGCATCCCCAGGCTATGTTCAATTTTGAAAAAGTTATCCTGATTCATATTTTGTGAAAGATGAGCCTAATGGAGTCATGGTAAAGAAAAAAAAAACACCACAGAAACAGCATTACTACAGCAGAAGGTGAAAAGGGAATACAGAGAAATCCAAACATTTTGGACATAACCAAATAAACTACTAATTTGAGTCCCTGCCTCTTGGCAAGTCTTTCCTGGACACATTTACATGACTGGAGTTCAGCAGGTAAGTCAGAGCTTGAGGCCCATGCCATAACACAAGAAAAACTTACAGAACAAAACCCTGAAAATCTGTGAAAGTTCTACCTGAGCAAGGTCATAAGCTGACTTTTACAATATCGCTGTAGATATCTGACTGCTGCAGAAAAAGAGTACAATGCTCCTTAAAATGAAGAAAGTCATGGCTCAGGTTTTGGACTATTTCTGTGAAAAATCAACCCATCAAAATGAAAAGCAATGTTTACATTTCATACAAATGTGTCCTTCAGATGCATCTCTCTCACTGGATTCAAGTAAATACTTTAAAACAAAATTTGGCAAATGATTGAGGAAACTGTACTTTATTAAATATGTGCAACTCTTATATAGAATATTTTTTCCTTTATGAAAAATCAGTTTCTTGACATAATGTAATGCAATACAGAAGTCAATTGTAGTCAAATAACTCTAGATAGTCAAATTATCATCAGCATGTGGCACAAGTAATGTAAACTACAGCAATATAGCTTTTAAACCCTTTTCAGATTGAGAGAAGAGTTAATTTAAGATGTTAAGTAGTTTCGCTTTCAGGGGACAATATCTTGTTTTGGTTCTCAAGTATGAGACAATTAACTAAAAAGAGTATAATATAATATGGAGAACAAGATTCCCTGAAATATTTTCATCATGTTCAAGTATACTCATCTGCTCTTGTTGCAGAGTTTTAAACTGATTTGAACTTAGAAAAATCACAAGGAATAGTACAACATCTCAGTTCCTTTGGTAAATATCTTATTTCCAATGTTTAGAAGAGATAAAGCTCTTATTGCTGATAATTATTTTCTATACTTTAGCAAAACCAACAATGTGCAATAGTCAAGTGTCAGAGACACATTTACAGCTAGAGATCGACAACACATCTATAAAATACCAAAGCTTAGGAATATCTGGACTAGATGAACCTAAACACTGGAACAGTCTCAAAATTCTAGGATTTCACAAGCAGAGGATTTGGTTTGAACCTCATTATAATTAATTATTACACTTCCCTCCCACCCCCTGGACCACTTATATGTAAAGTTCTAAGATTGAGTGCACAAATAATTGGGAAATATGGAGAAAATAATTATTAATTCATCCTATGCCAGTTGCGTTTGTTTAGACTGTAGACTCTTCAAGGCAGTGAACATCTCTTAATATGTGTTGCATAGTGCCTAACACAAGGAAGCTTTCATGTTGGCTGGATCTCTAAGCATTACTGAAAATAAATTTCACAAACACACAAAAATTTTATATATTTTATAAAACACCTGAGCTAGGTGAGATCTCCTCACTGAGACTCAGAGTGCTGAATCTTCTTTTTCAGAAAGAGGATTTAGGATGAGAAAGGTCTCTCTCAGAGGCTGTGTCTAGACTACTCCACTCTGTTGACAGAGAGATGTAGATTAGGCACGTCAAAATTGCTAATGAAGCAGGGATTTAAATATCCCGTGCTTCATTAGCATAAACATGGCCGCTGCTTTTTTTCTAAATGGAGCTTTTTCGAAAAAAAACAGCAGTCTAGACACAGATCTGTCAAAAATAAATCCTTTTTCCACAGATTCTGTAAACCTCATTTTTTGAGGAATACAGGATCTGTCAAAAAAGGGTTTATTTTCAACAGATCTGCGTCTAGACTGCCAGTTTTTTTTAAAAAGCTCCATTTTGAAAAAAAGCGGCGGCCATGTTTATGCTAATAAGAACATAAGAACATAAGAACGGCCGTACCGGGTCAGACCAAAGGTCCATCTAGCCCAGTATCCTGTCTGCCGACAGTGGCCAGCACCAGCTGCCCCAGAGGGGGTGGACCGAAGACAATGATCAAGCGATTTGTCTCCTGCCATCCCTCTCAGCCTCTGACAAACAGAGGCCAAGGACACCATTTTATCCCTGGCTAATAGCCTTTTATGGACCTAACCTCCATGAAATTATCTAGCTTCTCTTTAAACTCTGTTATAGTCCCAGCCTTCACAGCCTCCTCTGGCAAGCAGTTCCACAGGCTGACTACACGCTGTGTGAAGAACT
Organism: Rafetus swinhoei; assembly: GCA_019425775.1. Lineage (NCBI taxonomy): Eukaryota > Metazoa > Chordata > Testudines > Trionychidae > Rafetus > Rafetus swinhoei. Next base: position 33,737,402 of record CM033439.1, on the reverse strand, counting down.
TTCTTTTATTAGTTTTAAACCTGCTACCCATTAATTTCATTTGGTGTCCTCTAGTTCTTCTATTTAGGGAACTAATAAATAACTTTTCTTTATCCGCCCCTCTCCACACCACTCATGATTTTATACACCTCTATCATATCCCCCCCTCAGTCTCCTCTTTTCTAAACTGAAAAGTCCCAGTCGCTTTAACCTCTCCTCATATGGGACCCGTTCCAAACCCCTAATCATTTTAGTATTTAAATCCTGCTTCATTATCAATTTCGACATGTCTAATCTACATCTCTCTGTCAACAGAGAGGTGTAGTCTAGACGTACCCAGAGAGCATGACCATTAGTGGAAACAGTTTTTCATCTTCACAAATTAAAACACTTTGCCTTTTTATCTTCGAAAGTTGTGGATCATTTGGGCCACAACTTTTGGGAAAACTGGACTGAATTATTGCCAAATGCACTTCCCTTAAGATACCATGGATCATGTACAAACTGTCACTAATCAATCACACAGTGGCGTATCTTGTAAATGGAAGAGATGAAAGATGATGTTTCACAACCTGCACTGACCCTCTATTTAACTCCACATTAGTTTCAAGGTGTTGCTCCCAATCTTTAAAACCCTATAAGGACTCTCTTCAACCTCTTCTACCTCCCTGACACAATTTAAACATTATAGTGAACCAGGAATCAACAACTGACAGCCTTACGGACTCTTAGGAGCCAGGGATATAGCATTTCTGATGGAGAACTCATAGCTCTGGAACTCAGGACATAGAGAACAAATTCTGTTATGGGTAAGGCATTTTGCAAGCCCTTCCTCACTTTGCAAGTTTTTCCACAATAACAACTGTATCAGAAAGACCTGGAAATATTCACCTGGGAAAGAGAATCCAAAGGGTATGGTTCCATCTAAAAAGTCATTTCCTGTTAATTTTAATTTCTGTAACCCTTGCCCAAACACACCAACAATGAATAAGTTGCAAATTGCCTTGAACAAACTTCTGTCTTTCCTTGTTTTATGCAGACTTGCACTGTAAGAAGCTACGTATCTAGTGGAAGTAGTAGACATCAAGGCTACGTCTACACTTGCAGCTTCTTGTGCAAGAACTGTTTTGCGGAAGAGTTCTTGCGCAAAAAGTCTTCCACAAGAGTGCGTCTACACTGGCATGTGCTTTTGAGCAAGAGCGTCCATGGCAGTGTGGATGCTCTCTTGCGCAAGAAAGCTCTGATGGCCATTTTAACCATAGGGGTTTCTTGCGCAAGAAATTCATGTTGCCTGTCTAGACTGCCCTCTTGTGCAAGAGGGCTTATTCCTCATGGGGAAAGGAATAACTCTTCCAGAAGAAGCCCTGTTTTCCGATGCTAGACTGTAAATTTGCTTGCACAAGAACGCGCGTGCAGTGTAGACACCCGGCAAGTTTTTGCACAAGAAGAGCTGTTCTTGCGTAAGAAGCCGCCAGTGTAAACGTAGCCCAAAAGAATTAGGGATGCCAATGACTGACACAAAACAGAGGAAACTTGTTCTCACATTTCTATCTTCTCTTAGCCTAAATTGTGTCTTTGCCTTACACAGATGAGAGCAGCAAAGGCAGAGGTGAGAGTAAAGTATTACACTTACTCCATTGCCCGAACTATGGAAGGACTATCTTTAAACACAGCCTCTTTCTTCAATTAAGTAATGGAGCTGCTACCAGGTTGCAACTCACGTGAAGAGAGAAAGATCTGGCTATCTGTACAGATTGTATGCACATGGTACACCGTTAATATGAGAGTCTCTCAAACCACTCCCTCTTCTCACCCCTAGCACCACCAGGAAGCTTTGCAAAGCACTGTGTCATGGAGATTAAAGTTTTTAGTGTATTAGATGAAGCTTACTGACTGGTGAAAGGTTACCTTTGAAGCAAGACGTCTCACAGATTCATCCACTGGATTCTGATGTTCAGGAGTACTAGGACAACTCAGAATCTTCCCTGTATTGGTACTATTTATGCGAGGAGCAGGTGGTGGTAATTTAGTGAGGGGAATATCTTGACTGGGGTCACGGTCTATAAAAAAGTGCACAAAGCAAAGTTATGATTACAGACTACCACTTTGGGGTAAAATATATAGATAATGGAATTTCCTAAAGTTTTGAGTTAAATTAAGTTACATGTTTTTTAAACATACACAATATATCATCTTCAAAGGTAAAGAGTTACAACAGACCTAGGCTAAATACATCCTGCGGTCCGGATTCAACCCTCCAGGCCATTGGATCTGGCCCGCAGATGCTGTAGGAAGCCCTGCACACCACACAAAAACGCGGCTGCGGGGCCATTTCTCTTTAAAAATGGGAGTGGAGGAAGGCTTCAGGTATAACTCTTGTCCTGAGCACAATCCCATGGTTGGCTTCTGGCCAGAAACTGGCCAATGGGAGCTGCCTGTTTGAATAAAAGGCAGACACGAAGCACTAGCGGCTCAGTTATTCACACAAGCACATGGCCGGGCAGCCTGTGCACGCACAGAGCAGGCAGGGAGGCTGGCTGGCTGATAAATGTTTTAAGCTCTTCAAGCCTCAGTTCTGCAGGGAGGCAGGCTGGTTGGGCTGCTGGATAGTAATCTCCTGGCCAGATCGTGCCTTTGGCACCCCAGCCCCTCTCCCAACCCTCTGCCCCACTCCACTCAACATAACCGAATCCTCTGTGCCCCCCTCTTACGCCCATACCCACTGCCCAGATCTGGCACCCAAATCCACTGCCCAGATCATAATCCTCTTTTACTCTAGGTTACAAACCAGACTCCTGCACCCTTGTCCCCTTCCCTAGGTCACAAACCAAACCCCTGCACTCCAGCCTCCTGCCCTAGATCACAAGCCCCTCCTGCCATAGGTCACAAACCAAACCCCTGAACCCCAGGCTCCTGCCCTAGGTCACAACCGCCTCCTTCACCCAAACTCCCTCCCAGAATCCATTCTCCCTCCTGCACCCCAATCCCTTACCCCAAGCTCCCTTCTGAAGCCAACCTCCATCCCAGACCCCGCACCTCCCTCCATTAATATCCTGGAAGAGTGCGGGCCTAGACCACTTTCAAAAATCTTCGAGTGGCCCCCTGTCAAAAATTATTGCCCACTCCTGAGTTACAACATGACTTATGAATGTACATATTTTTATTTTATGTTCTCTGTGTGCTTTAATTCAGGGGCTTTCAAACTCTGGGTCACGGCTTGTAAGGACAAGCTGCTAGCTCACTGCAAAAGGCTTTATTTACTTGCACTTTCACAGGTACAGGTTATCGAAGCTCCCACTGGTCACGGATAGCAGTTTCTGGCCAATGGGAGCCGTGGAAAGGGTGCAAACCGGGATCACTGCTTCCTTCAGCTCCCATTGGCTAGAAACAGTGATCTGTGGCCAATGGAAGCTGTGATCACCTTTACCCACAGAGGCTCAGGTAAACAGTGTCTTGCGGTCAGCTAGCAGCTTGCCCTTACAAGCCGTGACCCAGAGTCTGAAAACCCCTGGCTAAATTGACCTTGAGCTGAAGCAATAGCAAATAGTGAAAATAAATATAGTGATGTGAAAATAAGCACAATTCTAAATGCAAAAGTCATTAAATCATATAATGTAACAGGTCTCAACAAATATGGAAAGTACTAATTATGGTATCATAATAGCCTTTTCTTCACATCATCAATATAGCACATTTGAAAAGCTTAGCACTGAATGTACTTGGAGTACATACAAAAAAAGAATGATATCATCTTCTCACTTCAGATACACTGGTGCGTGTGTTCATGTGTGCAGTAAAAGGGATGTATGACCCTTTCATCACAGATTTTGTGAAGCCTTTGAAAAATCTGGGCAGCACAATACAGGGAATGATTATACTAGAGCACCATCTTGCCACAAAGCTTGCCTGACTAGCAATAGCTGGGGTCAGGGCCAGGGGGAGAGGGGAGGTCTAGGCAGCGAAGTTCTATAGAGCCATGCTGCCAAGTGAGTTTGGAGTGCTGGGAGGCAGTATGGAGATTAGAGTTTCCATAGATACTCTGGGGAGAGGGGAATGGAGGGGGTTTTGATGGTGTTTTGGTTGTTTGTGTGTGCATGTGTCTATCTGTCTGCTTGTTTGTTTAAAAAGTTGAACCCATGGTCTATTCTGTTGCAAGTTATTGTCAAAGCATGTCATGTTAATGGAATTTCCTTTCCCCTAAGAGCTGTTCATTTAGGGCACAATAAGGCCAGTAATCTATGCCTGCAAAGTAAGCAATATGCTGACTAGATATATAACATAATAACCTAAACAATTATTTAGAGGAGAAACATACTTTTGGGGGATGAATTAGGGCTGTTTGAAGCAATTTGCCTCATGCGACTTCCATGGCAGCTAAGTGCCACCAACTTTGAGATAATAGCAGTCTTTCCAAATCCCACATTTCCAATAATAACCGCTCCCCTGTTTTCTGCCAGCTCTGGATTCTTGAAGGTTTCTTCGATCACTTGAAACAGCCAGTCTCTTCCGACAAACACAGAGTCTGTTGTTATGCTTGGCACTTCAAACAATAGTGGCTTTAGCAAAATGTCTTGAGGCTTATAGGGGACAAAACGTGCTGAGAAGTGGGAAGGGAAAAACAATAGAAGAAAATATTGTTATGCAATGAAAACCTATTTATTTGCAATAGCATTTTAGAAGACAATTCCAATAACTTTTGGTGGGTAATTTACAGTTTGAGAGGATTTCTTTTCAGCACTTTTACTATAAAAACAATTACAAGCGATTTATTGAACTGTCTATAAATTAGCAGTTTCACTATGAATTATATGCTAAAATACATATCATTACTGGGATTTTCTTTTTTGGGGTTCAGTCTTTATATTTAAAATGTTGGAGAACTGTGATTATTCAACATTTAATTAAATACAATATTTTCTATATATTTGAAAATGCACGCATTTTTCTCCTTTAGGGCCTGACATTGGAAGTTGTCAGAGTTGTAGGTGCTAAGCACTTCACGTGGTCAGATCCTTAAAAAGAGAATAGAGAAAGGCATGTGCTCAGCACCTCTGAAAATCTAGCACACATCTTCTTGTTCTTATATGTATTCTCAAACAGATAATGCAAGAGCTATAGGAGGCTAATGAATCTGGTTTTGACTGGAAATATTACTGTAACCATACATACATTTATTAAAAAAATAAATAATGATTTCTCAAGAAAATTTATATTTCATAACTTTTTTCAGCAATTAACTCATTGAAGAGCAATATTACGGAGCTTTGACCATTTACATTTTTCTGTTCGTAATGGTAATCTAAACAGAATCACCAAGTAGCCAAGACAAAGCTGAGGAAATAAAATCTGCACAATCAGCAAGTAAAAAAATGCCACCATTTACTGGCCCAAAGGCCACCCCATACTGGATTATCTATGTACCACCATACCAGTCCTGAATAATTAATTGCTTTTCTTGCATAAACAAGATTCAAGTGGAAAGATATCCTTGAGATAGTCTGTAAATCTGTTTTTTAAAAGTACAGTACCATCATCGTTACCTGACTGCCCTGAAGGGAAAAGGAATCTTCAGTATAAACACTGATGGCACATGATTCAGTTATGGATATATGAGGTTCACATAATCTAGGTTTTATTGCACATGTATGTTAATTATATAAATATATGTTCGATTTCTTTTTTTTTTTAAATCTTTGTTTCAGTGTGGCATGCCATATATCAGAAAAATGTGTGAGCAAGCACTATAATAGAATCTACAAGTACAGAACTGAACACCTGCATGGAAGCCCTCTGGCTTCAGCCGAACACACGAGGAACTCACACATCTATGCTTATATAGGGTTACACTTATAAATCTTTTTGCAGGGAAGGACTTTTGCAAAAATTTCAGCTTTACCTACTACAAAAACTGTGTGCCTATTCTGAGGCCTGCTCTATACTAGAAGTTTAGATCAAATCTAGCTGCAAAGGTTGATTTTCAAACCAATGAGTCCACACTGCTAAGCCACTACAGTCCATTTTGGTTTCACGAGGTGAAACACTAAATTTGACTTTGCATGGTTCACTTTATGGTAATGTAGTGCCAGTGTCGCACAAGTCAACATTCCTGGCCTCCAAGAGGCATCTCAGTGTCCTGCTGTGACCACTTTGACCAGAACTTGTAACTCTACTGCTTTCCAGGTGAACAGGAAAGCCCAAGTCTGAATTTCATCTCCAGAGTGGACAGCATTACAAGCACACCTCAGAGCAGGCAGTACACCTGAGCAGCACACATGACCATGAGTTCCTTGAGTTCAAGTCCCATGAGGTCCAGCTCTTAAGGGGCACAGATAGGCACCAGCATGAAGTGTGAAGAAAATCTTCAATCTCATTGAGATGTGGAAAGAGGAATCCATTCTCATAGCGCTCTGAACCAGCAAACAAAATGCACATATGTATGTGAAGATCACAAAGTCCATGGTGGAGAAAGTATACATCAGGGACATCCAGCAGTGCTGTGTTAAAATAAAGGACTTGAGGCAGTCCTAGCACAAGACAAAGGAAGCAAACAAATAGTGTGGTGCATTGCCGCAAACATGCCACTTTTATAACCAGCTGCATGCGATCATAGCGGGGGACTCGACCAGCTTCCCAAGTCAGACTGTGGAATCCTCCCAAGACACTCAGGACAGCAGCGTGGTGGAGGGAGAGGCTGACGACGATGAGAATGGCCAGCTGGCAAGCAGCAAGAACCAAGAACGTTTTATAACTTTGGAGACAATCCCTTCCTCCCCCTTCCCCTCGACGCCCCCCCAACCCCGGACATCTCACAGTCAGGAACTGATCCCATGAGTTCACTTTTTTTTTTCTTGCTACAAGTGGGTTAAGGCAATTGGGTGTGATGGGTGATATACTCTGTGCCTACACAGCACAGGGAGCCTAGAACAGTTTGTTAACATGCCTGGGGATGAAGCTGGAATCCTCCCTGCACAATTCCATAAAGCTCTCAGATTGGAACTCTTTTCACAAGGTTTCTGGGGAAGCCTCTCTTATTCTGCCCTCCATGGTAGGACACCTTACCAAACCAAGCCAGCAGTGATCAGTTTGGCATCATTGCTGCACAAATCAATGCATCATAAGACTCAGGTTTCTGGACACATTCTGTCCTACATCTGCTCCCTATCACTCTGTGTGATTTGGAGAAGACTGATATCTCACATGGCAACTTGGGTAAAGGAGGGGAAGCTATTAGCTGCTGCCTCTGCTGCTAGCACAGCTTCAGCATCTAGTACCCCCCTTCCTCCTGCCCGCCCACCACTGTGGTGGACACAGAGGGGGGAAGCTGCATGACCTGCTGCCCTGCCCCATAGCTTTGGCCTTGCACAGAACACATCTCCATTGTCTTTACAGAAATCTTCACTGTATGTTAACAGATTAGGGTTAGTTGAACCAGGGGTGAAAAGAATTTAAATTTCTTACAGGTACTGCCCTATCACAACCTGGGTCTCTGCCAGCTCTTTAATTAACTCTCTGCTGGCTTTTCCTGCAGCTCAGATAGTTCTTGCTGGAGCTGTGCACCAGAGCACACCCTCTTACTTTTACCTCTGTGTTGAACACAATGTACCTCCTGTAATGTGTGCCCTTGTAACTTTTTGTTACAGTGGGAACAGCAGGGAGCTTGTTGCATACTTCCCTGGCTTCACCAACTGACCAGTTTGCACAAATCTGCAGGCAAAAACTAACAAGGGATAACACGTATAAGAAGCAAATGGTGTGGAGGAATATACTACTGGAGGAGATGCAAGTGGAGCGGCAGAAAAGGACAATGTAAAAGGATCTGCAAGTGCAACACCAGGATAATGTTTTGTCGTCCCTGACATCTGTGATGGAGCGCATGGCAGTGTATCTGGTCAGGCTCCTTCCCCACCCTTGCAGAACAACTTTCACTCCTCACCCAGTTCCATAGCCACCATGCCTAGGGGCACTAGGACATGGGGAGAGAGGTGAACTCAAAGGCAGCCTCACAGTCAACCTCTAGAGCATCATGAAGCAAATACTATTCTCACATCTCTGAACTCCCACCTCCCAGAGGGTCCTACCATGGGCTCCTTTTCTGTCTCTGCTTTCTTCCCTAAATAAAAACGCATGATTTCTGAAAAACAGTCTCTTTATTGCCTGCATTGCAGGAGTGGGCTGGGGGATTATAGGCAAACACACTTAGGGCATGTCTAGACTACATCCCTCTTTCGAAAGAGGGATGCAAAATTAGACAGATTGAAATTGCAAATGAAGCCGGGATTTGAATTTCCCACACTTCATTTGCATAATGGCAGCCGCACGTTCTTTAAAAAATGGGTATTTCAAAAAGGGTTTCGGAAAAAACACTTTTTCGAAAGATCAAGTACAGGATCTTTTGAGAAAGGGGTTTTTTCAAAAAAACCACGTCTAGACAGCGGTTTCACTTTCGAAATATCTGTTTTCGAAAGAACACATAGGCCACCATTATGCAAATGAAGCATGGGAAATTCAAATCCCAGCTTCATTTGCAATTTCGATCGGTCTAATTTGCATCCCTCTTTCGAAAAAGGGATGTAGTCTAGACATAGTCTTAATGCGGGTGCACCTCGTTGACAGCAATGTGCCTAACTCTCAAAACTGGCCATTCATAAAACTTTGTTTAAAAGCCTCTCTGATTTGCAGTGGCCCTGTGCTGGGCTCTCCTTATTGCCCTGGTATCTGGCTGCTCAAAATCTCTAGCTAGGTGCTCTCCCTCAGTCCCTCATCCTGCCAAATAAATTTCTCCCTTGCTCTCATAAATATTATGAAGTACACAGCAGGCTGCAACCACAAAGTGAATGTTGTGTGTTTGCTGAAGTCTAACCTAGTCAGTAGACTCCTATACCTTCCCTTTAAACGCTAAAAAAACACATTCCACCACTATTCAGCACTTGCACAGCCTGTACTTGAACTGTTCCTTATTGCTGTCCAGGCTGCCCATATACAGTTTCTGGAGCCACAGGAGCAAGAGGTAGGCTGAGTCACCAAGGATCACTGTTTACATTTCCACTGCTCTGATTCTAATTTCCCAGTCTGAGAAAAAAGTTCCAGATTGCAGCTTTCTGAAGAGGCATGAATTCCTAAAGATGTGCACATCAACTGTCCCACACTGATGTCAGTGAAACAGCCCTTATGATCCACCAGCGCCTGCAGCACCACTAAGAAGTATTCCTTGAGGTTTTTGTACTCCTTGGCAAGGTGGTTGTGTGCCAACATGGGGATGTGTATTTCATGTATTGCACCACTGCAGTTAGGGAACCCCATCAAAGCAAAGCCCTCCACTGCGGCATCCACATTTCCCAGAGTCACTATCCTCTGTAGCAGAATGGTATTGATTGCTTTGGCTACTGTATAACAGCAGCCCCCACTGTAGACTTCCCCACTCCGAATTGATTCCCAACTGATTGGCAGCTGTCTGGTGTCGCAAGCTTCACAGGACAACTGTAATGTGCATGTCCACTGTCAGAATGGGTCTCATTTGGGTGTCTCTGTGCTTCAGGGAAAGGGAAAGCCATTCACAAAGTACCATGAAAGTGGCCTTGTGCATTTGCAACTTTTGCAACCACTGCTGATCATCCCATACCTGCCACACTATGAACTGGTGTTCCACTGTTTCCACAGGAATCAAATGCCAGCAGTGTTTTTAATTAGCTCACAACTCAAGGGTTTGCCTGAACAGAATATCCATGGCATCCTGAAATTCGTCCCCATTGTCTTCCTGGAGTGCCATGCTTATGCTCTCAACATACTCCACCATTAGGTGTACTAAGATAAACATCATAATCACTTTGATGCATAAGGGATCCATGAGGGAGTCCATGCTCACACAGCTATGGCATCTGCTTGGGTAAGCAGGGCCAAAAAGGGTGTGAAAAGACTGTTTCCTGCTGATCTCAAGCAATGGGAGAGGGAGTAGATGAGCGCATCACGGGAGGCTGACAACATGAACCCATAACCACCCACTGCACAGTTTTGGTCCCAATGTGCATCAGGAGCATAACCCAGAATGCAAAGCAGTGCAGGCACTATGCGATAGCTACCCACAAAGTCTCTCAAAGTCGACGGCACTCTCAAAGTCGACGGCAGTCTCCCTACCAGGGACATGCTACTTCAAACTACATTGAATTCTTGCACACAGTAGGGACACGGACCTTCCACTTTACAAAACTGGGTGGCAAGAAATCGACCTTAATAAACTGATCTTATCTCGTAGTGTACACATGGCCCAAGATCACCACATACATATAAATACCTTTAATTTCTTGTTGTACCCTTCCTCCTGCAGTGTTATGCCAAGGTAAGCGAATCGAGGTGCGTAATGGAGTATTCCTTTGTCCATCCAAATAGCTCAGATCTTCTAACTTGGTTGAACTTGTTGCTAGGATATTAAGAACTTAAGTTTATTTTTTCATCTGAACAAATAATTACACAATACTGTTTAATAGCATGAATTATTAATAATGATTATATTTGTACTTTCAAAACAGAATTCAAAAATTAATTTTCCTGCACAGTTACACCCACAGAAATTATAGGTAAGATTTTTGATGAGCATGGCCATTTTCCTCTGTAAATATAAGTCTTTGATGGTAAAAAGATTTTAAATATCCTACCAGCACCATGAAGTGTCCTGTTAAAAAAGTCATTTTCATTATATATGTTTCTATTTGTTTTATATTTTAATATGAAATATTACCTTCAGAATTGAAAATTATGCTAAAATTATTAGTCAGAAGCTAAGGGGGGAAAAAGCTTTATATTGAATTTTTATGACAAGTCTGGCAGTCAGAAATTATTTAGTAAAGCTTCAGTACTTCCAAGCAGAAACACAGCAAGGTAGCTAGATGAATCTTCTGCCCGAGCGATTTTATTCATAGTTGCTGGCAATTCAAATCTTGCAATTAGACAAGCATATACTGTGTGCACTATTTCACCACATCCAGAACATTAACAATCACCTCATTAACTGTCTGACTCTCTTCATATTCCTTTGCAGAACTAAACAGATTTCTAAACCATACAAGTTCTTGATAGAAAGAGAAATATTCTGCAATAGTAATTGATCACATTCTGCATTCATGAAAATAAAATGTATTGATAATTCCACAGTATACTGCCATACTACCAATTCCTCCTAAGACTGGGAAAAGTAATATAAACATGCTGTAGTAAACTTATCCTTGCACACAACTTAAATGGAAACCTTCAACTATTACCGAAGTGGTATGTTGAAGTCATTCACATTATATATCTTTTACTCAGTGCTCTAGGATCAAATGCACATTTCTTTCCCAGCCACCATTTAGGTCTTTTTCCATTTGGCAGACATTCATTTCCCCTTTTTCTCCCTAGTGTTCCAAACAAAACCATTTTCTTCTTCGCTTTCTTGTTTGAAAACACTAATAGCTAGTAGAGATTTAGGAAGAGGGTCTATTGATAAATCGCTGCTTGCAGCATCTGTAGACAGCTCATATATGCAGTGGATCCTGGATCCAGTAAAATGGTTTCCTTTTTGTTCTTATGAACAGGGATAGAAATAAAAAAAGTTCAAGATCCAAAGGACTAACCACACAGTGTTATATTAGTGGGAGGCACATTCTGAACCTAAATCTGTTAACAGCATCTTCAAAAGCAACATTTCACATTGGGGGTAGATGAAGAAGTTACTCATCTTGGCAGTAACAATGGTTCTTCAAAGATGTGTGTCCCTGTGGGTGCTCCACTCAGGTCCCGGTGCATTCTTGTGCCGGCAATCAGAGATTTTTGCCTAGAAGTGCCTTCCTGCGCTTTTTTTTGTCTGTTGGCTGAGCACGCAGGTCCCCCTCCATTCCTTTTCTACCAGAAATCCTTCAACAGATTCCAAGTAGCAGAGAGGAAGGAAGGGTAGTGTGGAGCACTCACAGGGACATACATCTTGAAGAACCATCGTTACTGCACAAGATGAGTAACTTGTCCTTCGAGTGGTGTCCCTGTGGGTGCTCCAATCAGGTGACTAGCCAGCAGTACCCGCCACTCAAGGTGGTGGGTCTTGGAGTTAGTTGTGAGAAGAGGCAAGGACTGCATTGGCTAAGGTGGTGGTAGGTATGGGTCCCCCGCTGCAGAGCATAGTGTTGTGCAAAGGTGTTATGTGAAGACCACATTGCTGCTCTACAGATATCTGCGAAGGGTGCACTATGAAGGAAAGCAGTTGATGTGGCCACTGCACGAGTGGAATGTGTGGTGACAGTCTGAGATGGTTCCCTGCTGCGAAGATGCTATGAGGTGTATATGTAACTGGCAATCTACTTGAAAATACATTGCGCAGAGACAGTTGTTCCCCTGTGGGGACTGGAGATAGAAATGAAAAATCTGTCTGATTTCCAGAATTCCATGGTCCTATCTATGTAGAATGCAAGGGCCCACCTAGCATCCAGAGTATGCAGCATCACTTCCCTCAGGGAGCTGTGGGGTTTTGAAAAGTAGGTGGGCGAATAAATGGGTTTGTTAATATGGAAGTCTGATACAACATTAAGCAGGAACTTGGGGTGAGATCTGAGGATGATTTTATCCTTGGTAAAAATAGTATACAGTTATTGCAATTATAAAGGCCACTTTCATAGCTAGATGTTGCAGAGAGGCAGTAGCTAGTGGTACGAAGAGTGGTCTTGTGAGCGTGCCGAGCATAAGGTTTAAATCCCAAAATGGCACCGGAGGATGTAAGTTTGGACGTGTCTTTCACCAACCCGCTAAGAAGCGCATTGTGATGGGATGAGCAAAGAGTGAAAGGTCATCCACTTGTTCATGGAAAACTGTGATGGCAGACAGGTGGACACGAATGGAGCTGATAGAAAGACCTGCGTCACTAAGGTCCATTCAAGTACAGTACTTATTGGGTCAGTATTTGGTCACAACTGACACTGGCCGCACCACTTTTGAAATCTTCTCCTTTTGTTTTGGTAGGTATAACTTGTAGAGGACCACCGACTATTTAGGAGCATCTGCTTCACTCTCTTGGATTGTCAGAACAGGTGAGTTCTTCATTTTGGAACCACGAGGAAGCCATGCTGTGAGTTTCAGAGCCCACAGGTTGGGGTAGAGAGTTGTGCCTCGATGTTGGGTCAGCAAGTGGGGTATGGTGGGAAGGGGAATTGGGTGAGCAACTGACAAATGATGCAGGTAGGGAAACCATAGTTGTTTTGGCCAGTAGGGCGCTATTAGAATCACTATGGCTCGACGTGCACGAATCTTGCTGATCACCCTGAAGAGCAAGGGAGTCGGTGGAAAGGCATACAGAAGGGGAGTGGTCGAGGGTATAGTGAAGGCATCTCCCTCTAGTCTCTTGCCTCAACCCACTTGGGAGCAGAAGCTGTGGCATTTGTGGTTGGCTACTCAGGAATAAGTCTATGACCAGGAACCACCACTGTCGGAAGATTGGGAGGATAACACTGAGGCTGAAATCCCACTCGTGTTGTTCCAAGAAGTGTCTGCTCAGCTTGTCCACAGGGATGGACATTGCAGTTGGAGTTATGTTGTTCTTCTGGCACCAGTTCCAGAACCAGATTGTTTCTGCATATAGCAAGTATGATCAGATACCCCCGTCAGTTGATGCAGAACATACATGTAGCCAGCTGGACACATGCTCCCCCCTTCCAACCCCACTGAAGCGATGTTTTAAATCTCTGGCTCTCTCAGCTAGGACTTGACTTGTGTCAGCAGATATAATCTAGACCAGTGGTCCCCAACCTTTTAAGCACGAGATCACTTTTTGAATTTAAGTGCAATCCAGAATCTACCTCACACCCAAACACCCTGGCCCCACCTCCTTCCTGCCCTTTCTCTGCGGCCCCGCACCTTCTCACTCCATCATTCCTCCTCCTTCCTCCCTCAATTTTATCAGGCATGGGGCAATGGTTTGGGGTGCAGGAGGGGTTCAGGACTGGGGCAGGGGTTCAGAATGTTGGCTCCAGCTGGGCACTGCTTAACACAGCTGGCTTCTGGGTGGTGGTGCAGGGGGCTAAGACAGGCTCATCCCTACCCTGGCCCTGCACCACTCCCAAAAGCAGCCAGCAAACTCTCCATCCCTGCCCCCCTCTGCTTTGTGGAGATGGGGTACAAGGTGGAGGGAGGAGCACCCTGACATCAGCACCCCTTCTTCTTCCTGTGCCCCGCACAGCAAGCAGGAGACTCCCAGGAATGAGGGGCACCGCCAAGGCAGAGGGCAGGAGCAGCACGGCAGTGCAGAGAGGGTCAGATGAAGTGCCAGTACTTGACAACCTCCTGGCCAAACCTCTCAGGATCACCTGTCAGAGGTTCCAAGATCTACCAGTAGATACCGATTGACTGGTTGGTAACCACTGGTCTAGACAGATTCTGCTAATTGAGTTTCCTGTTGAGGCTAGGCACTTGTTTTGAAGATGTTAAGCTGATGCTGTTTAGATCATTTCTCTAGCTAAGCAGATGTGTTAAGTGAGCTTCCTGTTAAAAGGTCAAAAGGCTTGTTCCATGGCTATATTGTGTAAATGGAAATTACCTTATGAATATGCATATACCTATGGGATGAGTGTGGAAGTGTGAATGAGAAACAACCAATCACAAGGCAGTCAAGCTCTTTGTGACCTTTTAAGGCAAAGGAGGACTCTGCAGGTGTGTAAGTTAACATGACGAGTGGCCAGGGCTCGCTCACTCAGCTCGCTCTCGCCAGACAAAACGTAACATCACAGCAGAAACCTAGGACTGACCTAGAAGGAAGAAAGCGCCCCCGCTACCCCTCTCCGCCCCTTGCAGATCCGAAGGAATCTTCAGGGATTGCTGTAGCCTCGCGGTCAATCTCCAGGAAGCTGTTGCCTGGACAGCTCCAGTCGCCTGGGACATCGGAAGAAACCTACACCACACCTGTAGCCTGCCTCCAGACTGCCAGTATGAGTATGATGTGTCTGTGAGTATTACCGTACCCGTAAGAATTTACATCAATAAACAACCTTCAGCATTGTTGGAGTTAACCCTTTGTCTGAATTCATTTCCCCATTGGTCCAGGGCAGGGGCAGGCAACAATACAGGGTGCATTGTCCATGAGGACACATACGGATCTACCTCAGATGAGGGGAAGGAAGTGTGCACATGCATTGCAGATAGCCCTGAGTTCCAGAATGTTGATGTGAAGTTACATCTTGGACCGTGACCATCTACCCTGAACTGTGCGTGTGTCGCAATGGGCACCCCAACCTAGTAGTGATGCATTGGTTGTGATCACCATTGATGGATCTGGGTGATGAAAGGGTACGCCCATGAGGAGGTTGTGTGGGGAGGTCCACTATTTGAGATTGGAGAATGAGTGATGGAAGCGTAAGACGTCTTGTGAGACTGTTGGCTGGGAATGTAAACAGGTAGCGTATGTGTAACTTCATGAACGTGGTAGTTGCCACGTGTCCCAGGATCTGAAGGCATGCATGGGCAATCGTAAAGGGGATGTGTGTGACTCCACTGATAAGGTCACATAATATTTGAAAACGATGTAGAAGAAGGTAGGCTCTAGCAGTCACGGCATCTAGGAATGCCCGACTAAACTCTATTTTCTAAGTCGGCTTGAGAGTGGATTTCTAAATGGTTTTTTTTTAGTAGACCCAGGAGTGAAAAGCAGTCCTTGGAGGTATTTGTCATGATTAGTGTTTGCTGACATGAAGAACCTTTGATTAAGCAGTCATCGAGGTGTCGGAGCTTGCCTGGGTTCTGATGGTCAGGAACCAGAATGTTGACTCGGTGCTGAAATGTCGATTGTTGCTGGAGGCGGTGGCATGTCAGACTTTGGCCGATGCCAATCGAGGAGCGGCACTGGTCAGTGCAGAGGAGCTAGACTTCCTCTTCAGCTCCGACTCCACTCTCTTTGTAAAAGCTGTTTTGCATTTCTCCGTGGTGCTCAAAGTAGATGGCACCGGAAATGGGCGGCACTGGACATAGATGGCAAAGACTGTGCTGGAGAGGCACGGGACGCATGATAGCCCCATGAAGGTGATGAATTAGCCCTCTTATGAGGCGTTAACGGCTCTATGGATTCAGTAGACTTAGCCTCTGGTGGTTGAAGGGATTTCTCTCATAGAAGATTCTTAAGTCTCATTTTGTGGTTTTTTCTGGCTCTGGTCGTCATGTTCTGGCAGTGTGGGCATTTCTGTGCCACGTGGCCTTTCCCGAGACATTTTATGCATAAAGCATGGACATCAGATGCAGGCATCATTTCTCTGCACAAAAGTAACATTTCTTAAAACCAGGAGAGCCTGGCATTGTGAAGAGAAAAACTTCTATGGTTAAAACTTAGAAAGACTAAAGGAAAAAAAAACCAGGGAAGCATTTTTTTTCTTTTGAACCAACAAGAACTAATGAACACTAACTATAAATTGACTAAAACTACTAACGACCTATAAACTAACTGCACTATTCTTATTTTTCCAGTAAGAAAAGAGAGCACTGCTGCGACTCCATCTTCTGCCGAGGATGGTAGCAAAGGAACTGAAGGAGACTCGCGCCGTACACGCAGCCAACGGACGAAAACAGCATGAGACAGCAACTGCACATGCACAACATGGGAAGGCACTGCTAAGCAAAAATCTCCGATGTCCAGCACAAGGATGCATTGAGACCTGAGTGGAGTACCCATAGGGACACCACATGAAGGAGAACCTTCATTCTTTTCCTCTCCTGGGCTTCCTCATAAAAAAGTTGTGGTGGGCTCTGTGCACAGCCAGATTGGTCTAGTTCAGCTACAAAACACAGAATGATATAAAGGTGCTCAACTCAGGTTTGAGTATCCCCGAGTAACAGAGGTGAGGCAGGCCAAGATCAGTGTATCAACAGCTATGTGGACTCATCAGCTATTCCCTTGACAAAGAGGAAAGCAGGAGCTGCTGCAGCAATATCTCCTCTGCAGTTGGGGCAAGGAAGGATTTCCCAATTCCTTATAGGCTGACTCGATACAAAGCTGGTTCCTCTCACTTATCCCTTCCATGTACTGTAAATCAGTTGTCTATAAGGACAGGTGTTTCTCATAATCTAGATCAGATGTGGGCAATAATTTTTGCAAGGGGGCCACTTAATGAATTTTAGTATGTGGTCACAGGGCCAGCTCCAGCCTCCGGAAAGGACAGGGCTGGGGACTAGCCTCCCCCCAGAGTTGTCTGGAGCCAAAGGCTTTAAATTAAAAACACAGCAAAGGGCTCATGGCTCTCAGCCCTGCTGCTACTGCACTACCTGGCAGCTGCCTAGGGCTGCTATGGCTATTTAAAGGACTTACGGCTCCATACCCTGCTATGGTAGCACCGCGACCAGGAGCCATTTACATACATCCTGCTGCCTGAGCCATCATTTGGAAATTTGGCGCACAGGCAGCAGGATATAAACAGAATTTTCCCAGATGCAGTCTGTGGGCCAGATCAAAGCAACCACCTGGAAATACAGTGGTTTTTGCAAGGGGGCCACTTAATGAATTTTAGTAAGTGCAGCAGGATATAAATAGAAATTTGCACCATACAGTCTGTGGGCCATATCAAAGTGTTGGGGGGGGGGGGGGGGGGGTTAGGGCCGATTTGGCCTCTGGGCCACATCTTGCCCAGTCCTGATCTAGATAAAATTACAATTATTATTTGTAATAGAAACCATTCATCTGCACAAGTAATTTTTTTACACATGCACAGAAGTCTCATTCCGCATCTCAGTCAACACTGAACAACGTACTGCCAGATCCTCCATAAATGGCCAACCAATCTTTTACCGGTACAGCATATTTACCCTGTTTTACAAAAAATGAGCTGCAGCGGCAGTAGCTCCCAGAGCCAGCTCGAGCCGAGACTGAGCAGTCCCAGCTCATGCCAGCTCTGGACCGCTGTGGCTCTGCATTTTTAATGTAGCAAGAGCAGCTGCAAACAGATGCTGCTTGGTGGCAGCAGCCTCTGTCAGCGGAGGGTCTGGCTCCCCACTGGGACTCTTGCAAACAGAAGCTGCTTCACAGCAGCCTCCTCTATTCCACCCCCCACTCTCTCTTCCCCCTCACTGCATCTGACAGAGGCAGCGAGGGGGGAGGCAGGCAGTATCATGGAGACAGTGCTGGGGTAAAATGGCTTTTAAACACCAGCTCCTATTTCCCCCGCTTTGCTGCCTCTTACACACACTGAGTCTTCTCACGCTCTGGCATGAAGAGCAGATCCTTCTTCAGTTCTCTTACAATTCAAAACTTGAGTAGCTAAGGACTGCAAAAAAGCAGGGATGGAGGTTGGGTTGCGGGTTACACAGTGACTACCACATCTCAAAGAACCACAGATACTGCAGGATAAATAACTTCATTTTCTTCTTTCAGTAGGTTGCAGTGTGGATTCCACTGTTGGTGACTGGAAAACAGTCTGGATGGTGGGCACGAGGAGTATCAGCTGTATTAATCAAATAGAGATTGAAATACTACTCCTCCAAATTTGGTATCTGTCCTGGCTGCCACGTCAAGTCCATAACTTTAGTGAAGGTTGGCTGGTTACGCCACATGACTTTCTTACAAATCTCTGAATCTGTCACATTTCTGAAGAAGGCCGATGAGATCACCTCTGGACCTCAACGTTTGGTGAGAGAGGCTTGCTTGCCAGCTATTAATAGAAGAGTCTATCAGTATTGGGTTCTGTCCTTTGGACTTTCCACAGCACAGAGTCCATGGCAGTGGTTGTAGTACATCTAATGGAAGAGGAACTATATGTCTATCTGTACCTGGATGACTGGTGTCCTGCGGCAAATCTTGTGGGAATACCTAGAAGACCAAGACAGCACTAGGTCAGGTAGACTTCCCTGTTTTTCAATTTAAACTTCTAGCACACTGTGAGAAATTATCTCTAGAACCAACCCTTCTTATAGAAACGGATGGAAGATGGATTAAGATCCCTATAAGATCCCTTTTCTGCACCATAAGGACAAGATAGTCCACAATGATTTGCATATGCCTAGGATGACTAAGATACATGTTGTCCTGTACCAACTTATTATGTCCATAAGTGGGGTCAATACTGGCTAATGCCTAGTCAAACACTGTATGAACAAACTGGTGGAGAGCTCTGGGAAAGATCCACAAGACTTCCATTGACTGGTGAGATTGTTCAGATTTAATGCAAGTCTCAGTTTCTATCCATTGCAGGAGCTCTTGAAATACCGTGACATCATCCAGAGTCAGGATTTGTACTGAGGCAATTGTCTTGTCCAGTGATAAAGAGAAGATGTCTTTAGGGGACAACATTGGGCACTGATAAATTTTATACCTGTGGGTCCCACTCCTCCTGGTATTCTGGTGTCTGTGATCTTGCCAATAAGGCTATAGAAGAGGGAAATCTCTTTCTGAAAGAGGAGAATGTTTTCTCCAGGCTTTAGACAGGGGACTCCAGCAAACAAAGAAGAGCTACATAAAGATAGTTGACAGGCTGTTGGCCAGACCACTGCCAGTCTTGTGATGGAGTTCTAAAGAATTCCTTAGTCTTCTGCTGGTACTACTGAGTGTCAGTATGGGGAATGCACCCTGATTGATGCTGGTGATGTGCTGTCCTCAAGGATGGTGTTAAGGAGTATATCTCCTCTAAGTGGTGCTGACGGGTATGGTTCCCTGGGTGCTACAGCTTTTGCTGGTACCAATAGCCACCTTGGTGCTGATGGCAGTTCCACACTTGCTCACTCAGGGCAGTTTTCGGTACTGGGTCCAGTACCAAAATAATCTGCTGCATCAGTCTGCTCTTTTTCACTCATATTTGGATTTTGGAAAAGTCATGCAAATTCAAGACTAAAATTTTCATTCTGCAGGAGGTCTCACTGACTGAATAGGATGAAGCTAATGAGCAAGCATAGCAGAAAACTGGAAAGTTATGCTCTGTAATCACAGCAGTCTACTGGAAAATCTTAAAGTCTACAGATGGAGAGAGTCAACAGAAAGATCCTGCACAGTATAACATTTAGAAGTAATGTAATCTTTCACTTACCAGTTGTGCGTTTATTGTTTCAAAATTTATGGTATTTTAAAAGCTCAGTAAGACTATGCAAATCAAGACTGTGCTTTCTGTGTACTTCAAATGAATTACTGAATTCCACAATATTACAACTGAATTATTATATCTAGATACAATAAATAAGCAAAATATCATAAAAGACAAAAAAGACCCTCCTACCCAGTACATTGCTGACAAATCCTGAGTTCTTAATGTTCACTATGCCACATACTAGTGTATTTTTCAATGTCAGTTCAAACGTACTGCAGTTTGTTGGACATCCTTTCTGGAACAGAGCCACGTTACATTTCCTTTAAAATCAACTGAAGAATGTATCCCAATGTTTTTCCAGTAAGGCCTCACTTATTTGCTGCTTCATATTTAAAAACACAGCAAAATATGACACACTTATCATAGGTTATCACTGCCACTGGAAATCCCAGTTGTAACAGAAGTAACTTCCCACTCACCACAAAAAAATGTTTCCCTAGAGAAAAAGGCTCAGAAAACTTTATACTGAGACTCACTCATATCAGTCAGCAATTTTTATTTCACATCTCAAACTACAGCTCCCTTATTTACTGTGGAATGTTAACTATATTCAGCCCCAAGTCAAGGGTAATACTTATTCCCTTCCATAATTAATTTACCTCCTGGTTAGGCATGGTTATGTGAAGGGAACTCCTTCAGTGTACATTTCCTGGTTTTTAAAAACTAAGTTTCATTTGTTTTAATGGAGTTTATTGTCATTGTATTTGTTTCACTTGCCACTTCTTGAAAATTTGTATCATGCTAAGCTGTCAACTGGCTTGCATAGGTGTAAGTAAGTGAGAGGAAAATATGGCATTGCTCCTGGAATTTAGTTAATTCTATCAACAATGTTCAAGTCATAACTAAGGCCTTGACTACATTTACTTGCAACTGTCAATCTATTTCAGCTATGCATTTTGCATAGCTGAGGTTGACGCACTCATTGTGATGCTTTCATGTGCTAACATTGGTGGGAGCTGCTCTCCTGTCGACACTGGCTACCCTTCTCATCTTGGTTGAGTACCAGTGTCAATGGGAGCGCTATCGAAGATCGATTTATTGTGTCTACAGAAGATGCAATAAATTGATGGCTGGTGGATTGATCATGCAGTGTCAATCCACCGCATAGTATAGACAAGGCCTTAATCTACTTCACCTCTTCCAGAACTGTATTGACTGGCACTGCTAACAGAAAAGAGTAGTAAAAAACACTGAAGTAAGCCCCCCCAAAACAATTTAAAAGAGTTATGCTACATAATAAGTGAACAAGAACATGTCCAAATTAAAAACCTCACAGAGTATAAGAAAAATATATTCCTATAAATGATACTATATACTGTGCATTAACAATAACATCCAAGTTCAGACTTAAAGTACAACATATATACTCAAATTCTTATATGCAGAGAGGTTTGTTTCTGAAAACAATTTAAAGTAATAAACATGTATTCAATTCACTACATAGTCAACACCCTTTTTTTCTATAGAGAGATATCTTGCTATCAATGTTGTAACTTTAAAACAAATCCTCATTTTATACAATAAGGTCACTAAAAATTCTTCCTCCTCTAGTTCAGTGCTTCCTTACCTGCAACAGAGTTGGGACGAGGCATTATTAAAGAGCTAGAACTTTGTGTATAGGGAGCAGGACCATCTCCAGTACACACTTCCATTTTAGACAAATTCTCTGCCGACCCAACTGTCTCCTCTTCTGCAACAGGTGAACAATTATCTGCCCTTCGATCGTGAATAATTCCTTGATGTGCACCAGCCCTGAGACTCCCATCCTTACTCCATTCCAAACTGGATCCGCTGCGATCATCATTTTCAGATGAACTTGTTATGGTTGCTGAACAAGAAACAAAAATCCTAAACACTTAGGGAGGACAAAGTACTACAGTGGCACTTCAGTGGCATGACATATTTACTATTCAAATGGCTTTTTAGTTTACAAGTGTAACATCCAAGTAAATTTCACACAGTGTATTTTGTTAATTAGAAGACTGCACCTTGTAGATGAAAACAAACTGCTCAGCGTCTCCTATATGGGCTATAACACTTTGGTCTAATTTTGGTTGCTGGATTTAGAGCGCAGTGTTGAATGGTGTCAGTGGCTTGTGATACATGAAGTCAGACTAGGTGATCTGGTGGTCTCATCTGTCTTTAAACCTCTATGACTACAGTAAGAGAAAGCCTGATTTAAAAAGATAATGAAAAGGCCGTTTTAAAGCTACTGTAAATCTTTGTTATTTGTGGGAGATAATTTATCCCATTCTTTTCAATGAGGCAACAAACTGCTCTCTAAAGAAAAAAATATCAAACTTCCTTGACTGCTAAATTTAATAATGTAACAAAAATATTAGATAAATTCACAAAATCTAATGGAAGAACATAAAACAAGAAACCATTTTAGAGAAATACTCAAGAATTTAAATATATCCTTGATAATTCACTTTTCCAAATATATACATTTTACAAAAGGGTCAAATTTTAGGAGCCGACAGATTCTTGACCTGCTTTCTGTTTATCCAAGCTTGGAAGCTAAAATGTTGACCTAGCTAAGTGTGACAGGATATTCAGATAGTTTCTCCCACATACAAGCTGTTTCCATAAGTTTGTTTGCAAAATAATAGTTTTTGTGAATACCATGTGAATTTTATGTATATATACACAACTTTCCCAGGCCTGCTGCAATCTATAACATAAAAGAGCACTCTGGGAATTTAGCATAGCTCTTTCATAGTCTAACAACATAGAATATGTCAGTGAAGTATGTGCAAAATCAAAGGGAAAAGGGAAATCCTTATAGAATTAGAAGAAATTAAGAGTAATAATGCTCTTGCTCCTGTGCTTCACTTCTATATTAGTGCAGGCGGGCTGAAGTGTAAACACACTTGCCTTTCAGTTTCTAGCTCTATCACAGCTATGGCTCTCATTTTGCCTTTGATAACCTAGATCTCTCCGATGTCTTTAAACTCTGACACAAAACTGTTGATTCTTCCCCACTCGTTGCATTGATACTTCTAGGTCTTACTAATTATTTATCTTTAAGTACAAACAAGTAGCAGAAGCTAGCTCATATCCAGAGATATATTGTTGGTGAGTAAGAGTTTGGGAGCAAGGAAAAATAGAAGTGTTCCAAAATGGTTGCCATGACTCAGCTATTTTTTAAAAAGAAAATATTAGAGCTGTATTACAAAGTATATTTTATTTTCTTTCGTTTTTATTGTCCCTTGTCTGGCAGAGTACTTAAATATGTGCTTAAGTTTAAACATGTGAGTAGTCCTCTTGACTTAAGTGTTTAAAAGTTTAAAGTTAAACAATCTCATATATACAAGGGTGTAAGCTGATAAGAGTTCTTCAACGTCTACTTCTATTTGTCCTCGCATCAGTTTAGCATTTCAATGTAAAATGCTGTAAAACAAAAATAATAATTTAAAAATATCAATTTGATAGGACAATTGGCAAAAGAGAAAATTAATTATGACACACATGCTCTCTATGTTGCTCCTCTTCTGCTTAAGCACTTGATCTTGCTGCAAGCAAGTTTACAATCTATGTAATATGAAGGATTTGGGGCCAGATATAGGCTTGATATAGCACTTGGTGGATTCTGGTACACTTCATGTGGTCAACGTTGTAGCTTCCAAGATTGGGTCAACAAAAAGCAGATCAAGAATCTATCATAATGCTCCTCCACTCTTCAGAAATTATAGAATTAGTGAAAACAACAAAAACCAGAACAGTAATAATATAACCTGTTCCCATTCACAGAAAAGAAAGTGTTTAATACAGTGCTTTGATGTATAAATTTATAATACATCTTTTGGCTAGGTTCATAACTATTCCACAGAGTACAGTTTTGCTCCCTACAAACATACAATAGAGAACTGCACCACCCACTTCCTTTTCTAATCAGTTTTTGTTCAGTAAACAAGCTGCTTGACAATCCATTGCAAGTATGAAAAAAACAGTTGCTGTTTCAACATGCTTATTATGAAATTATGATGAAGACTCATTTGACATACTCAAGATACCTGAAGGAATAGTTCCCTAATTTTTTTAAAAAAATCCTGATGTAAAAAATGTTGATGCATCCTGCAAACAAAATGTAGATTAAAACAACCAAATTACTGGCTCATTTCCAATTTCAGAAACATTGCAATCTGTACAGAATGCAGTTAGCAACAAGGATCAATTATAATTTTGAGTTGTCCTTTAAATTAACAAAACAAGGCAAAACAGGAACACAACAAGAAGTAATGTTGCATAAAAATAGACTTTTATGGCATAGAGCTACTTTAAAGGTTCTTAGGCTAACACCAGAAGGGTTTCATCATGATCGTCTAGTTGACCTGCTGCACATTGCAAGCCACAGAGAATCTCACATCCATCCACTCCCATAATAAGGGCTTCCATAAACTCTGGATGTGTTACTGAAATTCTCAAATCTCAATTTAAAAACATCAAGCTACAGAGAATTCAGCATTTACTGTAATTCAAACCATCAAGGAACTTATGCCCCCAAAATACCCCAAAAACTCTCTCGAGTCTCTGCCAATCTGACCACAGGGAAATTCCTTCCTAACATCAATTAGGATGACAGTTAGATACCTACCATGTCAGAAAAACCCATCAGTCAAATACCTGGGAAAGAATTCTCAGTGCCCTTCTCCTGTAGGGTCCCATCTCTGGCTATTGGAGACATCTGATAATGTCTCTAGTTTCTACACTAATCCCCTTGGAAGACTGTTCCAAAACTTCATTCCTCTGATGGTCAAAAACCATCTAATTTCAAGCCTAAATGTCTTGATAGCCAATTTATGTTCATTTGTTCTTCTGCCAACATGAGCTCTTAACTTTAATAACTCTTCTCCCTCCCTGGTGTATTTCTCTTGTATATATTTATAGAAAGCAATTATATCTCCCCTCAGCCTTTGAGGGGTTGTTTTTTTTTTTGTCTAAACAAGCCAAGTTCTTTAAGCCTCTTCTCATAAGGCATATTTGCCATTTGTTTGATCATTCCACTTGTTCTTTTCTGCACTTACTCCAGTTTGAATTTATCTTTCTTAAAATATGGGAGATCAGAATGCACATAATACTCCAAATGAGGTATCACCATGCCTTGTATAATAGTAATATTTCCCCTATTTTTGCTAGAAATACCTCACCTTTTTCACAGTCACATGACAGTGGTGACTCACAATCATCCTGTCACAAATCATGCATCTTCACAGAGATTAGACTAAATGATGCCTGCAGTCTCTTTTAACCTTATGATTTTATGTGACTGATCAAAATTTTTCTCCTCCTTTTTTTCTTCCAACGGACACATTCCCCAGCTTGTAACAAAAATTCTTGTTGTTACCACCTAAGCGGATAACCATGCATTTTGTACTGTTAAATTTCATCCCATTCTGTAATTTACTCCTGGGGGAATTCTGCACCATTGTATATGTATAGAATTCATGTGTCCCACAGATTTTTTTTTCGACCACAGAATACACACACTGCCAGAGTTGTCCTATTATTTTCCAGCAGTGGCTTCTGTGGCACCAAATAGAAGCAGCCAGCTCACCATTCATTAGCTTTAGCAGTGATAGGAAGAGAGAAGAGTGTGTTTTTCACAGTGCCCTGCCTGTGGGCCCAGATGAGAGGCATGGGATATGGAGGGGAGAGAGAACAGAGTGGGGCCCAAGAGGCTGCTGCGGGGGTCACATAGGCAGACTGAGGTTCTGAAGGGCTAGTAGGGAGACAGACTAGAGTAGGGGCTAAAGGAGTGAGGGTGCAGGGACACATGGAGATGCAAATGCAGGACCACATGAGATGGCTGAATGGGGGCCCAGGACAGATGGGAATGGGAGGAAGGGTTCAGGGCCACATGGGGACGGGGCAGATGTGCCTGATTGGGTGAGGATTTGGGGCAGCCAGGGTCTGCATGAGGGACACATTCCAACTCCATAACAATTTCTCCATCCCCCACAAAAAAACCTGTTCCACACTTTTCTCATCCACACCCAACAACTCTCAGGTTCACTCCCAGGCTCCTTCCCAACAATTATTTGCCTCTCCTTTGACACCTGTATTACCCTGCCTCCCCACAAAATTTGCACCACTTCTGGGGGGGTGCAGGAAATACATTTCTGTAGTGTAGTTTAAATGATTATTATTCGAAGTTCAGTAATAATATATCTCAGAAGGAATCTATCTATTTAAACACATTTTGGGAATCTTTTGTGTTGCCTGAATTGTTACAGATATACTTGTTGACAGATATTTTGAAATAAGTTACCAAAATAATTTAAAATGGCGTTATTTTGCGTTATTTGTGTTATTTTGAGTAATATTGCGTTATTTTGACAATATCTGCAGAATTTTAAAATATTGTGCATGTAATTTTTAAATTTTTGGCACAGAATTCCCCCAAGAGTATCTATTATACCAGTTTTCAAGGTCCCCAAAATCTTGTATGGTATTCCAGTCCTCCTCCGTAGTGACAATATCTCTAAAATTTGTGTCATACACAAATTTTTAGCACCCTCCCCCCCAACTCTGTGTGTCAAGGTCACTGATGAAAATGTTAAATACATTTGGTCCCAAGACCAATCTTTAGGAACTTCACTAGTAACCTTCCCTTCCAGCCTGACACTTCATCTTTCAGCATGACATATTTTAATCTTCCCTTTATCCAGTTCCCTACTCACTTTTTGACTTTCATATTAATCCTCATCTACTCTGATTTAACAATTTCCCATGTGGAACTATATCAAATATCTTGCTGAAATCCAGTCAGATAAGATTTACTGCATTCCCTTTGTCTAGAAAATTAGTTATCTTCCTAAAGAAAGATCATGTTAGTCTGGCACCATCTAACTTTTGTAAAACCAAGCTGTGCTTTATCCCAATTACAATTTACCTCTATATCATTAACTACACTCTCTTTCAAGCATTGTTTTTAGATACTGCACACAAGTGAGGTCAAACTAATAGGCCCAGATCCCTTCTTTTCCTTTCTTAAATAAAGGTACTATATTTGTATTCTATGACTGGAGAATTGCAACTCCTTGACATAGCAAAATTGTAAGACTAATGTAAATCTTTACCAGCCTCAGGGGGCAGCTGAGTTAGTCTGTACAGGATAAACTTAAAAAACAACAAGTCGTCTGGTAGCACTTTAGACTAACGTTAGTCTATAAAGTGCTACCAGACCATTTACTGTTTTTTAAGTAAATCTTTACATTAGACTTGTAACTGTGTGTGCCAATTCCTTTAATATTCTTGAGTGTACTGCCTGATTAGGCCCCATAAGGCACTTAAGTTTGGTTTTTATCTCGGATGTGGTAATTTCTACTTCCATATCCTTGATCCTTTTAGATACCTGGCCACTGCCCCCAAGTGCCTCATAAGTCTTATTAAAGAATCAGGTAAAGTATTGATTTATGTATGTTTTCCCCTTTTTAGACTCTATTCCATAAGTTTTTAGTTAATTTGCTTTTAATTAGCACAAAAATACCTGAAGTGTTTTTTGTTGCGGTATAAAATGCCATTGTTTGGAAAATAAGTCATCTTTATTAATACTCAACAAATGCTGTAAAATGCCTAGTGGTAGTGAAAGCACCCACTCACTTTTTATTGTACAGTATGACAACACGTAGAATCAGTGACAAACACAGTGTAATAATAAATGCATACCAAGTACTACAAAATTAATATGTATACTGACAGTGTTCTATGAATAGATCTACAGTCACTAAGCACCACACAATTCCTAACAGGCCCCCACAGAGTGGAGCCAGGTAGAGCACAGAACAGCAGCTCACTGTTAAGTGTTTTTTCAAAGTTTCCTTAAGCCATAAAAGCTCCTGTCAAGGATGTTTCCCCACTCTGGAACTTCAAGTACAGAAGATGGGAATCTGCAAAAGAGTTCAATATACTTTGCCACTAAAAGATTGCATTAGAACTCCCCAAGGTTACAGATTCCCCAGCCTTGGATTGGTATTGCTGCCACCACCCAAATGCAAAACCTCTCTGAAAACACTTAGGAATTCCTTCCTGTGGGGTGGAACCATGAGCTCTTTTAACCCTCCCTTTGGAGAGAGCTTGGAATCCAGCTTCTGAGAACAGCTGAAAATGGAACTTTAATTTCTCTTAGTAGTTTGCTGTGCAGTCTCAGAAATGTGCACACAGAACCTCTCACTTTCTAGGAAAAAGGACTCAGATTACATTCTTAAAAAGGAGAGTTTATTTTAAAGAGAACACATCTGGTAAAAAACTTGGTTGCTAGGTGTGACAGAGCAACTGATAAAAGGATTAAAAATGCAGAGAATTGCTTCCCTTGGGTTCAGCTTGGAAAGTTACCATATAATAAGGAGTTAAATGTGCTCAGCACAGAAAAGTCCAACAAACCCAGGAATAAAAAAAAACTTGATCGCATCTGACAAAATATTCCCTTTTCTATTCATCTTTAGTTTCAAGATTTAATCCTTCCTTAAGCATAGATGTTGCTGGATTCTCCATCCCTTGCTTCCTGGCTCCTTACGTGTTCTCCCAGGAACTCTTCCTTGGACAAAAGGCAAAGGAATGACCACTGCTTTCAATCCAAAAGCCCATATTCTGCTTTCATTGGCTCCTCTGGCAACCTGCTAACTCACTTCCTGCTTCCCTCTCTTCCTAGGATTTCTTCTAGGACTCACAGAGTCTATCGCTTTAACATCTTACAGGCAAAACAATTAGAATTAGGTCTAAAGATTTAACTACTGAGAAAAAAAATTAGCTGAGTTACTGTTACCTCCTCCCTCCCATTTCACCACAGCTCATCACTGAACTCTTCAAATAATCCTTTTGTTTGGTTGTTCAAACTAGGGATGTAAACTGTCATTTAAAACGTTAACCAGTTAAACACTATGTTTAATTCATTAACCATGGAGCGGTCCCTCACCACATGCAGCACAATGTGGCAAGCCCACCTGTGCTGCAGCAGCCCCTTGCCCGTGGCACAACATAGGCAAGAGGCTGCTTCAACCCAGCAAGGCCTGCCATGCTGTGGGCTGCTCTGGCCAAGTCCACCGCATTGCAGGTGGAAGCTGCTTGGACTGGGCCTACCCACTGGGGGTGGGAAGTTGCTTGGGCTGGACCCACCGCGCCGCAGGCAGGGAGCTGCTCCAGCTCAGCCGAGCCCACTCGTGTTGTGTCGTGGGCAGGAGGGCTGCTGCAGTCCAGTCGGACTTCCGTTTAACCGGTTACCATTTTGTATCCCTAGTTCAAACTCAGTAGACAGCCACACAACCTCCACTCTCCACCCTTGAAGCAACCTTTTCTCCCTCTGCTTTCACAGATATTATGCAGGACACAGTAGGCAGCTACAGCCATAGGGATATTTCTCTCACTGAGATCCAATTTTGCGAGTAATCAACACCAGCATCTCTTCAATCTACCTAAAAGCACATTCAACTGTCTTTCTGCACCTTCTGAGCTAGCAATTGAATGGTTTCTTGCTGCTGTCAAGGTGGCCAGGGTACAGCTTCAAGAGCCATAGGAGCAAGGTCTAAACTGTGTCTCCCAGGATCAATATTGGCATTTCAATAGCACCAATGGTAATCCTCCAGTAAGGAAAGTCCCTGCGTGTAGTATTCTGAACTGTCCTGTGTGCTTAAAAACACGATCATGCATAGCCTCTGACCAGCCAACACTGATGCTGGTAAAGCAACCCCAATGATCCATCAGTGCTTGTATAACGATAGAAAAAGTAACCTTTTCTGTTGATAAACTCTGCAACAAGATGGTCAGATGCCAAAACAGAAATCTGTTTTATGGTCTATTGCTCCACTGCAATTCAGAAACTCCATTGCTGTAAATCTATCCTTTATGTTCTGCATGTTGTCAATGACAACAGTCCTGGATAGCAGGAGACAGTAGTCTTGTGCACTTCCATGACCACAGCCCCCCTAGTGGATTTTCCAACTTAAAAAGATTTCCCTCTGATCAATAACAATCTAACATTGCACGTTCTTACAGTGTGACAGCCACTCACTTTTCCATGGTCAGTACAGCTCCCATTTTGGTGGTCTTAGACTACAGGACTGGCATGTGTTCAGTACACAGATCCAGGAACATGGTTTTGTGCATCCAAAAGTGTTAGCCCAAACGTGCATTATGGTGATATTACACCAGTTAGTGCTCATTTCTCAGCCTGAAAAGCAGTGTTCCATTGTCTGTAGCTATTCCTTAAATGTCACCAACAAGCTTTAATTGGTTCTCACTATGATCCACAGCACTCTGTCCTCCACAACATCACTGTGTTCCCTGTAGCTCTTCTTGCAGCTCTGCAAATACAGGTACAACATGCATCCTATGTTTGCATTGCTTATGACAATAGTGCAGGCTCCGTTCTTTTGTCAAAGACTCAGGACAGCAACAAGCTCTATGTGGGTTCATATAATTTAAAAAACAGACACAAAAACTATAAGATAGGGATGACATTATGAGATGGAGAAAGTTTCGTGATGAGAACTTAACCCAACCCAGTCCTGGCCATCACTGCATGATTTGCATCTGCCCCATCATACATTGCCAAAACTTACTAAAAGACGCTGCACTAGACTGTGATGAGTTGCACACAGATACCTACCCATAATGTATGGTATAGATTGCAATTGAAGTTT
The DNA here is from genome assembly GCA_019425775.1 of Rafetus swinhoei. Classification (NCBI taxonomy): domain Eukaryota; kingdom Metazoa; phylum Chordata; order Testudines; family Trionychidae; genus Rafetus; species Rafetus swinhoei. The sequence goes on along the minus strand of CM033439.1, from coordinate 33,706,726 downwards.
AAGATCCCCAGCACCTTGCAGAATTGAGACTACATGAACATGACACAGGGTTGCCAACCTTCCCAACCAGACGTTATTTGCAGTAATGTCATCCGGTCTGGGAGACCTGGCAACCCTAGGTGGCAGCCAGGTATATATCTACACAAGCAATACTACAACTGCGTTGAAGTAAAGAAGATACTCAGGGGAGCCAACAGCCTTGCCAGCCCTCCGGGCAAGGTGGGCATGGAGTCAGCTCTGGCTACCCAGAAGGGGCTGAGTTGAATGCAACCAGCCCTCAGCACTGCCCAGATCGCACTGCCCCTGCCTCCCCCACCAGCCATAAGAGCTGCCTGGAGCACGCCACATGGCGCCCCAATACAGATTTAAAGGGCTTGGGGCAGTGGCATACGGGCCCCCAGGTCTCTTTGAATCACTGGGCACCAAGGCAGTTGCTCCCTTTGTCCCACCCCACTCCTGGTCAGCAGGACTATAGACACTTAGTATAGAAACCAAGGGGTGTTTTTCCATTGCTACACTAAATTCATCCTCTTTAGAGTGGAAGTTAAGTCAACACAGCTATGTTAACCTAACTATCTCGCATGGCAGTGAAATTCTTCCCAGCCCTAAGAAAAGGAGCTAAATCATCCCCAGTTTTAGGTGTAAACCAGACTTGAGTATCACATATAAAGGGATTTATAGGTAATATTTAAAATTGGGACCTTATTTAAAGAATTACCAACATTTTGGCACAACATTTATGGACTGTAAAAGCAAAGGCTTTTACAAAGCATTTAGTAATCACTATCCCTCAGCATATTTCTGTAGGACAGAATTATTTCATTTTAGTTCTTTTGTCTAAACTGCTTGACTCTTTCTGAAATATTATAAATAAGGATTCCCCTCCGATTTAAACAAAATAAAGCCAGGGAAGAGTTCCACACAAGCCTTCCATACTGAAAGGATAGCATGTTTCCAGGAAAGCTTATGTTTTGGAGAGTAGCCCAGTCTTTTCTCCTATTTAGCTAACTGCTCAAGATGAAAACCTTCCTCTACCCTCCATTATGTCAAACTCAATGGAAGCAGAGATGATTTCAGTAAAGCATTAGAAGACTAAAAGAAGCCTGTGCCAGCAGTAGGGGGAGGAGAGGGAAGCTCTCCCATCAAAGGGCTTGCTGGCCCAGAATAACCAAGTGGGAATGGAAATACAATAGAAGCCTTCTTAAGTAGCATGGAAGAACAAGCTATTTTTATGGTTGGGTGAACTGTGCTGAAAACCTTACAAAAGATATACTTGCTAAATGTTATTCAAAATGCACATTTAATGCTATTAACACATCTGAATGCACAAGTATACACATTTTTATACAAAACTAAAATAAAGTTTATTTATGGGAAAGGTGTTTCCCCACTTCACTTCTTGACACTTCTCCTCCATACAGATTCATAGGCTGGTAATGAAAGGAGGAGATGGAGAATTTTTTGGAGGAGTAATTTACACTCCCTGTTTTTCTGCCCATATCATCTATGGAGCTCAGGTCTCGGCTCTACAAATCTTAATCAGTCTCCAAAGAAAATCTCAAGGAATTTTTCATGGATTTGGGAAAAGATTTGAGAAATGGAATGCTGTATTTTAAATCAATCATTAAGCCCAGTAGAATATGTCCATCATGAACTGTAGCAAATCATTTTTGTAAGGATGTCAGGGTCAGGAACCACACACACAAAATTCAAGACGCTATCCAATACTTCCCTGCTTATGTCTGCTCCAGTTTCCCCCTACACTCGTTCCAATCCTCCAGCTGGATATTGCCACTACATTCAAACACTGCTCTTCCCACCCCTATACTCCATATTCAATTATTCAACAAGACCTTCCTCATCACCAGCAAGAACAATGACGTGCCTAGTTTGAGTTAATATTTATATTATGTACAATACTGAGCACATATTGTAAGAGCTCAACCATTTAAAAATAAAGCTACAGACATACAGTATGAACACAGACTACTAGATTGCACAGCTATATATAGCAATACTCCAATGCAAAAAGCATGTTTTAAGCTAAAAAGGAGAGCCCCATTTTCCCAGCAAATAAATGTAAAACCACAATAATAAACAGAAAGAAAAGACATAGGTAAGGGCATAATTAAGCTAATTTTGACAGCATAAACTTCAATTATAGTGGAGTTCACCAGAAACTTAAATAGAATTAATTACCTCTTCAAAATGTTTATAGGAAGTAGGGATGTGAAAGGTTAACTGGCAAGCCTAACCCTTAATGATGTTCCGATCAACCAAAGCAGCCCCTGTCTGCAGCTCGCCCAGTCTCTCTTTAATCTGTTAACGGGTTAAACATAAAGTTTAACCTGCTAACAATTAAAAACCGGATTTTACATCCCTAATAGGAAGTGGTCTTCTGTTTGAGGTGTGTTCCCTCATGCCACTTAAAAATAGACACAACTGCTTTAATGAAATGAGTTGTAACTGGAAGAGGCGCCTTTTAAAAGAAAGGAAATTATGCCAGGGATTAAGGAGGGATTAAGAGCTCATGGTGGACCCATATTTAGTGCAGTTTAAGTCCACTGTTAGGGCCAAATTTTGCCCTCAAATGAGTGTCATTCACAGACTTAAATAGCTCTTAAATTTTTAGTCAATTCATATAGTGCATAGCTCAATCTGCAAAATCTATTTATTTTCAATAAAATACATTCAAAATGTTGAGCATTCAGTGAGCAGAGCATTCATTTATTTGAGAACCCTAGTCAACTGAAAATTCCAAGTCAAAATAACTTTTTAACAATTGGTTATTTATCATTATCTTACAGAAATTATAAATTTTTTCAGATTTTGGTGAGGAGTATCTAGCAGAAGAGCACAAGACTTGGTTTACACTTAAATTTTACCAATCAAGCTTTTTCAAGCTGGGAATTGGAAGGGGGGGGGGGAGGGGGGGGAGGGGGGAGAGTTGTTTTTAAACCAAAGTAGTTACACTGGCACAAAGATGCAATATATTGATGTATCTTACAACCGTTCCTGAATTAGCTATATTGCAATAAGCACTTCTATACTGACAAAACTGCCTGGGTATTATGGGGTGGGGTTTTTTGGTCTGTTTTTTTTTGTTTGTTTGTTTGTTTTGTTTTGTTTTGTTTTCCTGGTCTAACTATCCCATTATAGTTAGAGTGGCAAAACTTTTAATTGTACACAAGTCCTAAGACTCAGGGGTCATACTGTCAGCTTTGCTAAAGACTTCCTGTAGGCTAGTGACAATCTCTCTGACTCAGTTCAACAGATAGGTAAGGAGGAAAAGTATTTTCTCATAGGGATATCCGAAAGCTTAATCAATTAAACTTCTGGCTAATCATGACCTCTACTAATATGTTACAGTTTTCAGTTGTGAAATAAGTTCATAAAAATAATGTGCTAAGCAAGAAGTAAAAAATAATCTATGAAATGTTTACAGTAAGTAGTATTTAAGAGTCACAATGGAGTTTCACTTTTATTAGTTGCAGATGCTTGAGTCTTAGAAAATGTGAGCCCCAGATTTATTTCAAAGTTGACCTATCTCCAAAGTAGAAGGCACAACTCTGAAAAAGCCAGAGAAAGGGAGAATACAATTATTAATGCATTCTTTCCCTTCTTTTAACTTACGTGACAGCAAATACAAAATCTCTCTTCCTAGAAATGCATGTCACTCGACACATGATAAAGGATTGAAGGAAAAATTTATTAACCATTTTAAGTCAACAGGGTTCTCAGAGAGATTCTTTCTGAGATAACTATACTAAAATAGATTACTAAGGCATGATTACCACTTTTTTACTTCTCCATTTTTCTATGAAATGCTAAAATAGCTGTATGGCCAAAAAACAAAGTGAAATGTGCTATAGAAGAGCACACTCTCACCACCACTGCTAGATCCCGAAGTGGTAATTAGCCCAAAATGTATAATGGCACAACTTAATCTGAAAAGGTGGTGAATGTAGCCCTCTTTAGTACACTGCATGCCACTGACTTTCAGACTAACTGCACATTTTGGAATACTTAAGCCATTTGCTTGAACTGATAAGACACAGGAGATTTTTAACCTCTTCAATACATTTTTTTAAATGTCTTCTGAATCTTAGCATTGGTCTCCTACAGGTAATTTAAAACTTATCTGGCTTTCCCAGTCAATTGGGTTAAGAGGATAGACATCCTTTTATCCTCTGGTATCTTATAGATCCCTCACAGTTTCTTGAAGATGGTCAGGAACTGCTCAATACAGTCAGTCTCTTGATAAAGCAGGCAGGCTTCCTCCCACTCCCTGCATTTGAATGTGGATGTACTTGCAGTCTGAGATTGCTCCAGGACTTTGAGCTGCAGGGCACGAGCTTTGCTCTCTTTCGCTAGCTGCTCCATATGTCCTTGGTGGGCTTCCAACTCAATGTCAGCATCAGCTTTGCATCTTTCTTGAGCTTCCTCCATTTCTCTAATTTCTTTGATCCAAAGTTCCCTCATCCTTATTTCGTACTCACTTTCTCTCTTGGCTTCCAGATGCCTCAGTCAAACCGGTTCTCTTGCAATGGTCTCTGTAACATCTTGAGTATGGGGATGCTCAGACCCTGTTTTGTGGTCAAAGTCTATAAAAGCAAAGCACTCGGTTCCTGTTCTGAGGCTCTTTTATGGGATATTCCCATATTTTTACACATTTTTAAAAGCTCTTGTGTGTCAAGGCTCTCTTACAGTGAGTGAATCACAATCGTATCTTATCTTTAACCCTTAAAACTCTCAATATCAAATTTAAACTTTTAACAGTGTTGGGTTACTATCTTTAAGGCTAGCTGACCTGTAGCACATGAATCCTGTTACAACTTTGCCAGTCTGTCATGCTGTCTGGATCAGCTCATGACTGTGAGTGCCTACCTCAGGGCAGACTATCAGAAAACAGGGAAGACTCCCCAAATTGGTGGTGGTTGTTCTATAATTAGATTTCACCAAGCCAGTAATAAATGTGAACTCCTGGGTCACTATATTAGGCTTATCATAAAGTCAGAGACAGTCTACTTACACTCTTCAGTTTATCTTGCTATCTGGACAAACTAAGCTTTGTGATAAAAGATCACTTTACACACACCCACAAAAATCACACCACATCAGGTTGTTTCCAGTCCCAAGAGTCCAGTCACGTGCCTCAGATCAATAGGCACTCTAGATCTTATTCTAAAGACAACACTGGTAGCCAATTCTATAATAAACTAACTAATGGGTTATTAGCTAATAAAAGTAATTAGCATTATTGAGAAGTTAAAGCAAGCAAAACATATGCACAGGTGAGTCACAGTCTGTAATTTCAAATGGTGGCAGTGATGTAATAAACCGTCAGTTTCTCAAAAGTCTTTTCAAGTTTCCTTCAGGATCTCTGCTTTGCATATGGCACTCTCCCCTCTAAGAGTCTAAACAATCCAAAGATGAAGGAAGGATCTTTCTTTGAATCCATATTTATAGCTTCTTCTCACAGAAAACAAGCTGACAGGGTTACTATCATGTACGTTTTTTCTTTGATGACAGGGGTGAGGAATGCATTTTGAGTCTTTAACCTCTGATCATTACACACAATTATATCACTTGCTTTGAAATTAACAATTTTCTATGAAAATTCTTCATTTGCATTCCCCATGGCTTCTTTCTAGTTTGATGGACTATTAGAGTTACCGGGGCATACATAATATAAATGTTTGCTACTACATTATAACAGGATACAGATAAATGAAAGCAATACAAGTAACATCTCACTAGTTTTCATGAAGCTTAAATTAGAAATGCTCTCATATATTTAACAATCACTTTGAAGAACATACACCCAAATGAATTAGCCTGGCACCTGGTCTGCCAGCATCATACTTTTATTATAATAAAATGTTCTAATCGCTATATACAGATATAACTCAATTCAAGCTTGGTTTAAACAGGAAAGATGATCTTTCCATTTTATTCTGGGATCCTGCTGGGAAATAACAGTAAGACAACAGCCTGTACTCAGGGATTCACCAGCCAATTCTCTAAATGAAGGTACTGACATCATGACAAATACTTCCCAAGACTTTTTGCATTGTGTGTTTCTATCAAGCATTAGTATGATCAGTGCTATAAAAGACATAAAAATAAGACTACGCTGTTCAGGAGAGAGGACAGAAAGAGAAGATAGAAGACACAAAAATGCAGAGTTTTGAATTTTCACTTAGTATAGATACTGTTGTTTAAATATTAAGGTATTTAGCAATGGAAAAGAAGTTAACCCTTGATTTTTACTATGACGGCAGCTTTCAATCCAGAGAGGCTCCTTCCATGATATGAATAACTGTGAGGCCTCTACGTTTACTCCTGCCCAAAGTTATCGATTTTATGAAGGATCAGCAGAATTTCACTAGTCTCTTCTCCTTGTTTAAATCCTCCATGCACATTGGAAAAACCTGCATTGTTTTTAAATTAGCATGATCTGACTGTGCTCACAAACAGTACAGTAGCACTTCCCTGCAACAGCAATCCTAAATGCTATTTAGCTGGAAGCTAAGACTCATTTCAAACAACTGTGGGCATCATCATGGGAAAATACTACTGTGCAGAAGAACTTGCCAAAAAGAGGGTGACAAGGGAAGGGTAGAAGTGCAGGCAATTATTAAAATAGAGAGAAAGAACTGAAGAGAAACCTAACAAGAGGGGTAAAGAAAAAGAAATAATGGGTATCAGAACCATGGGCAGGAAAAGGTCAAAATGCACACTTGAAATGACAATGCTGTTAGAGAAAGAGCAGCAATTTTAAATTCTCTCAAGCATAGGAACAAGAGCCATACTATTAAGTGGAATTAGATCAGAGAACATCTTGTTGTCAGGTACCTTTCTCTATATAAACACAAAACAACCATAAAAGATATCTATTAAGTTTTTGTATTACTAATAATTCTGTTGCTTACCTATAATTCCACTGTCCTTGCTTTCCAGTGTGGAGTTAGGGCTGCTAATGGTCCCACAAGGACTACTTTTATTAGCTGCTGTTTTGCCAATACAGCTATTCAGAGTTGAGCAGGGACTATCAGTACTGGGTGACGTAGTGCTGCTTGTTAGAGTAGAGCAAGGGCTGACTCCTTGACTGGCTACTGTGCACTACAACATAAATGAAACAATCAATTACAGCACAGAAGACAGCACATCATTTCTTGAACATTAAAATTACTGGGATGAAATAGAAGGATGACAAACTTGAACCCATTTCTGAGTAGAACCTTAATTCTTACATTTTATTTTCAGTGATTTGGGAGGATCAATGGCATGTTCGTGAACTACTCTTTCAAAAGTGATGATTTTGAAGAAATAAAGGAGAAACACATAGTTCTAGGAAACATTTGCTGCTAGGCAGATTTTCTCTCTTTTAGACATTTTGCTGAAAACAAATGCTTTATTCATTCTCTCTATTTAAACTCTGAGATCCTGGTCTTGTTCACACTTAACCACCATTGAAATTTAAGTTAATGCTGTAAGATTTATGATGCCTGGAGAAGGATAAAGACTGGTGGTATTGAGTGGGTCTCAGTCAACACATGACATTCTTGTAGAAAGATAACACATCAGCCTCTCATTTCTCTCCCCTCACTGCTTCCAAATACAGACATCACAAAGCAGAAGTGAAACAGGGCTCAACAGGAGGGGGGAAAAACACAAGTGTACTACTCAGAAGATCTGCTATTTTAACCATTTACTAACATATTCCTCTAACAAATCATTCTAAAATTGACTCTTAGCAAAACAGTTCTTATCTCAGAGTAAAAATGAGAAGTAACAATGTTCTTTCATCATACCATCATTTCATTTTTTTCTTCTACAATTATGTGTCCAGAGGTTGGTATCCCTTCTCCCAATAAAAATCCCAATCTTGTCATCAGTTCTTGTGCTGCAGGTGAACAGTTTGATTCTTCATCAGGCTGTCCGTCTGTACCAAAATAAAAGATTTAACTTTAATGAAGAATTATGTATTATATTTGGAAACTGTTTCCAAAAGGTAAATTTAATATTTAATAAAAAATTTAAAGAATTTTTATTCCCAACACTAATTTTTTTCTATGTTCAAGGTTTAATTAACAGACTATAATATGTGCAGTAGACAAATGTCCTACTTTTTTGTGTAATAAGCTTTAAAAGGTAGATTTGTCTTAAGTTCATTTGCATTTTTGTCTGATTTGTAAGATATGTTCAGTAATCAATAACCTAGTATTATCCACAACTAGCTGAAATCATTTTAAAAACACAACAGTTCATGTCTACTATGTAATGTGTTTGACACTGTCTTAGTAAAATACATGATGAAATCAACATAATTTCCAAACATAGTTAAAAAATCTTGTGTTCATGTAAAATGTTGACTATTTCAATAATTTTAATAGCAGTGTTCTGGAAAATTGTGTGTATAATGAAACCATTTTACAATCTTAACTGTAGACATAACAGCAACATACATTTTTTGTAATGCTTTATTACATTAAGTGTATGTGCAATTTGTTGGAGAATATTTTATTGCATAATTGCACTCCAAAAATCTAACTTTAAATTTTAAAAACTGTTAGACCTTATGACTACAAAGAAAACTTATAACTGAATGTAAATCAGTGCAGTCTTGTCTTCCCAAGTCTACAGATGGACTGGAACAGCTAGCTTTCCTCTAAATAGGGTGTTAATGCCAAAATCTAAAAAAGGCACTTTTAAAATATTCAAATTGTTAATTATTTCACTGCTAAGGAAAAAATATCTAGCTGATGCACTAATTCCACAACCTCAGACTACTTCCTCATCCTGTCTTCTCAGCAGCAAATGCACCTCAACATGCTCTTTGAGATAAAACATACCTGACATTCAGTGGCATTTACACAAACAGTACAAAGTTAGTTTTGATTTCCAGTTTCAAATTAGATGCACCAGTAAACACCCAACAACATGAAGTGCAGCCTAACAGTTTTGAATAAAGTAACCAAATGTTACTTTGTCTTAAGTTGCATTGAACCATCCAACTGAGATTTGGGAAGGTGTAAGTATTTGGGTTCCATTCCCTCAACTCCTGCAATTGCTGTTCTCCAAATTACAACAGAACAGAACATGGCAGCCCTATTTAGTATTTATGGTCAAGAAATTTGCTGGGAGTTCTGCAACATTGCTAAGATGGCACAGAAGTGGACTTGAACAGTGAATCAATGTACATAAATTGGTAGATGCGGATACGCATGAAAGCATAATATATACAATTTTGAATGGATATCAGCCAACAAAGGAGAGGTGCCTGGGGGATGCTCCCTGGGTTTTGTCACTAACCACTTTAGAAGTTATTGTGAAAGTGTCATAGTGAGGTGAAAGCCCTTAGAAAGAGACAGAAGCAGAATGGGCTCTGACACGGCCTACCATGGGTGGAGTTAGCGGTGCTCAGGGAAACTCGATTATAAATGGTATGTGGTGAATTAATGTTTCAAGTTACCTCCTTCATATGTCAAGATACTAGCTCTACTAAATACATAACTAATTTGGCCACTATGTCAATGTATTAAATTTGGTATTGACAAGAAAATCTCAATTCAACGTATATAAATTGCTATTGTTTAAGTCTGTAAAAATCACTTTAACCATTAGTTATTGTAGGCAACGTTCTAATATGAAAAATGACTATGTTAAAAAGAATGATTTCCTGTGTGTATTCAGAGTCATGTTTGCCGATGCCTTAGTGACAAACAGAAGTTAGCCCAAGAGGGTGAGTCAAAAAGCTATTCTTTTTTTGTTTTTCAAATGGAACTTAAAGCCATGGTGTAGAAGAGCAGGGGAAAGGAGCCCAGGAGAACTGGCAGTATTTTAAAGAAGCCTTATTGAAGGCACAGAAAGAAACCATTCCAATGAGTAGCAAGAGAAGCAAATATGATAGGAGACCGGATTGGCTTACCGGGGAAATCCTTGGTGAACTTAAGCACAAAACGGGAGCTTACAAAAAGTGGAAACTTGGACAGATGACTAAGGAGGGGTATAAATGTATAGCTCGAGAACGCAGGGGAGTTATCAGGGAGGCGAAAGCGCAATTGGAATTGCGACTCGCAAGGGATGTGAAGGATAACAAGAAAGGTTTCTACAGGCATGTTAGCAAGAAGGTGATCAGAGCGGATGTGGGGCCCCTACTGGATGAGGGCAGTAACTCAGTGACAGATGATGTGGGGAAAGCTGAAGTACTTAATACTTTCTTTGCCTCTGTCTTCACAGACAAGGTCAGCTCCCAGACTAATGCACTAAGTGACGCAATATGGGACAAGGGTAGACAGCCCTTGGTGGGGAAAGAACAGGTTAGGAACTATTTAGAAAAGCTAAAAGTACATAAATCCATGGGTCAAGACTTAATACATCCGAGGGTACAGAGGGAGTTGGCAAATGTCATTGAGAACCTTTGGCCATTATCTTTGAAAAGTCGTGGAGATCAGGAGAGATTCTGGGTTATTAGAAAAAGGCGATTGGAAAAAGGATGTAGTGCCCATCTTTAAGAAAGGGAAGAAGGACGATCAAGGGAATTATAGGCCAGTCAGTCTTACCTCAGTCCCTGGAAAAATCATGGAGGGGATCCTCAAGGAATCCATTTTAAAGTACTTGGAAGAGGGGAAGGTGATCAAGAATAGTCAGCATGGATTCATGAAGGGCAAGTCATGCCTGACCAATCTGATTAGCTTCTATGATCAGGTAACTGGCTCTGTGGATATCGGAAAGTCAGTGGATGTGATATACCTTGACTTTAGCAAGGCTTTTGATACGGTCTCCCACAATATTCTTGCCAGCAAGATAAGGGAATGTGGATTGGATAAATGGACTATAAGGTGGATAGAAAGCTGGCTAGAAGGTCGGGCCCAGCGGGTAGTGATCAACGGCTCGATGTCAGGATGGCGGTTGGTTTCTAGCAGCGTGCCCGAAGGTTCGGTTCTGGGACCAGTTTTATTCAACATCTTTATTAATGACCTGGATGAGGGGATGGATTGCACCCTCAGCAAGTTTGCGGATGACACTAAGCTAGGGGGAGAGGTAGATATGCTGGAGGGCAGGGATAGAGTCCAGAGTGATTTAGACAAATTGGAGGATTGGGCCACAAGAAATCTGATGAGGTTCAACAGGGACAAGTGTAGAGTCCTGCACTTGGGATGGAAGAATCCCAAGCACTGTTACAGGCTGGGGACCAACTAGCTAAGTAACAATTCTGTAGCAAAGGACCTGGGGGTTACAGTGGCTGAGAAGCTGGACATGAGTCAACAGTGTGCCCTTGTAGCCAAGAAGGCTAATGGCGTATTAGGTTGAATTAAGAGGAGTATTGCCAATCGATCCAGAGATGTGATTATTCCTCTTTTCTCGGCTCTAGTGAGGCCACATCTGGAGTATTGTGTCCAGTTCTGGGCCCCCAATTACAGGAAGGATGTGGACGCACTGGAGAGGGTCCAGCGGAGGGCAACCAAAATGATTAGGGGGCTGGAGCATAGGACCTACGAGGAGAGGCTGAGGGAGTTGGGTCTATTTAGTCTGCAGAAGAGAAGAGTGAGGGGGGATTTGATAGCAACCTTCAACTTCCTGAAGGGACGTTCCAAAGAGGATGGAGAAAGGCTGTTCACAGTAATGATGAATGGCAGAACAAGGAACAATGGTCTCAAGTTGCGGTGGGAGAGGTCCAGGTTGGATATTAGGAAAAACTATTTCACTAGGAGGGTGGTGAAGCACTGGAATGGGTTACCTAGGGAAGTAGTGGAGTCTCCATCCCTAGAGGTGTTTAAGTCTCGGCTTGACAAAGCCCTGGCTGGGTTGATTTAATTGGGATTGGTCCTGCCTTGGGCAGGGGGGCTGGACTTGATGGCCTTCTAAGGTCTCTTCCAGCTCTATGATTCTAGGGTTTTTTGCCTCAAGAACTTTTTCAATAGGTGCTGATGACTGACAGGAAGGAACACAACCTAAAGATTAAATTTTCAGCTCAGGTAGTTTTAACAGCCATTTCTCTGAGAGAAATATGTAACTTCCAAATACTTAAGTCATTTTACAGAGTAGAACCACACTTAAAACAACAAGAAGAAGAAATAGGTCTCTTGTTAATCAGGAGTTTTCTATTAACTTCTTGATTTCCACATGTGTTATATCCAAATTTATTACAACTGTTCCAATTATTTCTACCTTTGTCAGATTTAGATACTTAGCTTACAAAGTAGAACTAATTAACCCTACAGAAACGTCAAAGATACCATTCGGACTTCAAAATGGATTGGCTATTATCAATTGTCACTTAATATTTAATTGTGTTGGACTACAACTAATCCATGTTTACAGTGATTCCTTTTTGTTACATTTCCATTGGCCTTAGATTAAGTGTACTAAGAGCTTACTTTGTTCTACAAAAAAAACTAGAACAATCACAAAGTGTCTAATGATGATCTTTTATTCCTTTGCTTTCTGTGATTCATGATTATTTTTTAAAATAGTATTTTGTTTCAGGCTTGTGGTCAAGTTCTAGTGAAATTCACTACTATACTCAAGATAAGAGAGGGTTACTCACCTTGTGCAGTAACAGAGGTTCTTCGAGATGGTTGTCCCTATGGGACCTGCACCTTAGGTGTTTGGGTGCTGCTGCATGCCTAGTTAGAGGTTTTTTTGGTAGCAATGCCCTACGGTAGGCTGTGCATGCAGAGCAGATGGCACATTTGGTGCCGCTACTACACATGCACAGCCAACCGTCTCCTCCATTCCTTTTCTGCACCAGAACGAATTACCTATGTCCAAAGGAGAGGGGAGAAAAAGCGGGTGGTGGATCACCCACAGGGACAACCATCTTGAAGAACCACCATTACTGCACAAGGTGAGTACCTCTGCGGCTCCTGCTCCTCCTCCTTCGAGTAGTGTCCCTGTGGGGGGCTCCACCTTAGGTGACTATAGTGCAGTGCAAGTAATTGGAGGTGGGTGCTTTGGCTAGTCAGTATCCTGGACAGTATCCAGAATGATGTGCCCAAACAAGTACCCTGGGAGAGGTAACTATCAAGGGCATAATGCATGGCGAATGTATGGGAGGACCACCACCTAGTGCAGGGGTGGGCAAAAGGGGCTCTGCGGGCTGGATCCGGTCCGCCAAGCAGGTTGATCCAGCCCCTGGAGGTCCTGACAATCCCCCAACCCCAGGCCAATCAGGGCCTAGGGATGGGGGAGCACATGGTGCTCAGAGTCAATCCTGGCGGTTGACTCTAAGCACTCACACTGGAGGGCAGGGAGTGAGAGGGCCTGGGGGCAGAGGTAGGGTGGCAAAGTCTCTTCCCACCCTGTCCCTGTCCTTAAAGGAGTGTGCGGCTGTTAGAAGTGCGGTGTGCTCCTGGCAGGGCAGGAGGAGACTTAGCACACTCCCCTCGCCCCAAGCCCTGATTGGCCTGGGGGTGGCGGGAGCATGTGAAGTCTCCTCCCACCCTGCTGGAGGCGCAGCACTTCTAAGCACCTCACACTCCTTGCAAGTCGAGAACAGGGCTGTAAGACTTCTCATGTTCCCCCACCCCCAGGCCAATCAGACACTCTAAGCACGGTGTTCCCTTGCAGGACAAGGGCAGGGAGCCAGAAACTTTGCGCGCTCACCCTCCCCAAGGCCCTGATTGATCTGGGGACAGGGGGTGGCACAAAGTCTCTTCCCACCACCAGGGCATGGGCGCCTAGAGGGAACCGCTAGATGTTCAGAACAGCTGGTGGGTTTCTTGGGGTAGGCAAAGACTTTGTGCATACCCCCAAACCAATCAGGGTCTGTGCCGAAGCAGGGAAGTGTCCTTCCCCCAACCCTTCCGCCTGAGGACCTGCCACTTGCAGGGCAGCCCAGGGCTACTTCAAAAGTTTCTGAAGTGGCCCCTTGTAAAAAATTATTGCCCACCCCTGACATAGTGGATCTGCAGATATCCATAAGAGATATGTTACTGAGGTAAGCTGTAGAAGCCGCCATGGAGGGTCTTGGTCAAAGACGGAACTGGACAACTGGATGTAGTCCACTCTCCATCTGGACAGCCTCTGGGTCAAAACTGACAAGCCCAGTGATCTCTCTGTAGTGGATATGAACAGTCTAGGTGTTTTGCGGATTTTGCTCATCCTAGCCAAGTAAAAGACAATTGCTCTGCATACATCAGCGTGTGCCATATTGCCTCTTTCATGTGAGCATGAGGCTTTGGGAAAAAAACAGATATGATTATAGTTTCATTGCAGTGAAATGAAATGGTTACCTTTGGTACAAACTTCCGATGGGGGCTCAAGACAACTTTATCCTTATGGAATACCATGAAGTAGGAGGAGGAAGAGTCTGCCATAAATGCACCAATGTGACAGCCACCAATAAAGCCACCTTCATAGAAAGGTGGAGCATGTTGCCATGGGGTTTGAATGGCCAGTGGGTAAGGGCCTGGACTACCAAACTGAGGTCCTAGGCTGGATGAGAAGGTTTGACGGGGGGGGGGGGGGAAGTATTCTGCATTCCCTTAAGCAAGCGCTTGGTTGTTGGATGGGCCAAGACAGATTTGTTGTCAATGGGGAGATGAAAAGCAGTTATAGCTGCAAGATGAACTTTTAATGAACTAAACAAAACACTAGAGTGTTTCAGTTCTAGAAGGTATTCTAAAACATCTGAAAGCAGCAACACCGATGGGTTCCCATGTTTTTGTGCAGATCTAAGTGAGAATCTGCACCACTTATGCAGGTAAGATTTCCTGATTTTTAGTCTACGTTGTTCAGTAGAATTTGTTTGACCTGATCATAGCATATTGTTTCTATTGAGGTGCACCACTGAGAAACCATGCCTGGAAGTGAAGAATTCAAAGGCATGGGTGGGGAACCTGACTGCTTTCCTGTGTCAGAAGATGAGAAAGCAGCGGAAGATGCCATGGAGTCTGCCTGGACATCTGTAGCAGGTAAGTGTACCAAGTCTGTCTTGGATAGGCTGGAGCAATAAGAATTACTGAGGCTGCATGTGACCTTATTTTCTTGACTACTCAATGGAGGACCGGGATTGGAGGAAATGCATATAGGAGAGATGCATTTCAGGGTATTGTGAACACATTCCCCCAGACAGTGTAAGCCAATGGCCATAGAAGAACTATAATGTAGACACTTCTTGTTGGCACTGGTAGCAAACAAGTCCACCGTTGGAAACCTCCAGTGACTGAAAATCTGTTGCAGAATCTTGGGGTCTATTTCCCATTTGTGCTGAGGCTGTCTGTCACTAGATTGTGCTTACCTGGAAGGTAAGAGGCTTGTGTTCAAATGCCATATGCAGTGCACAGTGTCCAGAGGCAGACAGCCTCCCTACAGAGGTGGTGGGGCCTGGCTTCACTCTGCCTGTGGATGTAGTACATTGTTGCTTGATTGTCTGTAAAAATCTGTACTGTGCTGTTGTGTCCAAGATGAAGAAAAGGTTGGCATGTGTAGAACACCGCCTTGAGTTCTAGTATGTTTATGTGTAGGGTACACTCTGAGAAGGCCTGAGTGCACTCCCCCCCTCCCCCCCACAGCTGAGGACAGGAGCATCCGTCATGATGGACACAGTCGGTGTTTGTGAAAAGGTACCCCAATGCACCCTGGGTCTGCCCACCAGTTCAGTGACTGCTTGATTCTGTTTGGAATTGAGACTAGTTTGTTGATACTGTTGTAACGTGGTCTGTATTCAGTCCTCAACCACTGCTGCATGGGTCTCGTGTGTAGTTTGTCAAGGAGCACCACTGATGTGGCTGCTGCCATGTGTCCTAGTAACTGAAGACAGGCCCTTGCTGGAACTTGTGGGCTGGTTTGAACCAGTGTAATAAGGTCCTTTATAGACTGGAATCTCTGTTGTGGAAGGGAAGCTACAGCCTGCACACAATCAAGATAAGTCTCTATAAACTCCATTCTCTACGCTGGTTGTAGCTTACACTTGGATAGATTTATCTGTAAACCCGAGGGTCTGGAACAGAGTCCTGGTTAAGGAGACTGTATTGTGGGCTTCCTGACTTGTGCTTGCTCTTATCAGGCAGTCATTGAGGTAGGGGAATATGGACATCCCTTGCCCATGGAGATGCACAGCAACCACCACAAGCACCTTTGAGAAGACCCTCAGAGCTGTGGAGAGTCTGAATGACAACACTGTTTTGGATGTGGGTGTTGCCCACTGCAAATCTTAGGTATATACAATGTGCTGGATGAATAGATGCATGAAAATAGGAATCCCGGAGGTCAAGAGTGGATAATCAGTCCCCTCTGTTTAAGGCAGGGATTATAGTGGATAGAGTGACCATCTTGAGGTCGTATATGGCGACTGAGCCTCCTGAGATTGAGAATCGGTCTCCATCACCCTGGCTTCTTTGTTGTGAGGAAATAATGGGAATAAAATTCTTTGCCCCGTAGCTATGAGGTACAGATTCTATAGCACCTAGGTGGAGCAAATGGTTGAGCTCTTGAGTAGAATGCTCTGGTGAGATGGGCCCTGAAGAGGGACGGGGAAGGTGGATGGGAGAAGGGGGTAGAAGTGAAGGGGATATAGTATCTGCCCTTTATAATGTTGAATACCCACTTGTTGGTCATGACAGAAGACCAATGATGGTAGAAGGGTACTAGGCGCTGGCAAAATAACTGATGAGGCTGAAGCTGCCTTAAGCGAAGAGGTGTTATCAGACTCTCGACCTGACTTTCAAAACGTTTGCCTCAAAGTTGAGGGCTGGGAAGCAGAGGGCTGGTCAGAGGTCTGCCTCCGTCAAGATTAGTGTTGCCTCCTCCTATTGTTGAAATGTCTCTGAGCTTGAGTAAAAGGTGAAGGCTTGTAGCACTGTGTAAAGTATCTTCCCTGTTTGCATTTTGGTGCAGGACATGGATATTGAGCAACTTTGATGTGGCCTGTGAGTCCTTGAAGGAGTGGAGCAACGTGTCGGTGGTGTCTGAAAATAGTATGGAGCCCTGGAAAGGTCTTCAACCATGGCCTGTACCTCACAGGGAAAACCAGAGAGGTGAAGCCATGATGACCTCCTCATTACGACAGCCATCACAAAGGACTGGGATGCGGTTTCAGAGCATCTAATGCAGCCTGCAACACTGTGTGAGAATCTAGGCTGCTCTCATTTATATTGGCCCTGAACTGTTCCTTCTTGTCATCAGGAAAGCTGTGAATAAAGTGTGATAGTTGCTTGAAAAAATGAGGTATATATTTTGCAAGCACTGGTTTGTAATTTGCTATGCGGAGTTGTAAAGATGAGGAGTATTCTTTCCTGCCCATGAGAGGTAGATGCTTCTACTCCTTTTCATAGGGTGTGGTTCTAGATGCACTCTCTTTCCCCCTCTGGTTAACTGTGCCCACAACTAAAGAATTAGGGGATGGGTGGGAAAACAGGAAATAGACACCCTGTGGTGCAACATAGTATTTATGGTCAGATCTTTTGCAGACCAGTGGGACTGTCGCTGGCTTCTGCCAGATAACCTTGGCAGGGTCCACTAGCGCTGGGTCCATTGGTAGAGCCAAGTTGGCAGGCAGGGAGGCATGTAAGATATTGGTTAGCTTATGCTGAGTTTTGGGGAGACTCACTAGGGAGACCTCCAGGATGTCAGCCACCCTCCTGTATAGTTCCTGGAATAATCGAAAGTAATCTCCTGCTGAGGGAGGAGGTGGCACCAAAGCATCATCAGGAGAGGATGATGATACATGCACTGGAGGGTGAGAAAACACAAGAGTCCTCATCACTCGCAGCTGGCTCATCTTCCTCTTGGTAAACTGATCTGCCCATGGAGGGCAAGGAATGTGGCCCTTGATGGTGTGAATAGAGATGGCTGAGGCTGCATCTTTTGTGGCTGCTGAGCTTGGTATAGTGCCCAGGATTCCCAGTAGGGTCAGTTGTCTGGTAGTGGCACAGGAGGAGGCAGCCATTGAGGTGGTTGCCATTGCAGCAGTGACTTTTGCTATGGGTGCTTTGGAGAGGAGTATCTTGGGGTGCAGGTACCGACCAAGGGCTTGTCATCGTCATCACTCCAGAGCAGCGGTGCCAACCCTGCAGGAATGGAAAGCATGAACTTGCCTAACATGGGTGTACCTTCGGTGCTGAAGAACGGGGTCATGGGCACCGAAGTTACCCTGAGCTCCTTCGTAGTACTAAAAGGCTGCAGTGCCGGAGTCACTGGTGCCGGTGGCAGCATGGAGAGTGTTACAGCTGCAAACTGCAGTGCCAACAGTGCAGTATGGGAGGCTGTCAGTGTCACATGTTTGTGCCTCTTCGGTGCTAGAAGTCGCGTAGGTGCTGATGGTGCCAACTGATGCTTGACTTTCTTCCATGCCGACAGTGCCTCAGCAGAGGCTGATTTGGCCTTTGCCTTTGTCGGCACAGAGACAGGTTCAGTTGGTACCGGTGGTGCCGATTTAAACTTAGGCTTCTCTGGAGCCTTGGTGTCCATCTTGCTGATCTCCTTGAACTCTCAGGATCCATCAGTGCCTGATCATCCTGGTACCTCCTTGTCTGGTGCCCTGGTTGATACAGGGGGGTATCCTGGATGCTTGCCCCCGTTTTTTTGAAGGGGAGTCACCCTCACTTAAAGAGAGAGATCTCTTTCTGGGTTGTTTTGAGGGAAAAGTCTCTGGTGCTGGAGCCCACCGGAACTGCTTTCTCGGACATGGCCTGGGTAGAGGGCTGCCAAGGTGGGGTAGAGTGCTCTGGGTCCAAAGTTGGCCTCACCATGTTTACAAGGGAGAGAAGTTTAAGCTGGAGCTCCCTTGCCTTGCGTGTGCAGGGCGTTAGCTGCTTACAATATAGGCACTGGGCGGTGGCATATGCCTAGCCCCAGGCACCAGCCACAGTGTGAGTGCCCATTGGAGACAGAAACTGAAAGCGTGCAGGACAGGCAGCGTTCGAATTCGAGGGAACCTGGCATCCCAGGAAGAAAAAACTTTGCTAAGGCAAGCGGCCTTAACAACAATAAAAAGTTGGTTTTTTTAACAATAATTAACAGTAACTAGAAAAACTACCACTAACTATGAACACTATACTAACAATATGAACAAGAACAAATTTAAAATTTTGGCAAAAAGTTGGAGAGGAACTGCCGTTTCAATCAATGCCGCCAGCAACAGGGAAGGAACTGATGGGACAGTTGGCTGCGCGTGCATAATATTGGCATTGCGCGTGCTGTGTGATCCATGTGTGCAGCCTACCAGAGGGTACTTCTACCAAAAATCTCCGACTAAGAACACAGAAGCTCCCAAACACCTAAGGTGGAACACCCACAGGGACACTCCTGAAGAAGAAGATATAGAGTCTAAACTTCTCAGCCCAGCAAATACTGCTCAGTCACAGACAACGGGGAACTTAGCATTACTCTTTAGTAGGGTTTCTGTCTAATGCTCAGAGAATGTGGCTCTACCACCAGATGGAGGGTCACTGTGAGATGCGGCACTTAAAATGAGGAAGAATAATGAATGCATCTATTACCAGGAATGCTAAGGAAAAGGCAAGGTGTACCAAACAGGATATATGTTGGTCAAATAACCAAATTGTTGGATAACTAATCACATTAGTTGATTGAAAAGAAAAAGGAAAATCTGAAACCAAAATCCTATTCACTCAGATGTCTTGTTCATTAAAAGATGTGCAATTTTCCCATTATTAAATATAAGTCAAATACAACAGTGCAGATTTTGCTGTTGCAGTTAATTTGGAGATATAAATAGGTCTGAAAGTTGAATTCATAGTATTTTTGTTTTTAATTTTTTTTGAGAGAGAAAACATTAGTTTAATCCCAAAATACAAGATTTTTTTAAAAGGAGGTTTACCAAAAACATCCAATCATAAATAATCAGAGCTTTTTACCAAATTTCACTATATTTTTGCTTGATTTTAAGCACTTTCCTTGAAGTTTTAGCAACCTCAATTACTGCAGAATTGGAATTTTAAAAAACAGAACCAAACGCATAACTAACTATAAGCATCCAGTCTATTTTCATTATACAAAACTATAATAAATATTAGTAATATCTGTAAAATAAATAATACCTTTTCAAACCTAAGAATGCCTTTTAAACTGAAGAAAAAGAAAAACAGATCTGATCAACTGTAACTGGATTGATTACATGCAATGACTTTAACGAAGACAGATAAGCCGAAAACTGATCTAAAATGTAACACAGACATGAAATGCTTATTACAGTATAGTACTTACATACTGACTTGAGTGTCATTTTGCTTTATGACATTCACCGAAAGCACACTTTGTTACGTGCTAGTCAAATTTAATGAATGCAAAACTTTTTTAAAATACCAATTAACTTGAGGGAGGTAGCTGTAAACCAGCTTTGCCAACATAGAAATCTGTTGACATTACTCTCTTATTTAGCAAGCTTTCACTGAACTTTTTATCAGCGGTATTGTATTCAATATAAAACTACACACTTGGAATCAACTTTTTTCAAAACAAATTCAGAAGAACTGAAGCAGGCCGCTAGCATAAGAAGTGACCCACAACCCTCACATTCAGTTTTGTCTTTGCAGTATACCTAGTTGTAAGAGTTTAGACTATAGAAAGATCACTTTTTCCCCCCCAGGAAACCTCTTCCTCTCTACTACAAAGTCATTTAATTCTATAAGAGAGACTCAAGTCCTATGATTCCATAGCCCAGCTCCCTTTGAAGTGAAAAGCTAGCCATTAAATAAAATAAAACAGCACTGAACATGCACTCTTACCATTTTCATTGGGTTCTGTTGGCTCGGATATTTTTCTCGATGGTACAATAACAGCATCTCCTGGCACTCTGGGACTTTCTACATACTTGGGCTTCCTGATCAGACCTGCAGCGGGAAAAAATTTAGTGTGTCTAATTTTTTCCAGATGGAAAGCACATTTCAAAATAAACGGTGTGTACCCTCAGAGAGCTAAATAAACCTAAAGGACGATCTACTGCACTCACACAGAGCTACTACAATCAAGATCAGTGAACTGCTGCATTTCCACTCTTGCAGTCCACTGTAGGAAAGAAAAACTTGAGTCACGCTCACTTATTGGAATGTAAACTCTGGTGAAAAACAAAAGCAATTTGCTTGCCGCAATACTCCTGAAGCAGTGTCCAGTGTATGTAAAAAGTTCTGACTTTGAAATATTCAGACTCAGATAGCTGTTCGCTGGATTCCTCTATTCAGAACTTAAATTTTCTATCTCAGCATAAAGATAACTCTAATACCTCTGAAGTTAGGAGACAAGGATTACAAGTAGATACAATGTAACACTAACACTCAAAATACTTCAGTCCAGCAACTTTATTTTATTGGGTATTTTATCCAATTAATGCTGCACAGTCTGATTGTAAGGAAAAGGTGAGGTTCAGGGGGGAAACAATCTTCTTGTCAACAGTTTCTCATTTATAAAGACATCAACTCTCCCAGCTAATGCTTAAGTTAAGTCAAACTGTACCAGGTATTTTTCAGATAGCTTTTTCTAACACAAAAAACACAGAACAAAAATTTTGACTTAAATTGATTCCTAAAGCACTCTCACTTAGTTTGAGTTTTATATTTTCTTTCTTAAATTATTAATGAGCGTATACTTTACTAAATGAGATTCAACAATTACAGGAAACATTAGATGCACAACAGACTTTCTGGTCAGCAAAATATCATCACAATGAGAACAATGCTGCCATCTAAAGGTTGACTAGAAGTAGAATACTAGTAATATTAAATCAACAATTAACTACATCTATTTAGCCCTTAATATTTTCAGTTCATATGCACTTGTACAAAAAGTGCCTTCACAAAATATCCATTCTTTATTTTCATTAAAATACATTTGATCTTTTTCTGAAGAAAACTGGATGTAATACTCCAGATGTGGCCTCAACAGTGCCTGATAGAAGGGGATCATTTCCTTCAATTTGCTGGCAATTTTCCTATTAATACTATCCAATATGCTTTCCGATAAAAGTATTTGCGCAAAATCTTGCCAATCTAGATGCAGCCCTACTGTTTAGCCAGTCAGTCCCCAGCCTGTAGCAGTATATGGGGTTTTTCCATCCTAAGTGCAGGACTCTGCACTTATCCTTGTTGAATCTCGTCAGATTCCTTTTGGCCCAATCCTCCAATCTGTCTAGGTCACCCAGTACCATATACCTACGCTCCAGAATAATTCTCTCTCTCTCCCCAGCTTACTGAGATCAATGAAGTTGCTCAGAATGTAATTCATTCCATCATCCAGATAATAAATTAAGACACTGAACAAAAACGGGCTCCAGGATTGTCCCCAAGGCACTCTGCTTGATACTGGCTGCCAATTAGACACTCAGCCACTGCTCACTACCCATATTATGCCAGACGACCTAGCTTTCTATCCACCTTATCGCTAATTCATTCAAGCCATACTTCTTCAACTTGCTAGCAAGAATACTGTGGGAAACCATATCAACAGCTTTGCTAACATGAAAGTATATCAGGCCCACCACTTTCCCCATATCTACAGAACCAGTTATCTGATCATAAAAGGCAATTAGGTTGATCAGGTATGACTTGTCCTTGGAAAATCCATGTTGACTGTCCCTGATCACCTCTGTAATGACCCGGAAGAGGAAGCGCCCTCTATGACCCTTTGGTGGGCTTGTCCAGACGCACCTATCCCCCCCACAGGAAGCCAGAGGGCGGGTCTAGGACTATAAGAGCCACGGGCTCAGTCAGAGCTGGGCAGCCGAACCGCTGCCTGGCTCTGGTTCCCACAGCAAAGGCCTCAGCCGCGCTGCCCCCAGCCAGAGGACTGGGTTGGGCCGCCTGGACCTCTGCAAACACTGGAGCCCTGGCCTGGACTTCTGAGACACCAGCCACCACCTGAACCCATGCCAACCCCTCCGGAACCCTCGCCAGGCACCGACAACTGGGCCGGCCCACCTGGAACCCTGCCTGAGCCGGAGCCCATGGACACCCTGTCAGCCCCTCTATCGCCCAAGGACGATCGCAAGAATCTGGCAGGCCCGCATGGGGGTTGGAAAGCAGGCCAGGGATAGCCAACCTCGGGGCAGCTGTGGACATGGAGGTTGGGGGGGCAGCACGTTGCGGCCTGGACCCCCGCTGATCCTGGACCTCGTTGGCATGTAATGGCCTGGATCCCCACCGACCTAGTGACTGCAAGGCCACCACTATCAGGGCCCTGGGCTGGGACGCAGTGGAGTGGGTGGGCCTGCATCCCCCTCCGCCAGGGTTGCCAGGTGTACGGTATTGTACTGAACAGTCCAGTATTTGCGCGCTCTGTCCGGTAAAAAAAAATCAGAAAATACCGGACATGTACAGTGTCCGGTATTTTCTGATTTTTCAGGCTGCGCACCAGACGGAAGTCTGGCGAGGACAGGGGGAGCGGCTGGGAGTCCCAGCTGGGAGGCGGGGCCGCGATTGCTGCCGGGAGCCCTCAATTGGTTGAGTGTGAGGAGGAGGGGAAGCCGCCTCCTCGCTCGTGCGTCGCCAGGAGCCTGCGCGGGACAGGCAGAAAGTGCCCAGGTCAGTCCCACTCCCCGCTGGCCAATTTGCTCACCCCCCCCACCCCTTCCCAGCCAGCCAGCCGGTTCTCCCCCACTTCTCCTCCTGATCTTCCCCGGCCAGCCCCCCTGCACGGCCCCCAGCTCTGCTTCCCGCTCCCCTTCCTCCCGCCCCAGCTGCACTCCCCGCCCCGCCAGCTCTGCTTCCCGCCTCCCCTTCCTCCCGGCCAGCCCGCCCCTTCTGGCCGGTCCCTCCTCCCGATATCCTCGGCCAGCCCGTTCCACCCACCCCACCCCCACGACCAGCCCTGCTTCCCTGGGCCCCCCATCTCCCCACCCCCTCCCGTTAGCTGTTTCCAGGCCTCCCCCTTCCCGGCCGGTCCTCCTCCCCAAAGCGTGTCTGGGTTTTTTTTTAATGATTACCTGGTAACCCCTAGGACTGGTTTTTTTTTTTTTTTTTTTTTTTTTCCCTGCAACAAAAATTTTTCCTGGTGGGGTGTTTTTTTTTTTTTTTTGGGGGGGGGGGGGGCGGTATTTTCTTTCAGCCATCTGGCAACCCTACCCTCTGCCCCCCGGTCTCCCTCCACTTTGGGTGGCAGGTTCCCCCTGTGGGGCAAAATTCCCTGCGCTTGTCGGCTCTCCTGGAGTGAGGAGACCCGACCCCTGCCCAGCTGGGACCTGGCCGGAGCTTTAACCGCTGGTGATAAACACTTGTCACCCTGACCCAGGGCTACGCCTTAAACTGTGAACTACTGAACTATTTGTATTAACCCCTTGTCTGTCTGCCCACCCTGACTCAGGTCAGGGCCTCAAACTACTGCTTGGCCAATAGCGAGGCCGAGGCATGCCTCATGGATTTGTGGGCACTCTAGGGAGTCAGAAGTGCCCCACCCGCTGACTGGGGACCCTTTACTACCTCCCTTCTCTCCAAGTGCTTCAAAATGGATTCTTTGAGGACCTGCTCCATGATTGTTCAGGAACTGAGGTGAGGCTGACCAGTCAAATTCTCTGGATTCTCTTTCTTCCCTTTTTTACAGGTTAATATTATATTTGCCTTTTTCCAATCATCTGGGACTCTCACCAATCACCACGATGCAATCACATCAGCCAACTCCCTCGGCACCATAGCATGCATTAATTTTGGCCCCATAGACTTGTGCATGTCAAGCTTTTCTAAACAGTCCGTAACCTATTCTTTCCTCACTCAGGTTTGCTCACCCCTCCCCAGTCAACAAGCTGAGTAAAATCAAGACATTACCTCTATCTCTTACCAGTATAAACATTTTCTGATCTATCACAGACATGCATGTTATTTTTCTTCTCCCATTTTCTACAAGATCACTATTGACAGATAGACAGACTGTCTGTCTTCCATTTAAGTCTAGTTTTCCCATTCCATGGACATAATAAAGTTTACATTTAGAGTTTCAGGATGGGGGGGGCGGGCAGGGAGAATTCTCAAGATATTTCCCAGAAGGGAATACTGTTTTTTTAAACTATCTACACTGTTACTACCATTTTTGATTAATTTACTCTCTTATTTTAGTTTTAATAAAGAATGTTCTTTCACAATTTCTAATGTTCCTTCCCCAACCCTCCACCACTGAGAGAAATATTGAAAGTGAAACAGCATACTGGTCAAGTATTTTTCAGGTTGATTAAAATGCTGCAATGTATAACTTAGGGACATTGCAAGGAAATGTTTATGTTTCTTTAAAACTGTTGTTTTTAAATAAAGGAAAACTTTTCTGCTATTAAGTTACATCAAGGTGGATACAAATTAATGTTTTTTTTTTTAAATCAGATTTTTTTATTTAAATCAGATTTTTTATAAAATGCTTTTTGTGGAAAACACCTATATACAGATAATTTTAATTAAGATATATCATCAATCAAAGATATTTCAGCATGGAATAGGAATTATAAATTCTAATTTTAATTCTAATTCATGTAATGTTTAAGAAAAGTTTTGTAAACGAGTTCCAATAGTTCATGGATTAGGGACCCAATTTTATGGGGTTCCAGAGGTTTCGGTATAGATTATTTAGGTTAATCTTTCTATCTACCCAATGGGACTCAGTGATCAGTCTAGTAGATACCATCAGAGATGCTTAATTTTGCAATGCTCAAACTATGCATTTGTGTCTCCAGAGATATAACATGCTTGTTAACAGCAAAAATGTTTTAAATAAATAAATAATACGTATAGGTGAGAAATAACAGACCTCAACCCTATTGTCCCTCTGCAAACTTATGTAGACAAAGCCAATCCCTTACCTCTCTTTAAAAGTGCTAAGTTTCAAAAAGTTCAATGAATAGACGCTTATACTTTAAGTTTCTCCTGTTGACCTGGCTGATGCAGTCAATTTAATTTTCGTTTAAAAAAATATTTAACTATTTTAGTTAAAAATAATTTTAACAAAAACAACTTGATTTTTTTTTAAATTGAATGTTTAACTAAATTAAAAAATTCATAGGCTCATTTTGTTATAATATTATATGTTTACTGTTGAAGAAAAAAATCCAGAATGCATAACACTGTTGTTTTAGTTAAACAAAACAATTTAAATATCTTCTGGTGATGTTCTCCTCCTAATACAGCATGGCAAGAAAATCCTCCAAATATTAATGATTAATCTGTTGAACTGCAGATCGTTCACCTCCCAATGACTTCATGAATATATGCTTCCATTGCCTTTGGTAAATGATAAGGTGTCCTGTGGCAATTAATAGAGACTAACAAAAATACATACAAGTATCATGAGCTTTCATGGGCAAAACCCACTTCTTCAGATGAGACTGAGTAAATAAAATAACCAACAAATCATTCATTTTCTGATATAGCTGTAAAACTAATCTGAAAAGTTTTCAAAATAAATCATCTTATAAAAATGAAGCCTACAACTATCTCTGAGTTGAGAAGAATATGTATTAAGGTTATGACAACCAACAACACTTTTATGTAGAAAACCATGATTAAATCAAGTCTTCCTGACTAGTGATTTAAATCCTGATTTAAATCAATTTCATTTAAATCAAATCCATTCTGAGTTACATTAAAAATATGTAGTCTTACAATGTAGACACAACTAATTAAAAGTGTCCCTTTACATTTAAACTAGGCCATAATGTCTTGCAATCAGAATACACAACAACAACAACAAAACCCACACCACAATCCAGTCAGCATGCCTAGATTCTATCACTGGATTGTTAACACACCTTAGCCTCTCTCACTGCTCCAATTCCCCTATCTGTGAAATGGGGATAGTCAACTACCCAACAGAGGGCTTAATTAATATTTGTAAAGTGCTATGAAATGTTTGGAAGAAAATTGCTGAGTATTTGTATTGAAAAGTGGTCAAGCACCCCACAATATTGATAACGTTGCTACTTCCTTGCAAAGTCTTTTTTTTTCTTTTAGCTTAAATTGCTTTTCAAGTTTTCCAATCTGACTCTTTTTGCTGGGGCAGGAGGTGCTTTTTTGATGGCAAGTAAGTCTAGTCAGAATGAGAGTTTGCAGGAGTGGCACACACACTGTCTACTTTCCTGCCCAGCCTTAGGAAATGAGAAACACAATTGAAGGGTGCTTGTAGGTCCCCAGCTACTCCTGGATTCTCAGGGGACACTTATATTTTTTTAATCCATATCTGAAAAGCCAAATGTAATCACTGCTCTTAATCATGTACTTTGCCACTATTATTTATGATTTTGTGGCCTTCTGCTTTGATTATTATAATGTAATCAATGGGGCTGCCATGGAAGGCCACTCAATTTGCATTGTATGCACAATGATCCTGCCTACCTACATGGCAGCATCAGGGACCATAGCATACGAATCCCCTGAAGAATACATTAACTTCTTGTTGATTTCCAGATATAATTCAAGATTTTGAAACTGCTTTTAAATAAACCAAAACTCTTTACCATTTGTGTACTGGCTGAGTGAAAGACCAGCTTTCTATAATGCAACTAGGGAGGTCAGTGGTTAACTAGTATCACCCTCCTACTGGGTGATGATTACTAGTTACCAGTTCACAGGTGGCTCAGCCAAGCCCACCACACTGCACTGCAGGCTAGGGGAGCTCCAGCCCAGCTGGGCCAGCCATGCCATGCCACAGGTGAGCAGGGGACAACTTCAGCCAGGCCTGGCCCTAGCAGCAACCCACCCACTGCAACCGAGGGGCTGCTTCAGCCTGGCTGCTCTCCCCCCACCCGAAGAATCCCATTTAACTGGGATTTTACATCCCTAATTGTAACAGTCGAGATCAGATGGGAAGTCTGGATTTCAATAATTGGGACCTGCAAATGAGGTGCTCTGGAAGCAGTGTTTCATTCCACAACTGCACACAGTGCCTTGAAGACTTCCATGGTATGGCTTGAAGTCCCTCTCTTAGTTCAGATTTTTGAATGTATTTACATCTTCATCTGCAATCCAGGAGTTTATGGATTGGAAATGAATTTAGTAAATAAATAAATCTGTGTCCAAGGAGCATGTGAGTACAATTTGGAAGTGCAAATGTTAAGATATAAATTACCAGCAGAGGGTGCTATTTCAACATTTTTTTAAAAAACTGATGTGAAAGTAACTCAAAATGCTTTCCTCAGAAACATAACCACTTCGTTATGGAAGACAGTAGTTCAACTGTTAACTGCAAATAGCACTATAATTAGATAGAGCAAAGCAGAAAAACAAAGAGCATACATTCCAATCAGAACCAGATTAATAAGCAAGAGTCTGTCAAGTGACAGTTCAGAATTGAAATATCCTCAGAGTATATTTTAACATGTGATAGAGAGGCAGCAGCACAGAGGGTGACAGAAGCAGGCTAGAACCGATATGTATGGGGAGCCAGCTTTCAAGCCAGCTCCCTGCATGTACTGTATCGGCTCCCGCGAACTCGCCTGCCCCTCCCTTTGCTGTGTCCTACAGAGGCAGTGAGGGGGGCAAGCAGGAGCCAGTGCTGGGGGGAGCCAGCTTAAAAGCCGGTTCCCCCCAGCACCAGCTCCACGGTGCCACCTGCCCTCTCCCCCCCACAGAATTGCCTCTATCAGAGGCAGCAGCATGAGGGAAGGGAGGCAGGGGAGGCTGCCGCAAAGCAGCCTCTGTCCTCAGGGAGCAGTTTCTGTCTGCGGGGAGCTAGGACCCCCGGCGGACAGGGGCTGCTGCCACCCCGTGCTGCTGCCTCTGTTTCAAGGCAGCCAGTCTGTGAGAAGAGCTGGTTTTAAACTGGCTCCCCTCACAGACCAGCTCCCACCTGCCACCCTGCAACCGTTGCCTCGGATACAGAGTTAGCAGCGCATAGTGGCAGGGGGCTCCCCGGGAGTGGGGCTGGGAGTGCACTGGATGCTGGCCCCACCCCCGGGGACTATCGAATAGTCGTGAAACCGCTAAAATTTCATGTGGTTACAGACAATTCAATTAAACAATATATAACATCACTAGTAGACACACCTATAGTGTTTGTACAGTGGGCGAATTTGAAGGGAATATGCAGGTCTCTTAACAGTGCACTTTCTAAACTACTGTAATTAGTTTTTCATATCCCAGTTTCTGGTACAAATTCACCCCAAGTCTAGAAAATAAACATTAATAAAGGGTTGGACAATAATTTTGATGGGATAAGAATTGGTAAATGGTCGAGGGTCGCACTCTTCCATTATATTAATGAGGGTTCTGGGGTGGAGGTTGGGTGCAGAAAGGGCTTGGGGCAAGGGACTTGTGTGTGGGATCTTGGAGCGAGTTTGGGTGAAGGAGGGGATTGTGACCTGGGGCAGCGAAATGGGGTACAAGTGGGGGTGCAGGGTCTGGGAAGGGTGTGTGACCTGCGGTAAGGGTGCAGGGGCTCGTGTTGTGACATGGAACACGGGATTGGGGTTCAGGGTCTAGGAGGGATATGAGTGCAGGAGAGGATTCTGGCCTGGGAGAGGGGTGTAGGAGGAGGGAGTGCAGGGTCTGGGAGGGGGTTGTAACCTGAGGCAGGAGTGGGTGCAGGGATTTGGGCTGTGACCAGGGATAGCGGAGTAAGGTGTAAAGTCTGGGAGATCATATTTTGCTGAACCCTGCATTATTACTGCATGTTAGTTGGCGCCTTACATGAAATGAGTTTGATCTCAATCCAGGTCCCAGCATGTCATCTCATCACCAAAGGACATGACTGGCACTAATGCACTTTCAAACCTCCAAATTAGGGATGAGGCAGAGTAGAAAGAAATTTGCACCGTCATTTCCTTGTTATGCTGTTAGGGAGTGGGGAGAAGGAGAAGTCTTCATCCCCATGGTTATCAATATAAAATCTGTCACAAACTCTAAATTCATACCCACAAATATTAAAACAAAAAAAGTAAAGCCCTATTGTACTAGTGACCTTAGTGTAACTCTCATGTACACACAAATCAAATCTAATACCAAGATTAGAAAAGCAGGCCAAAGGCAGGCATACAGTTTCACTAACAGATGTCAGTATATAGTCTCCTCTTGATGTATGCTTAACACTAATAGGATTTTCACATGTCCCTCAAATAGAATAATATAGTCTGCCACAATCAAACCCAAAAGGAACATCATGTACTTGACTAGACAGTGCCTGATATTTATTAAACAAACATTGTTAGGCTTTCTGTATATTCAAATTGTAGAAGTGAACTTGTTTAAAAAAAATAATTTCTTTGCCTCACCCCAAGAAGCCTGTATATACCGGGGTTCCAATTGTGCTAAGGAACAATGGTATTTTTGAATGTGCACATGTTTTTAAACAGCCCTTACGTATAACTTGAACACTCTTTCTAAGTAGCCTAGCCTTATTTGTAGACCCACATCTCACTTAGTTGGAACCACAGTCTAAACAGCTACTGGCAAATTCTGGTTTAAAGGCCAGCACATTCTATATAGGTTTTCACAATGGTACCCAAGCACCTTCCAGTAGTACACTAAGTTACATGACTAACATCTCATCCCGTCCCTACCATATTGGTCCAGAAACAGAATTGTTAATTTACATTATAGGCACCAAAAGCATACATATGATGCAGTAGAATTCTTTAATCCTTTGAACCAACATATACTTCACATCTTTTAATTAATCCTTCCACATTAGAGAGATTAACCCTGGCTCTTCACAACGGAATACGTAGAACAGAACGGCAGATGCAGAGCAGAATACATAAACTGAAAAAGACCACCAAAATGTCATTTAGTAGTAATGGGGAGCAAGTCAATTCAAAAACAGCTAGATAAATTAAAACAAAACTGCCTTGAAGCCAAATATCCCATATGAATTAGAAAAGTGTTCATCATAGTGAGGCTAATATTTTTGGGGTAATTTTTTCTCCATTAATTTGGTAATTTCAACTAAAACATTTTATTTGATTTATATATTTCCTGGTATATAGTTTTGTAAATAAACCCTACCTTTTGATTTTAACTGTTTCGCTTACAAATGCTGCACTATAGCTGCATGTGACAACAGATTATCTAAACTCACTGATATTTGATACTTTTGCAGTATCTTTTACACAACAGAATCATCAAATGCTAGCTTTCTCTGAAGCACCTTCTTTTTGTAGGCTTAAATTAGATCCTTAGAGAAGGGCCATTAGGATCATCCATGGAATGGAAAACCTACTTTATGAGAGGAGACTCAAAGAGCTTAGCTTGTTTAACTGAAAAAAGGCTTAGGGGAGGGAAGTGTCAACATGAGACAAAAAGCCATTTCAAAAGGGGGTTTTCAGAGTTATGTAAGATTTAGGAACAAAAACCCCATTGTAAGTCAAGATGAAGCATTTCAAATCAATGGTAATTGTGGTCCTAAATCCCATAAGTGATTCCCCAAATCTCCCCCTTTATTTATATGTATACATCCCTTTGAGCCTTGCAAGAAAGGGACCTGAACTACTAGTATGACCCAGGCTCCAGAAAGCGTATACACAAGTCAGAAACCACACACATGCAAGTCACAGAGGTCTAAGAGACCAGCTTCTCAATATCCCAATATGAACGCTTTAATTCTTTTTTAAATTCCATCACTTTCTGAGAGATCTGCTATTGAATCACATTTCTCATCTGTCCCTTGTCCAGTTTCAGGAACTCCTGCAGTGTCAGGTCAACTTGGCTCTCACACAAGGAGAGAAAAGAACAGTAAGCAGAGTGTTTCCCGGTGCTCATCCATAGGGACATCATCAGGATCCCAGCCTCTGAGCTAGGGTTGCCAGATGGTTTAACCAAAAATATTGAACACCATCCCCCGCCTCTCCACCCTCTCCCCCCAAAAAAAACAGGGGAAAAAATTCTTTTGAGAAAAAAAAAAGGGGGGGGGAGGGGGAAGAGACCAAAGGTGGGGGTTTTTTTGGTTTTTTTTTTGTGCTCAACAAAAGGACCCCAAGAGTTGTTCGGGGGGGGGGGGGGAAAAAAAGCATGCCCCCTTTAAGAAATGCTTTTGAGGCTTTTTGGCCCTAACAGGCTGCCGGCGGCCATCCGCCATTTTGTCTCCCTGCTCCAGGCCGGACAGATTCCCTGTGGAACCTGGAAAGCACCCTGTATTTTCGCCTCCTGGCCGGGAAAAAAATCAGAAAATACCGGACATTTTAGGTGTCTGGTATTTTCTGAATTTTTTTTTTTTTTTAGCAGACAGGAGGCGAAAATACTGAATTGTCCGGGGTCAATACCGGACAGCCGGCAACCCTACTTTGAGCTAACTGAAGCAGTGACATTGAACAACATCAGACCCATTCTCACTATGCCAGTGGATGAATCCAGTTGCAACCATCTGCTCTGGTGCGTAGACACAGACCTCAGTGAAAGGCCAGCTGTGGTAGGTGGTATCGTAACATAAGGGCCTGAAACATAAGCCCATGTATCGTAGGCCTGGTGAGAGGCCTGAGGCCTAGACAACAATGGCCAAGACTTTATATTAGCAAAGCTAAGCTAAGCTGTGAGCAAGAGACAGGCCCCTGCTCACAGAACTTGGCATGAACAGGGCTGATGGTGTAAACCACTAACTGGCAATGGCACAGGTGAGATCTGTAATTGGTACTACAGGTTGGACCTCCCTGGTCCTGCTCCCTCGGGACCTGACCAGTCCCAAATGAGGAAATTTGCCAGATCAGAGGAGGTCCCCTGCCATCAGCCTTCCAGGACATTGCCCCTCCCTCAGGCTTGGCTCTGCTCCAGCCCTGCTGCTACAGGTCTTCGGATTGGCTCTGGCCTGCTTCTACCAGCTGGGTGGGGCTCTTTGGGGACAGAGCTTACTGGCTGCTGTGGTCCTGCTTCTGTCCCACCTGGCTGGGGTTTTCGGGGACAGGGGTCTATGGGTGTCCCACTTCTATCCCACGTGACTAGGGCTTTCCGGGGATGGGGCTCCATGGTTGCCCAGCTTCTGTCCCGCCCAGCTGGGGCTTCCCAGGGTCAGGGCTCCATGGCTATTCTGCTGCTGCTGCATGCAGCCGGGGCTTCCCATGGATGGGGCTCCACAGCTGCCCCGCTGCTGCTGTGCTGGGTCAGAGCTCTGCGGCTGCCCTGCTGTACCGCACCCAGCTGGGGCTCCCCGGGGCAGGGCTTGCCAGTCCCGATGGTGGGGCTCCCTGCCACTAGACTCCCAACTGGCTTGCACTCCCAGGCACTGGGGCTTTCTGGTCCAGCAACATCCGTGATCCTGCCAGACCACAGATGTTACTGGACCAGAGAGTCCTGGATTTAAGAGGTTCAAACTGTAGCATAAATAGTTAATTCTCTGTAATTTGAAGGGATTAAACCATGATTTGAGGACTTCAGTAATTCAACCAAGCAGTTAGGCATCTGTTTTAGAAGTGGCTTACTGAGGCTCTGTGGCCCACAATGTACAGGTCAGATTAGATCAGTACTGTGCAACCTGCAGCCCAAGGGCCACATGCAGCCCATCAGGATTCTATATGTGGCCCAAAAGACATTTTATCTACTGTTGCCCAGGCACTGGGTTGCCAGATTCTGCTGGTTTCCATACACATAATTTTTTTCCCTACTGATATTACAAAAGTAACATGCACAGAAAGCAAGGGCACTGAAGTGAGGAGCATGCTGATTGCACACAATATTGATTGTGAGAGCTGCATGCTCCTGCATCCAGTTAACCAGGCGCTCCTATGGTTCAATCAGCACACCCCACGAATTCTAGGTATGCACGTGCAGCTAGCAAAACTACCCTATTATGGGAAACTATTTTGGTTACAACAATCTTGCAGCCCACTGAGATGGAGGGCCACTCAGGTGGCCCACTGACTAGCCTAGGTTGCCTATCACTGGACTAGATGATCACAACGATCCCTTCTGACCTTAAAGTCTATGAGACACATCACTGTCCTGATTTTCTTTCTTTTCTCTTTTTCCCAAATGTAAGCTTTATTTCCTCCTGTTTAATGAGGCAATATTCAAACTATAATAACTGAGACCCCCATTTTCCCACATTTCTCTGATGGTGGCAGCAATTTAGTACTAACATGAGGGAAAAAGAATGGAGCAGAAAGGAAATGTTCTTTCCATCTCCATTCAAACTGGAGATGTTTTAAACAAAGGATGCTTGATTCAGTGCCTGTTCAGACAGACATCTGACTCTAGCATTAAGTGCACCATCAAAAAAACCTAAGTCACAAATTATATTAACAGGTGTTGGGAAATACCCAAAAAAGCCACAGTAGAAAGGAGACGGCATAGAAAAGGAAAGAGATGAGAAATTGGAAAGGAAGGCGAGAAATTCAGCCAAGCTATTTTACATTGAAACTTTTCTCTGTTTCATATGTCTCAAACTGGAGTTATTTTATGTGACTGAAATTACTTTAAATGATATAAGGATGTATCATTAGATGTATCATTACTATATAGAAAACATTCTAGGACAAATTGGTTTTTACAATTTATTTAACTATGCAAGTTAAATATAAATTATTTTACAATTATTTAACTATGCAAGTACTTGTACGCATAAAATATCTGTAGGGTTCTTAAACAGTAAACTAAATAAAAAGTCTCAGGGGGTAGCCACGCTAGTCTGTACCTTAAAAAATCCTGAGTAGTCCTGTGGCACCTTAGAGACTAACAAAAATATATAGGATCATGAGCTTTTGTGGGTAATACTTTGTCAGATGAGCTGGAGTGAAAACAACAGAATCCAAGATATACTCCAACTCATCTGATGAAGCTGATTTTACTCACAAAAGCTCATGATCCTATATATTTTGTTAGTCTCCAAGATGCCACAGGACTACCTGTTGTTAGTAAACTAAATGTTATTTTATCAATAAATAGAGCAATAGGACTGCAAAATGACTGAAATAAAGTACAAACATTTTATTTTGCTAAAATAAAGTGTGCACATTTACTTTAAATAAAAGGGGCAAGAAATACTGTCATTTTCTTGATCAGAAGCACAAGCCAAATTTTCTACATAGAAAGGAAAGCTACCAGTGTTGCTGAAAGTTTTACATTATAAGTGTACTGGCAGGGGCACATAGAACAATAGGATATATCTGTTTTACATCCTGGGTAACTCAAATATACATTTTTACTCTATGGGTTTTATATTATTAATGTATATAGACAAGATACAAGTTAAGAAAGTCAGTCCATAAAATGCTGGCTAGAATACAGCTATGCTATTCCTTGAACTAATATACATGAAGAATTTCAAGACTCAGATAAATATGTTATTTTAGCCAGACACTTAATGGAGTTTCAATTTAAGAATTCCACATAAGCTCTAGTTTAGAAGTAAGACATATCACCAATTATAGGACTACAGGGCCATGTCTCAAATTTGATAACAAAAATCACAAACAAAATATAAACAAACCGTTTGGCAGTTTTGTCATATCTGTCCCCCAGTAAAGTGGAATAAGTATTTTATTTCATTACAATTTGCTTCCACCCTCTCCCTCAACATTTAAGAAAAACCTTCTTCTATTTGTTCCTCATTTCTATCTCCCTTTTCAGTCAACCACATTTTGATCTGGGTAGCATCACCATGCATACACAGCTGATGCAACAATGAAAATGGCTGTGAAAGCAATACTACTGGAATCCTTTTAAATTTCTTCTTATCCCATTCCAGTTGACACATCATTTATACATAATCTTTCTCTTTTGCCAGTTCAAATTCTTTAACATTCAAACGGCATAGTATACCAGGTCTCCAATACCCACAGGATTATGTATGCATCTGGTATATTCCTATGGAACTAACAAATGTTTTAACAGCTGCTAACTTTTAAACGGTGGGCAGTATTCCCACTAACTTCAAAAATCACTCCACTGTGATACAGTCAACAAACAAAAGCACAGTCAACAAACAAAAGCACAAGACAAGAGGATTTGTTAGGATTTCTAAATATTTTGACTGAATTAACACTTGTACATAAGAGCATAAGAATGGCCATACTGGGTCAGACCAAAGGTCCATCAAGCCCAGTATCCTGTCTTCCAACAGTGGTCAATGCCAGATGCCCCAGAGGGAGTGAACAGAAACAGGTTATCAAGTGATCCCTCTCCTGTCATGCATTTCCAGCCCCTGACAAAGAGAGGCTAGGGACACCATTCCTACCCATCCTGGCTAATAAGTATTGATGGACTTAACCTCCAATAATTTAACTAGGTTTTTTTTTACTCCTGTTGAAGTCCTGGTCTTCACAACATCATGTGAAAGTATGTGTACGTGAAAGTCACCGGGTCAACAAAACAATAAGAAGTCTATTACACTACCCATACAATTTTGAGACATCTTAAAATATTGGATCTTTCTAAAATATAACTCTTCCCAACAGTGCAAGAGTAGGACATACAATTCTGGCCCCCTGAAACTGATGGCAAAACTCCCATGGATAGAGTCCTGCACAGATGCAAAATTGGTATCCACATCCGCATATGCAAAAATGATCTGCTGATAATGGCAAATTTGCAGGGTTCTACCCACTGACTTCAGTGGGACAGAGATTTTACCTTTTTACACAATAATTTATAAAATCATACAGAACTGAAATATACTATTCTCTGGTTCAGTACATTTACACGAACTTTTAGAAACAAATTCTTTAAACATAAGTGTCAAACAGAGATTACAAGAAGGATTTGGATGATAAAGAATTTTAGATAATGTATGTAAATCCTCTAAGAATATTTGTATAAAAGCCTAACAATATTTTGGAATACCTGTCTGAAGTAACAAGTGTTTCTTTTTAACAAATGTTTCTCTTTTATTTTTATATATCATAGCTTGTTAAAAAAAACCTATTGTACTAATAAAACTATTTTTTCCATGATAGTCAAGCTCGTAGATTCAGATATTAAGACAACAGAACTTCAAAATCATTGTTCCAGTAGTTTGGAAAGCTGCAGCTGATGTTAGTTTGTTGGAATGATTAAAATGCACAGAATGCAGATAAAAAGGAAATTAGAAGGTGAAACAAATTTAGTAAGAGACATATACATGGGCATTACTTCTCAAAACTTGTATTCTTAGTAGTAACGAGTTAGTTGCCATGATTTCAACAGACATCCATTTATTTATTTTGGAAAATTAATAGTAGCTATAAACTGTAAAGATTATTCTGAAATTAAACACACATCTATAGCCATCACTAAATCCACGTCACAAAAACATTCTGTACTCATTATCACACTTGAAAATCAAGCAAAAACAGGATGCAAATTTATAGCTACTAGGGATGTTAAAATGCGTGTAACCACTAAAAATTTTAAGCCAACTCCCCATGCGTACCAGGAGCCTGTACAGTTACACTTTCACATGCCTCATAGCTACCTCTACATATCATACAATCTCATGCTCTAACAATTACATTTTTAAAAATATTCAGACAACATTTCAAAACAAATAGATTTTGTATTAAAATATAACCAGCTAGAACAATTCTGTGATTTCGAAAGGGGGAAATACTCTATTTGAACACAATTTTTTCTTGGCTATTCAAGGTCCATACAAGCACACATCCATTCCTCCCGATTTCATCAGTTCCTCCTGATTTCTTTACAGTAGCCTTATTATCACCATTGTGAAAAGGAAAAAAAAAATTTACAATGTACTTCATATGAAATATTACAAAGAGATTTTAGTTTACCGATTAAATTTTACCTGGGGACTTTTTGTTTGATCTTGTTTGCATCAAGTAAGACTGACGTGGCAGCAAAGGTGATGATGGCAAAGACATTGAGACTCCTTTAGTCAAGTTTAGTCTATACATATCCTCAGGGATAAGCTGATTACAAATGGGAGAATCTGCACCGCAGCCAGATGTCGCAATGATGTGCAGTGCATTCTCTTGGCAGGAGTCACCTGCTGAAAATAAAATGTGGTTTGTGATTTACCAAATGCACTGAAATAAAGGTGAGGCAATTATACTGAAATGCAGCCTTCAATATTGATATGAACATGCACCATCCACAAACAAAGACCATTCTTGCCATGGAAGGGGGAAAAAACCCTCTCTCTAATATTCCTATCACTATAGTATCTTATGCTATGTCTACATTGGTAAGATATGGCGATGAAAGTGATATTAACATGCAAAAATCACCAAAACTGAAAACTTGCCAAACCTGGTTTTATGCCACCCTTTGTTGACATATCATGGCCACACTGTTAGCTCCCCTGTTGACAGAAAGAGCAAAGCAATGTGGTTAAGCATCCCACTGCACCTGGTATCACTCTTAGTCGCTAAGCACCATGGGAACGTGCACTGTAGTGATAGGCATTTTGGGAACATGAAAAACATTCCGTCAACCACCTCTTTGCTCCCCAGCCCTGTTAGGGCTTCCAGCTTACTTTTGCGCCACTTGAATGACAGTCCTTGCTGCGAACTCCAGCATCTGCTGTGAGAACTCATGGATCCCACAATTCTTTCCCATTGTGTTCAACATGCTTAGAACATCACGCACTGCAGCAGAGCTACTTATGCACTTAATAGCAGAGGACAAAGACTCGGATGCAGTCGACAACGTGAGTCACAGGGACAGCAGCAATGTAGCATTGCATTGGGCTGTCACATAGCAGCTGTGCACAGTAGAGCATTGTTTTTGTTCTAGGAAAACTAGCACTGGAGTAGTGGGATCGCATTTTATGCAGGTATGGGATGAAGATCAGTGTCTAACTTTTGGATGCATAAAGCAACCTTCTTGGAGCTGTGTGCTGAGCGCAAGGTTACCTGCACAAGAGCTGCTCACTTGGTAGAGAAGCATGTTGTGATTGCTTTGTGGAAGCTGGTGACTCCCAATTGCTATTGTTCAGCTGCAAATCAGTTTGGAGAAGGGAAGTCTACCACTGGGGCAGCACTCATGCAAGT
The DNA here is from genome assembly GCA_019425775.1 of Rafetus swinhoei. Classification (NCBI taxonomy): domain Eukaryota; kingdom Metazoa; phylum Chordata; order Testudines; family Trionychidae; genus Rafetus; species Rafetus swinhoei. Next base: position 33,667,944 of record CM033439.1, on the reverse strand, counting down.
GTGCAGGGCAATAAATCACATTTTTCTGTGTAGGACTGGGACTCTGAGAAAAGTGGATGACACAGTGACTGACTTTGCTGAAATGGGCTTTCCAAACTGTGGCTGGGCTTGCCTCAGAGTGCATCAATCGTAAGGGGTACTTTTCCAGGGTACTATAGGCATTTGTAGGCATTTCACAGATATAAATGAAGAGTGATCTGGAAAGGTGCATGATACACATATCTTCAGGAATAGCGGCCTGTACAGAAAGTTGCATGCTAGCACTTTCTTTCCAGACCAGAAAATTACAGTGGGGAATGCGGAAATGCATATAGTGATCCTCCTACAGCCCTAGCTCATGAAGCCTTACACAGGCACCTAGATAGTGGTTCAACAACAAGCTAAGCTGATGTCAAATGATTGTTGAATGTGCCTTTGGCAGATTGAAAGGGAGATGCAGGGATGTCTGCGTCAGGCTGGATCTTTTGGAAGATCATATCCCCAAGGTGGTGGCCGAATGTGTTGCTTACATAATTTGCGTGAAAGTAAGGGTGAAGTGTTTGCCCAAAGGTGGAACAATGAGACACAGCAACTGGATGCACAATTTGAACAACAAGATACTTGTACTGTCCGAAGAAACCAGAGGGTGGCCATCAATATTAAAGAGGCTCTGAGGAACGACTTTGACAATGAAGAGGGCTTACATTTCTCTGTGTTAGGATTGCTCCCCTGCCTCATCCCGAGTGAGGCATTTCCATTAAACCAAGGGATATTATAGGCTTCTACAGGGGCCAGAGGAATTGGTATGGGTTGTGTCACACAAAATAAACTCATCGAAACCTGCATCACATTCATCTTTATTCATGTCTTTCAATCAGGATACTCAGTGGTAAGGAATGGTAAGGGTTATTGGAAAACCTTACTATGGCGTTAACATAAAGCTGTCAAAGTCACAGCTGCTTTCATGGGGAGTGAAGTGTGCTGGGAAAAAAACATTACTTGAGTGTGTAAATGAGTGTATGGATGTAGAGGGAGGGTTGCTGGATAAAGAATTTTGAACATGTGGCCATGGAAGCTGATGTGTGGGTACAGAGACAGTTACTATGAAAAGAGTTCTGCATGTGCTGACAGGAAGGCCTTTAGTTCTTTTTTGTTCTGTATCTTGATAAGACACTTCAGCATCTCATTTTGGTCTTCCATGAGTTTTAGTATGCACTCAGTGGCTTCTGTTCTGACTTGCATCTCCCTAGCTCTTCTTTGCTCCCTTTTCTCCGTTTGTAGAGTTGAATGTCACACCACATCCTTGTCCAGATCCGCCTTGTCCTCTGAGGGTTTTTTTCTTTCGTTGATGGTGAATGGGCATGATTTCTCAAGGTCTGGTCTGGAAAAGTAACCATCCACAATAGAGTGACTGTATTTTTCATGATACATTCTGATCATGGTGAGTTTTAAAGGTGAGGAGAAAAGGGGGGCAGAGGCCTGGGCATGGCTCCCCAAGCAATTACAGTCTGCGCTTGTGCAGCAGATGTACATGGAAACAATCTGTAATAATCCTACACTTGTCCATAGGCTGCCATTACTCTGGCTGATATATCCCTGCTAAATGTTAACAGGCAAACCCAGGCTCAACTTCTGGATGCGAGCAGGGAGAGCCTTATGCAGCCAAACTCTGTGCCTTCTTGGTTCCAGCAGCACAGTATGAGGAATGGTTTGGGAGAGTAGGTAGTCCTGCCATGGAATCTCAGTGAAAAAATTAATAAGTACATCAGGGACTCCATCTCCCAGCAAGATTTGATATCTCTATGTACATCCATGCTCTCTTTGGACATAATGCAGACCTAGGCAGGGCTTAGTCAGCTCACGGAACTACAGCCTCTGGTTGCCTTGTGCCACCGCCACCACCCTTCCACTGCTGCTGCCTGCCCCACCCTCACCCCAATACACAGCAACTTTTTGCCCCCGCGCCCTCCCCTAGCTGCACTAGAGCAACATATTGCTCCATGCAGCTGCCACCCCACACCACTTCCCCTCCCGCCTACACAGCAACTTACCCTGCATCTCTTCCCTTGCTTCATGAACCTGAGTCTCTTCCTTTGCTTCATGGTCCACGTACAGTTGCTGAGTATGCTCACAAACAACAGGACTTGAAAACAATTCCTTGCTGCCTGGTGCACAGGTTATCACCAGATTGAGCCTCACCTCCTCATCCATTTCTATCTCTTCATCAGTAATTTCTGTGTCTTGGATAATTCCTGTTTCTGACTCTGGGCTATGGGAAGTATCCACTCTCTCTTCGGGTGTGCATGTGAGGTCCCCATCTGGGATTGCATCCAATTCTTTATAAAAACAGCATGTTTTGGGTAAAGCACCAGACCAGCTGTTTGCCTCCTTTGCCTTCTGGTATGGCTGCCATAATTCCAGGCTCTGCATTGTGGGATGACTCCCAGTTTCTATGGGTCACTCTCAGCTGTAATTGCACCATTTCTTCATCCCACACACTGATAAAATTCAAAAGCTCTGCAGTGCTCCACTCAGGAGAGCGTCTTGAGTGATAGCCACCCGTTTCCCTGAGAAGACACCATGAGGACCACTACACAATGAGCCAGACACCAGGAAATTGATTTTAAAGTTCCCAAGGTTTGCAGGTGGGAGGAGCACATCTATTTACCTGTTTATATGGTGCCAGAGCAGCAGAGTTCAGAGCCCTGGCCAGAGTGGCTAATCGGGCATTGTAGTAAACATGCAAGTATTTAATAAACGCACACCAAAAACCTACTGTAGTACACGCTACATGATTAACACTAAAAGGGAGGTGGAGATACAAAAATCCCTTGTACACGGAAGATTTTATTGCCAAAACTGAGTGTTTTGTTGCAACTTTTGTCATGTTGTAATGTGAATGCTCTCTGGGTTTGGTCACTAACAAAGCTTTTTTGGTGACAAAACTTGCCAGTATTGACAAGGCCTTAGGCATCAACAAAAGCCTAGCAAACACACAAAATGTAGAGCAAATAATCACATTTTTGTTTCATGCTACAACATCATTTAGAAAACAAACTTTTAGATACGATTACTGTCTTTTAGATTTTACCCTCTCAGTCAAACCACATCATCACAATAAGACAAACATTTCAAAAGCTGAAAAGGTATTTTAGAACTGCTGTGATGCTCTGAAAACCATGCTTATCAGTAAAATTCATAACTATAGTGGAAATCAGGGATGTAAAAAACATGAAGTTTAACTAGTTAACCAATTAACTGGGCTGGAGCACCTCCTCCCCATCCCCCTGCTATAGCCAGGCTGCAGCAGCCCCCCACTGCAGGCAGGGGCTGCTCCGAACACTCAGAGGAGCCCCTGGACACAGCAACCCCTGCGGGGCTGGAGCAGCCAGCTGCCCACAGCAGGCAGGGAGCTGCTCCAACCCCTACCAATTAACTGGACCAGGTAAGCATCACCCATTAAGGGTGATTATTACCAGTCTACCTTTAACATCCCTAGTGAAAATATGGAAGTGTGTTCAACCTATGCCAGGAATAACATTTTGAAAGAAAGTCCAGAGGAAGGGACACTCAAATCTGGCAAGCCTGGGGTGGGTGGGGAGGGGGCTCAAGTCTAGCTGGGCTGGAGCACTCCACCCTTCCTTAATTGGTTAACCAGTTAAACTTCATGTTTTTATATCACTAACTTCCACTGTTTTTCTGCTTATACCTGTAAAATTCAAGACATAACCTGTAATAAATACAGCCGGTCCCCCGAGTTGCGAACAGTCAAGTTATGACCAGAGCTGTCGTAAATGGCAGACCCGAGTTATGAACGCGATCCGCGCTTACGAACAGCACGGTCGTGTGTAACTCAATGGGGTCCGACTTACGAACGAACCGAGTTACGACCAATTGCTTGGTCCGTAACCGGTTCGTAAGTCGGAGAGAGGCTGTACATGGGTTTTTTTTATTTCTTTTCATAACACAGTGACAAACTAGTGTGCATATCTAACAGAGGGAAACCTATCAATGAAAAACATTTTAGTCCAATAGCAGACAGGATTGCTATATATTTCAAAAGTCTGACTGCTCATAACAATGAAGCAAGAAAAATAGAAGGCAAGACAGACAAAACTGATGGGTTTGGCTATATGAGTTTTGCAAACCTCAATGTCTTGCACAGAAATCAACAGAACTGAAAAGCAAAGCTTTAAACCACAGAATCTTATATTTTATTTCCTAGTGAAGACATTATGAATTATTGAAATTGAGAATAAAAAAATTATAATTTTAAACTCAAAACTAGCATCACAAAAATAAACAAAAATATTACTTGAAGCCTGACAAATAAGAAAGAAAAGTCAAGACTAAAGTTTAGCCTATGTTCTCAGCTATCCTAGTCAAGGCACCTTGCTACCACAATTAGAATTATAGGATGTGACTACACTGCACCATATGTCGAAATAAGATATGCAATTTGAGCTATTTCGAAATAGCTTATTTCATAATTTGGCACTGTCTACATAGCGCCAAATTTTGAAATAACCTGCCATTCTAAAATGTCCCTTACTCCTCATGGAATGAGGTTTACAGAGACGTCGGAATAGCAAGCCCGGAATAACGGACTTGCTGTGAAGATGCGGGATAGGTATTTTGGGACACTCCGGTATTCCGAAATAGCACTGCAGTGTAGATGTAGCCATAGAGAAAACAGACTGAGTTACCAATTCCTCATATCAAGTTTTTTTTACTTACAATAAGATAATATTTCATTTAGATTCAGACCTTTTATGGTCAAGTTTCTTATTCATTTGGTAGCCATCAAGGCCTACAACTTTTTTGGCAGCTGTTCCACAGCATTTTCCATGAGAAGCTGTCTATTAATACAATCCTTAAAGCTTCCTCTTGTGTTTACATACTGTACCATGAGAAAACTTCTTACCATTTTTAATTACAAGATTCCAGAGAGTACGCAATCTTCACAGATTTGGAGAACAAAATGGGATGCATTTGTCAATTTAACTATCAAGTTTTGAAACAGCATACATGGAAGTTAAATGATTGTGTTAAAAAGCAGTTAACAGGCAACACAAAATGCACACTGACTTTCTATTTCCAAAAATAACTGTGTCTCAAGTAATCTGATTCTTCTAGATTTTACCCTGGTCTCAAACTTTTTCTCCAGAAATGATACAATGAGATATTCTTTCTGTTTGTAGAATGAATGAAATGAAAGAACTTTACTTTGGATTCCAAAGTTCTCTCTGAGTTCTAAGTCCTGAAACACAGCTAATACACAATAGAGCAGGCCAACATACCACCTTCCTCATGTTAGAGTTTAACTTCAGCACCTCTCTCAATTCTCACCCCCAACAAAATTACAACTCCTTGTTAAGTGGGGTATCCTTTTTAGTAACTGAGTTTCAGTTCAACTACAAGTAAGAACAGAAATTGTAAAAACGAAAGAAAATACACTATTTCATTTATCTGAAGTGCCTTTCATGATTTTTGGCGAAGCTCCACTTTGGCTCAAAACCCCCTGTGAACTAGAAGAGACACTTCAATGTATAGCAAGTTCCAACTCACTGGCTGTGTCTACACTGGCATTATTTTCCGGAAATGCTTTTAACGGAAAAGTTTTCTGTTAAAAGCATTTTCGGAAAAGCACGTCTAGATTGGCACGGACGCTTTTCCACAAAAAAGTTTTGCGCAAAAGGGACTTTTGCCCGAACGAGAGCAGCATAGTATTTCCGCAAAAAGCACTGATTTCTTACAGTAGGAAGTCAGTGCTTTTGCAGAAATTCAAGCAGCCAGTGTAGACAGCTGGCAAGTTTTTCCGGAAAATCAGCCGCTTTTCCGGAAAAACTGGCCAGTCTAGACACAGCCACAGTGTATAAAAAAAGATATTTCCAAAAAATAATGAAACAACACACTGGTGATTTTAATTTACAGATTTATAACTTCACAGGGTGAGATTTTCAAAAGCACCTAAAGGGACTAGGTGATTAATTTCTATTAACTTTCAGTGGAAGTTAGGGCAGATAGCTCCCTTAAGCACTTTTGAAAACCCAACTCAAACTTTTAATATCAACCTCTGCACCTATCGTACGTCAACCTTGATGACTGGTACGCTATAAATGCAGATTTAGATTAGATGTGACAGATTCATTTGTAACCTTAAAGTCAAAACCCAGGAATACAAAATTAGGGTTTCTTGAATGACGTGTGTATGGGATGCACAGAGAAGCAAAAGCTCACATTCTATTTGTGTCTTTGGACAAAAGGAAAAAAAGTAAGCAAGCAAGCAATATGCTAATTTAGCTAACAACATTTAGAAAATATTGACATGGTTGCTAAGATTTTTTACTAGACATGTTATAGAGGCTGGAATTTGTGCAAGATTCCAGCTCTGATGGTGTGTGTGTGTGTGGGGTGCAAAAAGACAACACACAACAAAAGAGGAACGAAAACAGATTTGTAGTTTATTTCTGTGACACAAATTAGCAGTGTTTTATATTCACACTATAAAAAGATAAATTATATTAGTCTGCCTTTGCTGCCTGCTATCTCTTTGAAAGATTATGTTGTTAAATGAACACTACAGCAACAGGGCCAAATTCGGAAGGGGGGGGGGAGAGAGGACTAAGACCTTCTTCAATTAAAATTCCATGACAAATCAATTTGTAACATTTGTACATAGACCATTCCATCTCAGCAAGTTTTATTTTTGCAGCATACTGCTGCTATTTCGTTTCATTACACCCATGATCTTGTCTGTTGAGATAGAAGCACAGACCAAATTTCTATTTGCTGGATTTTAGTAGCGACACAAAATTAAAATACAGAAACCCTTCTGCCCATGTTCAAGTTCTCTCAACTTGACAGCAAATTCTCTCGTTCATTCACAGATCTTTGTTTATTAAGGCCTTGTCTTCACTACAGGGAAGATCAATGCTGCCATGATTGATTTTCCAGAGTTCAAGTAGGCAGGTCTAGTAAGGACCTGCTAAATCAAACTCAGACGGTGCCCACATCAGCCTCCCTCTGTGGAGACCGTATGGAAACTAGAATTAAGGTATGTTAACTCCAGCTATGTAATTAACATAGCTGGAATTGTGTATCTTAATTTGACCTTCCCCTTTAGCATAGACCTGGCTAAAGACACTGAGTACATTGTTGCCATAATGAAATAACCTGTTATGCTTTACAGGGATAAAAGGAAAATAAAAACATTTCTCTTCTCTCACTCTATGTCACTGCTGACACTATGGACGAATGCATCTGACTAGCAAACGCTTGTACCCAGGGGAGAACAACTATTTATAAGCTAAGACAGGCTAAGCTAAAAGGGTACACAATTAGGAACAATTGGGAAGGGCAGTCAAGAGTAGAGCAATCCACTCCAGGAAAGAATCAGCCTTCTGGCTGCCCACTGAAGGACCTCTCCAAAAACCCAATTTTGAAAAGCTACATTACCTAATGCAAGTATTTCAGCTAATAGTTTTTCAAGAAGGTATGATCCTATCAGAGACAGCCGCCCAACAGATCTCATCAATTCAGGCCTCCTAAACTCAGCCCCAGTCATAGACACAGCTTGAACAGAGCAAATCCAAACTTCCTCTTGCATCAGGGAAGCTTGTAAGGAACTCTAATGCAGTGGGAAATGACATTTCTGAATGCCTTGTATCCCCCATGAGTCCCTTTAAACAGTACAAGGACCTCTGGAATGGTCAGATTCAGGAAAAGCACAAATGTCACGTAGCATTTTCAAATTGGCATGTTTGAAGCCAAAGGGAAGACAAGACAGAGAACTGGGTATGAAAATTCTGCTTCCAGATTGGCTGTTATCTAACACCCCGATTAACAGTTTTGATCCTTTTTAAAAGTTAAAATAGCTATATTTTAGTTCTGCGATATCTTACTCATTTCTACCAAATGCCATATAGAGCTCATTCTAGCTATTTGATTGTTCTTAAACAATTGCCCCATGCCAATCAACATACCATCTTAAAGCGGGCTTCCTTTTGGAACAGCATATAGTCACTGTGCTCTGGCACATGTTGTCCCAGTGTTAGATATTATTAGTCTCCACCCCAGTGTCTACACATCATCCCTGGAATAATAGCAAGGTGACTGCCTACAAGTTTTCTAACAACATCAAACTAAACAAGGAAAAGTAGCCCTGTGAAATCATATCCTCTATTTTATAAACCTTTTCTTTGTATACAATTCCACTGCCAACATGTCCCTGGCCAACACTGCCCATGGAACTATCAAAAGGGACTAGGAGATCCTATTCAGTAGTCAAAATAACCATAGAAACTGCCACAGTTTAAAAAAAAAGTATTGAAAATTAAATTCCAGTCTTGTTGACATCTTTTCATACAATGAAAAGATTTACTAAGTTTAACAATTTTAATAGACAAAAAAGGAGAGATGAGGATAGCTGACTACACACAATGTAATGATTAAGAACAGTAAAAGTCTTACATAATGCAGAACTTGAATTTTAACAGACCTAAAACAAAATGTTTTATCTAATCCTACTGGCAACAGAAGATAACAGGAATGAAAACCTTTACAGGCTTTTTTAGTATATATTTCCAAGATAAAGCATAATAAAAACTATTTTATTTCCCCTTTCTATATTCACGCTATAGATACTTACTAAAAACTGAAACACTGTAAACTACTTTACTTGAACATATGTAAGTAACCTGGAGTATGAGACAAACTTTGGAATTCTAATTACTATAACATTCAAGAAGAGGATCCTAGTTTCAAACACAGAAGGTTAAGTTAATGAAAATACAAACTCTGTCTATACTTCGAGTAGGTCTGATTATCAAGGACAATAAATATCTCATGGACTCTTTTTTAAATATATTTTTGAGGCATCAAGGGAAATGCAAAATCAGAAACATCTGTAAAGCCCTGAATCTGTATTCACAAAAATGAGCCCATGGATATCTGCATCCACATCTGCAGATGCGGATACCTGCAGATAAAAAGTGGATATCTGCAAATTTACAAGATTCTAGATACAAAATTTGTATCCTCATCCGCAAAAGTGAGCTGCAAATATATACATCCACATGTGTGGATGTGCATACTTGTAGATATAGATATATCTACAGGGCTCTACACATTTGCTGAAATGAGACAGATTCATAGACCAGAGAAGAAAAAAAAATCTTGCCATATGGAAAGGATGTAAAAATGGGGTGTACCAATAGAAATTCTGTTCCCCTTTAAAAAAAAAAAAAAAAAAAAAAGTATTACTAGTAGGTCTGTTCTTTTAACAAGCCTTCATTGTTTTTAAATGTTTTGGCATAGTGCACAGCAGGAATATAACTGGTTAACCAGTAAGCATCACCCTAACCAGGTGATGCTTACCAGTAACCTGTTACATGGTGGCCCAGCCAGACTAGAACAGCCCCTCGCCCTTAGCGCAGCAGCCCCACACCCGCAATGCAGCGTGGCAGGCACGGCCCAAGCAGCCCCCCACCTATGGTGCAGCAGACCTGGTGAGGCCTGATCAATCACCCACAGACCACTCCAGCCCGGACCGATCTACCACATCACACTGCGGGTGGGGAGCCACTGCAGCCCAGCCAAGCTGGAGCAGTCCCCCACCTGTGGGATCCCAGTTAACCCATTAATCAGTTAAATGTAACGTTTAACCAGTTAATTGATTAAACAGGATATTACATCCTAGTACACAGAGAATTACTCATTTAGCTGGTCACCTTTCTAATGTACAATGCCAGGGTCTCTTGCTAGGAGACAAAACAAATATTGGGGGGAAAAAACAGCACACCCAAAAGTATCCAAAAGGACTGGGGGAAGAAACTTTGCAACCTTCCAAATTGTAGCTCACAGTCCTTATGTGGACAAACATTTAATAACAACATCTAGACTGAGGATGAGAAATTTTAAGCATCCATTTTACCAAGTGAATTATAGAAGACCTTTCTGTAAACCTCTTTTGATCTATGATGATATTCAATAAAGGATAATCTTTGTATTTTAAATATGACCAGTACATTTAACAAACCACTTTATGAACATACCTGCATTAACACGAGAAATGCCCCCAAATAAGCTAGGAAAGATCAATTACTCTTTGATCTCTTCTGTTATTCACAGCTGAAATGCTCAACTTCTCATATCTCCCTTCCTTTATTTCTAATCCCTTTCCCTTATGCTAAAGGTAGTTTAGAACCTAATCTTGCAAACATTAAATACTAAGAACAGGCCAATGGAACAACTCATGGTAGAAAATGGTATATCCCATAGTGTTTGCAAGACTACTGCCTTATACTGTAAGATCTTTGCAGCAGTAACCTATCATTTTCCTGAGCTCAAACACACAAACTACAGATGATGTAAAGTCCACTACTGAAGAGGAATGGAACAAGTAGGATGACATGGTCTGCTTTTCCTCTGATACTGAATCTTTTTCATGGTAAGTGGCATTTGTTTTCATGAGCACATTAATCCTATGTTCTATGGTCCACAATGGTAATTTACTAGCTTCTGGGTTAATTTTAAGATGTTGGTTTATAGTATCTTAAATAGCCTGGAACCCATATTTTCATGTCATGATTCCAGACCTTTAGACCTCATAATTACCTTGCTGTTTGGGAGGAAGCATTGATAGATGGGTTTTGTTGAGATGGACAACATTATATTTGAGACAGCACGAGAGAGTATGATTGTGAACATAAAAACAGTTAATTTAGCCTTCTCTGCATATGGTTCCTATTCTCTTGCTACCACAGTACAATCACATTTTTGTAAAAGTGAGCAGTAATGACAAGTCCCAGAAATCAACAAGCTAACAGGTTGTGTGTCCATATACTATTGATCAATACTACCTAAGAAGACAGAATTATCCCACATTGTGAAGTACGTTCTACTTTGCTAAAAACTGCCTCATGCAATTGAATGAGATTCTTCATGATACAGGTTGACCTCACTGGTCTGGCGCCATGGGGACCTGATTGGTCCCGAACGAGAGAATTTGCCACACCAGGAGAGGTCTCCTGCCACCGGTCCCCAAACCCATCATCTACTGTTGGCAGGCTGCCGCAGCAGGCACCCTGCCTTGCCCTCTCCTTCCCCCAACCTAGCTGGACTGCTTGCCCAGATGTTGCTGGCTCCCTAGGCAGCACAGGCTCCAGCTCCTGCCGCAGGGCACCAGTGCCGTGCATCCAAGGGCAGCTGTGAAGCTCTGGCCCCAGCCCCACACTCCAGGGAGCACAACTCCAGTCCGGTGCTCCTGGGGGGCTACTTTGGTTTCCTGGTCTCACACTTCTGGGGGGGTGACAGCAGAACTCTGGCCCCACATTGCCGCGGGGCTCCAGCCTCAGCCCTCAGCTCCAGAGGGCTGCCCTGCGCTGACCAGTGCTGCCAGGGATTCCACCCCCGATCTCGCGCTGCCCCCCAGCCAGGCTGCCAATTCTGTTGCCCCAGCCGGCCCTCCTGCCCTTAGACTCCTGGGCTCTGTAGTCCAGGAGCATCCATGGTTCTGCAGGATGACAGATGTTGCCAGACCAGAGTGTACCGTTTTTGGAGGCATAACCTGTATATACAAGAGTATATATAAGCTCCCACTATTGGGTTCACATAGGGGAGAAAAGGGATTCCATAGATTAGTGGAGAATCTTGAGTGCTGTAGAAAAAAAAAAAAAAAAGGATTTTCCTCATAACATGCCACTGTCAGATCCTATATCAAATCCCAGAGCATGCCATCATAATTTCTAAACACCAGGTGCCAGAAAAGATTACTGAATGTTCAAAGTGATTTTTTTTTTAAACCCTATTTCCTTCACATTTCACTCTCACCCTGATTTTTTAATTCTGGGGACTGAACAGGTGACAGTATATGGGGTAGGAATGCATGGTCCATCTGTTCTCTACAAGCCTATGTTTTTATCTCTATGGGCTGATAATAAGTCCACAAGTGTTTCTTAAGGAGATTTCATCTTTTTTTTTTTTAAATTAAAGCCAGGCAATTCAAAGCAGGTAAGAATGTTGCCTGGGAGAGCAGAAAATAGGCTATCAGGCCTTTGTCCCCGGACCAAGACACTCACCAGGACCAAGGGACTCACCCCAGACCAGCCATTAGAGAATGGGGTTCTCTAATGGGGAACTAGTGGGGTTCCACAGGGATCAGTTCCGGATCCAGGTCTGTTCAATATCTTCATCAACTATTTAGATAATGGAAGAGAAAGTATGCTTATAAAGTTTGCAGATTACAGCACACTGGAAGGGGTTGCAAGTGCTTTGGAGGACATGATTAAAATTCAAATGATCTGGACAAACTGGAGAAATGGTCTGAGGTAAATAGAATTAAATTAAATCAGTAAGGACACATGCACAGCACTCCATTTAGGAAGGAACAATCAGTTCCACACATACAAAATAGAAAATGATTGCCTAGGAAGATGTACTGCAGAAATGGATGCAGGGGTCATAATGGACCACAAGCTGAATATGAATCAACAGTATAACACTGCTGCAATAACAGCAAACATCATTCTGGGATGTATTAGCAGGAATGTAGTAAACAAGACAAAATTCATTCCTCCCCTCTACTCCACACTTCTTGAAAAAGCAAACACGATTCTGGGATGCATTAACAGGAGTGTTGTGAACAAGACACAAGAAGTCATTCTTCTGCTCTACTCTGTACTGATTAGGCCTCAATTGGAGTGTTCTGGATGCCATATTTCAGGAAAGATGTGAACAAAATGAAACAAGTACAAAGAGCAACAAAAGTAATTAAAGATATAGAAAACATGATCTATGAGGGAAGATTGAAAAAAAACTGTTTGTTTAATCTGGGAAAGAGAAGACAGGTTGTGGAATCTCTTTCACTGGATATTTTTAAGAGCTGGTTCATCAAACACCTGTCAGGGATGATCCAGAGTGCAGGGGACTGGACTTTATGACCTCTGAACAGGATACCCACTCCCACTAACAAAACTACCAAGGGGGAACTGGAGGAGAAGTTACCCCGGAAACATTGCCAAGATACTAGAGGCCAAAACAGTGGTGGGCAACGTATGGCTCAAGGGCCGCATGAGACCCATCAGGGTTCTGCGTGTGGCTCGGGGGCAGGGTTGCTAGATCCGGGTGGTTTCCATCTGCAAAGTTTTTTTCCTATTGGTATTACTAAAGTTACACACACATAAAGCAAGGCACATGAAGTGAGGTGTGTGTTGACACAACACAACATTGATTGCGAGAGCCGTATGCTTTTTCTACTGCCAATCAAAGCATTGCTATGATTTAATCAGCATACTGAACAAATATTAGGTATACAAGCGCAGTTAGCAAAACTACCCTGCCCTATTCCAGGAAACTGCTTTGATGATGATAATTCTGTAGCCTACTCTGAGATGAAGGAAGGCCACTCATGCAGCCCACTCACTAGCCTTGGTTTCCCTGGCCCTGGGAAAAGGAAATTAACTTCTGTCACCTAAAGACACATCTCTGAGGGGCAGGGTGGGGAAATCTTGTACCAATGTATTTTCCTGTCATACCAAATATGGAGGGCTATGATGATGACGACCTAGCCCGTGAGGAGTCAGGCATGGGATTGCAGTAAAAATGTATTAAATCAAACCCAGGGCACACCTTAAAACAAAAGTTCAATGGCTGGATGAAAATCTGTAATAGTCTGTTTTTATCATAACCCAATTGTTCATCCTAAATATATACTTTCCACCCACTCAGTACTTCTCCAATGGCCCCAAATCTGAACCCCCTAAAAACAACTGAGGTTTTTTAATTAGCAAAAATTGTTTCCTTTACAGTGTTACTGTTAAAGACAACTTTTAAAAAGTAAATTAAGGATAAAAATATAAAGTAGGGCAGTTGAAATAATTATTGCTTGTGAATAAACCTAAATACCAAAGCAAGTTTTGGTACTTGAATGATCTCTTTGGAGTTAGTTTCTGGAAAAAAAGAATTGCTTCACCACACAAAATACCTACTTACTCAGCAAAAGAAGTCACTGTACTAAACTCTTAAATAATAGCCAACAGCCACAGAAAATGGGCAAAGCATCACAGAATAATCAAAAACAGATCCATATTTTTAGGATGAAACAAAGCATCTTCTGTTGTGAGACATTTGTAGAAGACTGACCAAAAGTCACACTAAAACTTGAAAGGATTTCAGGTCAAGTTCAACATTCCATTCATGGATCAGAACTTCATGCATAAGACAGACCCTTTTCACTTAAAATTCAAAGTCTATCATACCAGGTTTACATACCAAAAAGCAAACTGGATGATTTTGCAAATCCTGAACCTGATGAAAGGGTATCTGAAACCCTACTTACTGTTGGCTTAGTTACAAGCGTTAGTCAAACACCAGTGTTTAATGAGAGATCATGGAGAGACAGTGAGGGTCAAACACACATTCTAAATAAACAGCTTCAGCTGAGACACAAATCTTTACTGTTACAGAGACTTCTCAAAAAGTGTAACTTTTTTTATTTAAAGGATTATGCAGGTGGCCTAAATTTATTTTTGCTTGCCAAACAACTAAATTATAATAAAAGCAAAATGGAAAGTGGCAATTTAGCTACAATTAAACAAAATTCTCATGACAGTAAATTTAAGTATATTTGTATTTGGTATTTAAGTGCTATGCCTATACTGTAGGGCACGCTTTTAATTGTGGCCCAGAATAAAACAATTCTAAAGGGAGGGGAGGAAGCAAAACAATATGACTGGACATTATTCTAGTTATCAAAACTCAGGGCTCCAAAGCAAATTCCTAAAAAGCACAACAGTCACTGATATTTTTAAAAAAGGTATTAAATGAGAGCTGTGTCCAAGTTTCTTAATTAAAAATCTACTTTCCAACCTTACATAACATTTCCTCAACAGAAGATAATTTTCAACAAAATACACTTTTTACTTGATTTATCTTTTCAGAAAACAGCATGGTCTTTGACTATTTAATGCACAACAGAATATACTACTGAGTAACAGAGTTACTCAGATTCTACATACTCAAAATACTTAGTCATATTTAAGTCACAGATGTTTATATAAAGAGACCAGGATACAAGGAAACAGCAAGGTAAGACAAGTGAAACAGACAAATAAGGTCAAAACGTATACAAAAGGATCTTTGATAGATTTAGAGATAAAGAACATTTGTTTAAAAAAAAAAAAAAAAAGACTCAAATCACTGGTTTTACAGTGTGTCCAACTAAATATTGTCAATTCAAAACATCCAAAAACTTCAGTGTGATTACTGTTTTCTTCATATTCCATTCCTTTGAGAAATTTATTAGAAAACATGCTGTAATAACTTTTCAATAGCATATCTTGGTGCTTTTGGCACAATATGAAACTTCAAAGAAACAAATTAAATGCAAAAACCAAAACCCACAAACTACACCAATTTTCACTAAAACCAATGAAGTTTACATGCATGCTTTGTTCAGCATTTTGATGAGATTTTCTTCAGGAAGAACAGTGCATACTAAGCATAATACTTCCATTATTCTTGTTCCTTCAGGCCTGATACGGGGGTCAACAGCACAACAATACTCACATTACAGAAACTAATAAAATAATTGATGTATCTCTGTGTGAAATTTTTAAAAGAAGTCACCCTTCTTTTGACCTATTTATTGGTCAAGCTTCAGTCCTATATAACTATATTTGACATCCAGTGATGTTATTCATTTGGATAATTATAATAAAAAACCTTGAGTTTTGCTAAATATAGCCTACTGTGCTTCCATGAAACAGCAGTGTAGCATTCTTAAGTAAAACAAACAAAACATACACTAGTTAAGAAGCAATATAGGAGACCAAAAGGAAATACCAATGGAAATCTAACATTTTAAAAGAATTTTTAAATAAACTTACTATCCAAAATTCTATAAAACCATCAATCTCCATAATTAAATGTTTATTTTTGTTTAAACCTCTGAACATTAAGTTTGTAACAGTGTGCCAGTATTTAAGCATGGGCACAACCAGCTTAAATGTTTCCTCTAGGGAGGCCTGTTTAAGGTCTGAGTTTAGACAGTTACAGTCACCAACGAAAGCAGGGGTGGGGAACCTCAGGCCTGGGCTTGCCTGGATCTGGCCCCCAATGCTCAGACCTCCCCCCAGTATTGGGGTGCTCCAGCCTCCCCACTGTTTCCTCTGCAGGGCTAGCGCACACAAAATCTACTAGCCTGGGCCTCCCCAGGTACTGGTGTGCAAGGGGAATGTGGGGAGAAAGGCCTGAGGATAGAAGTGGGGGATTGTGGAAAGAGCCTTGATGATAAAGAAGGAAGTAGTCCTCAAAGTGAGGGGCCTGGATCCTGGCAGTCATACTGGATGACATTCCACTCTGTACAGTCCAGGATTGAAGCCCCAGTTAGGGACAGGCAGTGGGTTCCTCTATACCAGTGATCCCCCAACTTTTTACTCCACGCTCCCCTTTACCTCTATCTGTGCACCTCCAGCTATAGCTCTGGGAAAGGGGGCACAGACAGGGGTAAAGAAACAGAGGCTGAGGCCACAGTTGCCACTGAGCACTAGGCCACAGGGCTGGGGCCAGAAATGTAGCTAGGTGGTGCTCCCTCCTCGCCCTCTATGAGGGCTGGTCCATGTCCCCTTGAATAAGTCTTCTGTGCCCCCCTTAGGGGGCACACTCCATAGATTGGGAGGCTGTGCCCTATACTATAGCTGCACCATTTGGAGAGGGTGAATGCAGATTCTTGCCACCAAGGACTAAAGAAGCTGAAAGCCCAAGGAAAGCAAATACCACCAAAGGTCAGCTAATCCCTGAAGCAGTACTGGAGCCTTCTTTTTTGTTAAAATCCACAAAGAAAAAAAACCCTTAGGAAAGGCCTACAGGCCCTTTGAGCCAGTATGGCCATTCTGATGTTCTTAAGCTATTCAGGCCCAAGAGTACCATTACATTAAAAACATTCCCTAATGACTTCTGGATAAACACTTCCCAGGATGGTATGTGTTATTTTGTTTTGGAGGGTCCATATTAGCTGTAACATTTTCAAAAAATTGGGATGTTTAAGTCAAAATTTGACATAAGTCAAAAGAGCATTTTGGTATTTCAATAATCTCATACACACACACACGTTACTAACCTCCCATAAATAATCTTCTCTGAGATATGTGGCTCACGCCCATTCCAAGTATTTGCTTGTCCAAAACAGTGCTGAAAAGTTTTTTCCCCTCAGTATCTACTGAATTGGCTCTGATGCTCCCTGGAGTTGTACACTCATTGTTCTGGTATAAACAATTCTGCCAACCCACCAACCCACCAGTTCTTTCTTGCTTACTAACTGTCACAGAAGGGTAGGAAGGCAGATTTTGGAATGGACATGAGCAACGTATCTTTAAAAACAACAACAAGGGAAGGTTAGTAACCCTTTTTTCTTCTTTGAACACCTGTTCTTGTCCATTACTATCACATGTATGGCAGGGTTTGGAGTTCGACAACCAGATTATAGAACCACTCTCCCAAACCCAGCATCGTTTCTAGTTTGCTTAGTGATGGCATAGTGAGACACAAAAGTAACCAAAGACCCCATTATAAATATACGTTTATATACAAATATAGATAGGAATCTATGCCACAAATGCAGCTGAAGGGACTTTTGCCAAGTGGTAGCACATGCAGACACAAGATGTGATCCACGATGAAATTCTCTGGGCTGAGATTGGGAGATCCTTTACCCTGTTTAAAGGGGTGTAAAAAGTTGAGTTTTTTCAAATGATTTAGTTCTTTCTGTGTAGGAGGTCAGCATGCATCTAACATGTAGTGAGTATAGCTTCTGCTCCTGTTGATGGCATGTGGTTTTGGACAGAACACCAGAAGGAACTGGAATTGTAAAACCATCTTTGGAAAGAAGGCTGGATGAAGTTATGGCTGGCCCTAGTTCTCAAAGGATACAGCGTATGGAGGGCCTGATGTAAAGGCTCTAATCCCTTGAGACTTTTCTGACCAAAGTAACGGCCACCAGGAAGATCACCTTCCAGAATAAGTAGAGTAGAGAACACAATGCCAGAGGCTCTAATGGGAATCCTTTGAGCCTTAACAAAATCAGGTTGAGACACAAGGTCAGGATTGGTTTACATACCTGGGAGTAGAGTCCGTCAATCCCCTTGAGAATCCGACTGCAAACTGAGTTTGCAAAAATTAACCCACAGAAGAAACACCAAAACTGCAGCTAGTTGGACTCTAATCAATGACAGCAATTGCTCCTATTACTGCCGACATAGCAAGTAGTTCACAATGAATGGTACTGATGACTGCATGAACAAGACACCTTTCTGTTCCAAGCAGACACAGCTCCAGAGGACAACTTTCTCCTTCCTAAAATAACATATTTAACTGGTCTAAAGCTTGCTAACTCCAAGGGGTTCAGCCATGCAGCTTCCAGGCCATGAGATGAAAAGATTCAGGGTTCAGGTGACAGGTAGCGATGGTCCTGGGACATCAGGTCTCTCACACTTGAGGTAGTCAGTGGGGACACCAATCTGACAGGTTCATGAATGTCGTTAACTAGTGCTATCAGGGTAATTTGTTCTCTATCGAGTCTGGTCCTCAGCATGATCTTGAGTATGAGAGGAATAGGTGACAATGCATAGAACAGAGATAGGCATCTCTCAAAGGGTACGACTACACTACAGCGTTATTTCGAAATATCTTATTTCGAAATAGTTATTTTGAAATAAGCTATTTTGAAATAACGCATCTACACACAAAATAGACCAGTGGAGAAGCTGTAATGACTGAGTCTGGATGACGAGCCTTCATGAATATAGCAATGCCAGCTCGCACACAGGGCCGGCCTACAACATTTTGGCACCTGAGGCGGGGAGCTCAAATGATGCCCCCATGACCACTCGCTTGGGCCAAAACTTTGAAAGGTCCCAATTCTGCCTTCTTCCTGTTCTACTCCTCTTGTGGTACTGCAGAGAGAATACATATGCACCAGCAGCAGACACAATTTTCTACAATTTTCTACGTCCTAGTGGCGTCCCCCCCAGTCAGGCACCTGAGGCGGCCGCCTCAGTTTGCCTCATGGTAAGGCCAGCCCTGCTCGCACATGGAGAGGATGGATCCAAAGTCTCATGTGCTGAACCACATAGCTATAAGAGGCCATGTGGCTCAGAAGCAGACCTTAATTTTGGAATATCCAACTGCATTAGTTTCACATCTGCATGAGCAGATATTAATTCTGGAATGTCCAACTGCATTAGTTTCACATCTGTCACTACCCGAAGTCTAGACCACCCAATAGTTGAGGATGTATAAACCTGAATCCTTTGTCTCTTTAGGGAAAGCTTTGGTGACGGACATGCACTCTGAACACCCAAGAGGCCACCGACAAACAGAATGGAACACCATAAATTGGTGGTGCATATGGTTCACGACAAATCTTAGGAACATTCTGAGTCTGAGAAAAATGGCATTGGGGAAATAAGCCTCTGGTCCCATGGAACCAAGAAGGAAATGAAGGAAATGACAAGGAGACTATGTAGAACGTTTTCATGAATTTGATGAGGTTTCACAGGTGCAGAAGTGATCTGAGACCACCACTGGCTTTCTGGATTAGGAAGAAGTTACTAACCTTGTGCAGTAACAATGGTTCTGCAAGATGTGTCCCCCCGTGGGTGCTCCACTCAGGTGTCGGTAAGTTCTTGCACTGGTGATCGGAGACTGTTATGCTAGCAGTGCCTTCCTGCGCTACACATGTGCAGTTGCCATCTCATGTTGTTTTGTCTGCTAGCTGTGTGCGTGGCACAAGTCCGTCCATTGCTTTTCTATCGAAGAATACTTATCTCATAGAACTGGAAGGGACCTCAAGAGGTCATCGAGTCCAGTCCCCTGCCCTCACGGCAGGACATTTAACAGATTCCAAACTAGAGGTGAGGAAGGGAGGGTAGTGGAGCACAAGATGAGTAACTACTTCTCCTTTGAGTGGTGGCCCTGTGGGCGCTCTACTCAGGTGACTACAGAGCAGTATCCGTGTTAGGCAGTGGTGAGCTTTGGAGTCACATGTGAGAAGTAGCAAGGACAGCAAGGCCCACAGAGGCAGTTGGAATTGGGCCCTGTTGTAACGTGTAGTCCTGCACAAAGGTATGATGGGAGGACCAGGTAGCTGCCCAGCAGATGTCAACAAGGGGCACATTGTGAAGAAAAGCAGTAGATGTTGCCATTGCCCGGGTTGAATGAGCAGTGATACCTTTATAAGGGTATACCCTTATAAGGGGCACTGATTGTGGAGCTTATAACAGGTGTGGAGACAAGATATCTACTTAGATATTCATTGTGCAGACACGGCTGCTCCCTTAGAGGGTCCAGAGGTAGATGAAAAAAGTATAGTAGATGTTCAGAATTGTCTTGTTCTGTCCAAACAGAACTTCACAGCTCAACATACGTCCAGTCCAGGGTGTGCAGAATCGAGTCCCTGTTGGAGTTATGAGGCTTTGGATAGAACATGTAAGTATATGGGTTTGTTAATATGGAAGGAGAAGACTACCTTTGATAGGAATTTTGGATGTGGAAGTAGGGTAATTTTATCCTTAGAAAAGACCATGTAAGGCAGGTCTGCAAGGTTGCAATCTCTCCTACCCATCTGGCCAACGTAACTGCAACTAAAAATGTCACCTTCATAGCGATATGGTGGAAAGAGCAGGTCACTAAAGGCTCAAAGAAAGGCCTTGTCAGGGTATGCAGCACAAGTGGTAGGTCCCATGATGGTACTGGTGGACGTAGGTCGGGGCGCATCTTGCATAGGCCAGAAAGTGTAGCCTACTAACCGATATCTGCTTTATTTTGGCCTACTAAAATGATATTTGCTTTATTTTAGTTAACTGATAGCTGTTTTATTTTATTTTGGTTTTCCTTTATATAGATTTGAATAGGCTGGTAATGCAAGTTGCCTGCAGAATTAATTTTCTGTGAGATGGCTTATAGCAGTAGGTAGTGAGTTAATACTTGTTGTTCTTCCCTGTATTTTTCCATAAAATGGGTGAAGCAAGAGTTTGTGGCTGGCGCAACAGTCTATTTTTTAATTCTGCTCGGAATTTGCAAAGAAAATCTGCTAATTTAGTGATAATTGCCATTTCGAATCTCCTGCGCAATCAGTCCAGATGTCAAGTTCTAAAACGACAGCCTCCCGCGTGTTTCAAGTGGTTTTGGGAGGTCATCCAAGAAAACACCAGTCATTCTTAATAAATATTCATAAGGTCCCTGAATATTTCTTCCAACCAGAGATGGTACCCTCAGAAATCTTAGGGTGCTAGGCCCAACTATGGAAAACGGGTTGTGCATCCAGACCATTTTGGCGCCAAAAGGGGTATTTAGGCCTAGGGATTTGGGAGATTGGGGCTGCTGTCCCAGCTGTTGCTGACGCAGTCCACTCCAGAGTGTTTCATCCTTTCAGGTCAGAAACTAAATACTTATATCTATCTTATTTCTATAACTACTTTCTTGCTTCCTTAATTTTGCTTAAGTTTGCTTTTAGGAATCTTACTACCACTTGCTCCCAGGTCTTCCAGAGGAAGGGAAGCCACCCTTCTCCATCCAACCTTAGGGTCCTTGTGTGCAGGAAGGATTATTATTACTCTTTATGTACTTGGATAAGTTTTAATGTGTTTGTGTTAATGACAGCTTGGGAAGGAATTCAAGTGATTTGCGTTCTTGCCAATGTTTTTATTGTCGTGATCATAATTGTTCCTTTAGCAATAAAATTGTTTTCTGTTTCATTTCCTGTGTTAAAGTGTGACTGCTGTTGGTCACCTGCCGGCCCTCAAGAGAGGGAATCTTATGGTTCCACTGAACTGTAACCTGGGATAGAGGACAAACCTAGATTTTTTTTTTCTGGTCAGATCAGCAAGCCTAACCCATCCAAATTTTACTAAAACTCCTTCCCAGGCTACAAAAGGAAGTGCTTCATAGTAGGGTGAGCAAAAATGGAAGAGTCATCGACTAAGTGATGAAAGACTACAATGGTCGCTAAGTGAACTTTTATAGAGCTGATGGACAACCCAGCCTCATTAAGTTCCATGAGATACTCGAGAGGAGCGTAGAGGGTCAGCAGCTATCCAACAGGACCTGTTTTACCCTCTTGGAACAAGTAAGTTCTTCATGCTGAAACCATGGAGGAACCATGTAGCGAGTCTGAGCGCCTGTGGATTAGTGTGGCAAATTTGTCCTTGATGTTGGGGCAGAAGGTTGGGAGCGATTGATAGAGTTATCAGTTGATGGCTCAAGAGGTAGTATAGGTAGGGGAACCATATGGAAGGAAGCTGTCAATAATATCACTGACCTCCCATCTGCTGATGAAGAGATCAAGAGGATTGTCAGAATGGTCCATGATGTTGGAGGGGAAGGTTTTGAGAACATGGAGGAAATCAGAGGTTGAAAAACTGACTAAGTCACATTCAGAGAAAATGACTGATGAGGACCTTGCAGGACTCATGACAAACAGTGAAGACAACAAGGAAAGGGAAAATGAAACAGAAAAACCCAATTTAAATTTAGAAACACTGGCTTCTCTCTTTAAATGCAGGAAACAGCTCACTTATAAAACGTTTGAGTATGATCCCTTGATGGAACGGAGCCGGAAAGTTAAAGGAGAAATTGAAGCTGCAATGATGCCATACCAAGAAATTTTAAAGGAGTTAAAGAAAAAGACTAAACAACATTCCCATCACAATGTTCCTTTGAGCACCCAGCCTTGTTAACTCCCTCCTCCCCCCCTCTTCCCACAGGAACAGTAAGATTCTCAGGGAGTGAGTTCAAATAACTGTTTGGGGTTATTCGTTTTGAAGTTGAAATTATTTGTTGACTGTGGAATAGCAGGCAATAAAATGCTCATTTTGGACAATGTAATGTTTTTGTGTCCCAAACACCCCCACTTCCCTATATTCACAGATTTCGGGCATTTGCGGCTACCTCTAGAACGTATCTCCCATGAATGTCACCCCAAGAGTCCCATTAAAAAACCTGTTCTGACCTACCTCCCTAAGGGTACGTCTACACACGGCCGTGTTATTTCAGAATAACTAACGTTATTCCCAAATAACACAATCTGCGTCTACACTACAAGCAGTTATTTCAACATAATGTCGAGCTAGAGGACTTCTTATTCCAACTTCTGTAACCCTCATTTTACAAGTAAGGGAAGTTGGAGGAAGAGTGCTCTGCCTCAGAGTTCCTGCTGTGTAGACAGCGCCAAAAGCTGAAATAAGCTATTTCTAATTTCAGCTTTAGCCCTGTTGTGTAGACGTGCCCTGTGTGTCTGAGGAAGGCAGGCTCAAACAAAGACTGTGGGAGAGGTTTCCTCCTGTAGATCCTGCTTCTCCTACTATAGTCCTATTGAGCAAATGGGGAAGAAGCCAGGCATCAGCTGTGGCCTATGGTGCTTCCTCATGAGGGCCAGAATATTAAGTGCTAAGGATTTATGTATGGTCCATGAGTCCATTACACCATGAAGCTTTGAGTCCATCTGCTCAGAAAAAAGCAAAATACCCTGAAGCCATGGATCAGGCTGCAGACACAGCCACATTCAGGACTGCCTTTAGTGATTCCTTTGCCGCAGACTTGCCTTCCTCTAAAAGAGCTGCAAACTCATCTTGACTTCTGAGGCAGCACCTTCTTAAATTTTTGCATAGAGTCAGAGGAATTGAAATCATAATGTCTCAAGAGTACCTGCTGATAGAAAGTAACGGTTTCAGGAATAAGATAATCCTCATTAATAAGTAGTGAAAAGTATCCTAACTTAAAGAGTTAAATGTACCCATCAATTTCTTATGGTGAGGAAATAAAATTTGGAAATGGTAGGCTGGACAAGAATCAAGCAATGCTAAGGCCCTATAAAATATTTGTGCTTGGGTTGGTTCAGGGTTCTTCAGAAAAATCTTTGCTGTTCAGTGTTCACTGGTAGGTCTTCTTCGCTTATCTACCCGCTATTAACTATTAACCTAGCTTTATAGTATAGCTTAACTACTCCACAAACCTGTTTGGACCTTTAATTTCATTGGGTATGCCAGGGGCGAGGTTGGTCCTACGTCTCCTAATACCAGGTCTTCAGGAAGAAGTATGAGTATACTAGGCTAAGTAATTCTTAACTAAGTAATTCAGTAATGTTACCAGAGGGAGTCCTAGAATTTATAATGTTCTGATAACTTTATACTTTTGATGTTTGTTAACTCTTTTATTTATTTAATAAAGATATTAATTTGGATTGTCCTCAATTTGAATGCCCTTGACACTGATCCTGATACTCCCCTTCTGAGACAGAGTTCTCTGGGTTCTCTATCTGTAACCTGAATTGGGTCAAGAAACTACAGTAAACTTCCAATAATCTGGCACCTTTAGGACCCAGGGGGTGCCGGATTATCAGCTATGCCCGACTATCGGAAGGGGGGGCTATGAGGGGTCAGGGGTGGGGTGGGATGCCACCCCAGACCCCTCATAGCCTCCCCTTCCGATAGTCTGGCTCTCAGGCGTCCCGATTCAGCCGCTGCTGGTCAGTTTCAGCAGCGGCTGAATCGGGGACGCCTGGGGCAGAGCAGCTGGGGTGCTGCCGGGTTGGTCCGGTAGCACCGCCCCTCGGCGCTGCGAGACCAACCCAGCAGCACCCCAGCTGCTCTTGGGGACACCTGGGACAGAGCAGCTGGGGTGCTGCTGGATTGGTCCCGTAGCTGCTCTGCCCCGGGCTTCCTGGAGTCAGCCACTGATCAGTTTCAGCAGCGGCTGACTTGGGGACGCCTGGGGCAGAGCAGCTGGGGTGCTGCCGGGTTGGTCCCGTAGCACCGCCCCAACCCGGCAGCACTCCAGCTGCTCTTCCCCAGGCATCCCCAAGAGCAGCTGGGGTGCTGGCGGGTCGGTCTCGCAGCCCCAAGGGGCAGCGCTACAGGACCAACCCGGCAGCACCCCAGCTGCTCTACCCCCGGCTTCCCCGATTCAGCTGCTGGTCAGTTTCAGCAGCGGCTGAATCGGGGAAGCTGGGCGCAGAGAAGCTCCAATTGTCCGGCAGCCGGAGCACTTCCGGGTTCCTGATGGTGCCGGACCATCAGGAGTGCAGGAGCATTGGATGCCGGACCAATGGAGTTTTACTGAAAATATCTTCTGGTCAGATGTGGCCAGTGGCGAGCCATAGCCCCTACCCTCTTAAATTCAGGACTATGCCCCAGTACAGAAATCAGGTTTACATAGCTTGATGCCATGGTCATCTCTGGAGCTATTACTACATTGGTTATCTACCAGTCATTTGGTACAGAAGCTGAGTTAAACGATATGTTACAATCCACAGTTACTAGTTCCGCAATTTCACATTTGCATTCCTTTAGAACGCTTGAATGAATACCATATGGTCTTGGTGATTTATTACTGTTTAATTTATCAATTTGTTCCAAAAATCACCTCTAATGTCACAATCTGAGACAGTTCCTCAGATCTGCCACTTAACAAGAAGGGCTCAGGTTTGGGAATCTCCCTCACATACTCAACCCTGAAGACCAATGCAAAAAATTCATTTTGTTTCTCTACAATTGAGTGCTCCATTAGCATCTTGATCATCTGTTTAGCAGGCTTCCTGCTTCTGATATACTTAAAATATGTTTGCTTTTATTTCTGAGTCTTTGGCTAGCTGTTCTTCTCTTTCTTTTTTTTAACCTTCCTAATTCTATTTTTTCACTTCACTTGTCAGTTAATGTTCCTACTTCCCTCACTAGAATTTAACTTCCACTTTTTAAAGGATGCTGTACAATTACAGCCAGTATTGAAGTCTGAGAGCATTCCTGCTGTTGCCTTACCTATTCTGTAAAACTTGAAGACTATGTTCGTTACTATTCAGGGCTGAAAATAAAATAAAAATGGACAAATAACTGGCCTCTCAAGTGGGCATATTTTTCTCCCTTTTTAGTTATTCCTAAGGAGAAAAAAATGACTAATGGTCCTCTGGATATTTGACAGAATTAGAGAGCATTTTTAGAACAAAATATGCACAGTATTAAATTGACTTTGACAAGTGGGTGCTGGATGCAATACAAAAAAGAATGCACATGTTCATTCTTGAAATACAACATCCACCTGTAACCTGTCCCAAGTATAAAAGATGTGAGCTTTACCAACCAACTGTGCCAGCAGCAGCTAAACTCACTGTGCAAATTAAATATTTCCTAATGAAGCTGCAGTTGCTGTAATCCTCTCTCTTAAAAAAAAAAAAAAAAAAAAAAAAAAAAAAAGGATCAGAGGAAAGGGTCTAGATTTTCATTAGCAGACTGCCCAGCTTACGACTCCGATAACCCTGCACTGCTAAAAATAGAGCTCTTGGATTTCTCATAAGAGACCAACATTCAGGAGAGAAGTAGCACTGTGTTTGTAAAGAAATGAAATATGTATTCTGCATATACCAATCCAGGGAGATGTCATAAGATAGCAAAATATTTTTTCTAACATACTTAAAGGAGAAATGCATCTCAAGCTTCAGTATTTATCAGAGCCTGGTCTAGTCTCCATTCCAAAGAGCATAACTTTTCTTTAAAATATTGAGACGGAAATTGGATTTAAGGCAGTTGGAAAATCCACTAATCAGGGCCTCCCACAGGAATCTGTAAGCCACTATATTTAAACAAAGCCAGCTGTTGTCTTCATGTTAGCAGCAACACCACCACACACATAGATGACAGGATGTCTTTGGTTTTGCATTGGGACCATTTGTTGAGGTCCTTGATCCAGCTATCAGATTTTTATTCTATTTCAATACAGCTCCTGCTATTATGTCATTTAGAATGAGACCACATTGGAGAACACAGATTTCATGATTTTAACGAAGGTCACAGGAATTTTCTTTAGTTCAGAGAGAATATAAGAATATATTGGAATATACTGCCCACCAAATGGATGGATTTTTTTTTCTTGCACAAGATGATTTTTTAAAGTAGTCTCTTTTGAGGTCAAAGAAATTGCTTAGTTCTTAAATTAGTACAGTTTTTAAAATCATGTATGAGAGTGACTGGCAACAAAACATTATTCTAAAAAACTCAAATTGATTGAAGAGGTAGCGTTTTATATAATTTATTGAATAAAAACAGGATAGTGTATATGTACATATTTTAGGGATGTAAGAGTTTAACCAGTTAACTGACAATCAAACTCCTGGCCAGTGCTAGCAGTCCGCAGAGCATTTAACCATGTAACTGACTGAATTTCAATGGGTTACACATTAGTGTTTGTTTGGTTTTTGTTTGGTTTTAATTTTTACATCTCTGACATGTATGTGCATGTTGGTGGGCGATTCACAAGGCTGACAAATTCAGAAATTTAGAATACTTAAATGATATAGTTCGCCTATTTCCTTGGACACAGCATTTTTTTTTTTTACTCGAAAGTAGCTTAGATAGGTAGAGAACATAGTCTCAAAGTTCACTCCCTTCTTCAACCACTATCAAGAGTCTTAGAAACAACACAAGCAAAAATTATTCTCCCCTCCTAGTAATAGGATATTACTTTAAATGAGGAATACATACAAGAATATAAGCTGTACGGAACAGAGGTCTCACAATTAAAGAGAATGAGACCATGGTTGCTGTTACATGAAATTTTGAAAATTCTACTAGGTGTTTCAGTCTGCCTAATCTTGTAAAAGAGAAGCAAACTCAACTGAGTGAGTGGATTCAAGGAACACAATATGCCTATATTTATTGTATCTGTGTTCTTTGAGATGTGTCTCCCCCCCACGCATGCTCCACTTTAGCTGTCTTTGTGCCCCTGCACTCGTAGTCAGAAACTTTTGGTAGCAGTGCCCAGTTGGGTCGTATGTGCATAGTCCCCACCTCACGCTGCTTCACTGACACTGTGTAACCAACCCCCACTCCATTTCTTTTCTATTGCAGAGACTGATTAAGAATTCCAACGCAGAGGGAAGGAGGAAGGATAGTGGAGCAACCACAAGGGGACACATCTCAAAGAACTTCAGTAAATGCACAAGATGAGTAATCCCTCTTCTTTTTCAAGTACTGTCCCTTTGGGTACTCCACTGGTAGATGATTTCAGAGCAGTGCCCTTCAATGGAAGGAGGGGGCTTCAGAGTTTGAGTCATAACCAATGATAATACAGAGTGTCCGAGGGAGATTTCAGATGTTGCCTGTTGCTTTAAGGCATAGTGCTATATAAAAGTAGGGGTTGATACCCAAATAGCAGCTCTTCAGATGTCCTTGATAGGGACATTATGGAGGAAAACAGGGGAGGCTGATAGGGTTCTAGTGGAATGAGAGTGAATCCTCAGAGTGTGGGGTTAGAGGCTGCACTGACAATAGCAGAGTTTTATGCAACTGGAGATCCACTTAAAGTCTTTGTTTAGAGATGGCACACCCTTTGTAGCATTCTGGGATGGCTATGAAGAGTCTGGGTGATTTGCAAAACAGTCTATGTAATAAGTCATTGCCCACCAAACATCAGGCGTATAAAGTGTGTAATGTGTTCTCACTGTGTGGGGTTTATGGTAGAACTTTAGCAGATATATGGGTTGGTTAAGATGGAAAGTAGAGACTTTTCAGCAGAAACTTGGGGTGCAGTCTGAGGGACACTTTATCCTTAAAGACGACCGTGTGTGAAGGGTCTGCCATAAGAGCTCCCAGTTCTCCTATGCCAATGTACTTACGATGAGGAAAGCTACTTTCATGGAAAGGTGTAGAAGTGAGCAAGTTGCCATGGGTTCGAACAGGAGAAAGGTGACAGCCCAAAGGACCAGGCTGAGGTCTCATGGTATAGTGGGTTCATGGAGTTCGGTGTATGCATTAGTAAAATGTTTCTTCAAAGGACTCAATAACAGATGAGTAAAGACAGAGTGGTGATCCACCTTGAGGTGGAATGCTGTGATAGCAAATAGATGGACTTTTATTGAGCTCATGGACAGGCCTGACCATTAGAGTTCTAATAAGTAATCCAGTATAGAGGGAAGCACCACGGGGATGGATGTCTTCTGTTTTAGTTGGCACCATGATTTAAATAGTGTCCATTTTAGCGTGTATGTATAATGGGCCTTTTCTCTGCAACTGTGGAAAAGTATATTTTTATCACCTCTAAGCAGGTCAGCACTTATCCTGAGCTATAGAGGAGCCAGGCTCTGAGATGGAGTTTTCATGTATCTAAGTGCAGGACACAACCTGAGCCCTGGGACAGCAGATGAGACTGAAGTGTGAGTGTGTGGACCAGGTTTAGCAAGACCATGCTGGGGCTATTAAAACTACTGTGACCCTATCCAGCCTGATCTTGTGGATCATACAGCTCAAAAGAGGGATGGAGGAAATGTATAAAGAAGGGAAGCATATCACTCGAGGAGGAATGTGTCACCTAACTGGACACCAAGTCCTGCTCCTGAACGAAACTGCAGGCATTTGGTATTTTGAGCAATAGCAAAAAGGTCTATCATGGAGAAACCCCACAGTTGAAAAATGTGTAGAACTCTGGTGTTAAGCTCCCACTCATGGTCCCGAGAAAATGTTCCGCTGTGACATTGTTGACAGCCAGGTATGAACGCTATAGTGATGTGGATATTGTGTCTGATGTACCACTGCCAGAATTATATGGCTTTCACACAGTAGGAACGAGAGCATGGTCCCCCTTGTCTATTTATATAATACATGTAGGTTATGTTGTCCATAAGATTTGAATAGTCTTGTCCTTGATGAAAGGAATGAAGTCGGAGCAAGCATTCCAGACAGCAGAGTTCCAATAGGTTTATGTGGAGCAGGGATATTGTAAGAGAACAGCGGCTCCATACAGAATGTATGTGCAAGTATACGCCCAACCCAGGAATGAGGCACCCGTGGTGATGGTCAGAGCCGGCATGTTCTGAGTGAAAGGCACCCTTCTGGATACACTGGTTGGGTGTGTCCACCAAAGAAGAGAGTCCTTTATTTTGTCCAGTATTGTAAAGTGCTTGTTTATGCAGTGTCTGTGTGGAACATATTTGATGCACAGCGTTCCATGCAGGCAATGAATGTTTAATCCTGTGTGTCTGACAACAAAGGTTGTGATTGCCATGTGGCCAAGGAATTGAAGGGAACTCCTGGCAGATACTTGTGGGCTGCTTCATGCTGTGGATACAAGACTTGTTAATACAAGAAAACGTTGCTTGGACAGTGAGTCTATGGCCTCGATCGAATTGAGGTGGGCCCTTATGAAGTCCAGTTCCTCCACTGGCATTAGAGTGGACTTCGTATTTATTTGGAGGCCCAGGTTTGTGAAGAGGGTTACCCTCTGTTTGATGGCTTGCAATGCTGCCTGCCTTGTTGGTGCTTCTAGCAGGCAGTCATCCAGGCATGGGAATGTCATAATCATGTTCCGGCATAAGTAGGCTGCCCCTACAGTGAGCACTTTCAAGAACACCCAATGGGCAGCAGAGAAGTGAAAGTGAGTACCTTATACTGAAAACGGTCCTGTCCAATAATAAGAAGGAGAAATCTGCAATGGGAGAGGTGAAATTGTTACATTAAAATAAGCATCATTGATGTCAAGAGATGAGAACCAATCCCCTCTTTCTAGTGCTGAGATTATGGTGCTCAGTGTTACTATCTTGAATCGTTGTGTTTTGATGAACTTGTTTAGTTGATGGTCAAGTACTGGCCTCCATTCGCTGGACTTCTTTTTCATGAAAAAGAAGTGGAAATAAAACCCTCATCCTCTGTGTTGTACTGGAATGGGTTGTAGTGCTCCACGTTGACCTCTTGGCACAGCAGGTACTTGTGGGAAGGATCCCTGAAGGAAGGGAGAGTAGGTAAGAAGCTTGGAGAGAAAGAAGATGGAGTAACCAGTTTGTCCAATTTCTAACACCCATTTTGTCAGATGTGATGGTCTTCTAATGCAAATAGAATGGGGCTAGGTGATCTCTGAATAGACAGGAGAAAGATGGTGTCAGCACAGAGAGAGCCAGAGGTTTCAGCCCTTCAACTACAGCTTCAAATTTCTGGGGGGGTTGAAGGTTGAGATGCAGCCACTAAAGTCCCCTTGTCGTCACCTTCAGGGCCTGTTTCTGCGACCCTATAGATCCAATCACCATTGCTCTTTTTGTGAGTACATCAACTGGCAATATTGTTGAGGCTTTAGTAATTACTGTTTTTCTCGGGTTTGGTGTTGTAGATTCCCAAAGATTGGAAAGTCGCTTGTGATTCCTTCTAGCGATGTTAGCAGCTAGCTGGCTAACCATTTAACTGATGACTGCTTTTCGGTTAACTGTCCTGGTTAACCACCACCACTAACACCACCCCACCCCCACCCCACCCACCCCACACACACACACACAGCTCTGCATTTAAAACTTGGACCAGGAGGCTGGCTCAGTCCCAGCCCACCAGTCCAAGTTTCAAACGAAGAGCACTCAGGGGAGCTGCCTGCCTTACACAAAGGCAGCAGTGCTGGGTGACAGATGAGAGCCAGTTTGTGTTGGGAGCCAGTTTAAAAAACGACTCCTGCCTGCCACTCTGCACGGCTGCCTCTAGCCCAGGTCCACAGGGGGCCCAAGTTCCCCACGAACAGAGGATGCTCCATGGGATTCTGGAACTTGGGACCCCTGTGGACAGTGGAAGCAGGCAGAAGCTGCTCTGTGCAGGGAGACTATTTTTAAATCGGCTCCCCTCAGAGACCAGCTCCCACCTGCCCTGGTACAGTGGCGGCAGCATGGGGTGGCAAGAGACTCCCTGGAAGTGGGACCTGGAGTGCACTAGCTGCCAGTTCCACCCCCCCAGAGGGAGTATTTTAGTAACCATATAACTGCTAAGAATTGTTGCAGCTACACAAATATCAAAATAAACTATTTCTAACATCCCTAATTCCCTGAGCAATTGGAAAGATTCGTCTGTCTCTAAGGCAGATAATTTGGACCCCTCAAATGGCAAGTCTTCCAGAGTGGATTGTACCTCTTTGGGAAAGCCAGAAAGATAGAGCCATGAGGCCCTTCACATTATTACAGCCATCACCACAGATCTTACAGCTGTGTTCTCAGAATCAAGTGCAGCTTGGAAGGATGTTTTAGAGATAAGTTGGCTCTCTGCTACAAATGCAGCGAATTGTTCTCTCTTCGACAGCAATAAAATTAATCAATTCAGATATTTTTGTATAGTTCATAAAGTTGACTTTCACTAGTAATGCCACATAATTGCCTATTATCAGAGGGGTAGCCATGTTAGTCTGAATCTGCAAAAGTGATAAGGAGTCCTGTGGAACCTTATAGACTAACAGATTTATTAGTGCATAAGCTTTCGTGGGCAAAGACCCACTTCCTCAGATTCATCTGACAAAATGGGTCTTTGCCCACAAAAGCTTATGCTCCAATACATCTGTTAGTCTATAAGGTTCCACAGGACTCCTCATCATAATTGCCTATGCGGAGGTGAAGTGTCGCCGAGGAGTAAGCTTATGGCCAAAGAAACCAAATCTTTCCCAGTACTTATCATGAGTTGTGTTTCTGGGCTGTTGTTGCCTGCCACATTCCTAAACTAGGGATGTGAATGACTAGTCGACTATTTGCTTCCCCACCCATGCTACCTCTATCAGAAAGAGGCAACAAGGGGAGAGGGGGTGCTTCAAAGCAGCAGTGCCATGTGGGTCCTGGGGCCAGACTTCGGGCTCCATGCGGTGCTGCCGCTTTGAAATGCCGCCAGGAGCACGAAACCAGCAGGGGACTGTTTGAGTCTTCCTTACACAAATAAGGTGTGGGTGATGTCGGGCATATCAGGAGACTCGGTGCCAATGGTGTCCTGTCCCCACTGGAGGATAGGGAAATTAGTGGCAGAGCCCACTGTCAAGTCCCTCTGCAGAAGGAACTGCTGCTATGCAGGTTTGAATGGGCCCTGTGGCTGCATGCTTGTCAGTGACAGGGGCTGCAGAGCATTGTGCAGCACTATCATCTGAAGCTCTGTGAGTGATGGCCACACCTTTGAACACTATACTTTTTGAAGCAGCACCACAGTTCTTGCATGTCACAGTTTCTTTGTTGGTGGTGCAGAGGCATGGGATTTTGATTTCCCCATAAGCCTCTGTCAGAGCTTGTGGTAGCCCTGGCTTCTTCATTCCTGGTGGCAGTGAGTTTTGCTGTTACTGCTGTCAACACCTGGAGCCATAAAGTCAGTGTCAGGTGCCTGACTGTGGAACAGCTCTTTTTGACCAAGTTCTGCAGTGGGGACTCAGGTGTCTGCCTCTTCAGATAATGTTTGGCAGGTTGCTGTGAGGTGGAGGAAAGACCCTTGTCAGAAGCTGTGGATGGTGAGGTAAATCTGGGAGTCCCGAGTTTCAAACTCCGATGCGGGTCTGATAAGAGACTTCTTCAGAAGGACAATTTTGAGCCGCAAGTCTCTAGCCCATCTTATTCTAGCCATGAGCCTGAGGCAGTGTTGACATTTCTGTGGGATGTGTGCTTCACATAGGCAGTAAACACATTGATCCTGACCACGTGAAACAGGAATCACGAGCAGGGGAGACAACAGTTAAAATCCGACAAACTGGGCCTTCCTGTCAAGGACTTTTAACCTCAGGAAGACTCTGTATGTTGAGGGATAGTTCTTCATAGGCAGCAGTCCACATTGCAAGGGAGAAAACAGTTTTGTTTTGTTTTTTTGTTTTCAACAGTGAGAAAGGAACCAGGGAAGGAATTATGTAACTACCTGTAAACAAAACTACAAAGTAATGAGGTCCTGCTGAATACTCTGATTCCTAGCCTAGGGTGGGAGAGAAAGAACTGAGTGGGAGTTGGCCAAACTGCATCAGCTAACTGCCTAGAATAGTGCGAGTCAGGGACCATGCATATGTGACTCAACCTGGCACTGCTACCAAAAGTCTCCAGACACCTAAAGTGAAGCACCCACAGGGACAGCACTTGAAGAAGAACTATATTACGCCAATGCAGAAGTTTTAAAATTTTTAGCATATCAGAAAAAGAAGGATAGGTAACAATCTTTCTTCTGATGACTATTAAAGCAATGCTCTGGTATGGCACTGGGGAGTTGAAAGGTACAGGTTTATGATTTAATAACTACTTCTTTGAAGAGATGATGTAAAACCATTTGCAAGGGTAGTGGCATTAATCACTGTGCTCTGGTCAAATCATATATAATTATATTCTGCCTAACTAACTTCCTGCAGTTCACATTCTTCACCTCCTGTCTTGAACTGTTGCTGGGTAGAGCTGGTGAAATCACTATGGTTACACAAACAAATACCCACTCTACATGTGTCACATCTATTGGAAGACTTTCTGCTTGTATCAGGATAAAAATTAAACCTCTGAGGAAAGACTGAGCAAGTAGGATGACCTGATATAAATCTCACTGATATTTTCTGTTGATTATAAAAGTGTTAAGCAGATGGTGAAACTACTAAGAACCTCAACATTTTACTACAACACAGAGTTGCATAATTTAAAATGCATCATGCCATCTAGCCATGAGAATGAAATGTATGCAGTAATAGGCAAAGTATGTGTCTAAAAAAAGCTCACTGATTAGATTAAAACTGTAAATTTTGCACTGGCCTATACAGCTAACAATTACAGTATTCTAGGTGGGGCTGGCTGCACAGACTATAAAGGTGCCTGGCTCTCTCCATTATACAAATCTGTTTCATTTGCTTCTAACATTGCCTAATTTTAACCCTTTTGAGGTGAAATGATCATCCATGCTATGTGTTTGAGAATGGGTTTGTTGCATTTTTGTGGTTATGGGGGTTGAAAGGGTGTTTGGAAAATTTCAGCCAAAATATTTCAAAAAAAGAAGGCAGCAAGAACAAAATACACTGTTTTTCAAATATTAAAAAAATTCTAGTGACCGTATCTATGGCAAGCTCTAGAGGACCAATGTTTTGGAACACAGACATTGAATTTGACAGAGGGTGGCCTTTGTGTCAGGGATATGCCTTTTTACTACCCCAAGGAAAGCATGCCCAAGTTTAGATACTCACTAGAGCAGGCATGGGGAACCTATGGCCCAGGGACCGGATGTGGCCCCCAGCTTGCCTGGATCTGGCCCCCAAGGCTCAGGACTGCAATATTGCTGGCACTCCACCCGTCCCCCCCTTCACCCCCCGCTGTCTCCCAGTGGGGCTGGAGCGCACACAATCTACTAACCTAAGCCCCATTAGGCTCTGGTATGTGAGGGGAATGTGTGGAGTGTCTTTCTCCTTCTCAGTCGGGACCCATTTCAGTGAGGATTTGGTTTTTTGGATTTCATCTTCTCACGTGTGTGCGACTCACGACTGATTTTTCTGTGGGTCAGTGGCACCTGACCCAAAAAGGGTTCTATGCCCCTGCACTAGAGTTTAGAGCCTTACTACAGTTTAACAGCTATACTCTCCAAAGATTTCATCCTCATTAAACATGTTCCTCTCACAGGACCTACATGTAACTAGACCGTGCATGTGCTTCCTCCAGATCAGAGCTACAGGGATGAAATCAAAATTTCCCTGTAATGGCTACTTTGTGCTGTAGGGACAAGTTTGGGCACTGAACTGAGAGCAGGGAGACTGTCTTTTCTATGCTCTACGATCTCCATGTTGGCACACAGGCAGCACAGAGAATGAAACCATTTGATTCAAATGGAAAGGGGGCAAAAAACAGGATCAAGAGCACTGTGCAGGAGGGATACAGCAGATTAGAAAAAGAAGGGGGGGGAACAAACACTGAGACTGGAGGGTGGCAAGCTAATTAGATCTGGGAACCAGGGTAGCAGGAAGAGGGACATGGAAAACAGATGGGGGAGCGGGGCGTGTGGAGGACCACTGGGAGTTTCCAGGCAAGAAGACTGGGACAAGTAATCAGTGGGTCAGAAAGGGGAGACAAATCTGACAAGGAAACACACTGTATGGGAGGTAACAGGAACTGGCTAGTAGAACAGACTAAGACAAAGAGCCAAGGGAGGCACAGGCACACATTGCATGAGAAGCTTAGGAAGGACACAGACTGGGAACCATTGGGGAGGAGAAACCTGGGTGTGGGAGCATGTGACTGGAGACCATGGAGAAAGAAACAAAATGAGGTGGAGAGGAGGGGGGAACTAGAACTAGATGGGCAAGGAAACTAGGAACAGAGGAGGAGAATTGGGGAAGATTAGGCTTGGGACATGTATTCTGGAGGGGTGAAATTAAGATTTATTAAGCAAGGAGACTGGGATCAGAAACTTGGGATAGAGAGAAAAAAGACTGGGACAAGAAGCAAGTGCTGAGGGAAAGGCAAGACTGGGAACATGGCAGAAAAGGTCAAGCTTGGAAGCAAATGGGCAGAAGAGCTGTACCACCAGACCACTTTCACCTCCAGAGTCTAGAATGGAACTCACAAGCCCCATGTTTCACAGGGGTTGGGGTTTTTTTTAATTAATAATTATCTGAAACCTATTAGCATAATGTTGCATCTTCCTCCAGTGTTGGTCCAAAGAGGATAACAATCTACTACTGCTATCAGTTACTCCATTAGCTCAAATGGTAATGAGTGGCATCTAAAAGTTTCAGCCCTTCTGATGACCAATGTCATCATATTACAATTATGTATGTCATACTATGCCACATGATGGAATTTCTGCTTTTTCCAGTTTTCTTTTAAAAACTAGGAAAATAAATACTAAAAGCTGTATTAATAAAACATTATGGTCAAGCACTCAAAAGTTATTGAATGCCAGAATTAAGGATTTTTTGCAACTTTAATTTTGTCCCCTTGTTCATACGAATTGTGATACAATCTAATTTCATGATCATACACTATATTTTTCTCAGGACCCTTGCTTTAGTGACAGTGCAGGATGAACAATTCTCACTTAGTGTAACTATTCAATATTTTCTTTTTTTATTGTTTCATGTGTGGCTCCTTGCCTTATTTACTGGACACTCTGCTACTTCAAACTCTGCTCTTTTGATAAAATTATTAATTTCCTTATGGGCTTTCTATGGCACTCATCACTAATGTATCTGAGTGCTTCACAAGCACTAAAAATGTATTTTTCAAATACCCTTGCGAGATGAAGGAATAATATTTTACTGATAGTGAAGTAAAACATAGAGAGATTAAGTTGCAAAGTATCCAGTAATTTTGGGAGCCCAAGATGACACATCTAGGACATAATATTTCCAGAATATTAGCATTATAGCGATTATTGTGGTCATGAGGGCTCAGCGCTTCTGCAATCAGAAGTCAAGCATTTAGAAAATGAGGATCACACAATTAGTGAACACGTGGAAAATTTAATTTAAGTGTCTTGCCTAGCATCACATAGGAATTTTGTGGCAGAAGCACAGGTAGATCCATTCCCCCATTCAACAATTTTAAACCACAAAACTATCATTTCTCTTCAGATTTTAAGAGCAGGTGTCACGGATGGGAAGGGTACAACCAGTCTAGTATTCAGTTAACTAAATTGCCTGTAAAAGATTAAACCCAGAAAAAACGGTTACTTACTTTGTAACTGTTATTCTTCGAGATGTGTTGCTCATGTCCATTCCACTTAGGTGTGCGCACACCACATGCACGGATTGCCGGAGAGTTTTCCCTTAGCAGTAACTGTTAGGCCAGTTGAGGAGCCCCCTGGAGTGGCACCGCTATATTGGTGCATATATATCTCCGCTGGCCCTCCACCCCGCCAGTTCTTTCTTGCCGGAATGCTCCAACGCAGGGGAGGTGGGTGGGATGTGGAATGGACATGAGTAACACATCTCGAAGAACAACAATTACAAAGTCAGTAACCGTTTTTTCTTCGAGTGCTTGCTCATGTCCATTTCATTTAGGTGACTCCAAAGCTAGCCCCCCCAGGAGGCGGGGTCAGAGCCTACCTAGAGGCAGACTGTAGCACAGCCCTACCTACAGCAGCATCCTGGCATGCTGCGTGATGGCATAATGATCTGCAAAGTGCACTGAGGACCAGGTAGCAGTTCTGCAAATCTCCACAATGGGCACCTGCGCCACAAAAGCCATGGAAGAGGCTTGCGCTCTTGTGGAGTGCGCCCTAATGGGTGGAGCCAGAACCCGCACTAGCTGGTAGCACTCCTTGATGCAATCTGAGATCCAGGACAAGATACGCTGAGCTGACACTGCCTGACCCTTCAACCTATCTGCTAATGCTATACGCAATTGGGGGGACTTGCGGAAGGGCTTTGTCCTTTCTAAATAAAAAGCTAACGCACACCTCACATCAAGTGTGTGCAAAGCCTGTCCCATCCCAGAGCTATGGGGTTAAGGATAAAAAAATAGGGAGAAATATATCCTGGTGAACATGGAAGAAAGACATCACCTTGGGCAAAAACACCGGGTGGGGGCGCAGCCTGACCTTATCCCTAAAGACGACCATATACTGAGGGTTCACGACTAGAGCTCTGAGTTCCGATACTCGCCTGGCTGAGGGAACAGCCACCAGGAAGGACACCTTCCAGGAGAGATGTAGAAGGGAGCATGTGGCTAACGGCTCAAAGGGAGAGCCCATGAGCCTCAAGAGCACCAAATTTAGGTCCCAGGGGGCCACTGGCTCCTGCACCTTAGGAATCCAAAAAGACGATCCCTCCCCCCCGAGCCCAAGTGGAAAGCCAAGATGGCTGGTAGGTGCACTCGCATAGAGGAGGGAGCCAGGCCCTGAAGCCTGAGTACCAAGAGGTAGTCCAGTATAACTGGGACCAGGGCCTCCATAGGGGGAACCCCCTCGTTGATCACAAACCCTTTCTACTTTGCCAGGTAGGAAGACCGGGTGGAGGGTTTCTGGCTCCCTAAGAGGACTGCCTGGACCTGCTCTGAACACTGCCTCTCTGAGGCCATCAGCCATGGAGCTTCCACGCCATAAGGTGTAGGGAGCAGAGGTTCAGGTGCCTGAGCCTGCTGAACTCATGTGAGATTATGTCCAGACACAGGGGGAGGGCCAGAGGCCACTCCACTGAAAGGGTGAAGAGGTCTGGTAACCAATGCTGATGAAGCCAGGCCGGGGTTATAGGGATCAATACAGGCCAATAAGATGGAAGCATTGTGGGAGGGACCATTCACAGCCCGAGAACACACACATGCAGTTAATTACCTCGTAGTATTCCCAGACCCTAACCGTAAGCCTAAGGTATATAATATTAATTCTCTAAAGCCTTTTTATTCTAGAGAATTCAAAGTTCCTCAGTTCACAGACCAGGAGAAGGATGATGATGAGTGGCGTGAAGGAGCCTATTATAAAGGAAAAGGCAAGGGTAACATTGAATAGGTAACTGTCTCCATGAGCCTTGGCTTTGAGCAGACACAGCAAATCAAAGAAGTGTGCACCAGCTTCGCACCGATGTTTTCAGCCACCTCAGCATGGACTGAATGGCTGTACTACTACGTTATCAAAGATGAAGCTCACCCTATCAGAGTCCAACCATACTGGCTAGCTCCTTCAACCAAAATCCCTAGAGAAGGAGATCAAGGACATGTTAGAGGTGGGTGTAATCCACCTCTCAGAGTGCATAAGCCTCTTCAGTGGTGCTAGTTCCAAAATCAGATGGAGAAATCTGCTTCTGTATGAAGTAATGTAAGCTAAATGCTGTAACCCACCCAGAAAAATATCCAATGTCACACACAGATGAGCTATTTGAGAAACTAGGATGCTCCCACTTCATTTCCACCCTAGACTTAAGCAAGGGATACTAGCAAGTACCTCTGGATGAGTCAGCCTAAGAAAGGTCAATCTTCATTATACAGTAAAACTCCATTCGTCCGGCATCTGATGGTCCGGCACCATCAGGAACCCGGAAGTGCTCCGGGCAGCCGGACCATTAGAGCTGCTCTGCCTCCGGCTTCCCCGATTCAGCCGCTGCTGAAACTGACCAGCGGCTGAATCGGGAAGCTGGGGGCAGAGCAGATGGAGTGCTGCCGGTAGATCCCACAGCGCTGCCCCTCGGCGCTGCGGAACCAACCCGGCAGCACCCC
Source organism: Rafetus swinhoei (assembly GCA_019425775.1). NCBI lineage: Eukaryota > Metazoa > Chordata > Testudines > Trionychidae > Rafetus > Rafetus swinhoei. Next base: position 33,628,061 of record CM033439.1, on the reverse strand, counting down.
AGCTGTCCCCAAGTCAGCCGCAGCTGAAACTGACCAGCGGCTGACTCCGGGAAGCCCGAGGCAGCACCCCAGCTGCTCTGCCCCAGGCGTCCCCAAGTTAGCCACCGCTGAAATTGACCAGGGGCTGACTCCGGGAAGCCCGAGGCAGAGCAGCTCTGCCTCAGGCTTCGAGTCAGCCCCTGGTCAGTTTCAGCGCGCTGAAATTGACCAGCAGCTGACTCGGGAAGCCTGAGGTGCCCCAGGCTTCCCGGAGTCAGCCGCTGGTCAATTTCAGCAGCGGCTGACTTGGGACGCCTGGGCAGAGCAGCTGGGGTGCTGCCGGTTGGTCCGGATAGCGCCCCTTGGCGGACCAACCCGGCAGCACCCCAGCTGCTCTGCCGCAGGCATCCCGATTCAGCTGCTGCTGAAACTGACCAGCAGCGGCTGAATCGGGCGCCTGGGGCAGAGCCGGACAATCGGAAGTGGGGGCTATGAGGGGTCTGGGGTAACATTCCCCCCCCACACCACCCTAGACCCCTCGTAGCCCCCCCTTCTGATAGTCCGGCATATCTGATAATCCGGCACCCCCTGGGTCCTAAAGGTGCCGGATTATCGGAAGTTTACTGTACATGTGGAGTTGTATGAATTTAATGTTCTCCCTTTTGGGCTGCGCAATGCACCAGCACCCTTCCAAAAATTGTAGAAATCTGCTAGCTGGATTTGGCAAATTCGCAGTAGCATATCTGGATGATGTGGCTGAATTCTCAGATTCATGGGTGGAGTGGCCAGTACTGGCTGACCCCAGAGCTGTTGAGGCAGCCCAAAGGACAGCCACACCAGCTACTGCTAGAACAGCTCTGCAACCAGCCACTTGGCCACTTCACAGGCAGCCCTGGGCAGCTGGCCCCAGGGACAGCCTAAGCAACAACTGGTGCTGTTGGGCCTGAGGACTACCTGAGTAGTGATACCGGGGCAGCAGGAGCAGCAACTAGTGGGTGATCCACTGCAGCTAGTGCCACTAGCCTCAGAACTCCCCACCTCCCCAGCAACCCCCAAACCTTTCCCAGAGCAGCAGTCCCATCAGACCCCCTCCCAAAGCAGCACACCCTTACTATACCACAGCTGAAATTTAATCAGGAGTATATAGTACACGTCATGGATAGGGTCATGGGCTGTAAAATTTTGTTTATTTCCCATGACCTATCCATAACTTTTAGTAAAAATATCCATAACTAAATTGTGGCCTTAACTATGGACAATGAGAGAATTAGTGGATTTATGGCATCAGCTATAATTCACAAAAAATAAAGCCCTTTTTTAATAGATTTCGGACATTATTTTTATCAAAGAACACATTCGGGACACAGTATCTCAAACAATATTTAGTTACTTAGAGCAAAATTTCACCTGATAGGTTAAATAATTCCTATATGCTCACTGTAAATTACAGAACTGGTCTGTAAAGCATAGATATTTATCAATAATGTTTATCTACAAATTCTAAGCAATTTATCAGGTATATGTCTTGACTTTAAATAATTAAACTATGTTCAAATATACGTGAAGAATTGTAATTTCTTAACAAAAATATTAAAATTAATTTTATCCACTTACAAAAATGTTAAATGCTTAATTTGTAAGTTATGATGAGCTCTATAGTAGATCAATATTTTAGAATTCATACCTGATTCTTTTTTGCTCCCTTTTCCACCTTCTCGGCTCTTTTTTAATACTGCCTTTAACATTTTAATACTGATCCTGAAGGAGGAAAGAAAAACAAAACTTTAAATACAATAATAATGAAAGTTTGCCCAAAAATAAAAACTGTAACAGACAGGAGGAAGATACACTAAACACAAGGAAATTCTTGGGAAACATGTTCACAGTTTACATTAATTTTCTATAACCAAGTTTCATTGGTCAAACCAAATACTGAAGCTACGAGCAATGTTTCAATACTTGAAACACGTGATTAAGGATTAACTATCTTGCTATAAAGCAAAAACAACATAAGCATTCTCCACATTCCACATATAATTAAGGTTATGAGGCTAAAACCTGTACAAGTTACAGTAAGACACACTGGCAAAAGAATGTCTGTTCCTAACAGGAATTCATAAAGCAGGAAGAAATAAATTTAGACAAAACAATACCTACTTGAGATAGAGTGAAAGTGACAGAAGAAACCACCACTGTTGACATTAAAACTTATTCACACCTTCAAATGATGACTTAAAAAGAAAGTACAACAGAACTTCTATATGGAGCAAATATTTTTACTAAATTAATCCCCAATAACTCATGTCACTAAAGAGTCAATTTATTTAAAGCCATCTTCGCCCCACAATCAATAGTCCTCACTACCAATAAATTTTTAATTTAAAAATAGCTTTTTCCAGTTTCCATTCCTTCTCTCCCATTTCTGCCTAAAATCCTAATCTTCTGTATCAACTTCTGCAGGAGCCAATTAATTTAGAAAGTTACAGGAAGATAAAAAACATCTGGAACAGAAACTTCTAAACAAGTGTTTCATTTTGATGAAAACTGGATATGATACAATGAATGGAACAGAGCACCAGAGTATTATTTTAACAATCTTCCCTAACCATAAAATATTTTAAAATGTATTAGCGTGCTTCCTTAGAAGCCAGTTCTGGCGCAGAGCCTCGGGACTTCCCCCTAGGGATGTAAGCGACTAATCGACTAGTCACTTCCCGCACTTCCTCAGAAACAGGCAGCAAGGAAGGGGGGGAGGAGGCAGGGGTATTGGGGGGGAAACTGCCCCGTGGGAGGGGTCAGAGGCAGCCAACTTTGAAATGTACAAGAGTCCCTACTGGGGCTTTTGTACATTTCAAAGAGGAAGCACCGCATGGAGCCTGGGGCCAGCGGAGGACTACCCACTGGCCCTGGGCTCCACACAGCACTTCCTCTTTCCACTGGGGACTCTTGTACGTTTCAAAGCTGGAATGCCTCGTTGAGCCCCGGGCCAGCAGGGACTCCCCTGCTGACTCCAGGCTCCACACAGCGTTTCAATCTTTGAAATCATTTCAAAGGCAGAATGCGCTAGTCATCGACTAATGAATAGTCGATGGAAATCCTATAGATTATTCAGTTAGTTAATTAATCAAAATTTAACACCCCTGCCTCACACACACACACACACACACACACACACACCCCATACCGCAGGAAAGAAAGGCATGCAGGCAGAACGAACGGGGAAGGAAGGGAAGACAAGAAAGCACATGCTCCTTCCCTGCCTGCAACAGCACGCATGCTTTCTTGTCTTCCCTTCCTTCCCCATGCTGCCTGCCTGCCTTCTTTCTTTCCTGGGGGTGTGTGTGTGTGTGTGTGTGTGTGAGAAGGGGGGGGGCCGCAAGATGGCAGCACAGTATCCGGAGCAGCTGGATTTTTTAAAAGGAGCCGCACGTGCACTTCGTCCAGCGCTGCCCACAGATCCTGCCCCAGAGATCCTTGTCCCTGGAGACCCCCAGGTACTGACTGAGCTGCCCCTGCTCCCTCTTCCCTGGCCAGACCCCCACCATCACTCTGCCACTTTCCTCGGCCAGACCTCCCAACAGCATCCTGCTCCTGTCTCCTGATTAGACCCCATCCAGCACCCTATCCCCTGGCAAGACCCGCACCAGCACCCTGGCCAGATACCCATCAGGACCCTACTGCTGCTCCCTGGCCAGACCCCCCACCAGCACCCTGCTCCTGCCCCCTCCTTCCTGGCATGACACCTACCCCCAGGTTGCTCCTATACCCTACTTTCCACTCAGGTGCTGTACCTCCATCTCTATCCCACTTATTGGCAGCCCTGTCCTGCACACTAGATCCCTCATTTTAGGCCCCACCTCAGAGCTTAGAAGGGCCCACAAAATCCACTAACCCTGGAACCTCAGAAGGCCTGAGGCCTTGAACTTGAGTCCTACCTACCTTCCTCCCCACGGGGCTCGAGTGCCAGGGCAGTGAGGTGTCTCAGTTGGGGCCACATCAGTGGGGCATGGGGCATTTTGGAGAGGTTGTTTTTTTGCATCTTACTTGTATGGTCCTTGACTGATTTTTCTGTGAGTCCGTGGCCCCTGACCCTAAACAGGTTCCCCACGTCTCCCATAAATAAAGACATTGCTGAAAATGTGTGTGCCTGACATAATATTTTATTTAAAAATGAAGCCTGGCCAACAAGCCCCAACTGGGGCCAAGCCCCCAACTGGCCACAGCATCATAACGCTCTCCTGCACCTCCCACAGACCCCAACCCTGAGCCCATCATACACCTGAACCCCCTGCCCTGAGCCCCTCACATCCCCCAGTCTTCTGCCACAGCACTCCTGCACCATCCACACACCACAAACCTGTGCCCTGAGCCCCTCATATACCCCAACCCAAATTCCTGCACCCCATCCACAAGCCTGCGGTTTGCTCAACACCCCAGCCCTCCACATGACCCCAACGTTCTCCAGCCTGGAGCCCCCTTCCTGAACCAGCATGCCCTTCTCCACCTCCTCCTGCACCCAAATTCCCTCCCTGAGCTTGCACCTCTCATCCCTTCCCACACCCAATCCCTCATTCCCACCCCAGAGCCCAAACCTATCTCAACCCAGTGAGAGTGAGTAAGGGCTGGGGACAGCAAATGATGGAGAAGATGGGAATGGAGAGGGCGGGCCTCAAGGAAGGGGTGGGGTAGAACTTGGCTTACCTTGACATTTAAAAAGTGATGTTGGGTGTTAAAAGGTTGGAGACCACTGGTCTACACTATTGCATGCATCTATGGTGCTGTAACATTTTAAGCCCTAAAACACCAGAGAACATCCTTTCCCTATCTGTACAGAGAATAAACAAATAAACAAACAAATAAACCTTGAACAAACAAATAGTACACTAGGACTTACATTTGCAGTCCCCTAGTGAATGGAGGTTATTCATAGCTCTGAAGTGTTTTGTTCAGAATTACAAACATTATAGTGGTTCTTTTGAAAGCTTATAATTTAACACAGACTGAATACAGCCATGAAGATTTACTATGCAGAAAAAAAATGCTGGTTCTTAATTTACATGAAATAATCACAGAAACAGATTCCTTATTTTTTCAAACATTTTTTAAACTTTCCCTTTGTGTTGTTAGTTTACATTTAACCCATTACTACACTGACATTTCTGCACTGCATTTGCTTGTTTGTTTTTCCTTTTAATCTCTTGTGCAGCCTGGTTGCATATTGGAGTTCCAAAAACAGCTCTGTGGTTGACTGGTCATTTTGTAACTCTGGTATTTGTGACTCACATTCTACTGTTTGTAATGAAAGACTGAGCCATAAAGCATACACACAAGAGGGGCAGATTTAGGTTGTACAGGCAGCTTTAAATCTGTAATTTTCCTAACTTGTTTTTTCTGCTTTACAGTCTTAATTTTTTTACTTGATTTCTGTATAAAACCTCTTAGGTTTTTAAAACGTAACAGAGCAAATGGAAATTGTCTTACAGCTAGCTAACTCTTTTTAAAGGTGTTACACTATCTACATTATGTGTTAATATATTTTAAAATACCATATAATTAAACATACAAGCTAACACATTTATCCTTTTTAAAATACCTTTTTCCCTTGACAGGTCTATGATACATCTGCAAGTTACTGATTTGTTGGCATTGGTCTCAGTCTGTTGAGTAACTTCTGTAATTATCATTGGCATAGGTAATGCACCTCCCCAAGAGGCAGAAGGATGAATGCTCTGTCAACCTAACATTATCTGCAAAGCAATTTAGGGCTGTGGATTTTTCACATCCCTGAGTTAGATTAGTAAATGTCTGGCACATTTTTTCAGCCCTGAATTAGAGGCTTGGTTTATTTGTACATTTAAATCTTGAGAGAACAATGTTCCTTCAGCTCCATTTATTTGTAAAACTAAAGGTGCAGGTTAAATTCACAGCACAGCTTTTCCTCAGTTGGCATATGATTGCAACAGTAATTATGAAATATTATAGCACAAATATCATCAGTATTTACAGTAGGTGTGCTGGGGGAAAATCATTCAAGAGTAGTTGGAAATGAAAGTTTATTTTAAAAGGTTAAATAATATGCTAAGTTCTGCTACATGGATACATGCATGATCTCTAGCATTTCAAACTTTATATGACTATATACATTTAGGCTACGTCTACACTGCGCTGTTTTGCACAAGAAATATGCAAATGAGGAGAAGCATGGAATATCACCATGCCTCATTTACATAATTAATGGGCTGCCACTTTTTGTGCAAGAGGCTTTTGCGCAAAAAACCCCTCTTGCGCAAGAGCCGTTCTGCTTTTTTTCAGGAAGAACGGCTCTTGCGCAAGAGGGGGGTTTTGCGCAAAAAGCAGCCGATAATTAATTATGCAAATGAGGCACGGCAATATTCCACCCTTCGCCTCATTTGCATATTTCTTGCACAAAACAGCACAGTATAGACGTAGCCCACGAAAAATAAATTGTACCTTGTAGTATGCCTCATGCCCGCAGAGCGCTGCACAAATTTAATGTATTAAACTGATTTCTGAAGTAATTTGTTTCCTGGACAATGTTTTTAAAGACAGGAAATATAAGAAGGCAACAATTCCTAATAGTAAGTAAATTTAGGAGGAGGGAGGCTTTTTTATTAAGAAATTAGACCGAGGTAGGCAAGATCCAGCCTGCAGTCTCGATCTGGCTCACCAAACCTTTGGATCCAGCCCAGGGTCTAACACTCCAGGACCCTTAATCAGGCTCTCTGCCTGCTATAGCCCCAGGCCGCTCAAAGCAGCTGGCTGCTCCATGTGCCTCTCTACACCATGCACGGGGAGAGACACTTCATGCACTGCCCCCACCCCCAGCACAATCATTAAAGCTCCCATTTGCTGGACCCGGGAAGTGGCAGGAGTATAAAGAGGCCACAATCTCCCTTCCATCAAAGAACTTGCAAGAGCTCACAAGGATCCCTGAAGTGGAGAGGGCTGGCTGGAGAGAGGGGATATTCAGAACAGCTGGGAGAGGATGCATTGATTCGACTGGTCTCCTTACTGACATTCCACTCGGACTTGACCAATGGAAGCTGCAATGACTCCGCTGGGGGAAGGGGCAGCGCACAGAGCCTCCCTCCTCCCAGCGTGCAGCGCAGAAGCGCACATGAAGCAGCTAGCAGCTTTGAGCAGCATGGGGTTGCGGTAGGCAGGCAGTCTGCCTCAGGATCCTACTGGGCTGCTGGCCAGGAGCCACCTCAGTAAGCACCTGTTCATCAGGGCCTTCCTTTGGCATCCCATCCCCTCCCCTCCTACACCCCAACTCCCTCCCCCAGGTCTTCCTCCCTCCCTTTAAGTCTTAGGTCATAATTCTCTCCCAGACCCTGAAGTCTCTCCAACATCCCGCCCCCAGATCAGAAACCTCTCCTGCACTAATATCCCCTCCCAGGCCCTGCACACCAATACTTTGCCCAAGGTCACAACACCCTCCTTCACCCAAACTCCCTTTCAAACGCCACACCCTCTCCAGCACCCTATTGCCCTATCCAAGCTCCCTTCTGCATCCAACCTCTGTCCCATGCAATGTACTCCCTCCATAGAAAAATGTGGTCATTGACCACTTACCAAAATCATACAGAGGCCCCTCCATCAAACATTATTGCCCACTGCGAGTTAGACAATATATTGGAAACCTGATGTAGGCTCAGATTTAGAATGAACTGGGAAAAGGGGGAGGGGCAAAAGAGGAGGTAAGCAAAATATTTGGCTTCTACACTAACGGAGCTCACACTAGGCAGACATCTTCAAAAGTTGAATTTCTGTTTCTAAACTCTTTTCCTCTTCCTTAAACAGAATAAAATTCACATTTCTGAATTACCAAAACACTTTACTCATCTGTTGCCACTGACGTGTAAATTCTACAGATTAAATGTGTATTTTAGTACTACATAAAAAGAGTTCTAATTCTTTCCTTGTACTCCTGGCATATAGCCTTACCTGGATTTCACATAAATCCAAGACACCAGAGCCAAAGCTCTTATGAAATTAGTCATATGTTACCTTGTATGGTCATCTTAATTTTTTTAGCATACTGCCTTTTACAGAAATCTTAAGAAACATATTCTGGATAATTATACATTTTAAATCTTATATAACGATGTAACAACGCAGATTATGGCACTCGGAAGGTGTTTAACTTGGCAGAATAGACTGGTTAAACTACTTACACATTCTTCCACAAATTCCTAACTAAGGAACATTTGCTACAAAGGAAGTCTTTTCTAAAAGATAAGATATAGCTAAGGCATTCAGAATACAGAGGTTTATAGTATAGGCAATATAGTTATCTAGTGCTAGTGGAGTAATAATCCCTTGTATGCTAGATAAAACAAGGAGAATTGATTTAAAATCAAGGTGATTTAAGATCATGATTTAAATCATAAAAAAACCCATTGATTTAAATCAAGTTTCCCACTGCTACTTCTCCATATACAAGACCTGAGAACACTAAATATAGGGTGTCCTTAAAACGTCTACAACTAGCTCTCATCTTTCTCGTTCCTGCCCTTATAAAATTAGAAAGTGACTTTCAGTGGCAACTGACAATTCTAGATTTCTGTAGCTTTCTGCACTACATACTTGGATGACAGATTTTAAACCTAATTAACTCATTAAACAAGTTGTAAGGACTAGCAAAACTAAACTTTTTTTCTAGCAACTTCAAACACAGCAAACAGCTTGGGAATTTACTTTTTAACTCACACTTGCTAAAAGGCCTAGAGAGACTTTTAAAGAATGATGCATTGCAAAGCTGATCCACATTGTTCTTCAGATATATCCACATCCTTATCCACATCATTTTCTCCCACAAACAGTTTTCCTTATGATGTTTCATTCTTGTGGCTAGGCCTTGCATCATCATCATCTTGCACTGCTAACACTTTACACATTTTCCATAAAAAACCTGTGGGTCCCCTAGATGATCGAACTATAAAAGGAGCAATCAAGGACGAAAAAGCCATTGCGGAGAAACACCAATATTTAAAAAGGGCTCTAGAGGCGATCCAGGCAATTACAGACCGGTAAGTCTAACTTCAGTACCGGTCTGTAACTGCCGAAACAATAGTAAAGAATAAAATTGTGAGGCACGTAGAAGAACATAATTTGTTGGACAAAAGTCAACATGGTTTCTGTAAAGGGAAATCATGTCTTACTAATCTATTAGAGTTCTTTGAAGGGGTTAACAAACATGCGGACAAGGAGGATCCAGTAGATACAGTATACTTAGATTTTCAGAAAGCCTTTGACAAGGTCCCTCACCAAAGGCTCTTGTGTAAATTACATGGCCATGGGATAAGAGGGAAGGTCCTTTCTTGGATTGAGAACTGGTTAAAAGACAGGAAACAAAGGGTAGGAATAAATGGTAAATTTTCAAAATGGAGAGGGGTAACTAGTGGTGTCCCCCAAGGGTCAGTCCTGGGACCAATCCTTTTCAACTTATTCATAAATAATCTGGAGAAAGGGGTAAGCAGTGAGGTGGTAAAGTTTGCAGATGATACCAAACTGTTTAGGATAGTCAAGACAGAAGCAGACTGTGAGGGACTCCAAGAAGATCTCACCAAACTGAGTGATTGGGCAACAAAATGGCAAATGAAATTTAATGTGGATAAGTGTAAAGTAATGCACATCATGAAAAATAACCCCAACTATACGTACAGTATGATGGGGGCTAATTTGGCTACGACAAATCAGGAAAGAGATCTTGGAGTTATCGTGGACAGTTCTCTGAAAGCTTCCACACAGTGTGCAGCGGTGGTCAAAAAGGCAAATAGGATGGTAGGAATTATTAAGAAAGGGATAGAAAATAAGACCCAGAATATCTTACTGCCCCTGTATAAAAGTATGGTACGCCCACATCTTGAATACTGTGTACAGATGTGGTCTCCTCACCTCAAAAAGATATTTTGGCCTTGGAAAGGGTTCAGAAAAGGGCAGCTAAAATGATTAGGGGTTTGGAACGGGTCCCATATGAGGCGAGGTTAAAGCGACTGGGACTTTTCAGTTTAGAAAAGAGGAGGCTGAGGGGGGATATGATAGAGGTATATAAAATCATGAGTGGTGTGGAGAGGGCCGATAAAGAAAAGTTATTTATTAGTTCCCTAAATAGAAGAACTAGAGGACACCAAATTAAATTAATGGGTAGCAGGTTTAAAACTAATAAAAGAAAGTTCTTCTTCACACAGCGTGTAGTCAACCTGTGGAACTCCTTGCCAGAGGAGGCTGTGAAGACTAGGACTATAATAGAGTTTAAAGAGACGCTAGATAATTTCATGGAGGTTAGGTCCATAAAAGGCTATTAGCCAGGGGATAAAATGGTGTCCTTGGCCTCTGTTTGTCAAAGGCTGGAGAGGGATGGCAGGACAGAAATCGCTTGATCATTGTCTTCGGTCCAACCTCTCTGGGGCACCTGGTGCTGGCCACTGTCGGCAGACAGGATACTGGGCTAGATGGACCTTTGGTCTGACCCAGTACGGCCGTTCTTATGTTATGTTCTTATTTTTACCCATGGAAAGAATTTCTTCAAAATATTCCCAGAAAGGGTCTCTTTTACACCCAAAAGCCTGACAGTTTTTTCCTGTGGCAAATATGATAAGCTGTGTATGTGCGCTGAATAATGTCTTTTCCTTTTCCTTTCCAGTCCACTCCAATGTCCCTTTCTATGCTGCCTCAGTCCTTTCCTATATATTTTGTTTCTGTCTTAGAGTCATGGTGTCCAATACGCTAGTTACTAGCCACATGTGGCTATTTGGCTGGTTGAGTGTGGCTAGTTGGCTTGAACAATGTGGCTATAGCCGAACCCCCCTCGGCCCTCGATTTGCTCTTTCAGGAGCAGTCTGAACAGTTTCCTGTTATGCCAAGCAGCAGAAACTATCCACTGATGTTAGATGCTTGCTTAAAGCCATATTGCTCTATAGAATCAATTGTATTCATGCCTATGAATATGTAACCTGCCAATGTATGAAGTGCATGAGGAAGTGTGAGTGAGAAACCACCAATCATAAAGCAGTACAGCACATATTATCTTTTATAGCTATAAAGAAGAATCCTGCAAAGTGTATAAATAAATTGATATAACAGGTGGCCAGGTGTAGCTTTCCTCAGAAAAGATGTTAACAGCACGCCAAACTTAGGACCGGACTGGAAGCAGTAAAGCCCTCTTGCAGATCTAAAGGGACTCCAGGAACTCTTGTCGCCAATCTCTGGGTAGCTGTAGCCTGGCCAGCCTGAGCTGCCTGCAAAAGCAAAAATAATCTACATCGCACCCGCAGCCTGTCTCCAAAGTGCCAGCATGAATGTGATGTGTATATGAGTATTGCTGTACCATTAATAATCTGTACCAATAAAAAAAAACCTCAGTGCTGCTCTAGTTCACCCTTTGTCAGGGCTTATTCCTTGGCTGGTTCCAAGTACGGATGTTATTAAGGACTAGTCGCTTCCCTCCTCCCCTTGCTGCCTCTATCAGACAGAGGCAGCAAGGGGGTAGGAAAAGGGAGTCCTTCAAAGCAGCAGTGCCGCACAGAGCCCAGGATCAGCTGTGGAGTCCTCGGGGTAGCGCCGCCCTAAACTGCATCAACTATTCGATTAGTCAGTTACACGCTACTTAACATCCTTAGTTCCAAGGACAGGTAACCGCTATTTTGCTGACTGCTTGTGGCTAGTTCACAATATCAGTAGCCAGTATAGTGGCTATTGCTTCAGAACTGGTTGGACACCACGGCTTTAGACAACATCTTAACTAACTGTCATGTTTGGTCCAGATCCACCATCTTCTAAGCACAGAACAAAAACAATCATATCCAGCTTGCGTCTTTGCACATGTTGGTCTGCTGAGAAAAAGAAAGTGAAAGCCCAAAACTTCCAAGCAGCAAAAACTGGTTGTTAGGCTGGGCAAACTAGGGTCATTAATCCAATTTTATGAGACTAAGTGTAGATGTACATATTTGTGATAAGATTTCATTGTAACTGTTATTTTTAAATGGAAAATTTAGTATTTTATTGATTTAAAGTAAAAAATGCAATTGAAAAAAAAATTTGAACTATTGATTTTTTTCCATCCTGAGTTTAAATTTAACAATTTTCAGTTTTTTATGTTTAAAGTTTAGAAAATTTCATCAAAATGCATCATATTCCATCTTTTGGACAGAATGTTGTACACAGTTCTGGAACAATTTCTCTCCTCTCTTTCATCAGAGACAATGTTGCAATTTACACTAATGAAGACTAACATACTGTGTGGCAGCTCAGATTGAAATACAAATATGCTGAAAGATGTTTCCTTTTGTTTCTTTAAAGGAGGATATTATAGCATTTATTGGAAACAATACTGTTCAAAAGTAAATTATGAGAATTCTCTCTGTCATCTCAAATTTCATTATGTTGCAAATTTCTCACAAATGTTATCCTGGTTTTAAGTTTTAAAACAAAATAAGTACTAAAAATTCACAGAGTCAATTTCCATAGTTTGGCAGTTCCTTTCTTCTATCATTACTATTGATACATATACACATATGCAAAGGTAGAGAGACAGCTTTTCCCATATATGAACTCGACTGGCTTTGGTGGCAACCACAGTGAAACTCTCAGCTGTTTATTGATTTTTGTGACCCAGTTGTGCCAACGCAGGCCATAGGACATCATACCACTCAAAGAACAATAAGTAATAAACCTGGACACCCCGGACTCCCCATCATCTCTGGTATTGGCACACTCAGTACTGGTCTATCCAGCTATGTAGACTCTCTCCTCAAACCCTATGCAACCAACACCCCCAGCTATCTAAGAGACACTACTGACTTCCTAAGGAAACTACAAAACATCGATAACCTCCCCAATAACACCATCCTTGCCACCATGGATGTAGAAGCTCTATACACCAACATCCCACATGAAGACAGATTACAAGCAATTAGAAACACTATCCCAGAGGACACCACTGCCAACCTGATAGCAGACCTATGTAAGTTTGTTCTCACCCACAATTATTTCCAGTTTGAGAACAACTTATACCTCCAGATCAGCGGCACAGCCATGGGTACACGCATGGCCCCACAGTATGCTAATATCTTTATGGCTGACCTAGAACAACGTTTCCTCAACTCCGTCCCTTTTACCCTTCTCTACTTACGCTACATCGATGACATCTTTATGATCTGGACGCATGGCCAAGAAACACTAGAGACATTCCACAGAGATTTCAACAACCTACACCCCACCATTAACCTCAGCCTGGACCATTCCACACGAGATCCATTTCCTGGACACCACAGTACAGATCAACAATGGTAAATTAGACACCACCTCTACAGAAAACCCACTGACTCATACAGTTACCTACATGCTTCCAGCTCCATCCAGCACACACCGCACGATCCATCATCTATAGCCAAGCCCTTCGATACAACCGCATCTGCTCTAATCCCACTGACAGAGACCAGAAACTTCAGGATCTCTACCAAGCTTTATAAACCTCAACTACCCACCCGGAGAAATAAAAAGCAAATTGAAAGAGCCAAGCGAATACCTAGAAACCAACTACTACAAGACAGACCCAAGAAAACCAACAATAGAACACCACTTGTCATCACCTACAGCCCCAACTTAAACCTGTCCAACACATTATCAATAAATTACAGCCTATACTGGAACAGGACAGTAAACTCCAAGAAGCTCTGGGAGACAGACCCATAGTCTCCTATAGACAACCACTAACCTCAAGATGATTCTTACCAACAACCACAGGACCATACCACACTAATACCAACCCTGGTACTTTCCTTGCAACAAACCCTGTTGCCAGCTTTGACATCACATATTCACTCTGCTGACACCATTATTGGGCCTAACCAAGTGAGTTATAAGATCAGAATACATATTCCTGCGCATCCAGAAATATAATTTATGCTATCATGTGCCAAAGTGTCCGTCTGCTTTGTACATTGGACAAACGTCTCAGACACTTCGCCAAAGAATCAATGCCACAAAACAGATATCAGACAGGATCACAAAGAAAAAACAGTTTCTTGCCATTTCAACCAGAAAGGACACTGTCTCAATGACCTAATCACATGCATCCTACTCCAGAAGACTTTCAAATCTGCACTTGAAAGGGAATCCTCTGAACTGGCATTCATGCTGTAAAATTCACACTCTCATGAGGCTGAACAAAGACTCCAACTACCTTACCCATTACAAAGATAGCTTCCCCAATTATCACCTCTAATACCTTTCCCCACCTCTAATATCATTAATTCACAGACTTTTACCTTTCCCCACCTCTAATATCATTAACTCACAGACATTTACCTTCCTTCCCGCGCCCCCCCCTCCCGTATCTCCCTTCTGTTCTGAAATGTGATTTGTCGTTTTCATATGTGTTCATTTTTTTTAATTGGATCCTTTGGTATATATGGTTGTGACTATTTTCTTCCACTATTTGATCTGAGGAAGTGGGTCTGGCCCACGAAAGCTCATCATCTAATAAACCATCTTGTTAGTCTTTAAAGTGCTACATAGTCCTGTATTTAATTTCACATCTGTGTCCTTCAAGTATTTCCCAGCAGAATCCCTTCAAACCAGTATTTAAAATGCTGCAAGTGCTCACACAGGCAGGACAAAACCTTTGTTGTCACTATTTCAAAGAGCAACAAAAACCTAGTACAGGTTAAGGATGTTAAAAGACAGTTAATTGGGTAATCATCTAGTCAATACAATTTGTATTGACTACATGATTAATTAATAAGGGAAGGCACTACCCCTGCTGCGGCTCTTCAATTTAAACACAGTAACAGCCAGGCACACAGGCAGCCCGGTTCCTACCACATTTCAACTGCAGAACCGTAGTGGAAGTAGCTCTGGACTCAGCATGAGCCAGGACTAAGCCAGGCTTGCTCAGTCCCGGCTCACACCTGATCCAGCAGCTCCTGTCCAGGGGGAATCCGAGCTCCCCACTGAGAGGCAATGCGGAAAGGGGGGGGTGGAGGCAAGTGGCACCACAGACAGGGTGCTGGGGGGAGCTGGTGCTCCTGCACCTCCCCCCCCACACTTGCCACCTCTGATATAGAGGTAATGGAGGGGGGGAAATGCTAGTAGTCAACTCAACTATGTGATAAGCCTAGGCTTATCAGGTAGTCAACTAATTGACTACTCTTTTACATCCCACAGGGTACGTCTACACTACAGCGTTATTTCAAATAAGCTATTTTGAAACAGTTAATTCGAAATAGCTTATTTCGAAATAACGCGTATACACACAAAATGCATTTCGAAATAGCGTGTCCTCACTGAGTGGTCACTGAATCGCATTTAAGGCCAGCCGGGTCAGGACTTACTGTGTGGGGCTGCTGCCTGAGGCTATCTGAGGCTTGTGTTTAAAGGGACCCCCCCCCAACAGCCAGTTCTCAGGTTTTCCTGCTTGCTTGCCTACTTCGATGAGGGACAGCAAAGCATTTTGTGTCTGCGTGCTCCAGTTGCCCTCACTCAGGACACCACAGCACTCTGCAACATGGAGCCGGAGCTGCCCCTGGGCACTCTGGTGCTGCTCTTGGACACGTTGCTGAGAGCCTGGCAGCACTTTCTGCAGGTTGTCATCTGGGAGGTCCATCAGGGGGCTGTCAGTATCCAGGAGGCCCTGCAGGAGAGCTTCCACCCTGAGGAGCACTAACACTCTCCCCTGGTCTGCCCCATTGGGGGCTTGTGTCTCATTCCTCCCTCACGTCCTTCCACTTACCCCTCCCTAACCTCCCTTCCTGATGTCAAATAAAATACACATTTTTTCATAAACACAAACTCTCTTTATTTAACAAAACTGAGGGGGAGAGAGGGGAATGAAACTCTGGTGAGACTGGGGAAAGGAGGCAGGAGAGGAGAGGAAAGAGGTTGGGAGAGGGGAGGGGGAAACCTGGGAGGAGGGAACTGGAAGGGGGAAGCAAGGGGAAAAAGGGGGAGGGAAAGCTCAGCGCTCAGAGGTGGGGGTCTCACCGGACCAACTTGATTTGCATGCAAACCTGCTCCTGGGTTCGCATGTGGCCTTTGGTGGCCAGGCTGGCAGCTATCCTGCCATAGACGGCCGTGTTCCTCCATCTAGTGCGGAGATCATTGATGTTGGGGGCATCCCCCCCCCCACACCTGAATAAGGTCCACGATCTCCGCCCTGGACCAGGAAGGTACCCGCCTTCTCCTGGGAGCTGGCAGACTGCTCCTGGGGATCGGTGGAGGTCTGGCTGCCAGTGGCTTGCATGCTCATGTTTTGGGGCCACTGGGTCAGGGGCAGTGACTGCTGGCTCTGGGCTGGCAGGCTTGGAGCTGGCACAGGCACTGTGGCCAGAGTCTATCCCTTTAAGGGCTCCAGGGAGGGGGAGAGGGAGAGGAATGTTCTTGGTTGAGGCTGGAGTGGCCACCAGGGCATCCTGGGAAGGCTAGAGGCCCCCTATTTCAAAATAAGTGTCTATACAGCACTTATTTCGAAATAGCTATTTCGAATTTGGCATTATTCCTTGTGGAATGAGGTTTACCAAATTTGAAATTAGCACTCCGCTATTTCGAATTTATTTCGAAATAGCGGTTTGACTGTGTAGACACTAGGAAAGTTATTTCGAAATAAGGGCTGTTATTTTGAAATAACTTTGCTGTGTAGACATACGCTAACTGAGGCAGCCCTCAAGTTTACTGATGCCCCCAAAGAATGAGGCCTAATTCAAAAGGACTTAATTAACATTCACATCCTTTTAACTGCATCATATCTGGGTTTTGGAGCAGGCTTTCATGTAGCACAAGAAAAGCACCTTCATTCTCTCAAGTCAAATGTGGCATGTCAAGTTTTCCTGTGTGAGCCCCCAGCTCACCTTAACGAAGTTTGTAATTAAATTTACAAATAGCAACATGTCGCCTGTAATTTGTAATGAATTCCTTAGTAAGTAACTTACTGGAAGGCTGAATTTGAAATAGTAGAGGTGCTAGTGCTCAGACCCAGCAAGTCATGGCTCAGATTAAGCACTGGCTGACGAGTAGCTCCTGGCTGGGTGCCTAGCTCTAAAGACAGCACTGCTACCAGCAGCAGTACAGAAGGGTTGCACGTTAAGGTATACTGTCATTACTTCTGCTTGCTGCTGGCAGTAGCACTGTTTTCAGAGTTGGGCAGCTAGAAAGCAGAACCTGCTGGACAGAAGGGTGCCAGGGCCATAAACTTTCAAGCTGAGAGCTGCCAGACCTCAGCTACAGCACAAATTAAGCACTGCTTACTGGAGCCTAAACTCTCACAATAGCATTGGCTGTAGTTGAGCTAAGACGCTGCCCTTTTTTCCATTTCTGATGGCAACTGCGCCAAAAATTAATGTGAATGGGATTAAACATTGCAAAATTGAAAAGGAAAAGGCTTTAAATCCATATTGGACAGCAGATTTTCTTTGTATTATGTTAACTCATTTAAATGCTAAACCTTTAATATGCCAAACCACTGTATCCATCTGTAAGGTCATCAACATGAGGCACAATTTGAATTAAAGCATAGTAACTTCAATGCAGCCTATCATCCTGACAGTGTTGGAAAACATGATAAAATTGAAAATCTACAGATTTCATAACAAAATTCAAAATGTCACTCTCACAACATCAGCGATTTCACAGAAAAAAGCAACAGCTGCTTCTCATAGGATAATGTTGGTACTAGCTAAAAAAGAAATAACCTTTCCTGGATGCCGAGTTTGAAGGAGTGCATGTTGGAAATGCTGAGGCAGCTTTTTGCAGCAGATAAAAAACAAAGATGACATTGTGAATCAAGTTCACATCTGATTCCATACCAGTGCAAAGATTGGAGGTAATTTACAAGAACTGTTTGTCAACACTGATTTTTTATTTGAAAACCAGCAAATACATGTCTCTGCTGTGAACAAATTAAGCGATTTAAGTGACATTGACCACTTATCACTGCTTGTTAAATTTTACGATGGTGAAATTTTCAAAGATGATGTTTTTGCTTAATACCATTAGAAATGTACACAAAAAGAGAAATTAAGTTTGAAACAATCGCAGAAAGTAAACTTACTTCTTACAGAGAGAGGTCCCTCCTTTACAGGGAACAAGAAGGGCTTTGCTTCCCCTTTTTCAGCAGCAATACATCCTTCATTAAATAGCTGTCACTGCATCATACACTAAACTACCCTGTGTGATAAAACTGTCTAGGGATTTGGGGGGAAAAACGAAATGGGCACTGTGATGAAATTAGTAAACTACATACACTCAGCATCTGGGCTCACATCATCATCTTTTTAAAACTCTTTTACAAGACATTTCAGCTAAAAACAGTAACCTCTTCCAGCATAGTGGAGTTTGCTGGTTAAGTATGAGCCATATGTTAGAGAGGTTTTATGTGCTTCAAAAAGATATAGAACTGCTTTGAAACCAATAAGGCTTGCAAGTTCCTAGAATTTATTAAATGATATCCCCTGTATGTCAGATAGCTCGTGTGCAATATTACTTGTCACTTCAATTCCCTCAACTTTGCACCTCCAAGGCTGTGCAAGCAATGTTTGTGATCTGTTTGAAAAAAAGAACATGCCTTTGAGAAGAATCTTGAAATCTTTCAGACAGATTAAACAGAAAAGATGTTGCACTTTCCCACGCCATATGTTGCTACAGATGAAACTTCTAAGAAAATGATACATAAATTCCTAAACTATCTGATCAAAAATTTCGAAGTGTGATTTGAAAATTACAAAGAATTTGCTTTTGTTTATGATTTGTTTGCTGTTTCTGCCAATGGACTTTGCGGTTCTGAAGCAAAGGATATTCTTGATTCAACTGATGAGGATGCCTTTCAATTAGAAATTGTAAGGCCTCAGAGCTCAGATGTCTTGAAGGCAAAATTCAGAGAAGTGAGACTTTCTGTGACTTCTGGAGTCAATGTGCTGACCAGTTTCAGAACAGCCAGAAGCTAGCTACATTTTAATAATGTTTGGATAAATGTTATGATTTTCTACCATGAACATTATAAGAACACAATACTGCAATCACCTGACAGATGAGCATTCTCACCAATGCATGTGCCTTGCCCTGACCTCTTAAAAATCACTATTCACAAAACTTGCCAGAGATCATCAATGACACCACTGCTGTCATCAGAGATTGTAACAAATGCAGGCAATAATGTTGATTTATAAAATTGGCTAAAAGATAGAAACACTAATATTTATGGTACAATTAAGGTCTTTATTGGCAGCTGATTCTTTCTTTTGGTCAGCCTTCTGTGCAAATGGACCATCTCATCATAAAATTCTTAAACCAGCCTGCAGGTAGATCTAATTGAGTATCACTGATGTAGAGTTTAGACTTCTTTCTGCCCACCGAAGAGGACAGTTGGGCTTGTGTCACCATTCTGTTCTTTGTGTGCCACTATATACAGAAAACACAACTGTCCAACTTAGGGATGTTAAGGACTAGCTGACTAGTCAACTAGTTGCTTCCATTGTGTCCCCCTTGCTGCCTCTATCAGATAGAGGCAGCAAAGGGGATGGGGGAAGGAATACTTCAAAGGGGCAGCACCACACAGCTGATCCCCTGCTCAGCACTGTCCCTTTCAAACACCACCTCGGCTGCATGAAGCCCGGAGTCCTGTGGGACTTCCCCAGTGGGGGCTCTTGTAGATTTCAAAGGAGGAATGCAGAAGTGCCTATCGACTAGTCAAGTAGTTGATGGAAATTATACTGACTACTTGACTAGGAAATTAATCGTTACCTAACATCATCAGTCCAACTGAAAAGGTGCTGGCTCCTTTTCATCACCATCTACAACATATTTGTATGTGCAATCCTGGTGCCCCTGTTGAATTCTCCAGCTAGCATTTGGAACTTGACACATTCATCCCAGATCCCATAGCACGTTCCAGGGATTTCACCTGCTTGGCTGTGCCAACATTAAGACTTTCATTCAGTTCTCTCTCACTGACACAGGTTGGGGTTTTGCGGATGGTTAAGGGGACAAAGCAGGGGGGGTTGTTTGTTTTGGAAGTGTAGACATCCCCAGAGTAGCTACTAAGTGCATCCCTTATTTAGGTGGGTGATTGAATCCTTATCTGAATTCTTGTGTTGACAGTTAATGTCACGTTCCACAGAATCAAATACTTAACCTATGAGAGTTGGGTATCCTCTCCCTTCAGTACACAGGAGTCCGGTTTCCGAAATAATTTTTGTAGACTGAATATGTTTCAGGCATGGGGCTTTGAAATCAGTGACCCCTGGAGTTATTTGATGATCACTGCTCATAGAGGCTGGACAAGCCAGTTAAGTGAAATAGGAGACTAGAGATCCTCGCTCTGATTGCTGCTACCATTATGACAAAGGTTAATAAGGAATGTGGGGAAATCATGACTTATCTGGGTAATGGGGCAGATGCTATTTCATCTGTCTGAAAGTTCCCTTTCCACTCTAGAAAAATATAAAAGTAGCTAGTGTTCAGGACACAACTAAGTGGTTGCTAACTTATTTTTGTGCCTCAGAGTTTAGTCTCTTTTCTGGTACAATAAATCTTTGGGCAAGACACTGGAGTTCAGGGGATGAGAGGAGAATTTAGCACAGGCTGTTAACTGTGAAGTCAAGTCTTGGGAGTTTCAGCCACAAGGAATTATACTCTGTGGTTACCTTTTAAGCCTTTCCAACATTTAGTCAAATATTACATGAAGCTTAGCATTTGGGGATTTCCAATAAGATCATGCCATCTTCTGAATGAGGATAAGAATCAATACCATTTTTCAGGAAAATAAACAATTACCCTTTACATCGACAAGCACTGGAGAGCTTCCTAGTTCACTAATAGTTTTTAATAGACCTTTCAGACTTTCTTAGTAGCATTCTGAGAGGTGCATCTATTTTCTCTTCCAGCACCTTATAAGGGTACACACTTAAGTAATACTTCGCAAGATGTTCTCCTCTCCCTGAATTAGCTCAGCATACTGTAAACTGGCCTGAACCACAAAGACTGTTTGAACCCACAGCTTTCATTATGGACAACTTCTAGTTTAAACCAGGATATTCTGAGTTAGTTTCAACTTTGTCCACATATTGGTTTAATTATTGCAAGACAACACAAAACTGCTCCAAATCCACTATGGTAAAATGGAGGTATTGAGGGCAATGGAATTGTTAGGGAGTGACTCCCTTAGATAAAAAGTCAGTTGCAAAAAAGTTCTATATTATCTGAGCCTATTACTTCTGCCCAGTCCCCAGTGTCCCCTTAGTTCTTCTGTGAAACCTTAATGACCATATATCACAACTGTTTCCACCAATGCTTCCATAATCTTCACTCCTGAAATACCATGTTATGGCCACAATCCTTTCACCAGAAGATCGCTTAAAAAAAAACTTGTCAGTACCACCTCTTAATAGGTTGCAGTGATTACTGTCAATCAACATGACAGTCCCCCTTTCAAGTGCAAAGACTCAGAATGATGTTTTCATAGTACTCCCAGACCATATCTAGTCACACAGCAAGAGAAGAGACAGCCTTTTTTTAAAATCATGGTTTCTTATGGTTTCTTTAGTATTTAAAGTGGCGATATTTACACAAAAATACCTTTTAACTAACAGTTATCCAATCTAGGGATGTAAGCAACAAGTCAACTAGTGATGCAACCAGTAGCTTCCCCTCCCCCCTCCCTTGCTGCCTCTATCAACAAGCAGTCTCCGCTTGCGCTGCTTCTGCTGCACTTCTGCTTTTGAAATGTACAAGAGTCCCAGCATGGATCTTGTACATTTCAAAGGCTGAAGCACTGCAGGGAACAGGGGCCAACGGAGTCCCCTGCTAGTCCCGTGCTCACTGTGGAGCTTCCGCTTTTGAACTGTAGCAAGGGATGCGCGTCCCTTATAGACTAATCTAATGGTCAATGGAAATCCCTTCGACTATTTGATTAGTTAATTAATTTAACATCCCTAATCCAGTCAATGGATCCTGATGTATAATGCTGCCGTCCTTTTTAGAAATCTATTAGTCAGGATTTTTTTTTTTTTAAATGAAATTTCCATTTGGTTGTTTTCTTTTACTGCTTCTGGTAAAACCCTGGCAACATATGAAAGAAAACATTGGACAATGTATACATTTCTTTTATCTATAAACAACTTTACAGAAATCCAGGTGTTGAACTGCTTTATCATTTTGTAAATAATAGAGCTTACTGAATAATATGTGTGACCTTCAGAACACTCAACTACAACATCATTGCCACCATTTTCTCCTGTGGGGGGCCCTCACAATTCTCATTAAAGATAACCCTGTAAAAGAGGGGGGAAATTGGGCCTGGTCACCTATGCCCTCTTATCCTCCTATTTATATCTAGATAAGGAATGTTTGGGAGATTTTTTTTTTTTAGAAAAAAGACTTCCTT
This sequence comes from Rafetus swinhoei, assembly GCA_019425775.1. Lineage (NCBI taxonomy): Eukaryota > Metazoa > Chordata > Testudines > Trionychidae > Rafetus > Rafetus swinhoei. The sequence goes on along the minus strand of CM033439.1, from coordinate 33,605,683 downwards.
GCTAAAAGCACACAAATTGCTTTTTTAAGGGGAAAGAGGTTAAGATTACAAATTCAGGTTCTGTCTAACCTCGAAGACTGTATGATCACTAGGGAAAAAAAACTACTAATGAAATGTCAACACACCAAGAGACTGAAGAGTCATATATTGTGATGGTAAGAAACTGCTTAATTAGGGTATTTTTAAAGTTTTAAACACTTACATGATGATCCTGGTCATAGTCACTTAATGGGTTTTAATTTTTAAAAAAAAGATAGAAAAAATGTAATCCAACCCATCAACCATTCATGTCTTCTTGAATCATTATAAAGCAACTTTAAAGTATTCCCCAACCTCACTTTTTAAAAAAATTCCTTGGTAAATCACTATTAATTCTTAAAAATTAGTGAAATGCCAAAAAACTATAGCTCCTTTTCAATGGCAATGTTTATAGGAACATTTTCAAATAGGCCAATTTATAGGGAAGTAAGCGACTAGTCGAGTAGTCAACTACATTTAAAAGGCAGAGCCACAGCAGGTTCCGGGAGATAATCCCACTGTGGCTATGCAGTTTTTCCCCTTTTTGACTAATTGAGTAGCCAATAAGAAATTCCATGGACTACTCAATTATCTGATTAAACACAATTTAGCATCCTTACTAATTTATATGCAATTTTTAATATCCAGAATGTAGAAATTACTTTCAAACATATGGAAAAAAGATGGTTTCATTTAGCATCTCCATTCCAGATCACCAGTTGATATCCCTTTCACATAAAATATTAGAAATAAAATCCATTCATATAATTATTACAGATCATCTACTTTTCTAAACATGAGGAACTCCCTAAAATTCTAAAAATTCAGGTACGTCAATAGACACAAAAGACATTTATTTCTTTTTAAGGGAGGTCTGGTCTAAAATGGTATATCAACCAATACCAAAAACAGATAGAGTGTACCTTCCACATTTTGGGGGAGGGGTCTGAAAAACATAGGCTAAGATTTTAGTAAGAGAAAAATATACCATACATTAAATATGGAACTCTGATAAACAGAGCTGGACAAATAATACAATCTACTCGCCCGTGGCGAGTAGATTGTAACCCAGAAGAGCCGGGTTCGGGCGATCTGCACATGCGCAGATCGGCGGACAGCGCGGCTGGCAAGCGGGGCTCGCCGCGGTTCGGCAAGCCCTGCTGATAAATGCTGTGTCTGGTGAATGCACTTGCTCATATGATTTATAAATCTATGTGGGAATACCAAGGATGCCTAATTCTGCTTCTTCTGTACAGCTAGACCTATGTTGAGTGTTTTGTTTTGTTTTGTTTTGGGGGGGGGGGGGGAGAATCACACCCTTAGGCCTAATGTACACTACCCACCACTCCCCCACCCACATCGATCTAAGCTATGCAACTTAGGCTACGAAAATAGCCTAGCTGAAGTTGACATACTTCCATGCAGTAAGGTCAATAGGAGCTATTTTCCCGTTGACTCTGGCTACTTTTCTTGTCCTGATGAAGTACCGAAACTGATGTGATAAATCAACTTCTGAGCGCTCTCCCATCTAAGCAGACACAATAACAGACCGCAGGTGGATCAATCACTGTAGTGTTGATCCACTGTGTAGTGAAGACAAGTCCTTATTCATCAAGAGGGGTACAGGCCACAAGACTCATGTGCCTTTTGAGGAATCTTATGTATTACATTACAGTAGTTTAAGTTCTTAAAGTACTAAACCCAAGTTCTCAAACATAACTAGCAATTGTGTGCACCTATATAGAAGCATGTACAAGAGGTCTGATTTTCAGAAGATAGGTATTTACCAGTTTCTTCTAAGTAAGGGTCCTTTAAAACATATCAATTTGGGCATCCAAAATCATTAGTCACTTATGAAAATGTGGGTCCAGTATTTTATATCGGTAGATAAGTCTTTATTGTTATACCAACAAACGCATCTTATTCAAGACAGAAGGGTGTAATGTCTAGGATGCAAAGAAGTAAAATATAATTTCCCACTTATGGAAAAATAGGAGGAATTTAAAGCTCAAGTCTTGATTTCATCCTGACACAGAGTCTGGCAAGACTAACAAAAAAGAGAGAAAGCAGCTTAGTGAGACACACTTGACCAAACAGCTAGCCACTGACACTATGTCTACAGTGCTCCAGTATTCCCAAATAGCTATTCCACATCTTCTGAGCATGCCCATTATTTTGAAATATAACAGGCTCTTTATACCAACAACCCTGTAAACCTGATTCCACGAGGAGTAAGGGACGTTTCAGAATAGCAATTTATTTCAAAATAAGTGTTGTGAAGACAATGCCAAATTTTGAAATAAGCTATTTTCTCAAAATAAGCTATGCAATTTGCATAGCTCAAATTGTGTAGCTTATTTTGAGTTGCAGGTGCAGTGTAGCTGCACCCTGAAAATAGGCTTACAAATGAGGAGAAAATTGGGCACATAAGAAAGCAATAAAAACTAAACTCATGACAGCACTGAAAATTGTGCTGACGTCCAGGCAGATTAAAAAGTGTTGGACACTCATTAATGGAACTCCAAGACACCGTGTTGCTTCAGGCCAATTCCATAAGCCAAATACACAGGGAAGGATTGGAATTTAACTTCATTTACTAGTTTAATTCTTATGCAAACAGTATGAACAGGGACATTGGCTGGCTCCCACACTACCTTCCACATCCTAATGACTTCACCAACCAACCAAACAATGGAGGTGCTAACTGTTCTTACCAACCTCTTGTAATTATTTGAACCATCTACTCACTCACTCTCTTTTTGGCCCCCTTCCCTCCTTTTTTCTCCATTTTTTTTCGTCTCCCTACCCCTTATTTATTCTTTGATCTAGATTTTTAATACTCCAGTCATCTAAAGAAGTGGGTTGTGCCCAACGAAAGCTCATGATACCATCTACGTGTTTTGTTAGTCTTTAAGATGCGATTATTTTATCTATTTGATAGTTTGTCATTCTGATAAAATATTGTGGTGGAGGGAAAGCATTAATCTGGTCTTGCCCATGGCTTAAAATTATTAGTTTCTGAGTTGCAGGGTGGCCGTTTAGATTTTTCCTTCCTTTATTCTGCTAGTTCCTACTGAAGGACTCTATGCTGAATCCTGACTCAGTAAGTGACATGATAGAATCAAACAAACAAACAAAAAAGCGTCAGGAAGGTTGATCTTGTGTATAAGACACTCAATGGGGACTCAGGACATCCATGTTAAATTCCCATCTCTGTGAGGGTACGTCTACACAGCAACGTTATTTTGAAATAACTTAGTCCACGTCTAAACAGCAGGCAGTTATTTCGAAATAATGTCAAAATACTGTCAAGCTGGAGGACTTCTTACTCCAACTCCTGTAACCCCCATCATATAAGGAGTAAGGGAAGTCAAAGGACGAGTGCTCTATTTTGAAATAAGTGCTGTGTAGACGCTCCCAATTTGAATTTCAAAACAAGCTATGCAATTGATGTAGCTCAATTTGTGTAGCTTATTTCAAGTTAAGCCATGCTGTGTAGACACACCCTGACAGACTTCTTGTGCGATCTTAGACAAATCACTTGCTCTCTCTGTGCTTCCACAGAATGGTGTTAAAAAGCTACCTTTTGAAGTCCTGTCTATGGTAAACTGGTCTGTAACTCTTATCCAGCCACTACCATAACAGATGGTCCAACTTTTGAAGATGCGTCTGCCTAGTGTGAGATCTGTCCGTATATAAACCAGATATTGTGTTCTTTTATTGTTTACCTCCTCTTCTACCCCTTTGTCCTGGCCTGGTTCAGCCTAAATCTGAACCCATATCAGGTCTCCAGTAGATTGTCAAACTTCTTAATAAAAAAGCCTCCCTCCCCCTATTAAATCTACCTACTATTAGGAAATTGTTGCTGACGTTTCCTGTCTTTAAAAACATTGTCCAGGAAACATATTACTTCAGAAATCTATCAATAGATTGAATTTGTGCAGCACTCTCTGGGCATGTGATATACTACAAGGTACAATTTTTCCCCTAAATGTATATAGTCATATGCAGGGCTCGACAAACGGCGGCGAAAGCCGCTCACCAGCCCCGCACTGCGTATGCGCAAGAGCCGCATTGCGCATGCGCGCGCCACCAGTAAACGGGGCGCGCAGCTGAAATCTACTCGCCATGGACGAGAAGATTCTATAGTTTGTCAAGCCCTGGTCATATGAAGTTTGAAAAGCTAGACATCATGCATGTATCCATGCAGCAGAACTTGGTAAATTATTCAACCTTTTAAAATAAACTTCCAAGTATTCTTGAATGATTTTTCTTCCCAGCAAAGGACATTTGTGTTAGGTGTTTACACCTACTGTAAATACTGGTAATACTTGTGCGGTAGCATTTCCTAATTATTGCTGCAGGCATACACCTACTATAGGAAAGCTGTATTGTGACTTTAACCTGGTTTTACAAGTAAATGGAGTTGAAATAACGCTTGCTGTCTCAAGATTGAAATGTACAAATAAACCAATGCAGGGCTGAAAACACGTGCCAAAAATTTACTGTGACTAAGGGGTGTAAAAAATTCACACCCCTAAATCCCTGTGCAGATAATGCTAGGTTGACAGAACATTCATCCATTGACTTAGCTGCCTCTTTGGGTGGTGCATTACCTATGCCGATGGGAGAATTCTACCTGTCAGTGTCTACACTATGGTTCACATCTGTGGTGCCATAGCATTTTAATGTCGACAAGCTCTAAAACACTAGAGAACAACCTTTCCCTACCTGTACAACACTGTGTTTTGAATAAACGAACAGTAGAGTAGAACCTCAGCTTTGCAATCCCCATGGGAATGGAGGTTGTTCCTAAATCTGAAATGTTCGTATCTCTGAACAAGACTACGGTGGTGCTTTCAAAAGTTTATAATTGAATATAGACTTAAAACAACTATGAAGCTTTACTGAGCAGGAAAAAAATGCTAGTTCTTAATTTACATGAAACAATCACAGAAACTGTTTCCTTACTTAGTGAATTTTTTTAAAGCCTTCCCTTCAAGCAGTTTACATTGAACACATTACTGCACTTTTTGGTTTGGTCTCTTGTCCTGATCAAGTTCCAAAAGAGCTTGATTGCTCATTTTGTAACTCTGGTATTTGTTAACTCAGGTTCTGCTGTTTGTAAAGAAAGACTGAACCATAATACATACACACAAGAGGGACATATTTAGGTTCCACAGGAAACTTTAAAATCTGTCAATTCCTAACTTTTTTTTCCTGCTTCACTTTACAATCAATATTTTACTTGATTTCTGTACATTATTTATTAGGTTTTTAAGACATAACTGAACAAATGGAAATTCTCTCATACCACACTCACCTAACACTTTTTAAAGATGTTACACCAAGGGTGGACAAAGGGCCCTCTGCAGGCTGGATCTGGCCCACCAAGCCAGTGGATCCGGCCCACGGCCACCCTGCCATTTCCCCACCCCCAGGCCAATCAGGGCCTGGGGGTGGGGGAAACACACAAAGTCTCCTTGCCCCTGCAAGAGCGTGCGGCAGCTAGACACACACACCAGCTATTTTAAAAGAGCCATATTTATCTCTAGCTGTCCCATGCCTTTCGTGGGGGGGTGAGAGGGAGCTTTGCGCAAACACTCTTGCGGGGTGAGGACACTTCACATGCTCCCTCGCCCCCAAGTCCTGATTGGCTTGGGGGTGGAGGTGGGGGAGTGGCAGGGTGGCTACAGGCAGGATCCACCAGCTTGGCAGGCTGGATCCTGCCCTCAGAGGGCCCTTTGCCCATCCCTGGGCTAGAGACACGTGCCAGCTGTTTTAAAACAGCTGGCGTGTCTTTCTATCCACCGCACACTCTTGAGAAGGCGAGGACACTTCACATGCTGCCCTGCTTCCAGGTCCGGATTGGCCTGGGGGCAAGGATAGCGTGCAAGGTCTCCTTCCACTAGGCGCCTATAGGGCACCACCAGCTGTTTTAAAACAGCTGGCGTTTCTCTCTAGGGAACAGGGGAGGGAGGAAAAAGGAAGACTTCTCAGGCTCCATCACCTCAGGCTAATCAGGGTGGGGGGGGGAACACAAGAAGTCTTCTGGACCCACCCCTTCCGACTGAGGCCACGCCCCTTGCAGAGTGGCCCAGGACCACTTCAGAAATTTCTGAAGTGGCCCCCTTTTAAAAATTATTGCCCTCCCCTCTGTTATACTATCTACCTTGTGTGCCAATACACTTTAAAATACCATATAATTAAAACATACCAGCCAACACATATATCCTTTTTTAAAATACCTTTTCCCCTTGACAGGCCTACGATAAATCTGCAAGTTACTCATTTGTTGGCACTGCTCTCACAATACGTTGAGTAACTTTTGAATTAGTGTCCTCATTGGCTCACTCATGAGCCATAGGTGGTAAGTGTCCTCATTGGCTCATCATCTATGCTCATCTTGTGGTGGTGGTAATGTGTTCTCTTCTGAAGGGAGAAAACACAAATGATCACATATCATGAATCTGATGTACGTGGGTAGTTATATATACTGTTAAGTAAACTTTTTACAGCAGAGGGTTTATGGTCTCAAACCTAATTAGTTCTTTGACATATTTAATGGAAAAGTATGGTTCTTCCTTCCTCCGCAGAAGCTACATACTTGATTGATGAATGCTATCTTTTCTTAAACTTGTACCCATTCCACATTTTCTGGGGCTGTGTGGCTGAGTCTCTCAATTATATGCTATTTCCCCTTCCCCTTCTGAGTTACATGCAGTCTTCTCCATGCTTCCTCCTCTTAGCAATAATTGCCTTGAAGTCTGGGGCTGAGGACCTGCTGCTATTATCACTCATTTTTAGTGCCTCTGTAGAGAAGATCATCTCTCCTGCTCCATTGGACAGCTAGATGCAACTGGCAAGTGAGGAGATTATGGGTGGATAATTGTAATTTTTTCACAATGGTCAGTGTGCTACCTCCATTTCCCAGAAAGAGCTTCTGTGCTGTAGCAGTGCCTTCAATTTAGCTACATACAGAATTGATGCAGACACAGAATTTTCATCGGAAGACTAAGGTTTTTTACCATATTACTATATCTTTATTATAATTGTAGGGGTCAAGTCTGTGGAAAATATACTTCTGGTTTGGGGTTTGGTTTGTTTGTTTTTTTAAACAAAAATTGTGCCTTGGTCACATGAAAGTCACAAACTTATTTCTCTCAATCTGGCCTTCCCTACAGACAGATGTATTGAGTGTTCAAGATAAAGAGGAGTCTGTCTCTATCCGTTTAAAAATAAATGGTATAAAACTTTGTGTAATTTTATAACAGCTTCTCCCTGCTTCCCATATCAGCATCCAAAAGATCCTGATATAGCTACAACACCATTAGTTCTAAGGAAGTTCTAGACTTCTTTCAACAATATTTAAAATCCTTTCTGGTTCTTATTCGTGGCCTTCTCTTTTTGCCACTGGAATTTCAGTGGAGTTCAGTTGTTTGAAGGAAATGCAGCGTAACTCAGTGTTTCCACTTAGCTGCGTGCATACCCAGCACACCAGAACTGGAGAATTTTGTCTAGCAGAACTCATAGTCCCTCCCCCACCACCAGCCATATGAAGTGGCACTGTCCAGATCCCCTTCAATTCCTTCTTATTGCTTATGGCTGGAGTTGGAGCTCTGTGAGATTTTAACCTCACAGTTCCTCAGAAACCTTAGATATTGTTATTCTAGTTCAGGGCGGGGCAAAATCCAGCACCTGGACCACACTGCAGGGACCCTCAGTCACACAGCTGGCACAGTTTAAAGCACAGTCCCTGCAGCTATTTGCTCTGCAGGGAGGGGGAAGCTTCGGGTGAACTCCCTGCCCAACCCTCAGCTCCTATTGGCTGGAAACAACCAATTGCGAGATTGGCATGAGTGATGGGACAGCGCAAGCCTCTTCCCCCTCCCAGAGAGGAGAGTCACATGGAGAAAAGCCTGCAGTTTAAAGTGATCTGGGGCTACAGCACTCAAGGAGCCCCGCCTGCATTGGGGGTGCTGCTAGCCAGGAGATAGATACTTAAGCGCCTCTGAGCCAGAGCCTGCCTCTGGCACCCCTGTGTCTGCTGCACCCCAACTCCCTCTCCCAGGTCTTCCAAACCCTCTACAGTCTGCCCCCGCTTTTCCCAGGTCACAATTCCCTCCCCAACTGTACACTTCCTTCTAGAGCCCCGCCTCCAGGCCAGAAACTTCTCCTGCACCCATTCTCCCTCCCTGACCCTACACTACAATCCCCTGACCACAACCACCTCCTTCACCCAAACTCCCTCTCAGACTTCACACCATCTCCTTCACCCCAGTCCCTTACCCTGTGTACCCTTCTGCACCCAACCTCCATCCTAAAATGCCATATCTCCTCCACAGAAAAGTGAGGCCCACGACCACTTTCCAAAATCTTGGAGCGGCCCCCCCACCAAAAACTATTGCCCACCCCTCTTCTAGTTGAATATAGTCAGTGATACCCTAGTATTCATGTCACACACCTCTAACTAGCGACATATGATCAAAATTTCCTCTTTTCATGAAAAAGAAACAAAAAATATGAATCAAACATGAATTGAAAATGGTTTGGTCATACCTGGTGACTGATGAACTTTTAATCTGCATAACAATCTTTCACAAAGAATTTAAGAACTACACTGTATATACTAGATATTATACTCTAATTTTAACAAAATTTGACACAGCATCTTTAATACAGTTGGTGGCATTTTTTCAATGCAGTCTTAGAATACCTGCATTAGTTTACAATCAAGCTGAATGCACAGATTATATTTTGCATATTCTTTATTTACCTCCCCAACATTATCTCCTTTAATGTGAAACATCAATTCTAAAACTTTGCATCCACTTATAAACAATTAAGAATGACATCTCATTTTCCAAATTAAGATATTCAGCATCTCTCTATGAATCCCTCCTTACCCTACAAGTTTTGCAGTGTCCACATAAAAATAGTCTTCAGAATGTGTCTCCCCCTTCTCCACCAAAAGATGTTTGAGAGTCTTAATTTAAAAAAGAGTCCTTCAGGTAAGCTGTTTTGTTTGCAGCAGTAGTTTATTGTTGCACAAAGGTCACAACAGAGAATAAGTATTTTCATAAATATTAGATTAGATAGATAGATCAATCTCAGAACTGGAACTGGAAGGGACCTTGAGAGGTCATCGAGTCCAGTCCCCTGTCCTCATGGCAGGACCAAGTACCATCCCAGAGATAAATGTGTGTCTTATGAGCCAAGTTTTCTTTTGGACAGCTTCCTGGTAAATGGTCACCTTCAGCAATCAGGTTCCAATTCTCTTTAACAGTAGTCTGGCAACATAACTCAGGCCTGCAGTCCAGGAACTTATTTCTCTCTCTTTTCCCCCTCAACTGGTTTGGTATGCCCACAAGTTTTTAAAATCAACCTGTAAAAATGCTTAGGTGGCTTTCAGCCATACAGTCAGAGGGCAGCACACTTCCTGAGCTTCCTTCAGAACGTCACACAGATACTAATTGTCCTCTCTTTCCCAGTTGCTTTCTGTGAACTCCTCAGCCAAGGGTTTCCTTCTGAAACCCCTGTGGCTGATCACAGCCTCCTTAGCCTTGTTAAATAATGACATTTATATTACATGCTGTGGCTGAAGGCTGAAATGCCAAACTAATATTCACTCCTGGTTATTCTCTTACCTTTCAATTATGGCAGGTTCTTCTCACATATTAGCACAAAGATAGGCAACATTTAAAGTGTATGATGAACATGAGTTATATGAAACAAAGCATTAAGTGGTCTGTGATTTACATTTAAAAAGGGGACTAGAAACAGATGTTTATTGACAGTTCACCTAACGCCAGCAAGAGGTGGGAACAGATCTTCAGGGGGTGTGTCTACTCAGAAATGCCAGAACTAAGAGTACAGCAGCACCACCTGACTTGTAGTGGTTTCCATCATATATAGGGTTTACAATTTGTTCAGTGACTTTCAGCAGCCCCGATATAAAAATGTTCTAATGTAATTAAACATAAATGGCTGGCCCACATCGGCTAACTCCAGCTCTTGGGACTTGAGCTACTAGGTTGTGAAACTGCACCGTAGATGTCCGGGCTCCAGCTGGATCCTAGCTCTGGGACCCAACGAGGGTCCAGCTGGAGTCCAACCACTAGGACCCCAACCTCTTACATATATACCACAATTTTACAGACTAGTAGCTGAAGCACTAATCAGTAGATGCGGATCAGTCACAGGTGTTTAAATTGCAGTGTAGATGTGCTCTCAAGTCTCCTGATTCTCTTAAGGTAGGCCTTACACTAGTGAATATTTTCTCGTGTAACTTACGCTAGTTCCCTTAGGAAAATAAGCTGCAACCACAAAAGCACTTTTACGCCACCATAACTGCATCTACATTATGGATTTTCTCAGTACGTAATATAGCAAAAACAAAAATGCCACACTCTCAAACACTGCTATAACTTTTCAATATAGACCAGGACTGAGGCAATGCTGCCTACTCCACAGCCTCATCCCAAATGTTTATATTTCCTCAGCTTTTACAATGTGTTAAAATACAAATACAGGTTGAACCTCTAAAATCTGGGACTATCTGGTCCAACAACATGGATATTGCTGGACCAGAGAGCATAGGCAGGCCAGGTTCAAGAGCACAGCCAGAGGCAGCAGGGGAGCACAGCCCTGGCAGGGCTGGAGGAAGCAGGGAGTGCAACCCCAGCCGGGACTGGGAGCAGAGCTCAGAAGCCAGGGTTTGCACTTGGGAGAGCAGGCCCAACAGCCAGGAGGGGAGCTTTGACCTCCTCTGGTCCACCAAACTCTGCAGTTCAGGATTGCTTAGGTTACCGTGCAAAGCCAGGGATGTCCCACCTGTACAAAAACATTTGTATTCATCCAAGTAATTCAAAATTATCTAATGGGAGTAATGGCCCACGCTACCTTTACATCTGCCAGGATAGACACAGCCTGTGTGTGAAGCACTGGCAGTTACAGTGCTGCTCACAGACTGCAGAGAAACCACTGTTGTGTGTCCACACTGTCAGTCGTCCACACTATTGTGCTACCACGTTTGCGGCACTTTACACTCTGGGTAGCTATCCAACAGAAGACCTCTTCTTCTCCCATTGAGGCTTGTGGGAAGGCAGGGGGAGAGGGAGTTGTTGGGCATCTTGGGTCGTGTCTCAATAACCCCTGGTGCATCCCAGCCTGTGTGCTTCCGTCCATGTTCTAAACCAGCGTTTCCCAAATTATGGGCCGCGGCCTGCTACCGGGCCGCAGGAAAAAAATACCGGGCCTCAGCGTGCCTGGTGGCTGCTGGCAGGGTCAGCCTTAGGCCGAGTCGACCGATTTGGTCGAACTGGGCCCCGCGCCCCTGAACCCGGAAGTGCCGGCAAGTTACAGAGCCGGGGGCCCTGTTCCACCAATATGTGGAGCTGGGTCTCTCCCCCGGCTCTGCCTGAAGCGGGCCCTGGCCCGTCCCTGCCATGCGCGGCTCTTCCTCGCTGGCTGCTGCTGCCCATGCGCAGCGTTGCACGTGGGTGGGAGGACGCCCGGGCGTGACGTGACGTCACGGCCTGGGATTTTGAAACTCCTCGGAGGTAGATTGCGGGGCTGCCTCCGGGTTCGACCTCCGGCCCCTCAACGTGGAAGGCAGAAGGCAGGGAACGGGCTTGGGCGGCGGCGGGGGAGGGGAGGGGCGGGGCGGCAGCGGGGAAGGGGCTTGGGCTTGGGGAGGGAGGGGCTTGGGCAGGGGAGGGAGGGTGGAAGGAGGAGGGGCTTGGGCGGGGAGGAGAAGACACCAAGGGACAGGGTGCAGGAGAGACAAATGCCAGGGGCCAAGAGCAGACAATGAGGAAGAGGGCAGGAGGAGGTGTCAGTGGGAGGGGACAGGGTGATGCTGGGAGAGGAGAGGGGAAGGGCATTGGGGGGCTAGAGGGGGAGGTGCTGGGAGAAGGCCTGAAAGAAGGGGTGGGCATGAGAAAGGTGGGGATGGAGCAAGGCATGTGTGAGGGCACAGAGGGGCAGGAGGGGAATGGGGCAGAGAGTGGTGAGGGGGTGGGTATCAGGGAAAAAGGGGGCAGGGGCAATAAGGGAAGGGGGAGGCACCAGGAGGGTGCAGGGCTAAGGGAAGGTGCAGGTGCCAGGGGATTCTGGGGGAAGCAGAAGGGCAGACACCTGCAAGGGAGGGACCAGCACCAGAGGAGAGAGGCAGGACAGGTGTTAGAAGAGGAGCAGCTCACATGATCAGAGTGGGGCTACTGGAGGAGTGGGCACAGGGGGGAGAGAAAGGCTGGTGCAAGGGGGCAGGTCGCAGGAGGGCTGAGGGCAGTGAGAAGGGCAGGAGTCAGGACAGCAGAGGAGGGTGAGGAGTTGGGGGGCAGCAGGCACCAAGGGAGATGATGGAGCAAGGATGCAGTGGGGCTGGCCAAGGGAGATTGGGAGGAGAAGCGGGGGAGAACTGGCTGCCCGGGAGGGGGTTGTGGGAAGTGGGGCTGGCCAGAGGCGCAGCAGGGGGACCTGCAGGGAGTGGGACTCGGCCTGCAGGGAGTGGGACTGACCCGGCCATATGTAGATCTCGGGGTGCTGCCCCCTTCCCCATAAGCACAAGGCACGAGTTAATCCGGCCCAGGGATTCTATTTCCCCAAACCCCACACACACACACACCTCGAGTAGTTGCGAACTGGCTGGCTGGTAGACACACTCATGCATGCAGCCTGAGCACATTTACCAGCCAGGCAGTTTGAAACTACAAACTGATAAATCTAGTAATAAAAAAAACTTACCTAATGAGAAAATACCAGACATGTTATATGTCTGGTATTTTCTCAGTTTGTTTTTTATGTGTTTATATTTTTGGGCTGCAAAAAACAGTACAGGAAAAAAAAGGGTTCCAACTAAAGTAAAACGTTTGGGAAACCCTGGTCTAACCAGCTTTCTGTCTGTCTTACAGTCCATTTATCCAATCCATATTCCTTAACTTGCTGGCAAGAATATTGTGGGTGACCATATCAAAAGCTTTGCTAAAGCTGACACTGGGGGTTTTGGGAGGACCAGAAACAAAGTATTTGAATATTCATCATTTGATTAATGAATATGCAAATATACGTTACCGGTCCTCCAAAAGTTCGTGAATGGATTTACTGGTCCCCGTGTGAAAAAGTTTGGGAACCCCTGTTCTATACCATCTTTCAACAGCTTTTGTGCTGCATGCTCTGCCTCCTCGGTCTCCAGTAATGGATCCTGAACTGTTAAAGAAAAAGCTGATAGGTCTCACTAACATGTCACACATGGCAGTCAAGTTACTCATTAAACTACAAAGTGACGATGAGGAGTCAGACACTGATCTTGCCACACATAGTAGCTATGACATTAACTCTCTTTCGGCATTCATGGAGGTGCGGACTATGGTAGAATGCCACTTTTGAGCTGGGGAAACAAGCACTGAATGGATCACATCATCATGCAAGTCTGGGATGACAAGGAGTGACTAAAGAACTTGTTTGAGGAAGGCCACTTTCATGGGACTGCATGATGAGTTTGTCCCAATCCTGAGGTGCAAGGACATGACAGAGGCTCTACTTGTGGTTCTCCAGGTGCTTATGGATCACCATGGGCATTTCGTGCACATTAACACAGTGCTGGTCTGGAAAGGTGCATGATGCATGCATCATTTGGAACACTGGCCTGTTCAGGTAGCTGCAAGGATTTTCTTTCCAGACCAGAAGATCACTATAGGGGAAGTCAAAATGCCTGCTCTCATCCTGGGAGACCCACCTATCCCTTAATGCCATGGCTCATGAAGCCATACACTGGGAGCCCTGACAGCAACAAGAAGTGGTTCAAGAGGCTGAGCAGGTGTGGACTGACTGTGGAGCGTGCTTTTGACCTTTTAAAAGCCCACTGGTGACGTTTGTATGGGAAGCTGCACCTGGCCAAAGACAATATTCCCATACTGTACCCCTCACAATACTTGTGAAAGGAAGAGTGAAAGCTTCATTCAGGGATGGACTGCTGAGGTTCAGTGCCTGGTGGCTGAATTTCAACAGTCTGAGATAAGGGCTATTAGAGGAGCACAGCGCAAGGCCGTAAGAATCAGGGTCGCCTCAAGGCAGCAACTTGATGTAGAAAGTCAGTAACATTTGTTGCCATGTATGGGAATGCAGTGGCTGTGATAATTCCGTATGATGCACTTAGCAGAGAAGTGCCTGTTGCTTTGCTGGGGTGGGTTTGTTTGATTACATGTAATGGAGTAAAAATTGTTTTTGAACCTAAGAATTTATTATTAAAAAAACAGCAAACACAGAACGTACATGCAACATGACATCTGTTTTTTGGGGAGCAGAAGAGGAGGGAAGGCCCCAACATGTTTATAGATTTATATATGTACAGCCCTGCTGTCCGATGTGCTGTGCAATGGGTACTACAGTTCAGCAGGGCTAACTGCATGGGGATGGGGGTTGCATTCGGTTACTGTGGGGATCGGCAGGGCTGAACGGTGAAGGAGCAAGTGTGGGTGCCAATTGGCAACAGGACAGTGGCCAAAATGTGTTGCTGGTAACTGAGGGATGCATGGAAAGCAGTTTGCCACCGACTGCCGGGGGAGCGGTCACAGAGCTGCTTCTTCTGCAATGCCTGAAATGTGTCAGATTGATACTCTGTAATGTTTAAGAGCCACTCCATGGCTTCCTTCTGGAGCTTAGCATTCTCCTTCTGCTCCCTCCTCTCATTGTCCTTCCACTCCTTCAATTCTTTCTTTTCAGTGGCAGCCTGCAGCACACAAGTCCTCTTTACTCTTCCAAGGCTGCTTCCTAGCCCTGTGCAGCCCTTCAGCTGGCAATAACAAGGAAGGTTGGGATCTCAAGGTTAAATCCGTGAGGCCAAAATGCTACATTGTACAGCAAGACCACTGCTGACATAAGACAGATCACAGAGACAATCCATTCTGAACACAAGCACTGTTCAAATACCAATCACTGACTGGCTGTCTGACGGGAAACACGCATAAGACACAAGACTCCCAAAATAGTGGGTTAATTGTCAGGGCAAGGGAATTCATTGATGCAGGGCCTTATTGTAGTCTGGGCCTCTGCGTATGGGGATAGCTAACATAGGGATGCAAAATCTTGTGAAGCAGTTAACCAGTTAACATAACTTAACTGGCTAACTGATTAAACACTCCACCCACCAGCCGCGTCGGGCTTGCCACAAGCAGGGATTGCTCCGGCCAGGCCGGAACACCCCAGCACATAGCTTGCTGCTCCTGCTGCGGGTGGGGGCTGCTCCGGCCAGGCTGGAGCAACCCCCTGCCCGTGGTAGGACTTGCCAAGCTGGACCAAACCCCCTTGCCTGCAGCAGGCTGCTCCAGCTCCAACCAGTTAACAGTTACCACTAAGCATCACCCAGTAAGATTATTATTCATGGTCTTTCTACAAGTAGGCAAACTGATATATGCAATATTTTTATATGTAATATTTTTATATCTACTCAAGCTCATCAGTCAACTGTTTAAATGTGTATACTAACACATTCCTAATCACAAGTGCATCAAAAATGATAGTACCGTAGAGTAACAACTACATTTTTTTGCTCAAACATGAGAATTCAAGAATAGTCCAGAAGGAAAAGAGGCAGTCATCAAGAAGTATGAAATAAAAAAAGTATACCAACCTGAAGATCCTGCATTTTCACACGTGTTTTTTTCATCATCTCCGACGCAGCTACCTCCTGAGAAGGAACACTTCTCATCATGTTTTTTTTTTTTCATTTGGGCAACCAAGGCCTTGCATTTCTTTGTTGCACAGTTTGTATTTTGCACTCATGCCTATCTTACCCACAGGTAGAAACTGGGTCTAATTTACAGCCTGCTGCCACTAGAAGGGAAAACCCTATAATGAGAGAATGGTATGGCACAGCTGAAATCAATGAAGGCTACACTCAGGAAGACCTCAAGACTCTGGAATATGCTGTTCAAACAGTGTCACTTTTGTTTCTACTGCATGTCCCTCCCTTCTCACCAGATTTCTTGTCCTTGTCCAGGTCTATTCCACCCCAACACTCTTCTATTCATTGAACTTTTGAAACTTCGCACTTTTAAAGAGAGGTAAGGGATTGACTCTGTCTATACATAAATTTGCAGCAGGACAATAGGTTAAGGTCTGTTATTTCTCATCTCTTTTAAAGAAATAACAGACCTCAACCTATTGTCCCATCCAAAGCATTGGGCAAAATCCTAGCCTCTCTAGTTAGGATCAGCAACACCATCACAGGACCTAACCAGATCAGCCATACCATCACTGGTTCATTCACCTGCACATCTACCAATGTAATATAAGCCATCACGTGCCAGCAATGCCCCTCTGCTATATACATCGGCCAAACTGGACAGTCCCTACATAAAAGAATAAATGGACGCAAATCAGATATTAGGAATGGCAATATACAAAAACCTGTAGGAGAACACTTCAATCTCCCTGGACACACAGTAGCAGATTTAAAGGTAGCCATCCTGCAGCAAAAAAAACTTCAAGACTAGACTTTAAAGAGAAACTGCTGAGCTCCAGTTCATCTGCAAATTTGACACCATCAGTTTATGATTAAACAAAGACTGAGAGTGGCTAGCCAACTACAAAAGCAGTGTCTCCTCTCTTGGTGTTCACACCTCCAGATCAGCTGCTAGAAGTGGGCCTCACCCTCCCTGACTGAATTAACCTCATTACCTCTAGCCTTATTCTGGCCTGCATATTTATACCTGCCTCTGGAAATTTCTACTACATGCATCTAACGAAGTGGGTCTTTGCCCACAAAAGCTTATGCTCCAATAAATCTGTTAGTCTATAAGGTGCCATAGGACTCCTTGTCGCTTTTACAGATCCAGACTAACACGGCTACCCCTCTGATAGTTAGGATCAATTCACATTGATTTCAATGGAATAAGCATTTCATTCCTTATGTGTAGTCAGGTTTCATAGCTTCCTCTGTATGGTTAAAGTCAAGTGCATTTCCCCTATTTGAGCATGACTTTTACACACAGCAAGAGGGAAGAGAAAATAATTCTGAATGCTTGGCTAAGGCAGTCACAGGTTGGGATGTCTGAGTGTAAACAACTAACCATTTAACCAACAAGGGGATACTTATCAGTTAACTGTGTTGGTGACACCCAGCAAAGCCTCCTTCCTGGAAGCCAGGCCAACAGGGGCTGGTAGCCCCACTCCCTGAGAGAAGGCTTTACTGTGGGCTCTGCAGTATAAAGCTAAGCAAGCTTTCTACTGCAGAACCCGCAGCACTGCTAACTTTGTAATCACTGAGATTTTCAACAGTTACACTGTTACCCTATTACACAATTTAACATCCAAGCCACAGGCAGCTGTAGCACCTGAAATTCATTTTTTTTTTAAATTGACCAGATTTCAAGTTGCCATATGCTTTTAATACTTGGCAGGTAAACAGATGGACCTATCCATCCCACATCTTTCAGAAACAGATCGGTAACACAAAAAGTTTAAGAAAAATAGAATACCACATGAGCTAAAACAGGGGTGGGCAAGATCCAGCTCACAGTCCATCCCACTGGGACCTTCAGGCAAGCCTGCTGCAGCCCCAGGCTGCCCAAAGCGGCCTCAATGTGCCTCTATGTGCTTCACGGTGGACAAGAGAGGAAGACTTTGCACACTGCCCCCACCCCCAGCACAATCATTGGAGCTCCCATTTGCTGGACCTGAGAAGTTAGCAGGAGTGTAAAGGGACCACAATCTCCTTTCTATCAAAGGGCCTGCAGGAGATCAGCAGGACCCCTGAAGTGGCCAGGGCCAGCTGGAGAGAGGGCACGTTCAGGATTGCTAGGAGAGGATGTACTGATTCAACTGGTCTCCTTAATGACATTCCACTCGGACCTGGCCAACGGCAGCTGCAATGACTGGGCTGGGGGTGGGGGCAGCATGCAAAGTTTGCCCTCCTCGGTGTGCAGCACAGAGAGGCACGTGAAGCAGCCAACTACTTTTAGAGGCCTGGGGCTGCGGCAGGTAGGGAGCCTGCCTGAGGGTCCCACTGGACTGCTGGCAGAGCTTCCCAGCCACCCCATTCCCGACTGTGCACCCCCATCCCCTTCCCCAGGTCACAACCCCTTCCTTCACCCAAACACCCTTCAGCCCCCAAACCTGTATTCTGAGATCCCTTCTGAAACCAACCTCTGTCCCAGACCCCATACCTGCTCCACAGACAAGTGCAGCCCTTGACCACTTACCAAAAGCTTGGAGCTCCCTTCCCCCCCCCCATCAAAAATTATTGCCCACCTCTGATCTAAAGAGCTGCATTGTTCATTCCTCATTCAATGAATAAAAACTGCTCCAGACATGCAGGAAAAAACCTTCACGCACTAAAGATCAGAAATATCTAATGCACTTCCATAACTGCATGACAGACTGCATTCTGCCAAAACCAAACCAAACCTACTGCTGTAAAATGGGTATTAGTACCTAACAGGTTGTTTTTTCTTAGGAAAAAAACAAACAAATTACTAGTGTCAAATATTTACATTTTGCAAATGTTTCTCAAAATCAAATTTGACTGATACTTACAGATGCTAAAATTACATCCCATGCTGGAATTCCCAGTCAACAACCCATCTATATTGCCTACGGGTTTTGCCACCTTCACAGCACTTCACTGTCACATATGAAAATTATGATTCAATTCAATAACGGATTGCTGACTTCAGATTTAAAAAAAAAAAAAGGAGAGTGACTTCTAACATGCCTCTTCAGCTACTGGGAAGAAGAATTAGACTCTGATACAATGAAAGAGGGAAAAGATGAGGAATCCTGAGAAAAATCTGACTCACTCATGTTAACTAGAAAAAAGCACTGCAACAGCACTTTTCCCCCCCCAGCTTGGTTTCAGATTTGATTTCACAGATTTTATGTACTTTTCTCTACCAATAACCCAGTTTTCTACTCTGCTATTTTATCCTATTGCTGGCTATCCACTTTGGCTTGTATCCACAAAGATTGCCCCCATGAGTGATATTAGATATCTTCTTGTCATCAATGCCTACAATTTCTCAAGCACTCTCAGTCCCATCCTTTATTCACACACAAAAACCCATCACTTGTGTGTGGCTCCCTTGAGTGTAGCTCCTTCAGCTGCTTATCTATATTGCAATGCTTGCCTGCATACTGAGAAAAGGTCTACTAGTCATACAACACACAAGGTCCCCATGCTCTTTTCTTGCTATTTTCCTATTTTGTTTCCTAACTGGAAGTCACCTAGCACTGCAAATAGTAGGGATGCTAAAAATAGTTTATTAGGGTAACCATGCAACCACTGAAAATCTCAGCAGTAACATGCTTACCTGTGCTGTAGGCTCTGTCATATAATGCTTAGCTTTATACTGTAGAGCCTACTGTAAAGCCTCCTCCCCAGGAACAGAACCAACATCCCTTGCCCACTCAGCTCCCAGGGAGGAGGCTACACTGAGTGTAACTGACAGAGTTAACAGATAAACATCCGTTTATCGGTTAAACATATAGTTATTTATGCTCAAACGTCCCTAGCAGATAAACCTCCTCAGAATTCTTTCCTCCCTTTTGCACACAGTACTAAACAACAAATGCACACTACTGGGGTGGTTGGGTTTTTTTATTTTGGATAGTCCTCAACAAGATATAATCTCAATGTGCTGCCAGCATCAAGGTACCAGTGGATCTTTGGTCTGATAATTCCAGGATCCACAATTTAGAGAGCAAGAACTGAAATTTCAAAATGTCTTAAGACATTTTGAAAAAGATAGCGGAGCATGAAATCCATTGAATGGACTCTCAGTGCCAAGACTAAAATCAGAGGAATTAAGATGTTCTAACTGAAACGTCAAGTCATACAACTCCAAGTCTAATAATATTCTGAGTACATGCCTTTATCATTATTAAATAGATCTCTTGGAAGTGCCCTAACCACGGACCCTCATTTCACACCGCAGAGTGGGATGAGGAGTTGCAAGCAGCACTCTCTGTAAGCCCGTGGTCACCAACAGGTTGATCGCGATCGATTGGTCAATCGCGAGGCCTCGACCAGTCGATCACGAGGCATCCTGTCCGCCCCGCCCCCATTTCCCTCCCACCCCCGAGAAGCCCCATTACTTACTTCAAGTGAAAATGGAGGTAGTGTCGGCTTCCCGGGGATGGACAGAAGTCCCGCAGCTTAGCGCCACTTCCGGTGATTCCGGAAGTGCGCTAGTTGCTCTGCCGGGTGTACTGTGGGAGGGAGCATCGGCTCCCTGCACCACACAGGAAGGGGGAGTCAGCTCCGGGGCAGGCGCACACGGGGCTTCCCTGCGCCGGGGCGGGGGGGTTGGCGCCGGGGCAAGCGCGCGCGCAGAGGTTCCCTGCGCGGGTCAGCCCCCTGGGCAGGCGTGCTTCCCTGCACGGGGGTGTG
This sequence comes from Rafetus swinhoei, assembly GCA_019425775.1. Taxonomy (NCBI): domain Eukaryota; kingdom Metazoa; phylum Chordata; order Testudines; family Trionychidae; genus Rafetus; species Rafetus swinhoei. Next base: position 33,585,276 of record CM033439.1, on the reverse strand, counting down.
GGGTCGGTCCCGGGACAGGCGCGTGCAGGGCTTCCCTGTGCCGCGGGGGTGTGGGGGGTCGGCCCTGGGGCAGGCACACACTGGTTTCCCTCTGCGGGGGGCGGAATCCTGGGAGGAGGCAGATGCAGGGGACTCTCTGCCTCCACTGGCACCCCACTCCCCAGCCACAGAACGCTGTGCCCACTCCCCTGTCCCCAGCTACAGAACTCTGTCCCTATTCCTGTCCCCACTCCCCCGAACTCTGTCCCCACTGGCACCCTGTCCCCAACTGCAGAAACCTGTCCCCACTGGCACACTGTCCCCTGCTGCAGAACCCTGTCCTCTGTCCTCCCAGCACCCTGTTCCCTCTCCCCAGCCACAGAACTCTGTCCCCACAAAATGTATAATTATAAATGCTTCATTTTAGATTTAAATAGCATGAATAAAAAACAGACCATTTATTTCATAACTATAAACACGTGATTTTAATTTTATATATCGCATAATTTAAAAATAAACTGTTTATCAGAGTGTGTAAGTAAGGGCAGGGGATAGCAAGTGATGGACAGGAGGAGAATAGAGAGGGCGGGGCTTCAAGGAAGGGGCGGGGCAGTAGATCTTCACCTGTTCTGAGATTTAAAAAGTGATCTTAGGTGTAAAAAGGTTGGAGACCACTGCTGTAAGCTATACACTTGTGTGGCCACTTGAGAGATTCCAATGCTGCCCAGCTGATTAGCAGCGTGCCCATAGTTAGGTTTATGTTTCTCTTGGTGGTGCACATTATCCATACTTCAGTGCACATAACAAAATGTATTCTGCACATGGATGGAAAACTCCACACGTGAACGGAAAAGATTAAAGGGGACATTGGTTGCAAGCCACTCATGGTGGTTCTATGCTATTGCATGAAGCCACTAGTTCATTTCCGCAGGTTCAAATTTTGGTCCTTTCATGGAATAACGTAGAGAAATTTTTCATTCAACAGAAACTCTAGTCAGCCAGGTTTCCGGACAAGGCTAACACACCCTCTCATCCCCATAGCTCATTAGTTTCGTCTAGGAATGTTAAATTTAGATTAACTAATCAAATTTCCCTCAACTATTCGATTAGACTAAAAAGGCATCTCTGCCTTTGAACTGTAGCAAGAGCCCTACTGGGCTCCTGTACATTTCAAAAGCAGAAGCCCTGAAAGGAGCCTGGGCCCAGCGGGAGACTCCCCGCTGGCCCCAGGCTCCCTGTTGCACCTGAGCTTTTGAAATGCACAAGAGCTCCGGCAGGATTCCCACTGGGATTCCACCTACAGCATACACATCCCGTCTGCCCTTTCACATGCCTCTCATGCAGTGGGGCACTACAGCCCTGCACTTCATCTTTCTCCTCTTTACCTCTCCCAGCACTTTCGAGTGCCTTGAATCCTCTGATTTGTGCTGCATCCCCATTTCTCCCCTTCCCTCTCAGAGCCTGAATGCTTGGAGAGGAGGGCAGCGTACATAAGAAATCATTTTACAGGAAAAAAAAACCTGTGCTGTATTGCACTATGCATGATCGGTCTCAAATGATCAGCTCACTGTGCTCCTTAGTCAACACAGAAGGTCTTCTCTTCTCTAGGGATGTAAGCGAGTAGCCGAGTTGAATACTTGACTACTCGCTTCCCCCCACCCCACCCCCGTCCCTTGCTGCCTTTGTATCAGAGATGGGCCACCCTGTGGACTGGGGCTGCGGCCCAAAGCTGCAAATCTTTTGCACATCTTGCACACAAATAGATTGTAATCCTAGCTACAGTGCCATAAGAATCCTTGTTATGACTTCCAGGTGACACTGTAAACAAGAAGTGGGCAGCATTATCTCCTATAAATATGAAAACACTTGTTTGTCTGAGTGATCGGCTGAACAAGAAATGGAACTGATTGTACTACAATTTCACTTTTTTGTGGTTTTGAGCGCAGATATTTTTGTACATAATTCTACATTTATTATGAAAGTTAAACTTACAAAGAGATTGCACTACAGTACTTCCAATAAGATAACTGCAAAATATTTTTCCACTATGGATGTTAAATTGCGAGTAATTGACTAATGGAATAGTCAATGCATTTTGCATCCACGAGTCAATAGGGCGCCTCCGCCTTTGAAGTGTAGAAACAGCCCTTGGGCTGTTGCTTCACTTTAAAAGCGAAAGTGTTGGAGCCCAGGTCAGTGGGTGGGGGAACACTCCCCTGCTGACCCTGGGCAGCATGCAGCGCTGCCGATTTGAAATGCCACATGCAGCCTCGGGACATTTTGAAGTACCCCCTCTTCCCTGCTCCCCTTCCCCCCACTTGCTGCTTCTTTCTGATAGAGGCAGCAAAAGCGGGTGGAGGGAGGGGGAAGTGACTAGTCAACAAGCTTTTCAACTATCTGATAAACATTTGCTTATCGGATAGTTAACTAGTCCTTCACATCCCTATTTTTTACACTGCAAATATTTATAACAAAAATCAAAAAGAGATATAAAATGAGTAATGTACTTGTGAGCACTTTGTATATGGTATTGTAATTGTAATAGTATATTTGAAAATGCTGGTGACATACACAAATATGTAAATATTCTTTTAACAGCACCATTAAGTGTGCAATTTCTCATTGTGATTAATATTTTTAGTCTCTTGAGAGCCCTCATATGAGTTTGTAGTTACACATTCTAGAAGGGTAGGGGAAGCAAAGGGTAGTTGTGTGAGACCAAAGGCTTTATTCCACTTTAACAGTTTTGTAGAAGGAATATTTCAGAAACAGTACACACATTTGTTACTGATTTATTGTTCTAATTATATGTTAAGTACCTTTTGTAATAGGGAAGAGATGGGAAGGAACAAAATAGTCTGATTATTTAAATATTCACATGTAAAATTTAAAAGTCATACACTAAAAACAATTGGAAAAAAAAACAACGAATGGTCCTATAGCTCCTTAGACAAACAAAAAAATATATAGATAGTATCATGAGCTTTCATGGGCAAAACCCACTTGGTCAGGTGAAACAAAGACAATTTTAAAGACAATTGTGTCTTCCTGTGCTTGTGAAGAATAAACATTTACCACCCAGTTAAACTATATTTTGTTGTAACTATCTGCACTATCTACTCACTGTCTCTCTTTTCTTCTCTTCCCCCCCACCCCACTTTCCCTTATTTATTCTTGGATCTGGACTTCTTATACTGAGGTCATCTGAAGTAGGTTTTGCCCACGAACGTTCATACCACCATCTACATGTTTTGTTAGTCTTTAGGGTGCTACTAGACTACGTAGTAGTTTTTACTATATTTGTGTGAGACTTAAATATCCCTCTTAATAATGCAACCTACAAAAGAAAATTCCAGCATACTGTTCTTCCTAGTTCATTTGCCTTCCAGCTCTCTTTATCTGTTACCTCATTATACATTAATTTACACAAATTGAGGCCCTATTGTAGGATACTAGGAACTGTACAGTTACGAAGAGACCATATAAGCCCCAAGGATCTTAAAATCTGATCTGTGATCCTACAACTTAAGTACGTAACACTAGTCACATGAACAAGCAAGTGAAGTCATTGAAAATACTCATAAGTAAAACTGTACATCTGCTTCCATTATTTTTCCTCTCCTGCAGAACATAAGAAACATATTTCAAACTGGGGACAGGAATATAGGTGTAATGTCCAGAAACAGCTTGAGGAGAAACACAGTCATGCACATATCAGAAAATGGAATATCTGGCAAGCCCGCTTTCTAGCTAAGTTTTAGATTTGTCCAGCAACTTCAAGTGGATGGTTGATTTAAAGGAATTAACAGTTCATGTCTACAAAGCAGATTTTATTGAGTTGAAGCCAAAAGGGATCACTGGATAAAAATCTGTGGTGCCCAACTTTATTACATAGAAAGTACACAAAACCTTATCACCATTTTAGGGAGCCAAACTAATTCCACATATTTTAAGAAGATTTAAAGTTGCCTGTATTGATTCATATTTTAAGTTCCGTTTGTGTAATCTATACATAGACGATAACGTAAATGGAAACAGCTTATTTACACACTTGTGTAAATTAAAATGATGTAAACATGGTCACAAGATACTAATGTATTGGCCTTTAATATAGTGTCAAAGCAGGTGACAGGCCTAATGAAATATTCCAGTGGTCCATGTACAGCCCGTGAGTCATAAGTTGGGCACCCCTGATGGTAGTCTGACCTCCTGTAAAATACATCCCATAGAACAGCCTCTGTCCGTGACAATCTGGACCCCCCACAGACAAGCTGCTGCCGCCGCGCACTACTGCCTCAGTATGAGGCAGCATCACGGGGTGGTAGAGGGCTCCCCAGGAGTGGGGCCAGGAGCACACTGGCTGCCAGCTCTGACCCCAAGGACCATTGAATAATCGTGTAACTGCTAAGATTTGGTGTGGTAACACGATTATTTAATTAAAGGATATTTAACATCCCTAGTCTACATTAGAAATGAAATTTGTAAACTCCAGCTCAAGACACTAGCTCTGACTGAACTAGTGTGCTAAAATTAAGTGCAACGATGATGGTACAAGCATGGAAGGAACTAGTCACTCTCAAGTACTTACCTATGGATGCAGAGAAGACTATAGTTGAATAACTAGCCCCTCCCACTGTTCATATCACAATGGCTATAATTTCTATTTTTAAGCATGCTAGCTAGATCATTTAGAGTTGATACAGAAACATCTCAAGTTAGCTTTACACCTTCTAGCAGTAACATGGACATACCCTGAATCAAGATGCCATGAACACCTGAGGCTCATGCCATGGCAATGAATTGATCAGGCAAGATATCCTCACATGATCTAGCTTGTATTCTACTCCTCATGCTGAATAGGAAAGCTATAAACACCCCCCCAACATCACTGAATTTGGCCTGGGAGAACATTCCTTGCCAACACCAAATTCGGTGATCAGTCTGGCCCCACTTGGGCTGCCAGCCTGCCTCTAGGGCCCACTTGGGCTGCCAGTCAGGCTCCATGCCTCCAAGACACTGGCCCTTCCAGCTGCTGGCCCACCAAACCAGCTGCACTCCCAGCAGTTCACAACCTCTCTCGCCCACCTTGCAGCTGGGGCTCTCTGATACAGCAGTATCCATGGACCATGGATGTTGCTGGATCAGAGAGTCCCAGATCAGTGAAGTTTAACCTGTACAACCCAAATTCAAAATCCACTACTGACTCGGAATTACAAGTTTCAGCCAGCTCTACATATCATTAACTTCTCCAAGCAACTATTTAAAAAAAAAATCTGCAATTTGGGAAAAGTAGTGATGGGCTCAAGAATCAACATTCAGATAAGAACTTCTCAGAAAGTTAGGTGTATTTACAGTTTTGGCTCAAGTCCATTTCCTAGAGGCAAAAAGAAAACATACTTGCAATGAAAGAAGCAAATCTGCCTAACTGTAAGTGACTGAAAGAGGTAAGGGCACAATTCAAAGTCTTTAGATTAGCTCTCACTACAGTATATAGAATTTGTCCAAATGAAGCAAAACTGATGTAGTTCTAACCTAAGCTCTCGCAATTAAAGACTTTCACAGTTTAAGTGCTAAGTCAAATTCAGAACTATTAGCTGTCAGTTTAATTTATATAATACATATGGTTTGCTAAATTAAGAGCTTTAAATATGCTTCAGCAAAACTATTGGAAGCTAGTACAACACAAGAAGTTACAGAACTTTCCTGAAGTAATCAGGATTCCCTATAGCCTGCCTCCAGCCATAAAGCTGCAGGGTTTACATTCACACACTAAACAAACAAACTTTCTTCCAGGGCATTTCCTGTGTAACTAACAAGTCCCAGCGTCTCTCCTTTAAGATCTAAATTTATCCAAGACTAACATTTAGTCAATTAACAAGAGTGCCCACAACAGCAACATGCACATCCTATCTTGCTGGCTACCCTGTTTTCTTCTTTTCAATGTATTAAAGTTACGTCCCTGTAAGAATTCAGTAAATAGCAAGGTTACTCTATCACCACCCAATGTTGTCTGATATTTTGCTTTATATGCCAGTATGTGCAGCTAGTACAGGTTGTTCACTTTATTGAAATAGACATGTAACGATAAATGAACAAGCTTTACAGAAGTAAAATCAGAGGTGCAAGCAAAATCCGAGTGACCAATATATGCACATAAGTACCGTAACAAATGAGCTATAAGAATAGAGCCATGTAAGCCAGAGAAGGAGGAAACAAAATTCTTACCAAGTCTTCAGATTGTGTTATAATCATACTTTCACTTAGAATGTTTAGATGCTGATGTGTTTTTTGCACACACTATTTAATTCTGCAGCTTTCCATAAAAACCCACTTTAAAGTAAATGACAACCTTTTTTTATAAATCATTCTCCTCCTGAATTTCAAAATTGTGACTTATGAGATGTACCAAAATGCTATACACACAGTAAGGAAATGCTAACAACCTGCACATGGCCACACACCCCAACTTGAAATTAAGGAAACTCTCAGTGGACGTCAGAACTACTTATTTTACCTCTTGGGGTCAGCTTATTGCATTATTATTGTTCTCAGTGTGGCATACATACACAAAGACACACATTGTCGTTATCTCATGTTTCTTATGATTTAAGGGGCTTCAAGGAGCAGGCCCTTAACACGTGAGCAGCCTCTACTCATACAAATGATTTCTACTGACTCGACAGCAGCACTCCTGAATACCACTGACAGGATCGTCACAATTCATAGTCAAATAGATATCCCTTATTTATTCTTATGTTGCAAACTTTTCTTTGGCGGATTACCACTGATATGGAAGAAGGGCTTTAAAAAACCAAGAGATGTAAACATTGAAACAATGCATGGGTCTCCAGTGACACAATAACATATATATTAAAGACCAAATTCAGAATTAACACAATTTCACTGTCGCAAAAGGGTATAACGCCACTGACTTCAGAGCTGAATCTGGCCCGAGGAAATGTGCAACACAGAATTGGGAATTACATACATTTATCAATTCAAGCTTTTAGAGAGACAAAACAGACGACACAAATCCATACTTTTCTGTAATTTTGCACTCACTGTGGTTCCATGTAACGCCAAAGAGTACTAGAACAGAAACTTAAATTCTGAAAGTCCCTATTTTCCCTGTTTACTTTATTATTTCATCTACTGTTTGTATTGCAATGGGACATAGAAACCCCATTCATAGACCAGTATTCCACTATGTTACTTCATATACAAACACAAAATGATGTGAGTCCCTGGCCCAAAGAGCTTACAGTCATGGCAGGGATTTTCTAATTAGCCTAAAAAGGTGTTTAATGAGAGCAGTGATCCTAATTCCCTTCTACTCTGATAATCTGAGTTCTACCTCAGATTTTGCCACAGACTGAGAGACCTTGTGCAAGTCACTTAGCTTAAGTACCTTGGTTTTATCCAATGTAAATCAGGGTTATCTAAAAGGTGAGCTGCAAGTCTTAAATTACTGATGTTTTGGTAGAGCATTGAGATCCCTGAATATGTGTTTCAGCACTGACCCAATATGAATTGTATATTATAACCAGGTACAAGTCCTTACAAAATCTGATTTGCACTGATAAAAATCTCTATCAATTATGTTAAAACACAATGGTGAAAGAGCAATAAAAGTAATATCATAAAGAGAAGGCACCCTAAAGTTAATTAGCAAGTGTGACAGAATATGTTGATTATTGTGCATATTAGGAACAGATGCCTCTATTGACATCCCTTCTTTATGAGAGGGCATGGGGTGAGATCAGAGTTTACAAATTCATTCGTACCTAGATAGATTTTAAATTCCCCCATTTCAAAAAGGATAGTTAAAAAATTAATCATCTCTAAAAATTATCCATCTATTGGTGTGATTTAATCATTGTTTCTACACATTGGTGATTGAGTAAGTCCCAATGCCTAGTCTGGAGTGCCTACATTCTGAGTGAAGCATGATAATGCCTCTAGTATCTGCACACTACTTTAAATATAAAAAGTTAGACATCTGTTAGGTAAAAGACTACATACATGTACTTTATACTCAATTACTTTAGTCTGCAGGATATTTAGCTTCCTAATTTTCATGTTAAAACAAAGGAATTCCAAGCAATACACAAAAAAGCCCAATCTAATCCATCCATTATCTGTTTAGGGTTTTGGGGGAAGGGTGGAGCACACTCTCATAATTAATATTTGAGGTGACTTTTCCCCACGTTTTCTAGAAGATAAAAGAAAAAAGTCTCAAATAGACACTCTGCATATCATATTTTAGGCAAAAGAAAGCCTTTAAAGCAAAATTAGGTGTTTAAGATGCTACCATTTACATAACCTTAAGCTCAAGTCTCAGAGGGGTAGCTGTGTTAGTCTTTAACTTCAGAGGCAGCAGCACAGGGGTGGGGAGGGCAAGTGGATCCAGTGCTTGCGGAAAGCTGACTCCTGCTCCTGCCACACACCCCCACTGCCTCTGATACAGAAGCAGAAAAGCGGGGGGTGAGAAGAAATGTGTGTAATCAACAGGATTAACCGATAAACCTAGGCATATTGGTTAATCGTGTAGTTGTCTACGCGTTGACATCCCTAGTTTTAATTTATTTGATAGAGATAGTATCATGAGCTTTCGTGGGCAAAACCCACTTCCTCTGCTCATCTGATGATACTTATATATTTCATATACACAGGACTACTCATTTTTCTTGAACTCAAGCAGTGATAATAGGTGTCACAGCAACAGACCACAATCATATTCTTACAGAGATGCAAGTTTGAAGAGTTGTTAATATTTTGTTGCCAAGGGAAGCATTAATCCTGATAATATAAAATTTATACAAGTTCAGTTCAGATTGTTCAGATGTCTTTAAAATAATACCCTCAGATCACAAAGTTGCCATGGCATCAGCTGCAAGACTGTGGTTGGAGACACAAAATGTCTTTTTATAAAAGGCTGTTATGGGAAGCTGAGCATGTTGGCTATGAACCAAATATGTTTTGGCTCTACAGTGGACATAATTTATCATCATTTGGACATTCCAGTGGTTAGCTAAACCAAGAAAGCTGGACAACTTGCACATCATAGCATTCAGATAGAGAAACCTCATATACACTGCCATAGCTGTAGGTTTACACTAGTATCCCAAATCTTATCCACTTGCTTTCCTTGCATAATTTAATAATGACACTATTTCCTCATCACCTATTGTCTAATCACAACAGTTAGGAAATCTCTGAATAGGTTCACTTTTGGCAGTCACATAGCAGAAACTATACTGGGAGGAAATTCTGAAGGATGTAAGATACCATATTTATTTCCCTTACTTGCAGATACTTTTACAATTAAAGCCATCGGTATATATGGTGGACATTGGAACTTCTGGTGGACACAGGAACTTCGAAAACAATTGACAGGCAAGGTGATTATTCAGTTTAAGACTCTTTAAATAGTCTGGATGAGTACTATAAATGAGCACCTTCCTGTTACTTGCAAATTCTTTCATACAACTCTACATAATAAAATCTCAGCTTTCTGGGTAGCAAAGCAGTTGCACATTTGCTTTGCCAACCAGGATAGTTGCTTTCAAAGTGGACTACAAAAATGCCACTTGGGTAGCTGCCACAACACAGAACAAAAACAAAATCAGTATCAAAGACCAGAAAATTTAGACTACCTTCTTTCCTGCTCCCACCCCACAGGAGTAGCTCTTTCAACTACGTTCTATTTACAAATATACTTTTTCAGGCAAGACACAGATTTCCTTTCATCCACCTCACATCCAGAGTTATTTCACTCTTTCTATGTCAGTTATGACATCAGAAACGTTAAGTCATTACTATGAGTTTACAGAAAATTATGTGAAATGCACATTAAAGAAACAAATCCAATGACATATTGTTTTGGCTTCGTGACACACCTTTCAGTTCAAGGCAGATGATGTTGAGCACTGCAAATTCACAGGAACTCATCAGCTAGAATGTCTATTTGTTTTTTTTAGTTAGGAAGAGATGATGAGATTTGGATGTACATAGTCAGGCAACAACCTTTGTGCCACCATCTAATATGAAAAAAGTGAATAACTTAAGTCCTGCCTTGTCCCACATACTGCCATGAAACACTGCATACACTCCTTTGGGGTTACCAACTCAGTTTATCTTCTGACATCAGGACAAGACAGAAGCATGTCACATGACATAGTGGTATACGCCTATATGGGGCTGTTGCTGTATACGCTTGATGCAACAAATGCAAAGCAATTTTGTAAGCTTATCTACCCCTCCCTCGAATATCAATTAAAAACTGAGCAAGTATTACCAGATAAGGACTCTGAAATCAAGAAATATTTCCAGGCTTAACAGACAGTACATTGTATTTGTTCTCATGGAATACAACAAGGCCTGAGCAAAGGCAAAGTCATTTTCTTCAATGGAACTCCTTTTCCCTTCCCCACATACCACCCGTGTCAAAATGCCAGGCAGAACTCAGACTCCCCCCCACAAAATTGTGCCCGGATGTCTGCCCAAACTCAGGCTTCCCACGTTGTAAAAGTTAACAGTCCAAGCCCCCCAGCAACCCTCCAATACAATGTTCAGGAGCCAGCCCCACCCCTCAAGACCATGTTCAGGGACGTCCGCAGGCTCTGCCATGTTACTTTGCCCATATGCAAACCCCAACCTAGACACCCATGCCCCCCCCCCCCCCATACTGCGTCCAGAGGCCAGCTCTGGCCCACCCAGTGCCCAGGCTGCCCCGCATGCCAGTACCCAGGAGCTGGCCCTAGTTTCCCCCCCGCCCATGTCAGTGCCCAGGCGGCGGCCCCCGGCCAGCCCTCCAGGCCCGCGCCCGAGCTCGGGCCCTCCACCCCCAGGGAGCTGTTAGCCCCGCGCCCGGCTGCTGAGCCCGACCAGTTCCCTCAGGTCCCCTCGCCGCTCCCGCCCCAGGCCGCGTCCCAGGCGCGGCGGCGCAGGAAGCGGCGGCGCGGGGCTGCCCGCGGCACAGACATGCCCGTGCATTCCTTCCCAGCCCGAAACTTTCACACGCGCTTCGCCCCGCCAACCCAGCCCCGCCGGCCGGCGAGGGGCACCGCGCGAGCGGACACTTACCGCCCTGCTCCGCGGGGGCCGGCGCCTCAGCCCCTCTCCCCGGCCCGGCGCCTCTGCCTGCGCGCGTCCCGAGCGGGGCTCTCCGCAGCCAGCCAGCCAGCGGGATGAGCTCACTGGAAGCAGGCGGCAACCACCGCCGCCTTACGCATTCTCCCTACGGCCGCCTCCCTCCCCGGAACGGACCGGCTCCTGCTGGGGGAGGGGAGAGAGCTCCTGAATAGCACCCAGCTTACGCCAAGTGCGCCCGACCGTCTGCCTCGGAGCCTCCCACGTCCGGTCCCGGCTAGCCTGGCCCCCTGAGCAGCCCCCTGCGGGGCTCTGTCTGCGAACTGAGTCCTGCCCTCAGGCTCCAAAGTGACTACTGCTTGGAATAGCAGCGCCGGAGGGAGGGACCAGCCAGGCTGAGTTTGCTAGAGCGAGGGTCCCAGGCAGAGTCTGTGTTACCTTCCTATCTGCCCTTAACAATGCAAAACAGAAGCCAACTGCAAATTTAAAATGAAAACAAATCCACTGGAGGAAAAAAATCATTTACATACTGACTTGTGAGTTGCCCTATTATTGTTCAATAGGGACGGGCTCTCTCATTACAATAAGTAATTTTCCACTTTAGGTATTCTCACGTTCTTATCCACATCCACCCTCATTGAATTAGCTCTGACATCTCCTATCTCTTTTCTTTCACTTCATGTATCTGCGACAATGAGTTGCAACTCATAAAAACTTATGCCATAAGAACTGTTAGTCTTTAAGGTGCCATTTGGACTCCTTGTTTTATCTACTGTCTGTATTCCATGTTATGAACTTGTGTTCTTAAGTTTTCTGCATTGAATGTTCTTGTTCAGGTGTAAGCTTAGGTGCCTGTTGGTAGCATGGGAAATGCACCACCCCCCTGCATCCCCACCACAATGTTTATTGTTAAATGGGGTGCCCCTTAACTTCCCCTTTGGCAGGCCCTCCCTGTATGTCCTTCCCTGCAGGCACCAGTTAGGCCTGGGTATGAGTGTTGTGACTGACACATGTGCCCTAATACATATGTCAGTCATGTGTTCTAACCCTGGTAGTGTTCACTGCTGGCATAGGCCAGACATTACAAGTGCTACATAATACTACACAATTTGGATAGTTCAGATTACAAAAAAAGCTGCTTTAAAATCAATATCTCCTTGCAAATCACTGAGCCTTCATAAGTCTGTGTTTCAAGTAAAAGATATTTGTATCATCTTTCATAACTTTAATACTTTTTAAATTCTATAATCTGTTTCTCTTTCAAACAAAAGTAAAAATGGCAAGTGAGAAGGAGTTAAAGCAGAAATGCCCAAGTTTTTTCCTGGCCTAACCCCGATCCTTGGGACGCTAGACACCACCATGGAGAACACCATTTTGGAGAGCAACATGGCATTTGCTGCATAGCATGACTTTGCATGCATTGTATGTGAATAGACACATCATGGAGGACACTATTTTGCTATTCAAAATGGCATCAGTCACACAACATGACCTTGTATGTACATGTGAGGTCAAGCTGTACTGTGAAGCATGTCATTTGGTACAGCAAAATGGTGTCTTTCACGGAGCATGACCTCACATCTATCATATTAGAGGTCATGCTGTGCAAAGCAAAATGACATCCTCTGCACACAAAGGATCACTGCAACGAACAACAACATCATCATCATCTGCTGATTCTGCAACAGTTTGTGAACTACTGCATTAAACTGAACATTAAAAACTTAAAAAAAAACCAGAGTCTGGCAGCACTCTAAAGACTAACAAAACATGTAGATGGTATCATGAGCTTTCGTGGGCACAGCCCACTTCTTCAGATGACCCAAGTGTTAGATGTCCAGAACCAAGAATAAATGGGGGTAGGAGGGAGGTAGAGGAGGAAGAAGGAAAAATATATGGGGGGGGGGAGGCAACGAGTTGAGTTTCAAAGGGATGAGTTTCTAAGGGAAAACCTAGATGAGTTTCAAAGGGAAAACCGAGCCATCTACCCACTGCCTTTCTTCCTCCCTCCCCCATTTATTCTTGGTTCTGGACATCCAGCACTCCAGTCATCTGAAGAAGTGGGCTGTGCCCACAAAAGCTCATGATACCATCTACATGTTTTGTTGGTCTTTAAAGTGCTACCAGACTATTTGTTGTTTTTTAAGTTTTTCCTGTTACAGACTAACTCGGCTACCCCTCTGAAACTACTGAACATTAAATAAGGCAAGTTTACCTACCATGTAACTATGATAATTGCAAAGGTAGTGATGTCTTATATCAGTGGTTTCCAACCTTTTTACACCCAAGATCACTTTTTAGAGGTCAGAACCAGGGCCGGCCCGAGCCCTTTTGGCGCCCTGGGCCCAGGCGTGCAGGCCCGCCTCTGGGGCGCGGGCCCGCCCCCCCCCAAGGGGCTGCACATGCGTGCACCGGCCACAGCCGCTGGCGCGCAGCCCAGTGCCCGCCCCCAGGGCACACGGCGCATGCGCACGCCGGCCACAGCCGCTGGCGCACAGCCCGGGGCCCGCCCCTGGGGCGCACGGCGCATGCGCTGCCCAGCCCGGCCCGGCCCGCGCTGCTAGCACACGCGCCAGGCCATGCATGGACCCGCAGCCATAAGGGCAAGGGCGCTGCTGTCCAGTGCTGCAGGAGCCGGGCGTGCGGCTCCTGATAGCAGCTGTAAGGGACGCTGCGCGCCTCTTACAGCTGCCATCAGGCGCCCCCCGTGGGTTGGCGCCCTGGGCAGCTGCCCGGCTCGCCCATGCCTCCGTCCGGCCCTGGTCAGGACAAGCCAAGTTCTACCCCGTCCCTTCCCCAAAACCCCACCCCTTCCTTCAGGCCCCGCCCTCTCTGTTCCCCTTCTCTCCAACACTTGCTTTCCCCAGCCCTTATACAGTCTCAGGGTATGGCTACACTGCCACTTTTATTCAGCAGTGAAAAAAAGAAAGAAGAAATTTTTCCGACATTTGGCCCTTCTAGACTGGGCCAAATGTCCCAGATATTGGTCCCTGTTCTCCCCCCCCACCGACCCCCCACCCTGTCCCAGCACCCACAAGCACACTGTCCCCTGCCCCAGCACCCATTGGCACCCTGCTCCAAAACCCTGTCCCAGCACCCACAAGCACAGTTGGGGCCACATTAGTGAGGTTTGAGGGGTTTAGAGGGGTTGTGTTTTTGTATCTCACTTGTGTGGCCCCGACTGACTCAAAACGGGTTACCCGCCCTTCTCATAAATAAAGACGATGCTGAAACCTTTTGTGTTTGACATACTATTTTATTTAAAAATTAAGCCTGGCCAACAAGCCCCCAATTGGGGTCAAGTCCTCATCTGGCCACAGCATCATAACACTCCTGTACCCCCCCCCACCCTGACTCCAAATCTGAGCCTCTCATACCCTGGAACCCCCTGTCATGAGCCTCTCACATCCCCAAACTCCTGTACCCCCACATCCTCAATCTTCTGCCACAACCCTCTTGCACCATTCCCACACTGCAAATCTGTGTCCTGAGCCCATCGTACTCCCAACCTCTCTGCCCTGAGCCCCTCACACCCCCCAACCCAAACTCCTGCACCATCACATCCACAAGCCTGTGGCTTGCTCAGTACCCCAATCCTCCACCTGAACTCAGCACTCCCCAGCCTGGAGCCCCCTTCCTGAGCCAGCATCCCCTTCTCCACATCCTCCTGCAGCCAAATTCCCTCCCAGAGCTTGCACCTCTCACTCTTTCCCACACCTAAATCCCTCATTCACACCCCAGAGCCTGCACCTCCTGTCTCAACCCAGTGAAGGTACGTCTAAACAGCAGAAGGCCAAGGAAGTGCACGGGCTGCTCCCCCATCCCCCAAACAGCGGCGTGGTATCTGAAACGCTGGTCTGTCACACACTTGATGCTTCCTGCGCGCAGGGAGGAGGAGTCCCAGACCAGGCCAGCCCCAACCGCTGAGGCAGTGCGCACCTTGCTTCTCTGCTCCCCACGGCAGCACGTGCCGCCCGAGCAGCTGGAGCCAGGCGTGCTGGGGACTTTATCTCCCTGCTGCCTTCCTGCGCAGGGGGAAGGGGGAGTCCCGGACTGCGCCAGCCCCAACCGCTCGGGCAGCGCACGCCTTGCTCCTCCGCTCCCCACGGCAGCGTGCGCCGCCCGAGCAGCCGGAGCCGGCGCAGTCCCGGATCCCCACCCCCTCCCCCACACACAGGAAGGCAGCAAGGGAACAAAGTCCCCAGTGTGCAATGGACCGGCATTTTAGGTACCACGCCAGCTGTTGGGGCGGGGGGACAGCAGCCCGCGCACTTCCGGGACCTGGCGCACAGCTACAGAACTCCCCCTCCGACCCCCACAGGAAGCCCACGCTACCTCCGTGGTCCCTGGAGGTAGCATCAGTGCGGCCTGCATCTTAGGGGTGGAGGGCAGCGAGGGGGGGCCCCCAAAACCTTGCGATCGACTGGTCAAGCCTCCAAGATCGACCAGTCGATCGCGCTTGATGGGTTGGTGACCACGGTCTATAGCTATGATCTCCCAACACTTTATTTTCACTGCAAGGGATGGATGTTGGTCACAGAATGAACTGGTATCATGTAGTTATTGAGACTTATCAGTAGAGGCCCTACTGCATTTGTTGAAAAAGTTGGAAGGGGTATAGCAAATAAAAGTGTATTTGCAGGGAGTTAGTAGGTCTGAAAGTTTACAGATATGCAGGAGATCTGTATTTTATCCTTGCCTCTGCTGCAATGTTCCTGTGTGATGCTGAGCAAGTCACTTGAACCAGACATTCCACAAATAGCCACTAACTGTGTTTTCCTCATTTTCTGAATGCCCAACTTGAGACTTCTAGTTGGATTTGCAGAAGTATTGAGCCCTCATAATGTCAACTGAGGTCAAGGGGAGCACAATTCTGAACATACTGATGCAAAGATGTGTCTGAGAACAGCCTAAAACAATCACACAGAGACATGAATTGCCACAATCATTCTAGGGTAGGTTTAACTCTGAAACATAATTATGTCTTCACTACATCAGGATAGCTACCGGTATGTCAAGTTAGCTTTTGATGTAAAACATCTTTTTTGTGCAGTCAAGACAATGTTAGTAATGACAATATAAATATCATTAGCTATTTCACAGCTGATAATTTTAGCACAAACATCCATCTAATACAGTGGTTTTCAAACTATGGGTCATGGCCCAGTACTAGGTTGGGGAATGTCAGGTACTGGGTTTCATTGCTGCAAGGTGATCGGGTGACCTGTGGAGGTGCTAATGCAGGCTACCTACCTTTCCTGGCACCACAGACTGTGCTGCACTCCAGAAGCAGCTGGCAACAGGCCTGGCTCCTAGGTAGGGGAAGGGAGGTGGAGAGCGCTCAGGGCTCTGCGCACTGCCCCTGTCTTGAGCACTAGCCCCACACTCCCATTGGCTGGGAACCTGCTGTTGGTTGCTTCCGGGGCAAAGCATGGTCTACAGTGCCAGGAGAGGCAGGAAGCCAGCCTTGCATCCCACTGTACTGCTGACTGGGAGCCACTCAAGGTTAAGTCCCTCCTGCCAAAGCCCTGTCACCCAGTAAAGTCAGAGCCCCCCCCTTACACTCCAAAACTCTCATCCTCGGCCCCATCCCTGAGCTCACATTCTAGTCAAATTATACTGGATTGCGGGCATCCATTTTCTTCAACTGGGTCATGAGAAAAAAAAAAGTTTGAAAACCACTGGTCTAATATTCTAATCCCACAGTCCTAAACTGCCTCCCACACCTCAACAGATATGACAAACCCCAAAAATCCCTTACCTAGATGCCAAAACTTGCAATTTCACCCTATGCAAAACTTACAATGCTGTTATTAATTATCAATAAAAAAAATGCAGCACATTGAAAATGTGGGGAGAGTAAAATAAACTGATGTAATATAAAAAATGGAATTCCTGTGCAGCCTGAGTTATTTTCATAATTAATGTAAAACCTACATTTTATCTTAATGAAACTGCATAATCATTAGTGCGCCAAAACATACAGTTTGCCATAGTTACTCAGAGCCTTTCCACAATGCCAAAGGTATCAGATAGAATCCAGGGAAGTGTTGATAAAAGTTAGATCCCAACAGAATATTTAAATGCATCTGACGAAGTGGGTCTTTGCCCACGAAAGCTTATGCTCTAACACTTCGGTTAGTCTATAAGGTGCCACAGGACTCCTCGCCGCTTTTGCAGATTCAGACTAACACGGCTACCCCTCTGATACTTTTGCGGAAGAGTTCTTCTGCAAAAGCTCTTCCACAAGAGAGCATCTACACTGGCATGTGCTTTTGCGCAAGAGCATCCATGCCAGTGTAGACGCTCTCTTGCACAAGAAAACTCTGATGGCCATTTTAACCATAGGGCTTTCTTGAGCAAGAAATTCATGTTGCCTGTCTACACTGGCCTCTTCTGGAAGAGCTCTTGTGCAAGAAGGCTTATTCCTGAGTGGGAGCGTCAGAGTTCTTGCGCAAGAAGCCCTGATTTTATACGTTAGAACGTCAGTTTACTTGTGCAAGAATGCGCGGCCAGTGTAGACAGGCAGCAACTTTTTGCGCAAGAGCGGCCGCTTTTGCGCAAGATCGCACCAGTGTAGACACAGCCGTTTTGTTAGTCTATAAAGTGCTACCAGACCATTTGTTGTTTTTTAAGTTTCTCTCAGATCTGGCAGCCTTTACAATTCTTTGTGTCTGAAATCTGAAACAAGAAACCAGGAGAATTACAAGTCCAGCGTATCTATTTCTGGTTAGGATCCTGAAATCTTGCTAAACAATATAATAGTTCTCTGTATCTTAAAAAAAAAATAATCAAGGAGCTTTAAGATACTACTGAGAATAAAGTCAATTGGATTTAGGTCCTGCTGCTCTACAGGGAAGCTCAAGAGCCAGATATTTTTAGCTGTAGTACAGTAATATGTTTGATCATTAAAAAAGCCACAACTTTGTTCTCATCAGTAACTTCCTCATGGGAGGAGTTGAGTCCACAGCTGTTTTTCCACTTGCACTATTTCCCCCCTGCCCCTTCAACTTAGTTGTTCAGATAATTTGTCTGAGCCAACAGATTTTCCAGCTTTGTTTCACAGAGGTTATGGCTGTCCTTATAGCCTCAAATGTATTATGCAAGCCCTCAAGTTTTTTAGAGAGCTGTTCTGATTATTTATTCTGAGAGGATAAATACTGCAGCAGTCACCAGCAACACTGGGGCCCAGGGAGCTAAGAAATCAGATTCCTCTGTTTTGTCTTTGTCCATTTTCATTGAATTTTGCTACTAATTTTGTATAAACATCTTTAGCTGCTGTTTCAGTTCTATTCCTTTTGGTTTTGTTGGGCTATTTTTTAGATGCAGCTGTTTTATTCTGCCTAGTTCAACCCCCTCTATCTACTTTTTCTTAGAGGACTGTTGACTTATTAAACATTTCTAAATACATTTTATTGGCTTTACAAGACAAATACAAACAAGAAAATAAAATCATAATATCAGTTAAACTACTTTATGATCAGTACATACTAGGACTCCTATCCTGCAAAGTCTTCTGCATGACCAGTTCCCTGTGTGTTCCCACTAACCTCAGTGGTACCAATCACATGTAAAAAATGATTAACATGCATAAGTGTTTGCAGAATCGCAGTTCACTTCCTGCAACACTTTCTCTATAAGAAATATGAGTAAATGTTTGCAGGATCAGCCAGCAAATTTTAAGTTCCTTTAGGCAGAATTTATCTTTTTTTGGCTTTAGCATACAATGCTAATCTATGGCACTGTATAAACACAAAGAATAAAAATTTATAAAAAGCTCTAAATATCATGCTGCTTAATACTTTTTTCCTTTTCCAATTAATAATTTGTTCCCTCCACTTTCTTTCATCCTCTCTTTTCCAGTGCTGATACCTTTATCACCTCTCATCTTCTCTCCCAACCCTTGATCCTGTGATGTCTACTCTTTCCCATCCTCTTCCAGTTCTGTTGTATGTCTCTGTTTGCAGGTTGGCAGCAAAGTGATATTTACCAGAAACTTGACCTCTGTGCAAGGTCTGGCCTGGCTGACAGCACCTCAGAGAACATGGTGCTAGTAAATTTTGCTTTGCTGCCAGTCTTCCAGCACTGCATTTCTATAAGGCATACAGAAGAAAGACAACAAATAAAACCCTGTCATTACATCACAGAAATTGTTGCCCTGAGGGGAAAAAAAACTATATTTTGTGGGTGTGTTTGCTTGCCTACACCCATGTTCTTAACTTTTACTATTTAAAAACTCATCTTGAGCTAGGGTCAACATTCCCATTGCTTTAGAAGGACTACGAGAAGAAAAAGCAACAATGACAACTGGTGGCAATATAACGATACAATCAATGGCAGCAAAATTACTACAAAAAATGGCTATAAATGTAAGATCAAGACTATGATTGAGCCAATTGACTGGAGTTTTCTAAGCTCTCCTCTCCTTCCCATTCCTCATCTTTTCAGTATCAAAAAACTGGTTAGATTACAATCTTGATCAGGAGCCAGAAATTATTAGGTGAGCTTTGTCCTTATATTTTGTCTTGGGAGCATCTCAATTATAATTCTGATTTCACACAATTATTGATATCTAAGAAGGAAATAAGAGATTTACAAGAACCTGTGACTTTCAGAATTTCATTGCTTATATATGGTACATATTCATCCAGCAAAAGCAGTGCATTTACTTAGCATTGACCCCAATTCAGCAATACACTGAATATAGGCTTAAATACATTACTGAATAGAAATAGACTTAAAATGTGTTTACCTTAAGCAGGTGCTTAAGTACTTTGTTAAACTGAAGCCTTAGCGAAGAGTCAGTAGTACTGCTTTGGGACATAGCAAACACACACGTAACCCTTCTGCCAGGTAGCACCAGCAACAGCTAGGGCCGGATTCAATATCTAGAGGTTCCTCTCCATCCATCAATACAGAACTGGCTTGAGCCCCCACCCAGTAACCTGGGAAAGTCACACAACACCCCTGGGTGCATCTGAGAGGCAATGCTTCCCCACTTGCAAGCACAGAGTTTGAGTGTAGAAAAGAAATATTTACTAAAAGGGGAGGGAAGTAACATGGTATTAATTTGGGAAAACACTACAAACAGAATTCATAACCAAAACCATAAGTAAAAGTCCCATCCCAAGTAGGCTGGGCACTGTCCTTTTCCTCTCAGGTTCTAAAGTCCAGCAATGTAAATATCCTCTTCACAATACCCATCCCTTCTGTGCACCCCACTGACAGTTGCTGCCCTTCGTCAGGGCAGACCGAGTTCAGAGGTGCATCCTGAGCGGGGATGGGGAGGTAAGGAGGCATCTTACTCACCTCACTGGTCATTTGCTATCCACCTGCTCGCTGCTCTCTACTGCCGCCTTACTGGCCAGTCATCTCACATCCCTGCTGCTGCTCTGCTGGCCGCTCATTGCGCCTCTCCGTTGCTACCTTGCTGGCTGCTCATCATGCCTCTCCGTCAGCTGCTCATTGCGCTGCTGCCACTCTGCTGGCTAATGGTGGATATGGCTCTGGGCCAAACCTAGCGACTTCAGAGCTCAGTGATTTCAGCTCTTGGCCCAAAGCACAGCCCAGCCACAAGAAATTCCAGCATCCACAGGATTAAATTTAAAATAATGAAAGATTCCTTATGGAGTCTGTTCTAGTTCTATCGTCAGAACAGGGGTGAGAAACAGATTGAACTGGTCTTACACAGCCCACGCCTGGAGGGCATGCAGCCGGCTAATTCAGAATCCCGTCCTCCCCAGTTAACTTCACAGAGCTTTGGCAGGGAAACCCTTGTCCATCCAGGGTTCTTTATACTGACAGTCTCTGTCCTTTCGAGCTGAATTAAACACAGTCTGACTTTTTTGCATTCCCACAATAACTGCAAGCATTGATGGTCATCTCACAATTTCTGCATTTAACGTTAATACAGTTTGTGACTCAACACCAGCCAAGTTGATTACAATGAGCATCACTGTAACAGCCAAATATCTAACACATCTAAGCAAAGCAGGGGCAAACTGTATTTACATAGACACATCCAGGATTTCTTTCCCATTCCAGCCGGCTGTAACGGAAACATTGATTCAAACCCTGCTTATGCACATATCCAAGAAAAGAGCAGATTACAGAAGAACATAAGAAGAACATAAGAACAGCCATACTGGGTCAGATCAAAGCTCCATCCAGCCCAGTATCCTGTCTGCCAACAGTGGCCAATGCCAGGTGCCCCAGAGGGAGTGAACCGAACAGGTAATGATGAAGCACTCTCTCTCCTGCCATCCATCTCCACCCTCTGACAAACAGAGGCTAGGGACACCATTCCTTACCCACCCTGGCTAATAGCCATTAATGGACTTAACTTCCATGAATTTATCTAGCTGTTTTTTAAACCCTTTTATAGTCCTAGCCTTCACAACCTCCTCAGGCACAGGTTTACTGTGCGCTGTGTGAAGAAGAACTTCCTTTATTTGTTTTAAACCTGCTGCCCATTAATTTCTTTTGGTGGCCCCTAGTTCTTATATTATGGGAACAAGTAGATAACTTTTCCTTATTCACTTTCTCCACACCACTCCTGATTTTATATACCTCTCTCATATCCCCCCTTAGCCTCCTCTTTTCTAAGATGAAAAGTCCTAGTCTCTTTAATTTCATCCATGCTACAGAGTTCAGAAGTCATGCTCCAAAAGGCAGAAACTTTTGAGCCCAAAATTTACCACAAACTTACTGTATGTAACATTTTTATAAGGCAGTCAACTAATAGTGAAGAATGACTATTGAGTAAGGGAAAGGCAAATAAGTGTCCTCAGTTTGAAGAGGTAGTATGTATTGAAATTAAGTGGAAAACTCTGTTTCCAGTAGAGTTAAATTATTTTGACTAGTAGAAAATTAAGCCTCATTCTGAGGATTTCCCCAGATGTAAAAACTTTGAGACTCTTTGAAAAGTTAGAAGCACTGGAAACATTTAATTATAAAAATAGTAAGACTGCTGACAAGGAAAACCATGCTTATCAACAATGGTGTCTTATTCCTGTGATTTCACTTTTTGCCATTCAGAAATTAGCCACATCTGTGGCATGGGTCCCACATATACATGAGCAGGGTAGATTTGTTCATTTAGATTTCTAAGAGTTTCTAGTCTAGAGAAAGAATCTCTCAAAGCGGACCCTCTGGAGTTTCTCAGATGGGATCAACTGATAACCCATACTTATGGTTATGTTAATTTAGTCCTACCAGTGAGGAGTTGAGAAGTTCATTGCTACCAAGATCCTTCCTCCCTGTCAGTGAGTGTGCCTATCAGAAAGCAATACTGGGAATAAATGAGGGTTGGTGGAAGTGTTCTTTCAAAGATTTGTTACAAATAGGCCCACCAATGGGGGTGGGGTGGGAACAGGGGCGAAAAGGGGTAGTTACTCTGGGGCCTGCTATTCAGAAAGGCCCAGGGCTCCTGGCCATTACCGCCACTACTATAAGAATGGCACTCGCCTCTGGAGTGCCATGCAGTGCTCTGAGGGCTGCCTGAGATGGGCGGGGGGGAGGAATGCAGCATATTCTGGGTGGTACAGCCTCACCCCTTTCAGAAAGGTAGAGGAGACATGATGTCTACATAGGCAGAAAAAAAGCCTTCAGGTGAACTGGGGAGAGTGCACACAGAAATGATCAGCTACTGCTCCTTTGGAAAAGGTGCAGTTCTTATCTCCCAGTGCACTCTGACACAAATGGTCACAGTGGGTGTGTCTAGACTACAGAGTTTTTTTTCCAAAAAAGTGGCCTTTTTTCCAAAAAACTTCACCTGCATCTGGACTGCTGCCACGTTCTTTCTAAATTAAATCGAAAGAACGTGGCAGTTTTTTTGACTGCGGAAAACCTCATTTTAAGTGCTTTTTCGAAAAAAGGCATTATTGAATGCAAACAGTGCTTTTTCGAAAGAGCATCCAGACTGCCTGGGTGCACTCTTTCAAAAAAGCGGCTCTCTTTTTCAAAGATACTGGTTGCTGTCTAGATGCTCTTTTTCGAAAGATTCTTTTGAAAAACCTCTTTTGAAAGAGGCTTGTAGTCTAGACGTATCCAGTGGGAACAGTCATACACATGCCTGCAGCACATTCACACACACTCCCCTCGATTATGTTTAACAGCAAGAGACACCACCAGGATCTAAACCCTCAGACCCCATCTGTGACACACAAAACCCAGGAGACAAGACCAGAAACCAAAAACTTTGTTCTTAAGTACGAATGAGGAGCTGTTCCTGGGTAAGATTTGCAGGAGTAAAAGTTTATTTTCTGTTGTCTGCTGACTGAGATTGTTACCCTCACAAATCAAACAACAGGAAGACTTGCCTACTAGTCAAAGCTGGAGACAGCAGCCAGGAACAGTGCCAAAGGTCACAACAAGAATCAAGAATCTGAAGTAAACTCAGGGCTGGAGTGGAATGGGTAGGGCAGGATAAGATAGTAACAAGGCAGGATCATGTCTGGCTCAAGACAGTCAGAAGAGACCACTGCTTCAGGCACGTGCATTAAGCAACCAGAGATTGGCTATTGGTGTTGGGTTTAAAAGCAGGCTTGCTGACTTCATTAGCCAATGAGGCAGCCCTGCTGTAGCTCAGCTATGCTCACAGGCTGCCTAGAAACTGGGCAAGTGCAGTTGCAAGCCATCGTTCCAGACAGTTGCTTTTATTTGATTATTCTATGCTGTTCTCTGGGAGGGTTAGTTTAATTTGTGTAACAGTATTAATGATGTAGGGCGGTTACTGTAAGCCTAGTTATTGCCAGGTTGCTTGCACCTTCTGTTTCAATGCTTTCTTTAGTACCAAATTTAAATACATAATCAGAAAGACAAGATAAATGCAGCTAGGAAATGAGAAAGGAAGAGTGACGTATAGTCTCACTCATTCTTTCTTTCCTTCTGTGATTTTTCTAAATAAATTTGCCATCAAATCTGGAGAAAATATGTTGCTGAATGTAAGAAGTGACACCACATCTGTTCTATCAAAAAATCATCTAATCTCAGTTAGCTTCAGCATCTTCCATTGTTGCAAAGATTCCATTAATCACATGAAACTCCCACACAATTTTAATCCCATTAGTGTTTCTGTTTGATTAAGGAGTTTATAAAGAGCACCATCAATTTATTTAATCATCAGTCCACATGCCTCTCTGAAATAGGGTCCCATATATTATTATAAATATGAATTCTATTTATACAGCTACTTACAATGTTTAGTCCATTGCTCCACTGAGATGTATCTAGGAATTTATTAGTCCTCAAGAAAAGATTGATCCTATTAGTTGATAATACAGACCTTAGACACCATTGTTTCTGATAAATATATATATTAGAGAGAGAGAGATTGATCATCTTACTAATTCTCCTAGCTTCCTCAGTGAAGTTCTTATGTTCTTTGAATGTTGAGCTATTAACCTTAGAATGCATAAATTCAACTTTTGTCAATAAGGCTTCTAAATTCCTTAACCAGAGGTCATCTTCAGTTCAGTAAAGCTGATGATGTCAGATTTATGTCATTTCTGAAGTTAACAAAGGCCTCCCTTGAGCACTACCATCCTCAAGCCCAACCTCCTGAATGCAGCCAGACTGAAAATGCATAGAATCATATGAAGGACCTTGAGAAGTCATTTAGTCCTGTCCCCTGCACTCATGGCAGGAATAAGTATTATCTACACCATCCCTGACAGATGTTTGTCTAACTTTCTGTTACAAGTTTTCAGTGATGGAGATTTTACAACCTCCCTAGGCAATTTATTGCAGTACTTAGAAAAAACTTCTGTCTGGTAGTTAATGTCCAACCTAAACTGTCCTTGCTGCAATTTAAGCCCATTGCTTCTTTTCCTATCCTCAGAGGTTAAGGAGAAAAATTTTCTCCTTCCTCCTTGTAACAATCTTTTATGTACTTGAAAACTGTTATTTCCTCCCCCCCCACCCCCCGGTCTTCTCTTCTGCAGACTAAACAAACCCAATTCTTTCAATCTTCCCTTCATAGGTCATGTTTTCTAAACCTTTAATCATTTTTTGCTCTTCTCTGGATTTTCTCCAGTTTTTCCACATCTTTCTTAAAATGACACACCCAGTACTGGACACAATACTCCAGATACGGCCTGATCAGAGAGAAGTAGAGTGAAATAATTAATACTGTGTTTCACAATACTTCTGATAAGCAAATATCTTTATCGAATAATGTTGTTGTTGTTTTTGCAAGAGTGTTACACTATGAACTCATATTTAGCTTGTGATCTGCTATGACCTGGATATTGATTTGTGAAGTATTCTTCCGTAGGCAGTCATTTTCCATTTTGTATGTTTGCAACAGATTGTTCCCTCCTAAGAGGAATACTTTGCATTTGTCCCTATTGTACTTCATCCTACAGTATTTACTTCATACCATTTTTCCAGTTTGTCTAAATTTTGAATTTTAATCTTATCCTTCAAAGCACTTGTAGCCCCTCCCAATTTAGTTTAATCTCAAACTTTATAAGTGTACTATGGTGTTACATAAAAAACTGAAACAGCTGTTATAAATACATTAAAGGCAAAGAAGAAACAACCAAATTCAGCATTGGTGTAAACGGATGCACTCAATGAAGTTGTGTCTGTTTACGTCTCTCTTGACTTTGAACTGCCATATTGAACTTTCAATAGCTCTATATGCACCTCTCTACAATAACTGTGACAGTTACTAGAGCAGATTATGAAGACGTTCTACTGAGAAATCATTTTGCCTTATAAAAGGTGCGTACTTTTCATAAGAGGGTAAAGTAATATCTCTTATTGGACCAACTTATGTTGGTGTGAGAACAAAAATAGAGCTCTGTGCATACTCAAAAACTTGTCTGTCTCACTAACAGAAGTTGCTCCAATAAAAGGTATTACCTTATCCTTTTGTTTCTAATATCCTGGCACCAACATGCTACCACAACACTACATACATTTTATTATGCATTTTCATAAATCATCCTGCCTAGATTTCCCTCCAAAAATACCTGCACAGGTTATACCTCTGAAAACCAGCACTCTCTAGTCCGGCAACATCCGTCCAACAGGAACATAAATGCTCCTGGACCAGAGAGCCTAGGAGTACAAGGGCTGGGGCAACAGAGTCAGCAGCCTGGCTGGGGGAAGTGTGTGGCTGGAGCCAGAGTCCTCTGGCAGCCCGGGTTGGTGTGGGGCTGAGGCTGGAGCCCCACAGCAGCACGGGGATGGAGTCTCCCAGCAATTCCAGGAGCAGGGGGCTCGGACCAGAGTCCCCTGCAGCTCCCTGGAAAGTGGGGCCAGGGCACCACAGCAGCCCCCAGAAGCATGGGGCTAGGGCCAGAGTCCCGTGGCTGTCTCCGGATGCATGGAGCCAGAGCCCTGTGGTAGGAGCCGGTACCTGTGTCACCCAGGGAGCTGGCAGCAGCTGGGTGAGCAGTTGGCAGTTTTTGGGAGGAGGGTGAGGCAGGGTGCCTGCTAGAGGAGCCAGCCAGCAGCAGGTGATAGGCCTGGGGCCAGTGGCAGGAGACCTCCCCTGGTCCAACAAATTCTCTCATTCGGAACTAGTCAGGTCTTGATGATTCCAGACCATGGAGGTCCAACCTGCAGTATATTCAGATACAGCAATCTCATTAACACCAAACTGTTAGAAGTGTGACACAATTGCATCTGAAAAATAGCAAGATTCTGTAATCTACTTCTCTGAATTCAGTGCAAATGTAGCATAGCCACTAATTTATGTTGACATTTAGTTTGTAGCTATCTTTTTCAAATATGAAGATGGCATGTGTGGGTGCATATTATAAATGGTAAGAAGCAATGTGAATCCCCCTCCACACTGTATAAAAGATATTCTATATAGGTTTATAATTCATTTTTTGGGTCAAATCATCTGCAGTTTGTGCAAGCCCTAAAATGATACTGAAGGGAAAACATCTTTGCTTTTAATACTCAGTCTTTAAAACTGTTGCAGTAAAATTTTCGTAAGGATTAAAAAGAATGGCTCAGTGATAGGAGGATACTATAGTGTTGTCAGTGAACAGATCAACCGGTGGATGGTGCATAAGTTGTAGACAAACAGCATCCTCTTGTGGCATAAGAAAGGTAGATAAAATTAACAGCTAATATTAACCTGTATTCAAGTGCAGTTGTATTTGTGTGGGTACTGGGACATTAAAGGGCAATGTGGGTGAGAATCTATTTTGTTGGTCCAGCGAAAAATTGTACTTAACCCAACTTGTCTCTCTAATCTTATCAAAACATTCTTCTACACATGACTGTGAATCATTAACATGTCCTTTGAATAATATCCACTCAACTCTCAGCAAATAAAGAAAACTAGTTCAATATTAGCCATTGCTAGAGTTTGAAATGCTCACAAAAATGCTTCAGAATGTTAGCCTCTCCTCGTTTCTTAGGCCTCCTCATCTCCTTCCTTCCCCTTAATCCACTTTATTGATGTTGCACCTAAGAGCTGTAGATAGAGAACAGGAGCATGTTCACCTAGGCACTGTACAAACACAGAATAAAAAGACTGTCCTTTTTTCCAGTTCCTTGACCAAAGGCTTCTGGAGCACTAGATTGAACCTCCCACAAGTAATTTTCCATGACAAAATATAGAAAGTGCCCTAATATTTGAAAGCAAAATAAATGTAATAATAAAAACGTCATGCTCCAGGGTCTATATTGTTTTGTTATATATATTTTTTCATTTTCCCAAACTAGGGATGAATACAGAGTATTTGTTAAATACTAAATATGAAGCTGGACCTCTCAAGACCATGTGAGATATTACAGTGAGATATGGACTCATTAACTGTGTGTATCCCATACCATCAGTAATTAACAGGGATGTCAGAGAGCTGAATCCATCAATCTCAGCATGTGTGCATTGCTAAAGAGGAAGCCAGGCATTGACTAAAACAAATCTTTGTCGTCTCATAAGCTACACATGACTGTCAAACTGGATACCAAGTACCTTTCTAGTATAATAAAGTAATCTATGGAATACTGACTTAGCAGCTCCCTTTCCATCCAGAAGGCTTGAGGCCTTGAAAAGCCAGGTAGACCAGAGGCAAGACTGCTAGATCTTTAGAAGTACAGCCGGTCCCCGAGTTGCGAATGGTCAACTTACGACCGTTCGCAGTTACGACCGAAGCTGTCGTAAATGGCGGACCCTGAGTTACGAATGGGATCCGCGCTTATGAACAGCGTGGTTGCGTGTAACTCTATGGGGTCCGACTTACGAACAAACCAAGTTATGACCAATTGCTTGGTCTGTAATCGGTTCATAAGTCAGGAAGAGGCTGTACTTGAAAGATCCCACCACACACACCCTAGACTAGAAAAACTATGCATCACAGCATCACAAAAATGGCCAGTGGCGAGTCTGCTAGACCAGCTCCCATCCTGCAAATATCAAAAAGGATAGGAGAGGATAGTTTAGGAACTGCAAAAAGGGAAAATAAGGAACAGCAACAATGGACCCAAGGAGTGACAACCTTGTAGAACAGACATTTGCAACAGTGCCTATCATATTTGGCCTATCAAAGCCTATATCTGCCTGTTAAACTGTGAATATTTGATGGGGATTATGTAATGAGACAATCAATACAAATCACAGAGGGAACTGGATTCAGACCTCTGAGATCCAAAAAACGCAGAGTGCTGCCACTTCAGCTAAAGAGAGCATAGCTAGGAGTTGTAACAGGTCCTTATATAGAGAGGACCAGTCACTAAAAGATGTTATTCTTCACACACACTACAGTGTATTTGATAAGTATATTTTTTAATATGGGGGGTGAGGGGGAAGCGCATATGCTGGGAATGGCTTTGTTCCTTGGTGTTTTCTTTTTTCCAGATTGGAAATACGAGAATGACAGATTCGAGGGGATAGGTTGTTATATAAAGCTGTTCATATTTTTTATTAATTTAATGACTTACTTTTTTTCCTTGTTCCATCTAAGGAAGAAAGTGCAATTGTCGTCTTTTCCTGGCTAAGTCTTCAGTGAATCCATACACTTACATTACAATATTATATATGAATCAAAGACTTATTCCAATACTATTAAAAATCATAATTTTATGATTGCTACCCTACTCCATCATGAACTGCCCAAACATGAATGCCCTGAGCTCAGAAACTGAGACACTGCCTTGTAAAGGGTGAAGTTTAGGTCTATGCATTTGTCCAGCCAGCACAAGGCCTATGCATCATTTAAAACATCAAACAGAACGAATGAAGGAATTGAGCAGACCCTCTGCACAAGGTAATCAACTCAGTATCTATTGAATTTCCATTTAGTTTTCCCAGAGAATCCATTATCACTTGGCTTGAGGTCACCATCTTACCCATTTTTGTAAAGTGTTTTGAGATTTATAGATGAAGAGGCACGATAAGAATTAAACAGTACTATATTGCTGTTATTCCAACTGCCAAGGTGATGAAAGACTATTGGAGGCAGGATATATTTATTACCAAAAATAAAAAAATTAAAGGATATTGACAATATTTCATTTTTGTTCATTCTGCATTCTTTAGAGTAACTCCCAAGAAGCCTTAAAATAGCCTTTCTTCCCTATAACATTTTGAACTTTCCTTCAGACAAGCTTTATTTTCTCCCTCTTTTTAAATGTAGCTGCAATTTACATGGCTTTTTTGTTAAGTCTTCATTCAAGAATGGAGTCTTACAGTTAAATAAAACAAACTACCCATAGCAGACAGGCTATTACTACCAAACACATCAAAGTGACCCACCATGATATCATAAGTGCCTCTGCACAACCAAACAAACTACAAAGAGAAACATTAAGAATACTAGGGTATAAATTGGGGGAGAAGAGTTGAACAATGCTGGTAGTTCTAAAAGAAAACGTTTCTATAATTTTCGTGCAGTCAATAAGGTGGTTAGCTATTTGAATAATAAACTCCTTATTGTCCCTAATCCTATTGGCCTACATTTCTCCCGGTGTGCCTTTACTTCCCTTATCAATTTGCTACTGTTCCTGCCTTCTGACTTATATCACTGGTCTACAATTTTTTAGAAGTCGCCTGCTTCAGAGATAAAATGTGCTATTTATTATGTATTTTGATGTGCTGAATTCAAATATGACAATTAAAACAACTGATTGGCTACTGTTTCCAAGATATTTAAGTTTTTACATTTTACGTCAATGTATATTGTGTAGATAGTAGAGTTTTAATCATAAATTGTAAACCTAGGTCTTTTCATGTGTTTATGGTTGCTTTACATGATAATATTTCACCTGTCCTGTTTATGTAACACTTTAAAAATCAGCAAAAGGGTTATATAAATAAAATTTATTATGAAACAAAAGGCAAAAACTATTATGTACATAGTTTAGTCCTATTCAGTGTCTACTCGGCGCTTCTTGGCTTGTCTCTTGTATTCATTAAATGGAGCATCTCTTGTCACTGTCCAGCAATAGTCTGCAAGCATTGATGGGCTCCATTTGCCCCTGATAGCGTTTCTCCATTGTTGCAATGTCCTGGTGAAATCGCCGCCGTGCTCGCTCACCGCTCCGCAGTTCGGTGGAAAAAATCTAGATGAGAGTGCAAAAATGTATCTTTAGTGACATGTTGCAACCAAGGCTTTGTATGCCTTGAGGAGGTTTTCCACCAACAACCTGTAGTTGTCTGCCTTGTTGTTTCCGAGAAAATGTATTGCCACTAACTGGAAGGCTTTCCATGCCGTCTTTTCCTTGCCACGCAGTGCATGGTCAAATGCATCATCTCAAGAAGTTCACGAATCTGAGGACCAACAAAGACACCTTCCTTTATCTTAGCTTCACTTAACCTTGGAAATTTTCCACGGAGGTACTTGAAAGCTGCTTGTGTTTTGTCCATGG
Source organism: Rafetus swinhoei (assembly GCA_019425775.1). NCBI lineage: Eukaryota > Metazoa > Chordata > Testudines > Trionychidae > Rafetus > Rafetus swinhoei. Next base: position 33,554,370 of record CM033439.1, on the reverse strand, counting down.
CCTTGACAAAGTTCTTCATCAGACCCAGCTTGATGTAAGGGTGGTAACAAAATCTTCCTTGATTCAACAAGTGGTGGATGCTGAACACTTTTCCTCCCAGGCTCCAATGACTGTCGGAGTGGCCAATCTATCTTGATGTAGTGGGAATCTCTTGCACGACTATCCCATTCGCAGAGAAAACAGCAGTACTTTGTGTATCCAGTCTGCAGACCAAGCAAGAGAGCAACAACCTTCAAATCGCCACAAAGCTGCCACTGATGTTGGTCATAGTTTATGCACCTCAAAAGTTGTTTCATGTTGTCATAGGTTTCCTTCATATGGACTGCATGACTAACTGGAATTGATGGCAAAACATTGCCATTATGCAGCAAAACAGCTTTAAGACTCGTCTTCGATGAATCAATGAACAGTCTCCACTCATCTGGATCGTGAACGATGTTGAGGGCTGCCATCACACCATCGATGTTGTTGCAGGCTACAAGATCACCTTCCATGAAGAAGAATGGGACAAGATCCTTTTGACGGTCACGGAACATGGAAACCCTAACATCACCTGCCAGGAGATTCCACTGCTGTAGTCTGGAGCCCAACAGCTCTGCCTTACTCTTGGGTAGTTCCAAATCCCTGACAAGGTCATTCAGTTCACCTTGTGTTATGAGGTGTGGTTCAGAGGAGGAGGATGGGAGAAAATGTGGGTCCTGTGACATTGATGGTTCAGGACCAGAAGTTTCATCCTCTTCCTCGTCTGACTCAAGTGAGAATGATTCTGGTGCATCAGGAACCGCAGTCCTTCTCCGTGGGGTACTGGGCATAGCTGATGGAATGTTTGGATAATGCACAGTCCACTTTTTCTTCTTTGACACACCTTTCCCAACTGGAGGCACCATGCAGAAGTAACAATTGCTGGTATGATCTGTTGGCTCTCTCCAAATCATTGGCACTGCAAAAGGCATAGATTTCCTTTTCCTGTTCAACCACTGGCGAAGATTTGTTGCACAAGTGTTGCAGCATATGTGTGGGGCCCACCTCTTGTCCTGATCTCCAATTTTGCAGCCAAAATAAAGGTGATAGGCTTTCTTAACCATAGTGGTTATACTGCGCTTTGTGATGCAAAAGTCACTTCACCACAAACATAGCAGAAGTTATCTGCACTGTTCACACAAGTACGAGGCATCTCTGCTCACTTTGGCTAAACAGAAATGTGTCCCTTTGCAAAATCAAACACTGACAAATAAGAGAGCACGACACTGTATGATTTCTAGAGCTGATATAGGGCAATTTGTTCAGCAGAGTGATGTAAGCTTCGTTATGATTGCATCATCCATGACTTCTAGGAATAACATGATGCAATTCATATCATGTATGATGCAATACCAGCTTCAGATTGCATCATTCATTGTTTTGCCTAAAAGCAAGTACTGTCCAAACCCAGTCATAGATTTATTCATAGATCCAGTCAAAGATGTATTTTAGTCATTTCTGGTTTAAATTGAGATCCCTTCCTTTATAACTCACTTATCCTCCGCCATTCCCAAGTCAAGGGTCGATATACTGACCCAATAGCATATCTTGAAAACTAGAGCCAATCAACAATTTTAAGCATCATTTTCGTTCTCAGTGACCCAGAATTAGTAAAGTTTGACTACATTTATTTCAGAAGCATTTTGGCTGTAGAGCAGTGTATTCATTGTGAAAACAGTTCAACCAGGCCTACCACCATTAGTGATTTAGCAGAAGTGAGTTAACTTGTGCCCATCCATTGACTGAAATGTCTATCCCAACTCAGCCCCTCTTTGGATAGGGGAAACTAGGCTGTGTGCAGACTATTGGGGCAGAAATTCTGCCCCATTTCAGCCCCATAGAATCATAGAACACTAGAACTAGAAGGGACCTCGAGAGGTCATTGAGTCCAGCCCCCTGCCCTCTTGGCAGGACCCCGTACTGTCTAGACCAGTCATGTCAAACACGCAGCCCACAGGCCACATACAGCCCAATCAAGTTTTTTTGCAGCCCACAACTACATCTTTATAAATTATCTAAGTGTGGCCTGCCTGGTTACATTTTATATAACACGGGTGGACAACATGCGACTCTTGATTAAGGAAATGCAGCTCCTGCTCGTTCTGAGCCATGTGCCGGCACTGTTCAGAGCTGGCCACTCTGCGCACACATCCCAGCACCTGCTCACGGCTGGCCACTCTGTGCATGCGCCCCAGTGCCTGGAGGGAGAAGCGCATGGCAGCGGTGGCTCCGGGACCCGAGCATTACGTTAGAGCGGGGAGGTGCCTGGCTCTGGGGGAGAGGAGGGGTATTGGGTTAGAGCGGAGAGGGGCTGGGAGTGTGTGGCTCTGGGGGAGGGGGAGGCATTGGGTTAGAGCAGAGGTGCTGGGAGTGCCTGGCTCTGGGGGAACAGAGGGGAATTGGGTTAGAACAGGGGTATAGGGTGCCTGGCTCTGGGGAAGAGGGGGGATTGGGTTAGAGCAGGAGGCTGAAGCACCTTAAACTTAAAATCTTCATGGATGCAAATAACAATTTTACACATTAAATTATTGTATTATATTCAATCAGGTCCTGAAAAATATGATAAAATACACCTAAAACATAATATAATAATAAATAATTACAACTTTCCAATAGAAGTACATTTTCTTTGGTGGCCCTGAAAGCTATAAGTTTTCGTGCAGCCCTCAGTAGGCTTTGAGTTTGACATGCCTGGTCTAGACCATCCCTGATAGAGACGTTTATCTCCAGAGATGGAGATTCCACAACCACCCTAGACAACTTATTCCAGTGTTTAATCACCCTGACATTTAGGAAGTTTTTCCTAATGTCCAACCTAAACCTCCTTTGCTGCACTTTAAGCCCATTGCTTCTTGTCCTGTCCTCGGAGGCTAAGGAGAACACTTTTTCTCCCTCCTCCTTGTGACACCCATTTAGATACCTGAAAACGGCTATCATGTCCCCTTTCAGCCTGCTCCTTTCCAAACTAAACAAGCCAAATTCTTTCAGTCTTCCTTCATAGGTCATGTCCTCTAGACCTTTAATCATTCTTGTTGCTCTTCTCTGGACCTTCTCCAATTTCTCCACATCTTTCTTGAACTGGACACAATACTCCAGTCGAGGCCTAATCAGCAAAGAGTAGAGCGGAAGAATGACTTCTTGTGTCTTGCTCACAACACTCTTGTTAACGCATCCCAGAATCATGTTTGCTTTTTTTGCAACAATGTCACACTGTTGACTCATTTATCTTGTGGTCCACTATGACCACTAGATCCCTTTCTGCGGTACTCCTTCCTAGACAGTCACTTCCCATTCTGTATGTGTGAAACTGATTGTTCCTTCCTAAGTGGAGTACTTTGCATTTGTCCTTATTAAACTTCATCCTATTTACCTCAGACCCTTTCTCCAGTTTGTCCAGATCATTTTGAATTATGACCCTATCCTCCAAAGCAGTTGCAACCCCTCCCAGCTTGGTATCATCTGCAGACTTAATAAGCGTACTCTCTATGCCAATATCTAAATCGTTGATGAAGATACTGAAAAGAACCAGTCCCAAAAGAGACCCCTGCAGAACTCCACTTGTTATGCCCTTCCAGCAGGATTGTGAACCATTAATAACTATTCTCTCAAAAGATGAGGTTTACAGGATCTTTCAAAAAAGGCTTTTCTTTTCAAAGAACTGTGTCTAGACCATGGTTTCACTTTCAAAATAGCATTTTTCAAAAAACGCCATGACATGATTATGGAAATGAAGCATAGGAAATTCAAATCCCGGCTTCATTTGCAATTTCAATATGTCTAATTTACCTCCCTCTTTCGAAAGAGGGATGTAGTCTAGACATAGCCTCAGAGCAGTTATGCACCCACCATATAGTAGCCCCATCTAAGTTGTATATGCCTAGTTTATTGATAAGAATATCATGTGAGACCATATCAAATGCCTTACTAAAGCCTAGGTATACCACATCCACCCCTTCTCCCTTGTCCACAAAGTTGATAACCTATCAAAGAAAGCTATCAGATTGGTTTGACATGATTTGTTCTTTACAAACCCATGCTGGCTCTGGGGGAGAGGAGGGAGAGAATAAAAAAAACACCTTATTATCTTCCAGATGTTTGCAGATGAATTCCTTAATTATTTGCTCCATTATCTTTCCTGGCACAGAAGTTAAACTGACTGGTCTGTAGTTTCCTGGGTTATTCTTATTTCTCTTTTTATAGGTGGGCACTATATTTGCCCTTTTCCAGTCTTCTGGAATATCTCCTGTCTTCCATGATTCTTCAAAGATGATAGCTAAAGGCTCAGCTACCTCCTCTATCAGCTCCTTGAATATTCTAGGATGCATTTAATCAGGCCCTGGTGACTTGTAGACATCTAACTTTTCTAAGTGATTTTTAACTTGTTCTTTTTTATTTTATCTTCCAAATCTACCCCCTTTCCACTAGCATTCACTATAGTAAGCATTCCTTCATCATCAGACTTCTTAGTGAAGACCGAAACAAAGGTGTTATTAAGCACCTCTGCCATTTCCAAGTTCCCCATTATTGTTTCTCCCTCCTCACTGAGCAGAGGACCTACCCTGTCCTTGATCATCTTCTTGCTTCTAATATATTTATAGAATGTCTTCTTGTTTCCCTTTTTGCCTATAGCTAGTTTGATCTTGTTTTGTGCCTTTGCCTTTCTAATCTTGCCCCTGCATACCTGTATTGTTTGCTTATATTCATCCTTTGTAATTTGTCCTAGTTTTTAAAAAATAAAAAGATCTCCTGGCCAAGGTGGTCTTTTGCCATACTTTTCTATCTTTCCTACATAGTAGCAGCACTTGCTTTTGGGCCCTTAATAATGTCCCTTTGAAAAACTGCCAACTCTTCAGTTGTTTTCAGTCTTGCTTCCCATGGGACCTTACCTACCAGCTCTCTGAGCTTACCAAAATCTGCTTTCCTGAAATCCATTGTCTCTATTTTGCTGTTCTCCCTTCTTCCATTCCTTAGAATCATTAACTCTATGATTTCATTATCACTTTTACCCAAGCTGCCTTCCATGTTCAAATTCTCAACCAGTTCCTCCCTATTTGTTAAAATCAAATCTAGAACAGCTTTCCCCTAGTAGCTTTTTTAACCTTCTGAAATAAAAAGTTGTCTTCAATGCACTCCAAGAACTTATTGGACAATCTGTGCCATGCTGTGTTAGTTTCCCAACATATGTCTGGATAGTTGAAGTCCCCCAATACCACCAAATCTCATGCTTTGGATAATTTTGTTAGTTGTTTAAAAAAGCCTCATCTACTTCTACCTGGGTAGGTGGCCTGTAGTAGACCCCTAGCATGACATCATCCTTGTTTTTTACCTCTTTTAGCCTAACCTAGAGACGCTCAACACATCTGTCTTCTATGTTCATCTCCACCTTAGTCCAAGTGTATACATTTTTAATATATAAACACCTCCTCTCTTTTTCCCCCGCCTATCCTTCCTGAGTAAGCTGTACCCTTCTGTATTAATATTTCAATCATGTGTATTATCCCACCAAGTCTCTGTGATACCACCGATGTCATAGTTGTGTTTATTTATTAGCACTTCAAGTTCTTCCTGCTTATTACCCATACTTCTTGCATTTGTATATAGGCATCTAAGATACTGATTTGGTTTTGCCTCCCAGTTCTGCCTTGTCCCTCCTTTTTCTCTGCTGTTATAGCCCACACTCCCTCCATTTTCAACCCATCTCCCAGGTGTCCATGTTCTTCACTTACCTGCGGGCTTTGGTAACCTGCCCCTGAACCTAGTGTAAAGCCCTCCTCACTAGGTTAACCAGTCTGCATCCAAATATGGTCTTCCCCTTCCTTGAAACTTGAACCCCATCCCCGCTTAGCAGTCCTTCTTGGAATAGCATCCTGTGGTGGAGGAAGCCAAAGCCCTCCTAATGACACCATCTTCACAGCCAGGCATTCACCTCCAGGATGCACCTGTCTCTGCCATGATTTTTCAAAGATGATAGCTAAAGGCTCAGCTACCTCCTCTATCAGCTCCTTGAATATTCTAGGATGCATTTAATCAGGCCCTGGTGACTTGTAGACATCTAACTTTTCTAAGTGATTTTTAACTTGTTCTTTTTTATTTTATCTTCCAAATCTACCCCCTTTCCACTAACATTCACTATAGTAGGCATTCCTTCATCATCAGACTTCTTAGTGAAGACCGAAACAAAGGTGTTATTAAGCACCTCTGCCATTTCCAAGTTCCTCATTATTGTTTCTCCCTCCTCACTGAACAGAGGACCTACCCTGTCCTTGATCATCTTCTTGCTTCTAATATATTTATAGAATGTCTTCTTGTTTCCCTTTTTGCCTATAACTAGTTTGATCTTGTTTTGTGCCTTTGCCTTTCTAATCTTGCCCCTGCATACCTGTATTGTTTGCTTATATTCATCCTTTGTAATTTGTCCTGGTTTCCACTTTTTATGACTCCTTGCATGATCTAAAAATAAAAAAGATCTCCTGGTTAAGCCAAGGTGGTCTTTTGCCATACTTTCTATCTTTCCTACATAGTAGCAGCACTTGCTTTTGGGCCCTTAATAATGTCCCTTTGAAAAACTGCCAACTCTTCAGTTGTTTTTCCCCTTAGTCTTGCTTCCCATGGGACCTTACCTACCAGCTCTCTGAGCTTACCAAAATCTGCTTTCCTGAAATCCATTGTCTCTATTTTGCTGTTTTCCCTTCTTCCATTCCTTAGAATCATTAACTCTATGATTTCATTATCACTTTTACTCAAGCTGCCTTCCATGTTCAAATTCTCAACCAGTTTCCTCCTATTTGTTAAAATCAAATCTAGAACAGCTTTCCCAGTAGCTTTTTTAACCTTCTGAAATAAAAAGTTGTCTTCAATGCACTCCAAGAACTTATTGGACAATCTGTGCCATGCTGTGTTAGTTTCCCAACATATGTCTGGATAGTTGAAGTCCCCCAATACCACCAAATCTCATGCTTTGGATAATTTTGTTAGTTGTTTAAAAAAGCCTCATCTACTTCTACCTGGGTAGGTGGCCTGTAGTAGACCCCTAGCATGACATCATCCTTGTTTTTTACCTCTTTTAGCCTAACCTAGAGACGCTCAACACATCTGTCTTCTTTGTTCATCTCCACCTCAGTCCAAGTGTATACATTTTTAATATATAAACACCTCCTCTCTTTTCCCCCCGCCTATCCTTCCTGAGTAAGCTGTACCCTTCTATATTAATATTTCAATCATGTGTATTATCCCACCAAGTCTGTGATACCACCGATGTCATAGTTGTGTTTGTTTATTAGCACTTCAAGTTCTTCCTGCTTATTACCCATACTTCTTGCATTTGTATATAGGCATCTAAGATACTGATTTGGTTTTGCCTCCCAGTTCTGCCTTGTCCCTCCTTTTTCTCTGCTGTTATAGCCCACACTCCCTCCCATTTTCAACCCATCTCCCAGGTGTCCATGTTCTTCACTTACCTGCGGGCTTTGGTAACCTGCCCCTGAACCTAGTGTAAAGCCCTCCTCACTAGGTTAACCAGTCTGCATCCAAATATGGTCTTCCCCTTCCTTGAAACTTGAACCCCATCCCCTCTTAGCAGTCCTTCTTGGAATAGCATCCTGTGGTGGAGGAAGCCAAAGCCCTCCTGATGACACCATCTTCACAGCCAGGCATTCACCTCCAGGATGCACCTGTATCTGCCTGGGCCCCTACGTTTGACAGGAAGGACTGAAGAGAATGACACCTGCACGCCAAACTCCTTCACCATATTACTGCTTAGGCTGCATACAATGACCCTAATCTGACCACAAGTGTCCAGCATGTAATTCCCTTTCTGGAGGGGAACTCCTTGTTGTGTATAATTGCATGCAGCTAGCTCCTTTGCTCATTATTGGAGGAGAAGGAGACAGAGCACGGCAAAGGAGGAAGAGGTATGTTGAGAACAGGAAGAAAGTATAGTACTGCAGAGCTCCACAGTATCACTCTTCTACTGTCATAGGATCCATTATAAATCCTAAACCAATGGTGTAATTTAGAACATAGCGGGAACTCCAAGATGTCTTGGGACTAGCCAGCCCTCAGAATCAGGGAGTCTTATCCAAAACTTGGGTACCTTCCACTCCCTCTTTCCTGCACAGACTGTTCCTGGGCTCCCTTGATTGTTCCCCATAACAGCCACTAACACAATTTATAAATAAATAAAAATGTATGGATATTAGAAAGAGAGGAAACATAAAAAGTAAATACACATTAAACAGCAAAAAATATGTCTATGCTAAGCAGTAGGTATTGGCAGTCAAGGTAAATCTTGAAGATACAATTTCTTGACTGAAGAGAATTACAAATTGTACATCACAGTTAACAGTGGTGGGTCTGTGTCTGCTTTCGGTGATGTTTGGCTATGACTCCACTAGGACTTTACAGAAGCACAGCTTCACCTGCCCTTCTGTCACACTGCTAGTGCAGATGCTCTAAGATGATGGGAGAGCTCTCCCATCAACTTAATTCACCCCAAAGAGCCACAGCAGTTATGTCAGCAGGAGAAGCTCTCTCATCGATACAGCATGATCCACACTGGTTCTTAGGTCAGCGTAACTTGTTACTCAGTTGTGTGATTTATTCATACCACAGATCATCATAAATTATATCCACCTAAGCTGTACCACAGAACCATAGCTTCAGTCATTTCATGCATTCTCTTCACCACTACTCTAGTAAGAGAAAATAGTTTTGTGCCTTTGTCACGAGGCAGACTCACCACCACAGCACAGCCCTGGGAATTAGCTCATTGGCCCACAGGTCACCTCCTTCTGGCTGGTGTTTCCCCTTGTCCTCACTCCACATTCTCTATTCCAGACCCATGTCACTCCCGGACCATGGCGCCCCCTTCAGGACATTGCCCGCCAGCAGTGCCCACTCCAGTATCTCAAAGGGGCAGGGGAGTGTGTTTTATCAGTAGTCCCATCTCTGCACTCTGTGGTCCTCCCCTTCCCAGGGAACCCCATCCCCTATGCCCACCTTGCCTCAGTGAGCCACTGCCAGTCTTCATCTAGCCCCTGCCTTGGGGCACACTGCAGTGTGAAATGGCCACTCATCATTGGCAAAGGAGTGTGGACCTGCTGCCTTTTCCTAGCCTAGCTGCCCCCCTGCAGTCCTAGTACTTTCAGGTCTTGCCTCAAGCCCTGCAGCCTGGGAGTGAGATCAGGTCAGAGCTTCCCAGCCCTACCTGCCTTTTCCCAACACAACTCTGTGTCAGGAAGCCCCAGGTCCCTCCTACTTCCCAGCAAAAGTCTCTCTCTTCCTCCCCCCAGCCCTTATTTATACAGCCAACAGCTGGGCCCCAATTAGCAATATCAGCTTCAGCTGTGGGCTTTGCGCTCCGCCCTCTCCCAGGGCTGGGATTTAGCCTTAAAGGGCCAGTGTGGGGTAGACATCCCCTCATAGTCTTATTCTCTTCTTGAATTTAAAACTGTTTAAATCAGAATTCTCTCAACCAAGCCTATGGATTATATTGATAAAAATAGACAAAAAATGGATGTGAAAGTCCATCATCAGCACCTTTTGGACACAACATTAATTTCTGGGGCAACAGAGATTAAAACCATAGGGATTTATGCCACTTCAGCAGTGAAGGAGGGCTGCAGTGATGGATTCATTGATTACTGGGACAGTCCCTCAAGACAAAGTGGTTCCTGGGTAGTTCAGAGCCAACATAGGAGCTCTATGCCACCCACCTCCTGTCTCCCAGTACAGGAGGCATTTCCAGAGGAAAGTAAGAAGGATCAAAGTACTTCTAGGTGATCCTTACATAGTGGAAAGGACCCTTGGGACTATTGACAACTGGGTACAATTTAGCACGCTCATAAGGCTCTACATTTTGCCAGGGACTGAACTGGTTCCCAGGTTGGCACCAAAAAGAGGAATCTGTAAAGCTTGATCCTGGGGGAATTCTGTGCCAAACACATTAAAAAGTCTGCAAACAATATTTTAAAATCTGCATATTTCATGTGTCAAAATAACACAATATAATCACGCCAGTTTCAATTATTTTGGTAATTTATTTCAAAATTGTTGTCAGCTAGTAGGTCTGTAAACAATACAGAAAAAAATTCAGGCTTTTTTGTTTGACAAACAGATTCCCTAGTAGGCATATTACTACAGAACTTAAATGAATAATAATTCATTTAAATTAAAATACAGATGTATATTTCTGACACCCCTCAGAAGCAGTACAAAGGCTTGGGGGAGACAAAAATAAGGCTTCGTCTACACTGTCAGTTTTCCCCACAGAAAATATGCTAATGCGAGACTCATTGGCATAAGTTGTGATCTCATTAGCATATTTTCTGCCATTTCTTTTTGTGCAAGGGTTTGTATACAAAAGCAGCAGTGTGGACTTTTTTTTTTTGGGGCAAAAACCCCGTTTTGCACAAGACCCTTATGCCTCTCTGGGACAGGCATAAGGATCTTGCGCAAAACAGGGGTTTTGTGCAAAAAGGAAACATCCACACTGCTTCTTTTTGCACAAAAACCACTTGAGCAAAAAGAAACGGCAGAAAATACGCTAATGAGATTGCGATTATGCTAATGAGTCCCGCATTAGCATATTTTCTGCCAAAAAAACCTGGCAGTGTAGACGAAGCCTAACAGAAGAGATGGAGGTGGCAGAAGTAATTTCTGTGAAGAAGCCTGGGTATGAACTTGGAGAGTGGTTGGGTGTAGGTAGGTAGAAGTACTGAACAGGGTTTTTTGGGGGTATATATCAATATACGGTATTGATAAGGAGCCTTTCCCATACAGACCCTGGATGACTCCTACCCTCTCTCATTCAGTCAGCCATATCTGCTCTTATCCCCATGTGTCCCTGCTTTCCACACACCCACTCAGCTCCCCCTATCTCCTGCACTTCTGCTCAGCCCACACCCCAGTCTGTCTCCCACCACTAGTTCTTCTGAACCCAGTTATTTACTCCCTTCTCAACAGCCTCATAGGCCCCATGGTGTCCATCCCTGCATATCTTGTACTTCCTGACCTGGCCCCACAGGCAGGGTGATGTGAAGAACAGAGCCTTTTCTCTGTCTGCGGCTGAAGCTGTTCCCAATCAGGAGCAACTGCTTTCTGGTTTGGCACCACAGTGGTCCCGGAGGTGTGGTATAACTGCAGCACTTCTGGTCAAAATGGATTTTCTGCTGAGAAAAAAAAACATCATAGCATATGAACTCTGCACTTACACAGTAGCACAGAATTCCCCCAGGAATAAAAGACCATCTGCGCCTCACCTATGGGCCTGCTCCAAGTAGGCCTAAACTAGAAGCTTCATAATTTGTTCTTTCCAAAGGAAAATTGTTCCCTATGGTTAGGGTGACCATATTCCCCATGCCAAATATAGGACACCAGGCTACGTCTACACTGCAGGCTTCTTGCACAAGAACTGTTTTGCACAAGAGTTCTTGGGCAAAAGGGCTTGCGCAAGAGCGTGTCCACACTGCCATGTGCTTTTGCGCAAGAGCGTCCATGGCAGCATGGACACTCTCTTGCGAAGAAAGCTCTGATGGCCATTTTAACCATAGGGGTTTCTTGTGCAGGAAACCCCTGTTGCCCGTCCACACTGCCTTCTTGCGCAAGAGGGTTTATTCCTCGTGGGGAGAGGAATAACTCTTGTACAGAAGCCCTCTGTTCCGATGCCTGACTGTAAATGCAAGAATGCGCATGCAGTGTAGATGTTCTGCAAGTTCTTGTGCAAGAACAGCCGTTCTTGCGCAAAAAGCCTGCAGCATAGATGTAGCCCCAGTGTTACAAGGGGGGGAGTCTTCGGGGGGGGGGAAAATCAGCAAAAAATGTGTTACATAATTTATAGGCAATCCCATGCCCAGTCAGGATCTCAAAAGAGGCAGTCAAGCCTAAGGATCATTCCAAGGGCAAACCTGACATTGGGAGTAGCAGAAAAGTTCCCAGTCAAGGTGCAGGTCAAGGTTGATACCTAGGGTTATAATGTGAGGCAGGTCCCAGTCAAGAGGCAAAATCCAAATCAAGCCAAGGTCACAGGCAGGGATTCAGGAGTAGGAATAGTTATGGCAGCTACAGAAGAAACATGCTGCTCCCTGTCAGGGCCAGCGTTGGAGAAACTTAGGTGCCCTGGGTGTCTTTATTTATGTCAGAGATGGGGGAACCTTTTTTGAGTCAGGGGCCACTGACCCACAGAAAAATCAGTTGGGGAACTACATAAGTAAGAAGCAAAAAAACCAAAACCAAAAAAACCCCAACCCTTACTGATGTGCCCCCTGAGTGAGACACTTTACTCCTCTGGCACTCCAGCCCCACCAGGAGGGGGATGGACAGGGAGGACTGAGGTCTAGGGCTTCCCATAGGCCAGATTTACTCTTCTGTGGTTCTAGCATTGGTGGATTTGGTCCCTAGGCTCTGTGGTTGAGACAAAAATGAGGGGTTCAATGTGTGGGACCCCAACAGGGCTGACAGAGGGATGGGGGTGCAGGATGTGGGCAGGAGAAGGGGTGTAGGTGTGAGGTCTGGATAGAAGATAGCCTGCTCCTGCACCCTATCTGGCAAGGGAAGGGAGCAAAAGCAAGGGAAGGGACAGTGTATGTCCAGGAGGGAGGGTGCAGGAGCAAGGGTGAGTGCAGGAGTAGGGTTTCTGGCGGGGGGGTGCAGGCAGGGGGTACATGTCTGCTCACAGGGGAGGGTGCAGGAGCAGTCTTGGCAAGGGGTGGTATGTCAGAAGGCTGGGGGTGCAGAGGTCCAGGCATGAGGGGGACACTCACTTGCCTTCATGTGTCTGTACACTGCTGTTCCCTCAGCTGAGGAGGAGGAGTGCTTATTCCCTGCAAGCCACATCACACAGCAAACCTCAGGGCTTTCTCCCCCCTCTCTCCCTGACAGCAGGAAGCCGGTGCTGGCGCTCCAACCTCATGAGGGAGGGAGGGCAAGGCTGGAGTGCCAGCAAGGGCTCCCCACTGCAGGGCGAATGAGTGGGTTGAGGTCAAGCCACGGACCACCTGGAAGGTAGCCCTGAACCACTAGTTTGAGAACTACTGCTCTAGAGCAGGGTGAGGAACCTTTTTGGTCGGGGCCACTGACCCACAGAAAAAAAAAAAAAAAAAAAAAAATCAGTCAGGGGCCAAACACAAGTGAAGCCCACAAAAAACAAAAACCACACCAACCCCTCACTGACATGGCCCCTCACTGAGAAGGAGAAAGACACTCCCCACAGTCCCCTCGCACACCAGAGCCTAGTGGGGCCCAGGCGAGTAGATTTTGTGGCTCCAATCCCTCAGGAGGCATGGGCTCCTGAATGCTAGGAGGGGAAGGGAGGCCGGAGCTGGATCCTGGCAAGCCGGAGGCTGCTTCTAGCCCCTGGGCCTGAGGTTCCCCACCTGTGCTCTAGAGCAACAGCAGCCAGGGAAGAGCAGGTGGTAACTGTCAGATCGGCTTCCAATGTTACTCCCTCTGCAGCTATGGGAGAAGGATTTGCTGCTGTCCATGAGCTCCATGCTGAGGAGGGTGGGTAAGAGGCTGAGCAGGCCGCATTTCCAGGTCCGTCAGGGATTGGCTGAAGCGAGCACAGTTGCTGTCTGTCAAATGGTTGAGGCAGACCTTCCTATGGTCTGTTTTCACAGCCAGCCATGGGAAGCAGAGCGCAAGCTGATTAATACTGTTCCTGGTGGGTACCTTAGTCAAATTTGGGCAGATTTTCACAGGACAACTTCAACACAGCCAAATTTCAAAATCCTTGCTGCAAAGCAACAGAGATGCTCAAGCTCTCGTAATGAAACAGTTGTAAACATTTTAGTTACATGAGCAAAACAAATTTTTCCTAGTCTTTTTCTGGAAAAAAAAAAAAAAAAAAAAAAAAGGTTAAATAATTGTTGCTGTTTTATATATATAATTTAGCCTAAGGCAGGCACCCAAGATGGAAAGTTTCTGCCTGAATGGTTGCAGTCAGGCAAAGTTACAAGCAACTGAAAAATGAATCTTTTAACGAAAAAGTGTGGGACAACCTACTTGAAGGAGTCATTCACTGCCTGTGCCACATATTCTGGAGGTCAGGTAGTCACATTATTTAATACAATCTGAGACTTTAACAAAGTTATGTGTTGTAGGTATCTACACTGAACCATTTTCCCCTAAAACTTTCCACCATTGGCCATCAGTAGAACCATTCTATCTTAGATCTCCCATCATTGCCACCAGAAGCTAGAAAAATACACCATGTTGCAATGGTGGGAAGTCCTAAGGAAAACATCTTGTTGCTAACTAATGTGGTAGCCACTTAGGTCCCAGGATGTTACACAGGCAAGGTGGGTGAGATAAGGTCTTCTATTGGAGTAATTTCTGTTAGTGAGAGAGACAAGCTTTCACGCTTACAGAGAGCACCTTTCAAGGTCATCTGTATAGCTCAAAAACTTCTGTCACCAACAAATGTTGTAAACTAGGCAACTGGTGGCACAACTACTTAGACTAGAACTATTTTCCAAGACAACATCTTACTATATTACATTATGTTAGAGCCATGTTCCTGCAGTTCACGTCCTCGTATGACCACTATGAGAAGACTTGTAGAGAAACATTAAGTAGTCATCTAAGATCATTGGGCCATACTTAGCCCAACACTCCCATTCATGGAGGTAAAGAGACACAAGGTGTTCATTCTCTTGTGCCCCATATTGTGGGGTGCAGCGCTGAGGGTACAATAAAGGAAATCAGCCTCTTCAGGACTACTACTTTCCTTCCTTTCTAGGTGGTCAGGAGTGGGAACAGTGCCCCATATTGTGGGGTGCAGTGCTGAGGGTACAATAAAGGAAATCAGCCTCTTCAGGACTACTACTTTCCTTCCTTTCTAGGTGGTCAGGAGTGGGAACAGCTGTGCTGGAGAAGTAATTTGTACCAACCCTACATCTGGCACAAAATTAAGTCTTCATTATCCACCCCTGGCATCAGATAACAGCTGGGAACTGTGCCTCTATGTCTGCTCCTGGAGCGGCCCAACTTTACACAGGACTTGTTATCAAGACATGATTTAGTCCCTCTAATACAGAGAGCAACCCTTTGTCAGTGTGTATGGGGAGGGGGAGAGGAAGCAGGAGGGGGAAGGAGACTTTTTTTTTTTTTTTAAATCAAAAGAAACCCTTTTCTGTGATAGGATTCTCTAAAAATTTCAAGATAGACTATTCTATAAAATCAGGTGGATGAAGCCATATAAAACAAGAAGTTAGTATATTTATGAAGTGTTTTATTGCCAGAAATAGAAGAAAAATACAATACAGTTCAGCCAGCCAACTATTTCCCTATGTTTTGGTCCTTTTGCAAACATTAAAGAGCTGACCGCGGTTAGAGAAGCTCATTTTCAAGTAGCGACGGCTATTTTGCTTTACATCTTAACATTTCCGAGGTTGTTGGATAATGCATATTCTTCTGGGCCATATAATCTTCTCCAGGGTTGGTTGTGGTTTTTGATGAGCCACTTGTGCTGCAGCTGCTGCAGGAAATTTATGGCTGATCTGAAAGATTAGAAGAAGAATCACAACAGAAAACACATTTTCTGCTATTCTTCTGCTGAATTGCATCTTGAAAGATTTTTTAAAGCTTGTATATTTTAGCAGATCAATCTTAAGTGTCTACCATTGAAATGAACAGTGTACACCTGAGACATGGCAGCTCCATGTGTCTGACTAGTAGTGAAAGACTCCCACCTGGTTTTCATCATCTGCACTGGATACATACCAGAGCCAAAGTAATGTCAGCCAGGTTAACATGCAAATAAATGACCCAAAAATAGAGAGAGACATTAAAGCTACTACAAGGGTTGCCAAGCTGAACCCATCAGCATTCTAGCTGTTGCTAAAGTCACTCTCAATCTTTCAAACTTCCAGTAGTTACAACAGTAACCTATTGTGATATCTGAGAATTCACTGTGGAAAAACAAAAACAAAAAAAAAAAAAATGTTTGAACAATCTGGGAGGTCAGAAAGAGTGGAAGGAATGCTAAATTAGAGGAGTTAGGAGACAGGCCAGAGGGAGGAGAATGAAGAGCCATGTATACTGCTAGTTCTAAAGAAAAGGGAAAAAATAAAATTGAGCTAATATAATTACTTGTGTAACTCTGCAGAGCTTCAGTCACACATTTGGGATTTGAACTAATGACTTAATGTTACAGACATTATTTATATGCTAAAAATGTATTTAATTGAGGCTTCAGTAAATACTAAACAAAACTAAGAACAGAATGGTCTCAGGCTTAGGACTGTGTGTGAGTGTGAGTGAGAAATATATAGGCAGAAACTTTAAAATCCTATATAAATGGAGTGCAAGTTAACAGGTTCTCTCAAACATGTAAACTGCACGTGGGGTCCTACAATGGAACACCATGAAATGCTATGGGTAGTAAGCAAAACTGATGGGGAAGAGAGCCCATTGATAGCAGTCTGAATGGGAACAGCAGTATCATGGGAGTATCTGCAAAGGCAGAGGTCAGGAAACAGCACTAGAATCTCCAGTTTCACATTAGTCCTCAGTCATGACAGTGGCATGGACTAGTGGACAGTGCTGAAGGCACTTCTGATATATGCTGCATGTGATGCCCAAAGGGATCGCCCATGGCAGTTTTGCTGTGATTGTTTTGCCTTCCTTATGTTTATTTTGCTGTGGCTTTGTCTGCCACTTGTCAGAGCTAACAGAAACCTGTTCTTATAATGTTGTGACCTTCCCTCAGCTGTTTCCTGTAAGTGATCTCCTTGTTCATCCAGGTAGCTCTCTCTCATCTGGGTTCAGTTCAAGGCACAGGACTAGGATCCAAAAAATCTAGGTTTTATTCCCAGCTCTTGCATTGACTCACCCTCAGTTATTTTTCCTCACGTTTAATAAATCTGAAATTGAGGTTTTTATAAGGGCCACATTAAACTATAAAGTGTTTTGCTATGCCAAAGATGTGCAGATATTTGTGTTTATTAACACTTACAGTGGAGTACAGAAGAGAATTCAAAGTTATATGTTGGTAAGTTAACATTTTAAAAATATCACAGGCACCATAGAAAAACAGAACATCTCAGCAATTGATTTGTAGTTTAATTCCCTCCATCCCCAAAATACCAATTTAAATCTAGGACATAGTCCCACGTCCATCAGATTACAGCAGTTCATATAAATCAGTTTTATGTTTTAGCGCCTTGTCAATATCAAATTAGAAGACTAAACAGGAACGAGTGCCCTATTCTGCTAAACATACTTACTTTCTCCAGTGCATCAGCTAGTAAGACACGCACATTTTGCATTCTTGTAAGAGTAACACTTGTGCTGCAAAGCAAAAAAGAGAAAAATACTGATTAAATCTATCTCCCCAAAAGACTTAAAAGAATCCTTGCGAATAAAAGTAAGAATAAACATCGCCTTTGTGATTCAGCTATTATTTACCTCTATAGTACTGGGGAGGGAAGAGGTGAAGATCATCTTCCTACAATTGCCAGGTATATACCTTTTCCTCTCAATTTGTACTAGATAACAGGAATACATGTCCATGATGCCTGACTCCCCAGAAAGCTTCACTGATGAGGAATAATTTATTTGTACATTGCTGGGCAGTTTCACTGATACCTAGCAATGTTTCAGGAAGTCACAATGTCGACATTGCAATAAAAGACAGGGCATAGCCATGGCTGGCCTAGGTCAACTGACTCAGGCTTGCTGGCCTTAAGCTGCGGGGCTAAAAACTGCAGTGTGCATGTTGGGGCTTGGCCTGAAGTTCAGGCTTTGAAACCATCCATTCTCACGAGTGCTCAGAGCCTGGGCTCCTGTACCAGCCTGCAGGTGTAAACTGCAATTTTTAGCCCCACAGCCTGAGTCAATTGAAACCTGGTTCCATAGATTTATTTTATTGCCATGTAGAGAGATCCTCAGAGTTTAAATTTTTACTCCCACTCCCAGTCTCAAAACTGGGTCTATTATTAAGGAAAACATGACTAATTTTACAAAATAAAAAATAAAAAGGTCCACTGTAATTTGAAAATTTGTCAAGCTCTGATGGCTTACATCAAAACCATGCAACATACTGTTTACATATTTCCAGTGCAAAATTAGACATTTTATCAAAATTCAGATTAAACCAAGATTTGGAGGCAGTGAAATCATATGAAGTCAAATGGCAACAATATTTATGTGAAATTCTCCAACAAACAAAAAATTGTAGATTTCACATAGATTTGGTGATACTAAAGTTTGTTATCTGAGTGAGTGCATATATTTGAAGCATTTTCACTTAAGTCTACACTGTCCCATTTGTAGAGACATCCAATTAAGAGGAAGACTACTAGGACTGATTATTTGTCTGTTGCTACCCATACTGAAGTAGCGAGGTTAAAAAGACAATTATCACCTGAACAGGAAGATGCAACTACAGCTAGGTTTGTTTATTCTGTAGATCCAGCAGTAACAAGTGAACTTCCCAATAGTGAATTTAAAATATTTCAACAAATAGACATATCAACCAAGAGCCAGATCCTACTACAGTCAATGATACTGAATAATTCCTTTCCGGGTGTGACTGCTTCCAAAGTCAAAGACAACTAATGGCAGTACAAAGCAGCATAATTAGGACCGTGAGTTATGTACCATTTAACTTTTAACTTTGACCTACCAAAGACAGTTAAAGTAGTCGTTCTCTCGATAGATTTTAAATGGTGAGATTTAAGGAAATTTCATGAATGCATTTCTCATTAAAGGTATCTGACAACATCAACTCATTTCAGATAGGCCTCTTAACAGGTGTCAAATGCTAGTGATTTATACCACCACCAACCTACCCATTAGAACCGGTGATCTAGAAGATAAAAACTGCCAGGATATGTCTGCACTACAGGACAAAATTGAATTAAAATACACAACTTCAGCTATGTTAATTGCATAGCTGAAATAAAAATACCTGAACTCAACTTTTGGCGCTGTCCACACTGCAAGAAGTCAAAGTGAGAACACTCTCTCTGACTTCCTTTACTCGTGGAAGCAGGACTACCGGCATCAATTGGCATGCCCCTCTCAGTTTGAATTAGTGTTTGCACCATTTCAGGGACATGACTCCCCCTTCCCCGTCGTCCCTCCAAACACCATGGCTACGTCTAGACTGGCGCGCTTTTGCGCCAGAGCTATGCAAATGAGGCTCAGCATTGAATATCGCCGAGCCTCATTTGCATAGCTAATGAACCGCCATTTTCACGGAAGAGGCTCTTGCAAGATGGGGCTGTCATCGCCCCTTCTTGCGCAAGAAAACCTTTTGCGCAAAGCCGTTACGCCGATTATTTTCAGGCATAACGGCTTTGGCAAAAGGGTTTTTCTTGCGCAAGAAGGGGCGGTATAGACAGCCCCATCTTGCGCAAGAGCCTCTTCCGCGAAAATGGTGGTTCATTAGCTATGCAAATGAGGCTCAGCGATATTCCAACGCTGAGCCTCATTTGCATAGCTCTGGCACAAAAGCGCGCCAGTCTAGACGTAGCCCATGGGTGGGAGGGGTAAGGGGCCCCCTGCCTCCATTCCTATATTCCCCTCATGTCCACTATCCCCCCTTACCACACTGTCCATTCCCACATACACCCTATCCCCCTTCCTCCCTCCCTACACACACCCTGCCCCCTCCCACAAATTCGTTGAGCTTCCTCCCCGCTCCAGGAGCGCCAACGGGCCAAGCAGCACAGCCCCGGCCATGGCAGCAGGAGTCACAGCACATCCCCAGCCTCTCCACATGGTCCTGTTGGGGTAGCTTTGCTCCGTGATGAGCCCAGAGAGCCTGGAGCACAGAGTGGCTGCTCAGGAGAGCTGGGGAAGCAGCCATGGTGCAAGACCTGCCCAACTCGCAGAGGGCCCGGGCGAGCACGCCTGAGCCCAGGCCGCGAACAGCCAAATTGTGCAGCAGGCACGTAGGCCAGGAAGGCTGGGGGCAGGGCTCAGAAGTAGGCAGACACTGGTCCAGGGTGTGTGTGGGGATGGAGCCATCGCCCCACGCCCATTTAATGGAGTAGTCATGTGGTGAGGGTTTCTGCAGACCCAGAGTGACGTGCTGATGTCACCTTGTCATCCTGCAGGAAAAGTTCTTCAATATATAGAAAGATTACATCTTGAAAATAAAGTTCACTATCCCCTACATAAAATATACTTCAACAATCATTTCTTTCTTTCCAGTTTCTAATGGATTTTATAATTAGCTCTTTGTTTACTAGTACCGTGTGCCAGAATCAATGCTGTCACCTCAGTCTAGTTCCAGGAATAGTGTTTTAGTTCATTGTCTTCAGAGCC
Source organism: Rafetus swinhoei (assembly GCA_019425775.1). Lineage (NCBI taxonomy): Eukaryota > Metazoa > Chordata > Testudines > Trionychidae > Rafetus > Rafetus swinhoei. The sequence goes on along the minus strand of CM033439.1, from coordinate 33,534,078 downwards.
AGCAAGTCTGATTTTTGTGGGTCTGCCAAAACGATTAGCGGAAATTTGTTTCTCAACTTTGAGAGCAGCAAAAAAAGAAAAAAAAAAATCTATAATTTAGATGATTTCCAGCAAATTATAGCATTTTAAAAGAGATCAGATGTACGGCCAAAACTTAGGTTAAATTGCCAAGTCAGCCACAGATTTCCTATGTGACCTTTAACAAGTCATTCTGTTAAATGGAGATGTAGAGTATGTCAAGAACCAGCAGCTCTGGCCCCACCGCAAACTGCTCCGGCCCTGCCACCCCACCAGCCTGTGGGTAGTGGGGTGGCTGCTCCTGCCAGTCAGACCCTCTGGTGAACTCATAAGCATGCCACTGAGCAGTCATGAAGAGTAAGGGAAGCTGATGGGAACGTTTGCTCCTGTTGGCCTTCCACAGTGTGGATGGTGCCAACTATTCTACGTAGCAGGAGTTATGTACCTTAAGCTGACCTTCCAGGTCTAGTGTAGACTTGGCTTAAGGTACAGCGGGAACAGACCCTGGAACAGTCCAGGGTCAATAGGGTGCTTAAAGTCACCTTAGACCCCTTTCTCCCCCAATGGACTCATTGCATTTCAGGGAAAGAAAGAAAAGATCAGAATTTCTAATATTAAAAACACCAAAGAGAGAAACAGATTTACAGAGTTATAGATTCTAAAGCCAAAAGGGACCATTAGATCATCTTGTCTGACATTTGCTTTGTCACAAGCCACTGAATTCATCCCAGTTATGCTTGTATTGAGTCCAATAACTTTTCTGACTAAAGCTTACTTTGTGTTTTGGATAAAGTATAATTTCCAGAAAGGCATTTAGTTAATCTCAAGAAATCAAGAGACAAGAATCCATCATTTTTCTTAATAGTTCATTCCAGTGACCACCCTCCCAGTTAAAAACAATTGTGCCTTATTTCTAATTTGAATTTGACTCACTTCAACTTCCAGAAATTGGTTCGTGTTATGCCTTTCTTCTCTAGATTAAAAAGCTATTTAGTATCTGAAATTTTCTCCCTGTGGATTCATTTATGCCTCATAATCAACTTAACCTCTTCTTTTTGTTAAACTAAACAGACTGAGGTCTTTAGATCTCTCATTTTAAGCCATTTTCTCCAGTCCTCTAATCATTTAAAAACAAAGCTTTTTTAAAAAAAGGAGAATATAAAGAAGCATAAATGGGTATGATCCAATTTCTTTTCTTATTAGATTACATTCAAATTTTTCTTTCATTGTACATTGAACTGTTCAAAACTGCAGACCTTTATTATTGTCAAAACCTAATCCAACTTGCTGTTAATTTTACCCTTAAACTTCAAGGTAGAACTTAAGATGAAATACCTTGTCTTCTCTTTTCCAGGGTTCTTGGGATTTTTCTCAACAGCTCCATTTTCTTGCTTTTTGGAAACTCTCTTGCCTCCAGCTTTGACTGTTAAAAACAATAATTTACACTGTGTGAATAAGTCAAGCAGCTACAGAACTGTTCATAACAAGGTTGATTTTTTTTTTTGTAAAACTAACACACAACACATACTCAGAAAAACTGGTACTGTAGTAAGAAAAAGATTAATTCTCAACAGAGTGTGAACTCTGTTATGCTTCTTCTGTAGTGCAGATAGAACTTGAAATCCAAAATGAGCCCTCAGAGAACCACCCAAGATTATCTTTAAACTTTTAGACTACACCCTAATCAAAGTAAATTCAAGCTATTGCAATCTAAAATAAAATAAAAATTATAGCCTTCGGAATAGAAACTCAACTGGTTATAAAATTTGGCTGCCCTCATGCATTCCTTCCCAGTGATCTTAGATGTAATTGTTTATACATTTTTCTTTAAGAAGTTGAGTCTTTCCACATCAATTTTCAAAACAGAAGACTAACAGCAGGAACATTATTTACTCAAGATACCCCAGAATAAAAATGTATATCTAATACAGGTTATAATGCAGACATGCATCAACTGCATATTTATCATGCACTAGTGTTCTTTCAAGCTTAATTATAATTTATTAAAATGCCTGCCAATCACAAAACCAATTAGTATGAATTAAGCTACAGATGACCTAACAATAACAATTTAAGTGTTGAGTAATGTCAGACAAATTCAACTTTTTAAAGGAACATGTAAAGATATTTCAGATAACTTGTCACACCAAATACCTTCTTCCAGTGCACAAAAATATTTGTAAATTTTGTAACTGTCAACATAAATAAGAGCAAGCTTGTGTTGGATCTCACCACTGAGCAAAAAGGTTTCAATCTTCCCTGGAGACTGTGGTGTGTTCTAAACCAGCTTAGAACCAGTCAGGGCAGGTGCAGTTATCTACTGCATAAGTGGAATTTGTTCCCATCTCCACTTTGTGATTGTGGCAGTCCACAAACTATGCACCACATTGTTGCGGAATGCCCAACACGAAAATTTATTGGCTCACTGGAGGATATCCACAATCTAACCAGCGATGTTGTTCACTGGCTGGAGAGTTTGAACGTCCAACTTTGACGAAGAAATACAGCATTGAACACGACATTCGAAAGAAGAAGAAGAGCAAGCTGAATATAGATTTTTTGTACATTAATTCTAGTTGTTTCATCTTATGGCCAGGTTCCTATTCTTCATTCTTTTGAATGGCCAAGACAAGAGAGTTTGCTCCAGATCTATATTTTTTGGGATGGTACAAGCAGGAAAGGAAAGTGATTACTTGTTTTCAAGAGTACTTTGAGCATGTTGCAGAATGCCATCAAGTAGTATTATGTTCATCAAGACCAGCTCTATTTATGAGATTATTGCAGAAATGAATGACACAAAATGCATTTTCCACTAAATTTGCATATTTAAGGGTTATGTACAATTCCCCCCAGGTCTCCCAGACTAGTATCAAGAATCATCCTTATGCTCGACACTGACCCAACCAATCTTATCGGGTTAAGTGTTACAACAATAAATGTATACAACATAAAAAGGAAAAAATACAGGTTGATATTTTACAGTGTGGAGGGAAAATTATTGATAGTAACTTCAACAACAGTTTCAGTTTTTATTGTAAATATGATTCAGATTGTTACTAAACATGTTATAAATGGAGATTTTCAAAGACAGAAAAGGACAATTACATGCCCTATTTCCACCAAAATTCTTCTGAGCACCTAACTCCCCTTTGTAGCTCTGAAAATCTCCCCTATAAATCAATCAATTATTATCACCAAGCTATTAATAAAAAGAATCCAAAGTTTAAGGTCCTGGTTTTGTAGGTATAGAGTTCCCTCAAGTCCCATTAAAGTTAATTGGCATTGAGAGTACATCCACCTCTATAATGAGTAATCCTGGGGCACCTTAGACTAGTGTTTCTCAGAGTGGGCCTGGAGCCCACTTTGAGAAATACTGCCCAAGGGCTTGTCTACACTAGGGTATTATTTTGAAATAACAAGGCAAGTGTCCATACTGCCAAGCCTGTTCTTTTGAAATAAATGGCTTGTTATTTCGAAATAATAAGTCCTGCTTGTGAAGGGGAATAGTGATAATTCAGGAGTTATTATTTCAAAATAACTTATTTTGAAATAACTCCCTAGTGTAGGCCAGTCCTTAAAGACCAAGAAAAATATATAGTATCATGAGCTTTGGTGGGAAAAACCCACTTCATCAGATGACATGAAGTGGGTTTTACCCACCAAAGCTCATGATACTATATATTTTTGCTAGTTTCTAAGGTGCCACAGGACTACTTGTTATTTTTAAAGTTACAGACTAAGGTGGCTAATTCTCTCTGAGAATTGTCAAATTTGGAAAGTCTAACACGTGACATCCTTTCTGTTCCACCACACACTGCCTTCATCAGTTTGCACTGTTTTTAACTTTTTTTTATTTTTAAAAGCGTAATTATTATCTAAATAAAGGAAAATGAAAACCAGCACACCAAGACTCAGAAGGGACTAAAGCTCTTGTTAACACACTAGTCAGGGATTCAGGATTGAATCTATTCCCAGCTCTGCTTGAGAGTGGGTATGCTATCTTGAGACCATTCTTTTAAAAAGAGCTACTAGTTTTAGCTGCCCACGCCACAGCCTGATTTTCAAAACAGGCTCAGTAAAATCCCCATAATTTCCACAAATACCCGCTGAACTCCCTGGTAAAAACCATATAATACTCCTTTCTGTCCTCCGACGAGCAAGTTCACTCGGACTTGCATTCTGAGATTCTCAAATAGAAAGAACTGTAGAAGTCGAGTCCGGGTGTTACCATCACAATAACAGCCCAACAAACTCGCGTGAACACAGGGTGCGAAGGAAGCCCGAGCGTGGCGCTAAGTGTCAGTCCTTCCAGAAGCGAGTGGGGATCTCGACAGTGTCAGCGCTAACTGGTCCCGTGTCAGGTGCTGACGCTGGCTGGGTAACACCCGTGCAGCAGCAGCCCCAAAGGAACCAGACGCGCAGAGCTGAGCGTGGGGCCAGAATCTGCCGATTGGCGCCTATGGGCGGGGAGAATTGCAGGCCCAGGCAGTGTCTGAACCAAGCCCGGGGAAGGGGGCGGGTAGACGGGGTGCTGGAGCCCCACCCCTCGCTGCATCCCGACCCCGCACGAGGGGGTGGTCGCCCCTACAGCAGGCAAGGGGAGCACCTTACACAAGGAGGCAGCTACGGGGGTGACACAGAGCCCCCACTGGAGCACATTACACGAGCAGGCGTCGGTGTGTTCCTGTCCCCTCTAGCCCAGCCAAAACCGCGGGGAGCAGCCCCAAAGGAAACCAAGCAGCTTCCCTGCTGAGAAGAGGCGCCTACCTGCCCGGGGGCGCGGCTGTGCTGGCGCTTCCTTCGCCATGGCAGGGTAGGTCAGGGTGGGTGCGCAACCAGTCACGGCCCTGCAAGAGACGAGTCCAGCAGCGAGCAGGCGCACGGCGTCCCACTTATGGAGAGGCGCGGCGAGGCGAGGCGAGGCGAGGCGAGGCAGGGCAGGGCAGGGCAGGGCGTCCTGCCAGGGCCGCGGCGCGGCTGCCAAACCCGAGGGAAAGCGGGGGCGGCCTTAGCGGAAAGGAGCCGGGGTGGGGATGAGGAGAGAAAGTGGGGGAGCAGTGTGGTCTGTTGGGGGTGTTCTCAGGAGCGGTGTGGTTTGGGGGTGGGTACAGTGGGGGTAGGAGAAGGTGTCTGTGGTATGTGCATACCGGGCTGGGGCAGGAGACCCAGGGCTGTGAGGCATAGATGGTGAGATTTGGGTACAGTGGGGTCACGAGAGGAAGGTATTTGTGTGGTGTGGGGGCAGGAGACAGGACTGTGTGGTATAGGGATTAGGGACTGGAGGGAATGAGAGGAAGGGGTCTGTGTGGCTTAGGTATGAGGGTTGGGGTAGTGGGGATATGAGGGGAAAGGTTTGTGAGGGATGGGGGTGTTGTACAGGGAGTGTGGTTAGGGAGTAGGACAGGAGGGCCTATGTGTGTGACATATCTTTAGCATTGGTATGAGGTTGGTGTGGAAGGAAGGGGACTTTTGAAGGTGGGGGAGGTCCCCAGATGGCATTGGTTTTGTTTCAAGGGTCGAGGTAGGAGATGGTGTGTTACTGTAGGTATTTTGCAAAGCTTATGACAAAATCATAGATGTTTCCCCATATCACTAGTATTTTCTTTTTAAAGCTGGCTTTTAATATTCCCCTAGTTCAGGTGTTGAACCACAGCTGTTTTCTTTTCCCTACTTTTCATTTGCAGGCAGCAGCCATAGCCCTCAAATCATGTCTAATTATTTTACTTAATTGTTCTAGCCCCTTTGGAGCCTTTAGTGTTGCCTACCTGAAAATGATGCTATGGTGTTGTGAACAGTGCAGGAAAATATTTTACATGCAAACAAAACATTGTTTTGAATAAAGCACTGTAAAAATCTACAAAATATTTCATTTAATAATTAATTTGATATTTTAATAGCACAATTTAAATATTTTAAAATTACAGAAACACTCTCAGATGCAGTAGTTAATCACTCCCTGGCTTTTCCCTTATATAAGAAAGAATCAAAGTTTGCCTACCCTGGAGCCTTAAGGTCTCAGATTGATTTCACCTGCAGGTTTACATTCTTTTGAGTGTGCATGCTAAGCATCAACAACTTTGCAAAGTAATCTTTTGTTTCTATATTATGGCTTCTCAAGTTGGGGATTTTGGCCTCCAAGAAATTTCAAACAAGTGTAGGATGATTTGTGACCCTGACCTCCCTGTCCCCTAAGGACAGAGGTTTCTGTGGGAAAAGTTGAGGCCCACTGCTGTACTATTGTAATGCTGTCCTGCAGCTCTGCTATTGTCCAGAGTACAGGTACCTTTGGGATTGCTTGTTTTGCTAGGATAATAAGCTAAAATTGTAATAAGTTTTTATTCATCAGTAGATCTCAAAGTGCTCCTCCTCCTCTTGATACTGCTATCCTCACAACACCAACACCTCTGTAAGGTAGGGAAGTATTATCCCCAGTTTTATAGATGAGAAACAGACAAAGAAAGGCTAAATGCCTAGCCTAAGGTGTCACAGGAATGCTGTGGTAGAGTAGGAAATTGAACTCTAGTCTTCCAAGTCCTAGCTTAGTGCCCTAATTTGAAAACATCTGTATCGGTGTAAGGTAGGTTAAATTATAGTCAATTTACCTGAGAAAGTAGAACTTGATTTTTATTTTTATTTATATGACCGTCGCACCTAGAAGTTTTAGTCATGGACTAGGATCCCAGTCTGCTAGGCACTGTACAAACACAAAACAAAAAGATGGTTGGTGTCCCAAGTATCTAGTTATCAAGTGAGACAACAAATGGGTACAGATAAATCAAGTAGTACAAGGACACAGTGAGGTGATAATGGTCAATGTGACAGGCATTTCTTCACACCAGCAACCAAACCACTGTCAAGTTTTATGGGCAAAGGAGAGTTTTGAGGAAGAATGGGAAGGTCAGGAATGATGATAGGCTTTTTGCTTGTCAGGATGGAGTCTGTTTTCTGATCACCACTCCTACTCCTTCAGCTGCCAAGCAAGCAAACACAGGAACAGCTGACTCATTACAGGAGAAAAAAAATGGCTAGCCAATCAATCAGAGAAGGGAGGGCGGAGGTGGAGTGGGGTAGGGTGCTAGCAGCATAGCATCCCCTGGTGCTTGGTGCCCTGGAACTATCCCTAGTGAAGACAGAAGATGAGTAGATGTTTCAGTTTTTACTGATTTTTAGCAAAAATAAAATAAAACAAATCTATGGTTTATAATAGCTACCAATTTTTACTAATTTTTATCTGAATTTTAGACCACTCAAGTACATGAAAATACTGATTAAGAAAATCCTGTATATTAGTTATGTTTTATGTTAATAAATTAGTCTAAGTGTAAGCGTGAGTTTGACTCTTAATTAAGGTAAGGCAGTGAAAGATAAACACACAAGTATCCAACTATATAGGTATCCATTTTATTAATGTACAGTTTATGAAATAAACTGCTTTTACTTTTAATACTCTTACTTTTCTCTGTCTTCCCATTCTCTAATATTAACCCTGATATTTACCCAGAAAAATGTGGAGTTAATTTTTTGCATTGATTTGTCACCCACTTTTAATGTTTGTAATAAATACAGGTGAATTCCCAGGAAATCTGAAACAAAATAAGTGAACTGAAAGACACAGTGCCTTACTAATGAGACAGCATCTCCAAAGGATGTGGCACTACAAAAGCTGACATCATGGGCTTGGAGACCAGTATCTACAGCTCAGTAATGAATGAGAGATAAGTGGCCTGCAGATTGACGGCAAAGGGTCTTGATGAAAGAGAGAAAGGGGAGCCAATGAATGAATGTAAAAAGAAGAGTTATATGGTCAAAGCAGCAGTGTTAGTCATTAGGCTCTTTGGTGGTTCTCTATCCTGTGTGGGAAACTCTTGTCAGGCCTGATGTACTCACTATCACTGTCATGAATATATACCCAAAGGGGCTGGCCTGATATGTATAATTGGAAAACTAATAACTCTCTGATCATTAATATTCCTGTGTGATAGAAATATATAGGGTGTATACAAGAGTTATATGATAGAAGGACATTCTTAAAATGTGTTTGGAAAGCAGTGAATAAGCAGTCTGCCTGAGACAAAAGAATGTGTAATTGCTTTTCTGACCAGCCTGACAGACATTTAGATAGTTTTCATCAAGAAGCAGTAAAAGAAAAGAACATTTTTTTTTCTTTTCAGTCCCCTCTGAAGGCTGATGGCCATGTCTTTGTGTTAGCTTTGTAGACCTCGTCTCACTTGAGACTCTTAAAACATTCTACATGGCATTTGCCAAAGTGACCTTCTGAATGAAAGATGTCAACATTTTCATTAAATATCTGCAGATAATTTATGGAAAACTGTAAAAAAAAAATATAAGGCCAATTCTGCCTCTGTGTTATAGTTTGTAATATACACAGATTCACTTTAAAAGATTTTTGATTTGTGTGTGTCTGTTCCTGCTACTTATTCCCACTTGAAGTCACTATTCTCACATAATCACTTCCACAGTGAATCAACAGTCCTGTTATAAACAGAAAAAAGTAGCAGGAGTAGTGAGGGTAGCAATACCAAGCAAGCATAGTAACAGTACTGCTGGGAGATGTTACAACATTTAAAAATATTGTCTTCTGATTGTGAATAGTTTTTCCAAACCTCCTTGAGGGAGTGGTTCTGAAAATTCTCAGTCGGAGCAAGACATTTCACAAATCCAATATTATTAAAATTAAATTAAAAGTCACAAGATTAAACTGCAGACACAGTAGTAGCAGCCTGCCAGTTATTCACCATGTATGAAAAGGCATAAAGAGAATTATATGAAATTGGGCTATTATATCTTGGAATTGATATATGATTATTGACAGATTTGTCATGGGGGGGCTAAATCCTTTTAATAGTGAAGTTCAGCAAATGTAGAACATGGATGAAGACTTTTTGTAAAATAAAGAATTTAATATAGGTATTTATAAGCCTTGTATTCATCTACTTACATTATTCTAGTATACAAATCTCTATTTGCTTTTAAAAACCTACATACTGATATAAATTAGTGAAGGTTTTAGCCATAAGTTGCAAAACTCATGAGCTAACTCAGCAAGAAACACTTGCATTTCAAGGTACAAAACCTTAAGTATTTACAATTAGCTTATATGCGTCAAGAAAAAATTAGTAGACCTGTGTATGAAAGCAACAGTACAAAAGGGAATGGTGATACACACATGAAAATTGTTCTTACAATGCAAGACAGCATCCATTAGAAATTCAAATATTTTCAAAATACTGTAACTGACAGCTTTAGCACACCAGAGGGTTGCTTCATCTACTTTTGAATCCATCAGGGCAGACATTACCCACTTCTTCAGATGAGATGATCTTGACTGGAAAACCCTCAGAATAAGAAAGGAGAGGGAGAAAAAAATTCCTATCAATTGTAGTCCTGGTACTAATGAGGCTAATTGAGTGGGCTGGAAATGTCCCATACTTAGCTTTTGAGGTCAATAGGGTGCTGAATGTAAGGAAAGCTGATTTTATAATTTGTTAACCAGTTCATGTCTTTGTTCAGGCCAAGGGAGATGGTGTCAGATATGAAGGTCAATTCTGCACTCTTTTTCTGTAGTTGGCTTGCGAAATTCCTTTTAGAAGAATGGCTACTTTTAAGTCCATTAATTTCATATATTGTGCCAAATTCAACCTAGGTGTAGGGGATTCAGTTACTTCACCTGAAAAGGATAAACTAGGCTCTGAAAACCCCTTGGCTACGTCTAGACTGGCATGATTTTCCGCAGATGCTTTTAAAGGAAAAGTTTTTCCGTTAAAAGCATTTGCGGAAAAGAGCATCTAGATTGGCACGGACGCTTTTGCGCAAAAGCACTTTTTGCGGAAGAGCGTCCTGTGCCAATCTAGACGTGGTTTTGCAAGAAAGCCCGATCACCGCCGCCATCGGGCTTTTTGCAAAACACTTTTTAGCTGTCTACACTGGCCCTCTTGTGCAAATACATTTGCGCAAGCAGCATAGTATAGTATTTGCAAGAACACTGACAATTATACATTAGATCGCCAGTGTTCTTGCAAGAAATTCAAGCGCCAGTGTAGACAGCTGGCAAGTTTTTCTCAAAAGCGGCCACTTTTGCGGAAAAACTTGCCAGTCTAGACACAGCCCTTGTGTTTTGATGTGTGTGGGGGGAGGAGGCAAAAGAGAACAAAATGTATTTATTTTTTATGAATGATAAATAGCACTCTACAATGTATAGCTCCCATTTGGGAAACAGATCACATTATATAACACTGGGGGTACGTCTAGACTACAAGCCTCTTTCAAAAGAGGCTTTTTTGAAAGAATCTTTTGAAAAAGCCTCTTTTCAAAGAGAGCGTCTAGACTGCAACCACTTCTTTCGAAAAAGCGAGCTACTTTTTCAAAAGAGAGCACCCAGACAGTCTGGATGCTCTCTTTCGTAAAAGCCCTGTTTGCATTCAAGAATGCTTTTTTTTCCAAAGAGCACTTTTGAAAAAAGGCGTTTTTCGTCATAAAATGAGGTTTACCGTGGTCAAAAAAACCGCCATGTTCTTTCGATTTAATTTCAAAAGAATGCAGCGGCAGTCTAAATGCAGGGGAAATTTTTTCGAAAAAAGGCCACATTTTTCAAAAAAAACCTGTAGTCTAGACACACCCTGGCAGACTAGGTGCCAGCTCATCATGCTGAATCCCCAGATCAATTCACTGGTGTACTAGTATAGATCAAAGTAATTGTTAAATGTGTAGAAGTGTATTTGCTGTTTATATTCCCTGAAAACTAATGGAATTTTACATGCATTTTAACTTATGTTTTTACTTTTCTCTAACCTGTTCCAATGGAGTAGCAAACATTTACACTAAATCCCACCACGTAACTCAGTTAGCCACTGTCCCTCAGGGGCAAACTGTAATTTGAATTGGCCATTCTCATCCTCAGCAAAGCGGGGAGTCTGCCCGTTTCTCCCCTGGCTGCCCTTATGCAGCCCTAGTAGCCCACAGGCCCCTTTGTCAGGGTCTGAGCCCAGGTGTCAGTCAGGTTGGAGTGCTGCTGGATCCCTGATCTCTCCCAACACTGCTCTGTCCATGGTACCAGCCCCTTTTGGGCAACTAGTCCGTCTTCCTCAAGCCCCAAGAAAAGATTAAGTTCAATCTGCCTAGCAGCCCTTCTTAGACGGTAGGGGTGGGCCAGATCCAGCCCACCAAGCCTTTTGATGCATCCCATGCCTGCCCCTACAGCAGGGATCAGCATTAATCAAAGCAGCTGCCTGCTTTGTGTTGCATTCTGCGCTGTGGGGAGAAGGGAGGGGAGATGCTTTAGCATGCTGCCTCTGCCCCTCAGCAAAATCTCTCAGTTCCTATTGGCTGGAAACTGGCCCATGGGAGCTGTGAGATTTTGCTGGGTGCAGGGGCAGTGCAGCATAATTTCTCAGCTCCCATTGGCCAGTTTCTGACCAATAGGCGCTACAAGATTTTGCTGGGGGCAGGGGCAGCATGTGAAGCCTCTCCCTCCCTCTCTCTCCCCTTCTGACAGCACAGAGAACCACATGTACAGCCAGCCAGCAGTCTGGGGCTGCTAGCAGGTAAGCCTGCCTGTGAGTGCTGGTTGTCAGGAGCTGCTTAGGTAAACACCTCTCTGCTAGAGCCTGCCTCTGGCACCGCAGCCTCTCCCAGACCCTGCACTTCTCCTAAACCCTCCCTAAGGCCCAGAATCCTTCCCCTGCATCCATACCCCTCCTGGACCCTGCATACCAATCCACAGCTCCAGGTCACAACCAAACCCTCTGGACCCTCCTTCCCTCTGCCCCAGGTCAGAACTCCCCAACCTTCTACCCCCTCCTATACTCCTTCCCTAGGCCAGAATCCCCTTCTGCACCCCTACCAGACCCTGCACCCCAATCTCCTGCTCCACATCACAACTCCCTCCTTCACCCAGACTTCCTCTCAGACCTCACACCCTCCTCTGCACCCCAGTCCTCTACCCCAAGCTCCCTTCTACACCCCACCTGCCATCCCAGACCCCACAGCCCCTTCCCCTTGACCACTTACCAAAATTTTGGTGTGCCTCCCCCATCAAAAAAATATTGTCCACCCCTATTATAGGGCCTAGTCTGGCCCTGAAAGGCTGACTTTCTCTGATCAGCTCCTGCCATGGCCCTCTCCAATGTCTGCATTAACCCCTTGTTTTCCAGTGCAGGGCAACTGTCTCATCACAACTGAGTTATGCAAATATTTTAGTCTCAGCAACAACAGCACCATCTACAGTTACTTCATGCAAACCTGAAAAGCACTCTGCTATTACTGATGGATGAGTATCGTATAACTGGAGTATAAATAGAACAGAATAAATTACTTGGGAGATTGCTAAATAATCATTTACATTCTGTTGACTTAAAGGAAACTGTGTTGATTGTTAAATCCACTGTGCCAGGTAGCTCAAACTTGAATATGCCTTATCAGCCCACTGAGGTGAAAGGCTTTTTCCTCTTAAAATGTGTATAATTAGGGATTTTATCTGGAAGTTTATACAAAAAGTATCTGTTTTTCTTGCTATAAGTGGGCCAATTATTTTTTATTAAGTATTACAAGATTCACCCAACATTGCTATGAGGAGAGGTTACAGCGACTGGGACTTTTCAGTTTAGAAAAGAGGAGACTGAGGGGGAATATGATAGAGGTATATAAAATCATGAGTGGTATGGAGAGGGCCGATAAAGAAAAGTTATTTATTAGTTCCCTAAATAGAAGAACTAGAGGACACCAAATGAAATTAATGGGTAGCAGGTTTAAAACTAATAAAAGAAAGTTCTTCTTCACATAGCGTGTAGTCAACCTGTGGAACTCCTTGCCAGAGGAGGCTGTGAAGGCTAGGACTATAACAGAGTTTAAAGAGAAGCTAGATAATTTCATGGAGGTTAGGTCCACAAAAGGCTATTAGCCAGGGGGATAAAATGGTGTCCTTGGCCTCTGTTTGTCAGAGGCTGGAGAGGGATGGCAGGAGACAAATCGCTTGATCACTGTCTTCAGTCCACCCTCTCTGGGGCACCTGGTGCTGGCCACTGTCGGCAGACAGGATACTGGGCTAGATGGACCTTTGGTCTGACCCAGTACGGCCGTTCTTATGTTCTTATGTTCATTTATATGTAACTGAAAACGGGCTTATAATGAAAAGTCTTAGGTAACCTTAACCATAAGCATCAACTACTAGCACTGTCTATAATACAATTCATTTCTTTATAATTTTGTTCTTGAAAAAACTTTTTGAGATATGGAGTCTAAAATAAAGTACAAAATAAAGTTATATTGTATCTATCTGCACTCATCTACATATGAATGATTCTTGTTTCAATGTTTCAAGTAATAAGCTTGAAGGCAAAACAAAACAGTTAAATAAAAACACTGTTACTTTTCCAATATAGGTTACTCTAGAAGATTTATGTGGCAGAGTGATTCTTGAGGTGACCAACGGCCCTGTGCCTGTTTGTCTTTCATGTGGGCTCCCCAACCAAGCAGCGAGCCATCTGTTGTAACCTGGATGGTAGGTTGGGGTGTGTGGAACGGGATGCCTGTTAACATGTTGTGTGGAACTGTCCACCACCTCAGGGATTGTCTGACAGCGTGGGGTATGGTAACCATCCTGTGAACTTCGCGTTTGTGAGACGTGTATACCGTCGATATCCATTGCTGTAAGCATCTGAAATGAAGGCATGCGTGCGCAACAACATAAGTCGTGGCTGCCATATGCCTAATCAGTTGCAGACAAGTGAGCACAGGAACTATGGGACTGGGAGTAAGGACCTGAACAAGATCTTGGATCATCGTGAGTCTGGTTTCGGGTAGGTATGCACGTGCCGTCACCGAATCGATACGAGTGCCTATAAAGTCTAGAGTTTGTTGAGGGATGAGGGACAACTTCTGGATATTGATTATAAGGCCTAGATTTTCCAACAGTAGCCTTGTTGTGGAGACCGCGATCAAGGCCTCGTTGAAGGATTGGGCCCTGAGGAGGCAGTCATCCAGGTAGGGAAAGATTATGATTCCTAGGCATCTCAGAAAGGCCGCGACTACAGCGAGTGTCTTGGAGAACACTCGTGGAGCAGATGAAAGGCCGAACGGCAGCACTTTGTATTGGTAGTGTTCGGAGCCTACGAGAAAGCAGAGAAAGCATCTGTGGGCAGGGTGAATTGTGACGTGAAAATAAGCGTCTTGTAAATCATGGGATGCAAACCAGTCTTCTTCCTGCAATGCCGGTATGATGGTGGTGAGAGTGACCATTTTGAATCGTTGCCTCCGCACATATTGATTGAGACCGCGGAGGTCTAATATAGGTCTCCAACTGCCGGACTTTTTCTGCGTGAGAAAATAGTCGGAGTAATACCCTCTGCCCTGGAAGGGTATCGGCACCCTCTCTATAGCTCCGATAGTGAGGAGATGATCTTCCTCTTGTTTGAGGAGGAGCTCGTGAGATGGGTCCCTGAAAAGGGACGGGGAGGGAGGAGGGGTGGTAAGAGGATGGGATGTGAAGGGAATTACGTATCCGGTTGCTATGAGTTGCATGACCCATTTGTCTTGTTATTGCGGCCCAACAGCGTTGGAAAGGACGGAGGCGGTGGTGGAAGAGTGCGGTGTCGGCACTTGTGGCAGGAAGAGTTGGAATTGTTTGCAAACCCTCGAGCAACACGTCAAACCTGCTGTTTGGACTGTGGCTGAGGTGTAGGTCTGGGAGCCTGTGGACGTCGTCTTTGGGGACGTTGCTTGAGGCGTTGTTGCTCATATTGCCGTGGCTGTGCATAGATGGGCGGCCTTTGTCTCGGATAGGGAGTATACTTCTTGCGGCGATATGGTGGCATATACATACCTAAGGTTCTCAAGGTGGTACGTGAGTCCTTGCCAGAGTGAAGTAGTTGGTCCGTCTTCTCGGCAAACAAACCCTTTGTGTTGAATGGCAAGTCCTCGACCTTAGATTGAAGTTCCCTGGGAACCGCCAACATATGAAGCCACAAGGCCCTGTGCATAATGACAGATGTCGCTGTTGTTCTAGCTGCAGCGTCCGCTGTGTCGAGGGCTATGTTCAGCGCTGAGCGGCAAGCCGTATAGCCCTCTTGGATAATGGCCTTAAGCAGCCGGCGCTTTGTGTCTGGCAGGTGTTCAAGTAGCTGGACTAACTTTGCGTAATTGTCGAGGTTATGGTTAGCCAGCAGCGCAGAGTAATTGGCCATTCGGAGGATGGAAGTGGCTGAAGTGTGCACCTTCCATTCAAGTATATCTAGGCGTTTGTTATCTTTGTCGCCAGTTGATGGTTTGTACTGGGATGCTTTTGTGTGTTGTTGCGCTGCATCCACAACCGACTAATTCGGCTGGGGATGAGTAAACAGGTATTCCACCCCCGTGGCAGGCACATAATATTTTTATTGGCTTTTTTATTTGTTGGTGGGGCTGTGGCAGGGGTCTGCCAGATGGCGTTGGCAATGTCAAATATAGCCTCATCCAGAGGCTGTGCGACCTTAGAGGCATGAGAGGCAGGATGGGGGTTGCACAACAGATGCTGTTGTTTCTGTTGGACCTCCGTGAGCTTTACATTTTGAGTGTCCACTACCCTGCGAAAAAGGTCTTGGAACTCTTTGGGGTTGTCGGAGGGCGACGTGTCTCCGGTAAGTATGGCGTCATCTGGGGAGGAGGAAGCGACGTCCATGGGGGAGAATTGGTATGGTGCCTCTACCTCCACGACCTGTGGTGGCTCAACGATGGGTTGCTCTGCAGAAGTAAGATCGCCGGACGGAGTCGGCGGTCTGGCTGTTGCCGGAATGGATGACCTACTTCTGCCATGAGTGAACCGTGATGGAGTCGGCAGCAGTGAATAGCGAATTGATCGTGAGTAACTGTGCCGATGGTCATGATGTGTGTGCCAGTGGTCATCATACTGGGAACAGTATGAATGTCTGTGGTCGTCCCTGTAGCTGCGTGAATAGGAGGGGAACCTTGGGGAGCTGGATCTATGATGAGAGCAGCAGGGAGATGGTGATTGGTATCATCTATGATAATGGTGTCGTGATGGGGAGACGCTGTATCTCGATCGCCGGTGGTAGCGAGGTGGAATTGGTGGCTCCGGGAAAAAAGCCATCGGCCCTGGGCTTATTGGTGGGTGACCACTCGTGGAAGATGGGGATGGTTGCATCAAAGGTGTCGGTGGAGATGTACTTCGCATTGAGATCTTTTGGGAGTATAATGGTGTAGGAGAGCGTCTGAGCGGTGCCTTGGGTTCCGGTGCCGTGTGCGACGGTACCACTGGTGGAGACGTTGGTGCTGACAATGTGGTTTGTCCCAGTGCCGCCAGTGCCTGGATCGAAGTGTCAGCGAGCTCCGTTGACTCCCTCAGTGCCAGCGTCGGTGCCGAGGAGCTGGGCACCGGGCACACCATTGTTGTTTCTCTCGGTGCCGGAGGCGCCGTAGAGAGGCCAGGTGTCGGGAGCTCCCATGCCGACTTCGGTGCCGATAGCGGCTTCGGTGCCGACTTAGGTTTCGGTGCCATATGCACCGTTGAGCTCGGTGCCGATATACTTCGCACCGGCTTATCTTTGTGTGGTTTTCGAGCCTCTGTTTTGTGAGACGTGCCCGGTTTGTCTCTGGAGCTTGCGGACATGGCTGGCAGGGAGCGAGATGGGGAACGGCTCCTGCGGGATGTGATTGTCACGGGGGGAGGCCGACGAGACATGGACTGCAGAGATGCCGGTTGTTCTGACGCTTCTGTCTGCGGCCAGAGCACCTTATCAAATAACATTTTAAGGCGCATTTCACGGTCGCGCCAAGCTCTCGCTGTCAGCTTAGGACAATGCTGACATTTTTGGGGAATATGGGTTTCCCCAAGGCATTTTATGCATGAAGCGTGCCCGTCTGAGGCGGGCATCGAATCCCTGTAGGTCAGGCACTTTTTGATGCCCGGTGAGCCGGGCATGGCTGAAGAATGAGGAAAAAAAAATTTTTTTTTAAACTATTAACTAACTAATTAAAGGCTAATCAACTATAAAGACTAAACTAACTAAGAACTGTGTAACTATATACAACTCTCCTCTCTCTCAGTCCTGACAGGATCGTCGCGAGAGGGAGCAGTTTCTCCCTCTGCGCCCGAAGATGGTCAGAAGGAACTGGCGGGGCTGGACCGCGCGAGCAGAAATGGCGTGAAAAGCCGCAAGATGGCCTCCGCGCATGCGCAGTCCGGCGAACAACAGCTGAAACATCTCCGAACTGCGGCGCTGGGACGAGTCCGACACCCACAGCGGAGCACCCCCGGGGACACTACCCGAAGAAGAATGTTTGTTACAGGAAAAACATTGACTGTGAAATTCTTCATAAACATTACATCCACCACAATTTTTCTACTGACACGAGGACAGATATACAGTCTCTGAAATTCAATTACGAGATAATGGTCAAGCCAGCAGATATAGGGGGTGCCCTATTAATTCTCAACTATGAGGATTATGTTAACTAGGCCAACCAACGGCTCTCTGACACTACCTATTATGAAGTAGTTGAAGGGTACCCCACATTTAATCAGGAATTTAAAGACCTTATCAGATATTTTCCCAAGCTATTCCAAAAGAAACTCTACAACCTCATCTCCCAAAAACCCACTCCAGTGACCTTCTAAGATTTTGACCCATCAAGTCTGGCCATGTCACTCTTAATAAAGGAATGTGAGGACTCATAGAAACCACCCTCACACCACTTACCACAAAGGTCCAACTTCCTCCAGGATACAACTGACTTCTTCCAGAATGCCACAACATTAGCAATCTCCCACAGAAGACCATTCTTGCCACAGTTTATGTTGCCTCAAATATCTACAAGACTACGGACAATTCTCAGATACCCACCCCAAACATATTGCCAAATTCATCCATTTCATCGTCACCCATAACAATTTTACATTCAATAACAAATATTTTGTCCAAACCATGGAAATAGCCACGAGTACTAAGATGGCGTCCCAATATATAGTAACCTCTTCATGGGTTAACCAGAAGGAAGAATTTCTGGACAAATGCACTATGAAAGTAATGATAAATCTGAGATACACTGATGGGTATCTTTATCTCTGGACAGATTATCTAAATTTCCTCATAGATTCTAACACAATTTCAACAACCACCACCCCTCTATCAAGCTCCCTGTAAAACACTCCCACACCAGCATCAACTTCTTGGACACCATAATCAGCTTCAACGATGGAACCCTTCAGACAACTGTATATAAGAAACCCATGAATTGCACACTTATTTCACAGATCCAGTAACCTCGTGCTGTCCAACATACCATCCACTAGCCACATGTGGCTATTTGGCTGGTTGAGTGTGGCTAGTTGGCTTGAACAATAAAAACTCAAAAGTTGTTGCATTCAAAAAAAATTTTAAATCAAAAAACAAAAATTTTCAGAGAATAAAAAAAAATTCAGAAGATCTGAGTTCTAAAGCCATTTTCCATTAATTTGACCCATCTGCTAGAATATTCATGGAATAGTTTAAATATGCTGCTTAGGTCAGAAATCATCATGCATCATCGTAAGACATGGGTGGTATTTCTGGGTACTAGTTTTCCACTGGTATTTATCATCAAAGCCTTTCTGAAAGTACTTCTGAGTTCTCTGTGTGTGAAATTATTTGTTCTTGTGCAAAGCAGCTCAGTTTTCAGCAGCTGGCCAGTCTTCTCCAAATGCAGGTTCATCATGGGAAACAATTAGGTTCAAATGTTGGCTGTTCAGTGGCCAGAAATTTTGTTCAATAAATATGGTGGTGTATATAAAAATTCCTTCTGAAAAGGTGTGTGGGGTTTTTTTTTTTTTGGATGGCTGGTTATGGCCATTCTAAACAATAAAATCCAGAATACAAGCACACATTTGAATAAAAGAATTTGAATTTTATTCCTGCTTTTGAAAATTAAAAACTATCTTTAACACTTCCAGAGATATTGAATTTTAAAAATTAGGATACTTTTTTGGCCTCTCCAACAATATTGCTTATTTCTGCTTTGTGCTGAAATGGAACGATATTAATTCATTTTTCTAGAATCACATCCATGGATAGGTTTGTTATTGGAAAGTGTAATTCTAAAACAGATGAAAGTACTAGTACTGACTCAAACAATGCTGAAAACAAAAAATCATTGGCAGAAATTGCAGCAAAGAAAGAGAGATTGGAAGGACATCAAACATAAATTTCAAGAGAAATGGGAATTGGAATATGCCGTCGTAGAGGTGAATGAAAAACCAACATGTTTGCTGTGTTGTGTAACAATTCTGGCAAATAAGACTGACAACGTAAGAAGGCATTTCCAAGAGCAGCACAGTGATTTTGATCCAGTGTATCTTATTGGAAGCAAAAAGCAAGCTGATAAAATTGGTCAGCTGAAATTGGATTTTGAAAAGCATCAGTAGGTTTTGAAGCAGTTTCTGTCTTCATCTGAACTGGTACTTTGGCCAGCTCTAAAGCAGTGTGGATACTTGCTCCCAGCAAGAAGCCATCCTTAGATGGAGAAATGGTGAAGAAAATTATTCTTTCTGTCATGTAAACCTTGCTTGAAAATCATAATGAACAGATGGAAAATAACATCTTGCAGAGCACTTGAAATTTGCAGCTGAGTCACCGAACAATTGCACGTCGGGTTGAAAGATTTGTCTATTGATCTCAAAACTCAGTTGATTGCTGAATTTGATCAGTGTTTGGCCTACTCATTGGTACTGGATGAGTCATGTGAAGTCAGTGATACCGTTCAGCTCATCCTCTGGATTTGTTTGGTAACAGAAGATTTCTAGATTCATGAAGAACTTCTATCAGTGTGTGGGTTGAGAGATCGTACCCATGGATCTGATATAGTCAGTGCTTTCAAAAGTGTCTCAAATGATTTCGACTTGGATTTAGTAAAATTGGCTTCTGTTGCTACTGATGGTGCACCAGCTATGATGGGAAAAAAATTCTGGATTTGTTTTTCTTCTGAAAGAGCATCTGCAATCTAATAAAATGAACAGCAAAATTGCTTTCCTGACACTGTATTTTGCATCAGGAAAATCTGTGTGCTGAGATGTCCACAACAGATAGTCTGAAAGATTTGATGGATACTGTGATCAAAATCGTGAATTTCATTTGCAGCAGTGCTCTGAACATGGACAATTTGTGGAATTTTTGTGCAATGGCTGAGTCGTGGAAAGGTGCTTGAGCAGTTCTTGCACTGCTTACTTCAATCAGATACTTTCTTGTTGAGAAAGAAAAGCTGGACAGCTTTTCTGCTATTGAAGATAAGCAGAGGTAATTTGATTTGTGGTTCCTGACTGATATCACTTGTCATTTGAATAAAATCAATCTGAAACTTCAGGGAAAGGGGAAGCTGATTTGTGATATGGCGCACCACATTCACAAGTTCAGTTCTAAGCTACAGCTATTGATCATTCAAATGAAGGCAAGAGACTTCCCAAAATTGCTGGAGATAGTGAAATTGAGTGTGATGACCTTGATTGTCAGTGTTGTGAGATAGCTTGAAAACCTGGCAATGAAATTCAGCCAGCGTTTTGGAGATTTTGAAAGCTTCATGTTGGCATTTCAATTAATGAAAAACCCATTTCAGTTCGACATTGCTAATTCTCAAGACTTTGTCAATTTGCTTGGCTTGGACAAACATTTGTTTGAAGAAGATATGCTCACACTTCAAAGCCAGCTCGATCAGTCAAAAAATGAATTGGTTTTGACAATGTGGGATGCACTTTTGCAACAGAATCAGTTTGCTATTTTGAAAACTGCAGTTGCCAAACTTTTTTCCAGGTTTGGTTCAACATGACTTTGTGAAGCATCATTTTCTGTGATGATGTACATCAAGTCAAAGTATTGGTCATGGCTACTGGATGAAAATATGGAGGTTGAGTTGTGGTGTGCTGTCAGTGAAAAGCTTTTGCTTGATTTCAGAGGTTTAGCAGTGAAAGAAAATTGTCAAGTGTCCCACTGATTGAATTTCTGTGAAATGTGATGATTTCTATTGATTAAAAGCAATGTTGAAGCATTCTATTGACATTAAAAGACAAGAATTGGTTTGTTCAGAGAGTCTCTTACAAAATACTTTACATTTTCAGAATTATGTGGCTAGTTCGCTATAGCAGTAGTCACTATAGTGGCTACTGCTTCAGAACTGGTTGGACACCGCAGCAGTAACCCTAACCACACCAAGAAATCCATTATCTACAACTAAGCGTATGTCTACACTACAGCGTTATTTCAAAATAGTTCTTTCAAAGAATCTTATTTTGAAATAATGTGTCTACACACAAAATGCATTTCGAAATAGCGTTTTGCTATTTCAAAATAGCACATCCACACTGGATGCTGAATCGCATTTAAGGCCAGCTGAAACCGGTTCCATCAGGGCATCAGGTCAGGAGTTACTTTGTGTGGCTGCTGCCTGAGGCTATCTGAGACGTGCTTAAAGGCACCCCCCTGGACAGCCGGTTCTCAAGTTTCCCTACCTCGCTGAGGGACAGCAAAGCATTTTTTTTCTCTGCGTGCTCTGGTTGCCCTCACTCGGGACACCACAGCTCTCTTCACCATGAAGCTGGAGCTGCCCCTGGGCACTCTGGTGTTTCTTTTGGATGTGCTGCTGCAAGCTTGACAGCACTTTCTGGAGGCTGCCTCCCAGCATCTGCTGCAGCCCAATCCCCAGGCCATCATCCGGACCCTCCTGGGATATGTGGAGGAGCAGCTGCAGCTCTTGGATGCCAGTGTGCCCCGCCGCATCTGGAGTCTGGACTCCAGCAGCGACTGGTGGGACCACATCGTCCTGGAGTGCTGGGGAGACCAACAATGAACCCAGAACTTTAGGATGAAGAAGGACACCTTCATGGAGCTCTGCGAGTGGCTCACCCCTGCTCTGCAGTGATGGGACACGCACATGAGGCCCGCCATTTCCCTCCAGAAGCATGTGGCCATCGCCCTCTGGAAGCTCTCCACGCTGGAAAGCTACCGATCCGTGGGGAACCAGTTTGGCGAGGGGAGATCCACTGTCAGAGCAGTGCTCATGCAGGTATGGCAGTCTCCGGGCACTGTTCCAGGAGGGGAGGGTGCAAGGAGGGGATGGGCTGCCCTAGGGAAAAGGGGGGGAGGTGGTGCAAGTCCCCTCCACGGGAGGGCTTGTTCTGTCCTGCCCACACTAAGGACTGCCTGCAGTGGCCAGGATTGCAGGGGGGGTTGCTCCTAGGGAGTGGGGCGTGGCGGGGAAGGAGCACTGTCAGCCACCCTGGCACCCCAGTGACTCTCACTTGTGTGTGTCCCTGTGCAGGTGGTCAAGGCCATCAATAGAGTGCTGCTTCGCAGAGTCATCCGCCTTGCTGATGTCGACGCAATCATCAAGGGGTTTGGCACCCTGGGCTTCCCCAACTGCGGGGAGCTATCGACGGGACACACATCCCCATCTGTGCCCCAGAACACCAGGCCTCCCTCTATATCAACTGCAAGGGATACTTTTCCATCATCCTGCAGGCTGTGTCTGACCACCGGGGCCACTTTGTGGACATCAGTGTGGGGCTGGTTCAGCAAAGCACACGACGCATGTGTGTACTGCAACTCCTCCATTTGCCAGAGGCTGCACGCCGGGACTTTCTTCCCCGACTGCCACATCAGGGTCGGGGATGTGGACATGTCTGTGTGCCTGGTGGGGGATGTGCCTATCCCCTACAATCCTGGCTCATGAAGCCCAACCCTCCTCAACAGGCATTTAATGCCAGGCTGAGCAGGGCCTGCATCGTGGTTGAGGGTGCCTTCGGCCGGCTGGAGGCCCATTTTAGATGCCTCCTCACCCGCCTGGACCTCTCCGAGCAGAATATTCTGCACGTGGTGGTAGCATGCTGTGTGCTGCGCAATTTGTGCGAGAGGAAGGGGGAGGCTTTCCTGCCAGTCTGGATGGCAGAGGCCGAGCACTTGGCCGGCCTGTACACGCAGCCCCACCCGGCTGCCAGCTGGGAGGTCCATCGGTGGGCGGTCCGTATTCGGGAGGCCCTGTGGGAGAGCTTCCACCTGGAGGAGGACTAAAGTCTCCCTGGTGTGCCCCACTGGGAGCTTGTGCCTCATTCCACCCTCATGTCCTTCCACTTACCCCTCCCTAACCCTCATTCCTGATGATGTACAATAAAGACACATGTGTTGAAGAAAACAAACTCTCTTTATTGAACAAAACTGGGGTGTGTGTGGGGGGGGAATGAAGGCGAGAGGGTGGGAGAGGGGAGGGATAAACCTGGGAGGAGGGAGTGGGAAGGGGGAGGCAAGGGAGGAGAAGCTCAGGGTTGGGGGTCTTGCCGGCCCACCTGTCTCCCAGCACTGCGGGTGCGGGGGCCTTGGCGTCCCTGCGGGAGAGGGGAAGGGGGGGAAGGAAGAAGTGGGAGGGGGAGCAGGAGTGGGAGGAGGAGCGGTACCTGGGGAGGCAGCAGGGGCTGAAGCGGCAGGAGGCAGCAATCTTTGCACCAGGGTCTGCAGGTGGTCGCAGATGGCACGGTCCTGGGCAAGCAGCTCCTGCCAGCTCTCCCACCGGAGCTGCAGGTCTTCGTGCACCCAGTAGTCCAGGGTGCGGTACAGGCCTCGCAGTATCCCCGGTGCAGCTGCTGGTACTCCTCCGGGTTACGGGTCAGCCTGCTGAGTGCCCGGGTGCAGGAGGATGTCCTGGGCGGGATGGTGCGCCCTGCACTCGCAGCTGGTGTGGCTGTGGAGAAACAAGAGAGGTGGTCAGTTCTCCCTGGGGACACAGTGGGTGAAGCCCAGCCCCCTCTGCAAGGCGAGGACAACAGGTCTCCGTACCATTAGAGCCGAAGTGCTAGTACAGAAGCCATGTTCAGGGTGTCCTGCTATTCCCGGGAGTGGAAGCTGGCCCGGGAGTGCACCCATGCCCCTGTGCTGTATGTGGTGTGGGTCTGTGGGGGGAAGGAGATGTCCCCTGCTTCTGTGTAGAGGGGGCTTGTGGAGGAGGGCGTCCTGCTGTTTCCAACCCCGGGTGAGGAGCACGTCATGTGCCTTCATACATACACGTG
This sequence comes from Rafetus swinhoei, assembly GCA_019425775.1. Taxonomy (NCBI): domain Eukaryota; kingdom Metazoa; phylum Chordata; order Testudines; family Trionychidae; genus Rafetus; species Rafetus swinhoei. The sequence goes on along the minus strand of CM033439.1, from coordinate 33,510,032 downwards.
TGGGTAACAGGCCACGGCCTCTGTGTGGCAGCCAGCTGGGGCCCCATGCCCAGGGGTGGCATGGCACATGCACAGGTTGCTGCGTGAGCCATGGCCAGCAAGGCCCACGTGCGCAGTCCCTGGTCTCCCTCCCCGCCCCCACCAATAAGGGGACAGTGATGGCACTCATATGTTGTTGCCTCCCTGGATGACACTGGCAACAGGTCTGCTGGGATGGCTCGGGGGTCCTGGCTGCGTGGCACACTCCCTCCGGCTCCTGCGGCTCCTGGCCCTCCTCCTGCTCCTCCTCCGTGCCCTGGTCAGGGCCCTCTGCCCCAGTGTCGATGACCACCTGGGGGGCACAGACCGTCCTGCCCCCCCCCCCCAGGATGCGGTCCAGGGCATCAAAATTGGGGCATCTCTCTGGGTCTGCCCGTTTGGGAGCTGCCCCCTGTGGCCCTGGCATAGGCCTGCCGCAGCTCCTTAATTTTCATCCGAAACTGCTCCTGGGTTCAGATGTGGCCTTTAGTGGCCAGGCTGGCAGCCATCCTGCTGTAGACGGCCACGTTCCTCTGTCTAGTGCAGAGATCATGGACGTTGACGGCATCCCCCCAAACCTTAATCAGGTACATGATCTCCGCACTGGACCAGGAAGGTGCCCACCTTCTCCAGCCCCTGGCAGGCTCCTGGGAGCTGGGGGACTGGGCCCGGGAAGCGGTGGAGGGCTGGCTGGCACTGGCTGCCTGGTTCATGCTGGGGCCACTGGGTCAGGGGCAGCAAATACTGGGTCTGGGCTGGCAGGCCTGGAGCTGGCACAAGCACTGTGGCCAGACTCTACCCCTTTAAGGGCTCCGGGGAGGTGGGGAGGAGAGGAGTTTTCCTGGTTGGCACGCAGAGTGGTCACCTGGCACTCCTGGGAAGGGCTGAGGTTCTCAATTCGAAATAAGTGTCTACACAGCACTTATTTCCAAATTAGCTATTTCTGAATTTTCCGTTATTCCTGAAGAATTCAGGGTCACGACTCACCTGGGGCACGGACCGCCTGACTCCCTGGTGAAATAGCCGGTAGAGTATAAGAACATAAGAACATAAGAACGTCAGCATTCATACCGGGTCAGACCAAAGGTCCATCTAGCCCAGTATCCTGTCTGCCGACAGTGGCCAGCACCAGGTGCTCCCAGAGGGGGTGGACCAAGACAATGATCCGCTTTGTCTCCTGCCATCTCTCCAGCCTCTGTCAAACAGAGGCCAAGGACACCATTTTATCCCCTGGCTAATAGCCTTTATGGACCTAACCTCCATGAAATTATCTAGCTTCTCTTTAAACTCTGTTATAGTCCTAGCCTTCACAGCCTCCTCTGGCAAGGAGTTCCACATGCTGACTACACGCTGTGTGAAGAAGAACTTTCTTTTTATTAGTTTTAAACCTGCTACCCATTAATTTCATTTGGTGTCCTCTAGTTCTTCTATTTAGGAACTAATAAATAACTTTTCTTTATCGGCCCTCTCCACACCACTCATGATTTTATACACCTCTATCATATCCCCTCAGTCTCCTCTTTTCTAAACTGAAAAGTCCCAGTCGCTTTAACCTCTCCTCATATGGGACCTGCTCCAAACCCCTAATCATTTTAGTTGCCCTTTCTGAACCCTTTCCAAGGCCAAAATATCTTTTGAGGTGAGGAGACCACATCTGTACACAGTATTCAAGATGTGGGCGTACTCATAGTTTTATACAGGGGCAGTAAGATATTCTGGTCTTATTTTCTATCCCTTTCTTAATAATACCTAGCATCCTATTTGCCTTTTGACCGCTGCACACTGTGTGGAAGTTTTCAGAGAACTGTCCACGATAACTCCAAGATCTCTTTCCTGATTTGTCGAGCTAAATTAGCCCCCATCATACTGTGATAGTTGGGGTTATTTTTCCCAATGTGCATTACTTTACACTTATCCACATTAAATTTCATTTGCCATTTTGTTGCCCAATCACTCAGTTTGGTGAGATCTTCTGGAGTCCCTTACAGTCTGCTTCTGTCTTGACTATCCTAAACAGTTTGGTATCATCCGCAAACTTTACCACCTCACTGCTTACCCCTTTCTCCAGATCATTTATGAATAAGTTGAACAGGATTGGTCCTAGGACTGACCCTTGGGGACACCACTAGTTACCCTCTCCATTCTGAAAATTTACCATTTATTCCTACCCTTTGTTTCCTGTCTTTTAACCAGTTCTCAATCCAAGAAAGGACCTTCCTCTTATCCCATGGCCATGTAATTTACACAAGAGCCTTTGGTGAGGGACCTTGTCAAAGGCTTTCTGGAAATCTAAGTATACTATATCTACTGGATCCCCTTGTCCGCATGTTTGTTAACCCTTCAAAGAACTCTAATAGATTAGTAAGACAGGATTTCCTTTACAGAACCCATGTTGACTTTTGTCCAACAAATTATGTTCTTCTACATGCTTCACAATTTTATTCTTTACTATTGTTTCGACTAATTTGCCCGGTACTGAAGTTAGACTTACCGGTCTGTAATTGCCCGGATCGCTCTAGAGCCCTTTTAAATATTGGTGTCACGTTGGCTACCTTCCAGTCATTAGGTACGGAAGCCGATTTAAGGGATAGGTTACAAACCACAGATAATAGTTCAGCAATTTCCCATTTGAGTTCTTTAGAACCCTTGGATGAATGCCATCCGTCCCGAGATTTGTTAACATTAAGTTTTTCTATTTGTTCCAAAACCTCCTCTAATGACACTTCAATCCGGGACAGTTCCTCAGATTCATTACCCACAAAGGACGGTGCAGATTTGGGAATCTCCCCAACGCCTCAGCCGTGAAGACTGAAGCAAAGAAATCATTTAGTTTCTCCGCAATGGCTTTATCGCCCTTGATTGCGCCTTTTATAGTTCGATCGCCTAGGGGACCCACAGGTTTTTTAGCAGGCTTCCTGCTTCTAATGTACTTAAAAACATTTTGTTATTTCTTTTGAGTTTTTGGCTAGCTGTTCTCAAAATCTTTTTTGCTTTTCTTATTACATTTTTACACTTGATTTGACAGTGTTTATGTTCCTTTCTATTTATCTCACTAGGATTGACTTCCACTTCTTAAAAGATACCTTTTGTCCTCACTGCTTCTTTTACATGGTGGTTAAGCCACGGTGACTCTTTTTAGGTCTCTTGCTATGTTTTTTAATTTGGGGTATACATTTAAGTTGGGCCTCTATTATGGTGTCTTTAAAAGTTTCATGCAGCTTGCAGGATTTGGCTCTAGTCACTGTGCCTTTTAATTTCTGTTTAACTAACCTCCTCATTTTTGTGTAATTCTTTGAAATTAAATGCCAGGGTGCTGGTCTGCTGAGGTGTTCTTCCCACCACAGGAATGTTGAATGTTATTATATTATGGTCACTATTCCCAAGCGGTCCTGTAACGGTTATTTCCTGACCTGATCCTGCGCTCCACTCAGGACTAAATCGAGAATTGCCTCTCCCTTGTGGGTTCCTGCACCAGCTGCTCCAAGAAGCAGTCATTTAAGCCATTGAGAAATTTTATCTCCGCTTCTCTTCCTGAGGTGACATGTATCCAGTCAATATGGGGGTAATTAAAATCCCCATTATTATAGAGTTCTTTGTTTTGGTAGCCTCTAATCTCCTCAGCATTTCAATGTCAGTATCCCTGTCCTGGTCAGGTGGTCGGTAATATATCCCTACTGCTAATTTCTTATTTTTGGAGCATGGAATTACTATCCATAGCGATTCTATTGAACATGTTGATTCATTTAATATTTTTATTTCATTTGATTCTACATTATCTTTCACATACAGTGCCACTCCGCCACCCACCCGGCCTGCTCTATCCTTTCGATATATTTTATATCCTGCATGATTGTGTCCTACAGATTTTCCTCATTCCACCAGGTTTCAGTGATGCCTATTATGTCAATCTCCTCATTTAATACTAGGTACTCTAGTTCACCCATCTTATTAGTCAGACTCTAGCATTTGTGTAGAAGCACTTTAAAAATTTGCCACTGCTTATTTGTCTGCCCTTCCCTGATGCATTGGATTCCTTTGTACGCGGTTGTTTGTCTGCTCTGGCCCATGGTTTGCCCTCTCTCTCCTCTCTTTCTGACTACAGCTTAGAGAATCTCTATCAATGGATTCTCCTCTAAGAGAAGTCTCCTCCGATTTACGTGCATCTCCACACCAATCGGCTTTCCCATCTCTCAGTTTAAAAACTGCTCTACGGCCTTTTTAATGTTTAGTGCCAGCAGTCTGGTTCCACTGGTTTAGGTGGAGCCCATCCTTCCTGTATAGGCTCTCTCCCAAAAGTGTCCCCAGTTCCTAATAAATCCAAACCCTCTTCCCTACACCATCGTCTCATCCACGCATTGAGATTCTGAATCTCTGCCTGCCTACCTGGCCCTGCGCTGCGGAACTGGAAGCATTTCCGAGAACGCCACCATAGAGGTCCTGGATTTCAGTCTCTTTCCTAGCAGCCTAAATTTGGCCTCCAGGACATCTCTCCTACCCTTCCCTACGTCATTGGTACCTACATGTACCACGACCACCGGCTCCTCCCAGCACTACACATAAGTCTATCTAGATGCCTCGAGAGATCCGCAACCTTCGCACCAGGCAGGCAAGTGACCATACGGTTCTCCCGGTCATCACAAACCCAACTATCTATGTTTCTAACGATCGAATCACCCACTACTAACACCTGCCTCTTCCGAACTGGCATTCCTCTCTCAGAGGTATCCTCAGTGCGAGAGGATACCGCAACATCCTCTGGGAGGAGGGTCCCAACCACGGGATGGTTTCCTCTGCTCCCATTGAATGCTCTGTTCCCTTGAGACTTTCATCCTCCTTAAGAGCACTGGGGCTCTCAGACTGGAGGTGGGACAGTACTACAGTGTCCCAGAAAGTCTCATCCACATATCTCTACCTCCCTTAGCTCCTCCAGTTCAGCCACCCTGGCCTCCAAAGCCCGAACTCGGTCTCTGAGGGTCAGGAGCTCCTTGCAACGGGTGCACACATACGCCACCGCCCACAGGGCAGGTAATCATACATGTTACACTCGACGCAATAAACAGGATAGCCCCCACTCTGCTGCTGGGCTTCTGTCTCCATTTTTCTAATGAATAAGTTTAAGTATAAACTGGGATTCTTTTTAAACCTCTGGAATATAGATTATGATAAGAGTTATGTTTTAAAGAAGGCCAGAAGTCATCCCCTCTAAACCTCCCTCTCCAAACTCCCTGTTAGCAATTCCTGTTCGCAAGCTCCTGGTCGCTGAGTCACAGGCTTATATAGCTCTGGTAGCCCTCCCCTGACTGAGGCTTAGCCAATTAACAGAGGCTTCTAGATTTCAAACCTTTAGAAGCTCCTTCAAGCAAACAAACAAACCAACCAAACAGATAAACACAAGCTCAGCACACAGCAAATAACTCCCACACACAAACACACACTCCAGACAGCCACTTACCACAAGGGTCCTTTTTTACTCCTCTTTCACCTGGAGAACTCCCTCTCCAAACTCCCTGTTAGCAATTCCTGTTCGCAATTGGTAAACCTCATTCTAGGAGGAATAGCGCCTATTTCAAAATAAGCCCTCCGCTATTTCAAATTAATTTCGAAATAGCGGTTGGCTTGTGTAAACACTAGTACAGTTATTTCAAAATAACGACTGTTATTTCGAAATAACTTTGCTGTGTAGATATACCCTAAGTAGTCAGAAACCACAGAATATGCTCTGAGGAAAAAGTTTGGCATGTTACAATTTATCACACTTTAAACTGCCTTCACCAAACAAGGACATTTGATCAGAAAAGTAGATTTTATCATGGAATGAGCCGCACAAAACCCCAGAGAATATATAAAATCTGGTCGTCTCTAAGAGGCCACAGGATTCCTCACTTTTTTGCAGATACAGACTAAGGAAACTACTCCTCTAAGACAAAAGAATAATTTTTTGTAAGCATTATTTGCCACTAGAGGGCATGTGACATTCAGTAATTCAATTATGTTCTAGCATTGCTTATCCTGATTTTCTAATGGGCCTCATATAAAAAGATTTCATACATGATTACTGTCCTTCATGGTGGAGACTATATAAGTAGACTCAAATTTTCAGGCAACTGTACATGATACAGGTATTTCCTGGATCATTAATGCTAAAGAGCTGATCCTGCAAACATAGGTTATTCAAAACTATTAATAGTTTTATGAACCAGTAGAACTCTGTCTTCCATATATGTATGTACAAGATCCAAATAAGAAGTGGTATAAGTTACACATCTGTAAGTTTGTATTCTGTATGTACCATTACATAAGGCATTATGGAGTTGTAGGGATTTCATAGTTAAAGGTGAATTTTGTTTTATACTTAATATATAAAGTATATTAATATGCTTAATTAATTAATATACTTAATTAATATACTTAATTAAGTATAATTAATATACTTAATATACTTGATTAATATACTTAATTAATTCAGATAATATATTTCTTTTATCTGAATAAAAGAAGATTGACTGTCAAATACAAACTATTTCAATGTGGATAATGAACTTGAATTTTTTACTAACTTCTATTAATTTTCTGTGGAACAACATCCTTGCAGAATCTAAAAGACTAAAAATTATTTCTTTGTGATATTGGTAGGAGATAGGAAACGTATAATTTTGTGGTTATTTATCATAACATTAAAACTTTACAAACTTTATATTCAGCCCTCCCTTCCTCACAAAACAACAACATGGAAAGGCCAATAGTAGAATTTGCAAATAAACCTAATGCTAAAAAGTTATTGGCACTTTTCACTGTAACTTAAGACATAACTTCCACTTTACTTCCATCCTCTGTCCATTGGACTCACCAGATGTCCTCTTCCCAGCACAGATATTTCTCCCCCTTCTCCTCTTCAAAATGCTACAGTTAATGCAGAATTAGAGCTACACAGTTGTAAAACACAACAAAAATAAAGGTTCTAACAATGTTAACTTGGCCTACCTGGACCTTTTGTGAATTTTAGGACACAAACTATTATATTTTAACCACACACAGGGGCGGCCTGTGACTATAGGCTGACTCGGCCATTGCCTAGGGCGCTGCCTTCAACGGGGCGCCCAGGGCGCCCGATGACATCACGGGGCGCCCGATGATGACATCACTCCATTGACGGCCGTGCAGGCGGGGGTGCCGATCGCGCGTTCCGCCTGGGGCGCCAGCTGCTGCAGCCCACCTCAGGCCGCTCCTCACCCCACATGTAACAAGAAGAACGGATATTATATCTTAGAGAGTTCATACATCTGTCGGTCTGTCCGTCTATGAGTCCATCCGTCTGTCTGTCCAAGAACTCTTTCTAAACGGTAAGAGAGAGGACCACCAAATTTGGTATGCAGATTCCTCTTATCCTAGCTCAAAGCAAGGTCATGGTTAGGATGTGCCAGGAAAACAGAAAATTCCTGGAATGGGATTGTTTTCCATAACATGGAAAGGGAGGGATCTGAGAGCAGGGACAGTTATGCTCCACAATGACAACTGGGGGCAGGAAGCATGGGAGGCAGTTAAACTGCAGAGTGACCACAGTGGGGCAGCTGCAGCAGGAAAAAAGTGGCCAGCTGGGTCCAGGACTCTCCATATTTCTGGCCACCAGCCCAAATAAGTGGCCCCTTTGCTCCCAAACCCACCCCCTAGCCCTTGACTACAGCACCAGAGCTGTAGAGCTCTGCTGGCCAGTGGCCTTACTGCTGCAGCCCCCAGGAGCAGTGCGGGGATGGTCAGTGTGACCTTGTCCCTTCCAGGAGCTGTGGGCAGGGGCCAGCCAGCACATCCCCAGTCTCCCCTGGGAGAAGCCACATAGGCCCCCCCGCCTCCCCAAGGAGTTGTGCAGGCCTGGCTCTATCCCCACCAGAGGAGACATGGACTAGGCAATGCAGCCCCTGCGCCCCCTAAGGAGAGGCAGGCTGGGACCTGACAGTGCAGTTCTGGCCCCCCCAGAGGAGCGCCAGCTAGGGTCAGGCTGTATGGCCCTGGGAACCCCAGCGATCCACCGTCACTGGAGCAGCGCCACCCTTGCAACCGTGGGTGGCCCTTGTGATCTCCCCAGATTTCCCAGCCCTGACTTCTGAACCCCACCCTCTGCTCTGAGCCCGCACAAGGACCCCGAGTAATACTGGGTAAATCCTCTAGTCTGTGTGAATACAATATATCATTCCTCATGAAAAAGGATTGCTCAGACCTTTCATCTTCTGAGGATTTTATTGTTGCATAAAAAAGCCTCCGCCTGAGCTTACTTGATTTATATACATGGATTTTCTGAAACTACACCAAATTGTAAGGTCTAAGGTTTTAAACTGCAACTCATTGTGATCTTTGTCAAAGCTTGTAACCTGTGTAACTCTCAGAAACTTACTGTAAGCTGCAACTTTGTAATCTTTGTAACTCTCAGCCACCTTGCTTGTAACTTTCCCCAAGCTGCATTCTCCCCTGGGTGAATGGAGAGAGGTGAGTGTATGGTATAAATGATTACATGGCTCCACTGATAGAGCCATGTAGATGGGTTTCTAGGGATTATAGAATGAAGCTACATTTAAATAACGCCGTCTCCATTTACATCAAAATGGCTGCCGTGCTGTGTCGATCAGCTGTTTGGCGGCACAGCCCGTAGTCTGATTGCGCTCACGGGTCGACAAGGAAGCCCTTGTCGATCACCCCAGTAAACTTCATTCCACGAGGTGATAATGGGGCGTCGGCTAAGGGCTTCCCTTGTTGACCGCGGAGTGTCCAGACTATCGCGCTGTGTCTCTCCTCCTGACCAGCTTCCCCAGCCATGATGAGCAGACAGACCCTCCAGGATCCACATGCCTTGGCTCCTTCTGCAACTCATATGTCTGTGTAAATGGGTGAGTGCCTGAGGGCAGGAATGAATGGGTGTGAATGAGTGAATGAATGGAGGGGTGCGTGCTTGCTAGCGTGCATGCGAGAGAGAGAGAGTTCTATCTTCTTTAGTTTAAACCTTTGGTGGCTGCTTTCTCCTCTTTAGTTTTACCTAGTGGAAATAAACCCATACTAGTGTAACCCTGGGTGGTCTCCAGTGAGAATATTTTTGGGGTAACATTTATCACCTGGAAAAAGGTGGGGAGGAGACATGGACATAGGAACCCCTTTACTGCTTTCCATACTGTTCACACAGCAGGGTCAGCACACTGGGGGAAGCAATCTTCACTATCCTAATGTGTGGTACAAAGTGTACAGCCAGCATCCTTGGGAGATATAGACTCCGGAGGACTGGTATCTAAGTCTAGATGGTGGCCCAACACTATCTCCACCCAGTGTTCTGGGGATGCCCTGTGGCTGTATAAATGTATAATAGTTAATAGGTAAGCGACCAGTAGGGTGGTGCTCAAGAATAAATCACATAGTTCATGATTCTGGAGCACCATAACATTTGTAGTGCATTCTAAATGGCTGTGTGCAACTCTTTACATCAGTTCTGAACACACGAATGTAAACTGCACAATCTAGCCCCACATGTGTCTGAGCAGGACAGTTAAAATCTCCCTTATGCAGGTTGTTCCAGGAGTCAGGAAAAGGTGCAGTGAATTCCAAGGCATCAAGGAGCCCCACTAAAATATCAGAAGACGCCCAATAAGCAGGGCTTGACAAGCAGCGGTGAGCCCCGCGCTCCAGCCACGTGGTTTGGCACGCTGCGTGTGTGCAGACTGTGCTGCGCATGCGCTGATCACGCTGCGGCGCCGTGCCGGGCTAAAATCTACTCGCCACGGGCGAGTAGATTGCCCTAATTGTTGAGCCCTGCCAATAAGTATGCACAGAACTGTTTGTTTCAGTTGTGAATAACTCTCTATCAAATCCAGTAAAGTCGTTAAGGCTCAGTGTGGGCTATTATCCATGTAAACAATTTTAAATTTCAATCTTCAGCCATTTTTAGCCCAGTTCAGCCAAGTGTAGTTGGAATGGATTTACTTCTATATGCTACAGTGGGAAAACTTTCCCTCCTTTCCACACAACTCAAAAATGGCTCAAATGGTTTTACTCAACCTTTCCTATAAAACTCACCTTCAGACAAAGAACAAGAATAGAACACTTCCTCCCACAGGGAGAATGTTGCAGAATGTTATAGGAGTGTGAAAAATGGGATGGGGGGTTATAATAGAACTTGTTTTGTAATTTTTAGTATTGCAGACATGACCATTAAAGTTAACATATCTGTAGACAGATGCTCATTCACTATTTCCAATGTTTAATAATATTTTAAGGTTGGAAGGGTCCATCGTGATCATCTAGGCCTGCAGTGTCCAACCAGTTCTGAGTGGCTACTGCTATAGTGAACTAGCTACACTCAGCCAGACAAATAGCCACATTGTTCAAGCCAACTAGCCACACTCAACCGGACAAACGGTTGGACAACACTGACCTAGCCTGTCTTCCTGCACATTACAGGCTACAGAACCTTGCCCACCCATTTCTGAAAGAGACCCTAACCTCTGGCTGAGTTATTGAAGTCCTCAAATCAGTCTAAATGCATTTTTGACAGTTGCTGAATGGCCTTATACTTATTTCATTATAGTGGATTATAAATGTGTGCAAAATTTGGAATTAGATAAATCCTCTTCTGCTAAGTCACCATAGTAATATCTCTAAGAGTGACTGACAGCTTTAAATAAGATCTGGATCAATAAGAATGGTGATGGTGGGGATTTATAGCCAAATAAAAAGGATTATACATTTTGTTCCCATGTCAACCACTCACGATTCTTTTTTTTTCTTCTTGTCAAGACTAATTTAGCCTTTCATGCTAGACAGTGATCTCAGCCCTATCCATCTCTCTGACCATACAGAGGATGAACTGGCTGATTTTAGTGTTACTTGACAGTCTGAATCATTTCAGTAGATGGTCAATGAATTGAGCTCCACTCCAGAAATCTGATTATAAGGGTTTTATAATGAGCCAGGTGCCTTTTGCACTTAGTCTAATGGAAATCAATTCCCCCCTACTGGGATGGGATTGCTGTATGGGGATATGTAAAGGGACAGTTCATTTCACACTCCTCAAAGTTAAGGAAAATGAACCCACACCTACCTTGAGCAAGTAACTTGGAACAAGAAATTAACCCATTAAAATGTCTAAAAACCTGTGTTATGATTCACCCTGTAATGCAATCAGCGAAGAACAAGCAGCAAAATAAAATAAAATTTAAAAATCAGCTGTTATCTACAGGGAAGCATACATTTAAGAAGGATGATTCCTAATACTTGGTGTAACGCCCCGACGCGTCACCCCGCGCTTGCCCTTGGCCGGCGCGGCGTAGCTGGGGGTCGCCACCCCACTTCGTAGCAGTCTCGTCCCCTCACGAGGGGGGGAGGAAGGGGGTCCCGGGCCCGCCCACTCTCACGGGTCCCAGCCCAGGGCCCTAAGGACTCGGATCAAGGGGGATCCGGTCCGGCTGACGGGGTATTAAACCGTAACGCGCCAGCCCGCCAACCGCTCCTGGGTTCCTCCCTGGGCTACTTCCTTCCCCCTGCTCCTGTCCCGTATCTACGGGGTGTGCGCTCTCCCCCTCCGGGGCTTACCGGGTAGGGGAGGGTCACCGTCACTCCGTGGTCCGGGTCCCCCCAGGGTCCGGCCCTTGGCTGGGCGTGTTACTCCCTCACTCCTGCAGCCCGCCGCCTCTCTCACCGCCGGCCGCCTTTTAAATATGGCGGCGCCCCCACTCCCCCGCCCGCCACTCCAATCCGCGGGCCGGGCGCGCGGGCGGGGCGGGGCTGCCCTCCCGATCGGGTCCAAGCTCCCGCCGCTTCCCGGTCGGCGCCGCCCGTGACGTCCTCCCGGGCCGCCGACCGGACGGCGTTCGAGCAGCCCAGGCAGGGCCGGGTCGCGCCAATGCGGCGGGCCCACAGGGCTTCCGGGGGGCGCCCGTCGGTGCGAGGCCAAGGTGCCCCGTCACACTTGGAATGTGCAAAGGAATAGTTATAGCATACAGACTGCTTTGCTGCCTATGGATTGGCCTACACTGGGGACCGCTCTTACCAGGAACCCTAATTTGCATTCTGGTACCCTCAAAAATCCTGCAGCTTTTCCATTACATCTCCTGCAGGGAAGGGCTAGATGCAGCTGTCTCAATTCAGGCTCAGAATAAGTCTCAACTGGGCCTAGATCTCAAACAAATGCAAGGCCCCAGTTCTTAAGGGAGAAGTAGGAGAGAGGGTCAAATCATAAATGACTGCCTTTTGGTTGACCATTCTTTAATCTTAGCTTAGTCAGGCTGCAGATTTTGGCATCTTGGAATTAGAGTTTGGTGCTCAGGGGGAAGGGTAGGTATTGTTCTGGGTACTGGGGAGTAGTGTTGAGGATTTGTCATGTCATGGTTATGGGAGGCTTTTTGCAGTATGTGGCTTGATTCTCAGATCTAGATAAGCTGTAATCACTGCTGTGGGATGATGGAGAGTAAGGTGTAACTTTACACCCCCCTCTATGGATTCTCAACTTGGGCTGACATCTCTTTGCTCTGGGTAAAGAACCATTTTAAAAAAGAACCATTTACAGTTACAGAACTTACCGGAGACGAACAAATGTTTTGTTTTCTCCTCTGTTCATTGACAGACTTATGAGTACGTATTTCATTTCCCAGGGCAACAATTCTGCTGGTGGCTGGCAGGTTTACATTGTTCTTCATAAGGCCTTTTATTAACACACTGGTAGACCCCTATGTCTGACCACACCCACAGTATTGTTAGCAATCAGTTTGGGTGTAAAGGTCTCCCACAGGAGTTTATGCCACTGTGCATATTGATCCCACATTGCTTATTAACTAGATTCCTTCTTATCTTCAGAAATAGCTACAAAATGATCATTGTGTCTCAAAGTGTTTCACAGGCAGATGCAGTTTTCATTTCAATGTAAATTGAGATAAACGTTTGCATTTTATAGTCCATACCAGGAATATTCTGATTTATACATCCTTACACAGTATTATACAACTATATAGTACATTTGAGATGCAGGTTGGATTGAAAGAATTAAAATCCTTCCTGAAAGATCTGCAGGTGGGATTTTCAAAAGTGCCTAAGCAGTTAGGAGCATAAGTTCCATTGTTTTTTAATGGAATTTTTGCTTGTAACAGTGGTAGTCATTTTTGTAAATTTCACCCTGTGACTGTATTGTTAATGGAGAAGTGAGGAATACCCTGAGACAGGATACTAGAATAACAGAGGTAAAGTGGGCTGTCCCAAACCAACATGCATTCTGAGGAGCTGGTCTCTCTTTCCACTGTTTCTGTTATTTATCCTCATTTCTTAACTATAAGAGTTATGTCCACTACAGTCTGTTATAGTTTTACGATACCTATCAACTTTAGACTATCAGCTTTTAGACAGAGGAGTTATTTTCTTACTTGAGTGGAAAATACTACACACTAAATTATACTCTGTAAATGAAATCAAAAGGGAATAAGAACAGAACCATTCTGAATCTTGGCCAATATGCTCACTCTACTCTCACTGCTTGTACATGTTCCTGGCTTTGCGATACATTCATTCCATTATGATTCCCAAATTCCTCATTTTTTGCAGTTTTCCACTGACAGAGGAGTTTATCTTCTAGAAACAAGCCAGTCTGCCAACACACACACTAATGCAGTGAGCACGGTGGGTGACAATGAAGCAAAACAGAATGCAAATGTCTTACAAGCTTCTGAAGTCTACATCACAGAAACAATCACTCGCGTCACACTCATGGGAACTGTTTTATTTCTACCCTCAGCCCCCAGCTCCCACACACTGAGGCCTGCTGACTCGTTCCTTGTTTCCTGGATAGTATTAGTGTTTCATTTCTATTTTGTGCTGTTCAGTCTTATCAGGCATCAGAGAGGAGGCAGACAGAGCATAGCTGAGATCAGCAATGGGAGGGAAACAAGCCAAAAGTAACAAGATCTGAAAAGGGCTGTGAAGAGGGAAAGGGAAAGGCTGTTCCAGGTGAAGGAGGTAGCAAGAAAAAAGAAATGGGCTCCTGTATGTAAGGAGACACGGGGCACAACTAAAACACTGTCCTATCCTTCTTGCCACAAACCTGGCCATGATAATACTAGTGTTTGCTTCATATTACTTGGATTATGGCAAAGTCATTTATTTGGTTTGTGTGAGCATCAACTGAGAAAACTGCAACAGGAGCTAAAGGCTGCAGCCGCCTGCTCAAGTTATTTTCAAAGTGCTAATGAACAGGCTTCAAGCCATAAGCCTAAAACATTGGCTCAGTCTCGTGTAGTTCAACTATCTTTGACACCTCCACTTCTCAGGGGGAATTGAATTGATCGCCAGCCACAAAGGCGAAGTTTGCCTGGAAAGAGAAAGGACTGTTTTAGTGGCTAGAACGCTTGACCCCAGGATCTGAGCCTTCCACATGCGTCACTATGCTCCAGCTCAAAAGCAAAGCCCACTTCTGCAGATTTGCCTTCCTCATGCACTTTAACACACACAAAACAATAACAAATACCTACACATGCCATCCATTCTGCCCCCATGAGCAGAACTGGGGATTAAACCCATTTGGCAGATATTAGTCATCTTATTATATTTTTTAAACTCTGGAAAATACACAGATACCACATAGATTAGATGCCTAAATAGATTAGAATAGCACTATAGGTACAACATTGGTTTTGTGACCAGTTCACAACACACTCCTCTGGCCCAGTTACAACAAATACAGTTAAATTCTTCCCAGATAATATTTCTTTCTCAATACAGTCATGTATCAGGTAGCTAGCTGAGTTAGGGCCTCCATACGTATTATGTTGCCTAACTGTGTTTGTATTAGAGCAATCTAAGCCACCATTTCACAGTGCCTTACCAGGGGGAAGCGTATATAGAGAACATATTCAATCAGTGGCACCATCAGCATGTGGAGCAGAAATTCGTGATAGCATAGGGTACTGGGAAGTAGACAAACATTGTGTAGCTGTTTGCATAACCAGAGCAGTCAGACTTTTATTAGAGACAATAAAAAATAATAGTTTCTGAGATTTATCATACGTGAGGACATAGAACATGGAAAGTAAAACTGAATATTCATGTCAAGATTATTGACTTTAAAACGGACTTGGGAACTGACATCACAGTTGAAGGGACTTACAATCACCTTCCACCCCTCCCAGAGCTAAAATTACCTGACACAGCTCTGTCTAGCCCTGGAGCTTTTCTGGACGCATAGGCCAGTTCAACACAGAAACAATGTACAAAGAGAAAAGCTAGGCATTTAGAGTGTGCATGCATTCAAAGGGTCAATCTTCTCACCCCCAGAGAGGCATCTACCATAGGCCTAGTGAGAAAAGGGGAGGAGTTCAATGGAAGATTTGATATTGGACTTTTGAAAGAAGATCCTGTACAAGTGCTGAACTGTATTGTGTGCAAATACATACCAGTCAAACCTTGATTAGCTGCAGTTTTATGACAATTCAGAAGGTGTTTTTACCTGGTTGCAGTGGATTATTTTTTCCAGGTATATAGAAATAATGAAAGACGTAACATGTCACAATGTTATCAAGAAATTAAAGTTAACTTTTGCTCACTTCTGAATTCCAGAACAACTTGACAGACAACAGACCACAATTCACTGCAGCAGAATTTTAAGTCATTGTAAACAAAATATGATTTTGATCATATTACTAGTAGCCCATATTACCTACAAGTTAATGGAGAAGCTGAGTGCCTGCTGTACAGACAGCCAAGAAAATCCCACAGCAGAAAGATCCATTCCTCGCTCTTCTGAGTTGCATATCAACGTCAATAACAGCTATTGGTTCCAGTCCAGCACAACCCTTGATGGGAAGAAAACTCAGAACTACTATTCCAACTCTGGAAAAGAATTTTTCACAAAAGTGGGCAGACATGAATACAGCAGCCAAATTGGATAAGCAGGCTAAAAGAGCCTTTTGCAACACCCAGTTAAAGAACTGCTGAATCTAGCAGCCGGTGACTGTGTTTGCATCAAATTGGATGGAGAAAGGAGATGGACAACTCCTGCTGTAATAAAGAGGAAAAAAAAATCAGTGCTAAGATTATATGTGGTTGAGACCAACAGTGGAGAGTTCTACAGAAGCTACTGACATCTAAAGTTTGTTCCTCAGAAAGGACAATGAACAGAGCAAACTCTACAGATGGCAGATGCAGAGCAAGATGACAACCACCAGGGCTGACAGAGTGCTGCACGCTCACCTGTCCCTAGTCCCTGGTTGGCCCGAGGGTGGGGGAGTGGCAGGGCCTCCGTGGGCCGGATCAACCTGCTTGGCGGGTCAGATCTGGCCCGCAGAGGCCCTTTTGGCCACCCCTGCTATAGAATATTCTGCATTTGCACAGCATCCCATAATACATTACTCAGGGTCTTTACTCCAACCATGTCAGGTTTAGACTCAAAATAAATTCCAGTGACAACAGAGAAATGCATATTCTCTCTCAGCTAGCAAGAATTATGCCACTCTTCTCTTAGTGTAATTCAAAGGCCTAAGTATATCTATTGTTTAAGACCTCGTATATACACTGTGATATGACTTTTGTTGGGAAAAACATCCGGTTGCAGCAGCAAAATACTTCCCTCCCAATGAGAGACGTTTTTCCTTTTTCTTCCCTTTATTGTTAACAAAGAGTCAGTATAGACACCACCACTGCTTTAATCACTTTATACAGTCTCCAGGAAGTGTCTCACAGTGTTCACGCTGAACGCGCTGGTTAGCAGATTAAATTCTGCTGCCCTGCAGCCAAGTAAACAACAATCTGCCCCTTCCCCTGGCAATTCCCAGGAATTTCCTGTTTATTGGCTCAGTGTGGAGAAGTTTCAGTGTGGAGAGCTCAGTGTGGAGCACTTCTGGAGCTGTTGTATCTGATCAAAATATGGGAAGAGTCTGTTCAGTCCCAGCAGCACTTGACCTGTACCTATGGGCACATTTCTTTGAGATGTGTGCAAAAAGGACTGCGATCAGGATATGCTGCAGTGCAGAGCAAAGATAAAGGAGCTGAGGCAAGTATACCATAAGGAAAGGGAGGCAAGCTGTAGCTCTAGTGCTGCACCTAAGTCCTGCCATTTTTATAAGGAGCTGGATGCTATCCTCCCACCTCTACTGCCAGGAGCCCTGTGGATATTTCACAGGGCACAGAGGCAGCAGAAAGAGGACCTACCCTATAGGATGAAATTATTTATGAAAAGGTGGAGCTAGATGAGGATGTGGAGCTTCTGATGGGGTCTCCCAGAGGGGCAGGCATCCTGAGGTGCATAGCCAGCCTCAGAAATTACTTTCCAGAGTGCAGGAACTAGGAGATGAGATGCAGGATAAGTGGCTGTGGCTTGTGTAGTGTGGAAGGTAAATTTAGGCCATCCAGAAGTGGGAGGTGGGATGTGTTTCTGGACATTTCCCTGAGTAGCTAATTAGTACAGTGAAACAGGGTCTTGATGCATGCTGAGATCTCACAGGAATCCTACAGAGAGATCCCCAGGAAAGTTTTTTAGAGGTAATCATTAATCCCAGGCCTGTTCGCAGCAATTTCTGTGGTGTATGTGTGCTTTTTTTGTAAATGTGGTGTGAATGCACCCCCAATGACCCCCTCCAAGTAATCCAGGAAATCAGCCCCAGCATTTCCCCGGCCAGCCACAGCATGGGGGAGGGAGGCTCAGGCAGTGCGCTGCTCCTGCCTTCCCTGGCTGGTCAGAGCATGCTTACTTGGAGGACCATTGGGGGTGCTTTCGCACCGCCTCCCAATCCCCCATATGGGCCTGAATCCTCTGCTGCAGATTGCATGGCAGTGCAGCTTTGTTCCTTCCCCCATTGTAGGACAATGCTCCTCCCCATTCTGCAATCACTTGTGCAGGGACCAAAGCGGCACATTGGTGAGTGGCATAGTGTATGTCTACATTGCATTCCTCTTTTGAGAGAGGAATGCAAATGCAGCTGAGCAAAATTGCAAATGAAGCGCGGATTTGAATTTCCCGCGCTTCATTTGCATAATCGTCGGGCGCTATTTGAAATACCTATTTCTAAAAGAAACACTGTCTAGGCGGTTATTTGAAGAAAACCCTTCTTTCCAAATTACCCTTAAACCTAATTTTATAAGGAATAAGGGTTATTTCGAAAGAAGGGTTTTCTTTCCAAATAACCGCGTCTAGACAGCATTTCTTTTTTCGAAATAGGATATTTCAAAATAGCGCCCGGACGCGATTATGCAAACGAAGCGCGGGAAATTCAAATCCTCGCTTCATTTGCAGTTTTGCTCAGCTGGATTTGCATTCCTCTCTCAAAAGAGGAATGCAATGTAGACATACCCATATAGAATAGCATGGAAGCCACAAGCAAAGCAGTAGTTGAACCCTTGTTTCCTTGCTTATCGCCAGCAGTGAAATGTCTGATAGAATGATTCCTGCCTATGAAAAAGTGTGGGCTAATTTTAGAATGAGTTCCTTAACAAAGCTGCACTGCAACCCCTGCAAAGACTATATGTTCTTTTTGTCCATGTGCAAACTACGCCACCCCCAGAAAAATCTCACCATGCTTTGGGTGCTTGCAGAGGTGTGGTACCTTGCAAGGGTCAGTGAAAAAGTGATTGGTATGTTGTAAAAGGTGCATATAACTGAAATGTTTCAATGCTGTGCTTGAATTTAACAATGTCGCTGATCTGCATTGTCCCCATGTGATTCAGCAGATGTGTCATTAAGGAACACCTCAACACCTCTGCTGACCATCTCCAGCAGATAAGAAAGAGGCCAAGATGCAGCAAAGAAGACATGTTCTGGGAGGTACTGCAAGGCACCTCTCCAGAGAACAAGGAATGACAGGAGTGCTGGGAAGCTGAAAGGCAGGACAGAAAAGAAAATAAGTGTTTGCTAGGGATGTAAATGAATGAATGATAAAAATAATAGAGGAGCAAACAGAGATGCTCAAGTCTTTAATAATGCTGCAGAGCGAGCATGTATGGGCTCAATCTCCACAACAGCATATGTATAATTATTTACCATGCAATCCCCCCCCCTCCAACCATACATTCCATTCCACTTTCTGGAACTCCTAAGTTTCCCCTTCACTACCTCACATAACTTTCAGCATGACAGCTGAACCTACACAGAGTTATGAGGTTTTGTCCTTTTCCAGCCCCTCCTTTCCCCACAAGCATCCATGTTTTGGTGAGTGTCGGTGTGCTTTTTCTTGAGCAATAAAGGCAACGTTTTTTAATGATCCATCATCTTTATTTTTTGTTCTACAAATTCACATTGCAATTACTAGGAGTCCATTTACAGGAATTTTAATAATTTTCTTACTAGGATATGTGCCCCCAAATGTTTACATGAAATGCACCAGGGAAGCAACTCCAACATGATACATATTACTGCTGCTCATTCTCAAAGTACTTCCTCAGAGCCTCCCTGATTTCAATTGCCTCCTTCTGGGCTGCTCAAACTCAGCAGGCAAGTGCGCCCTCTCAGCGTTTTACCCCTGAGCAAACATTTTGCCTTTAGATTCACAGAGATTATGTAAGTACAGCATGCAGCTATGACCATGGGAATATTATCCTCATTAAGGTCTAACTGCCTTTCAAGCCACATTCAACTGTCATCTGGCACCTAGGCAGCCTGTTGTTGAAATGCTCCATACTTCTGTCCAGGTATCTCATGTAAGGTTTCATGAGCCTCAGCTGGGTCTGAGGATCACTATGGGCATTTCCACATTCCCCACTACAATCCAGTGGTCTGGAAAGATAGTCCGCACTTGCAGCTTTCTGTACAGGTTGTAGTTGAAGATGTGTGCATCATTCATCTTCACAGACCACACTGTGTTGATGTCAGTGAAACATATGGTGATCCATAAGCACCTGCAACACCATGGAGAAGTAGACCTTCCTATTAATGTACTTTATTGCAAGATGGCCTGGAGCTAAAATTGGAATGTGTGCACCATCAATCATCCCTCCAAAGTTAGGGAAACCTATCTCTGCAAAGCCATTCACTATTTCATGCACATTTGCCAGAGTCATGGTCCTTTGTTGCAGGATGCAATTTATTGCTCTGCACACTTACATTAATGCAACCCTAATGGTCAATTTCCACACTCCAAATGCAATGAATTGATAGTAGTCTGAAGTTGCCAGCTTCCAGAGAGTGACTGCCACACGCTTGTCTACCAAGAGGCAGCTCTTATCCTGGTGTTTTTGTGCCACAGGGCTGGGACTAGCTCAGCACACAGTTCCAGGAAGGTGGCTTTATGCATCTGAAAGTTCATCCCACACCTGCACGATGATGCAATCTCACCAACAGTGCTGGTTTCCATAGCCCAAAAGTGCTGGTCTAACCTTTGCAGTGGCTCTATGAATACCAAAAATAATGCTAAGTGTCTACTATCAATATCACACAGAATATCAGGTACCTGCAAGTCTTCCTCTGTCAGTAACTTCACAATTAGCTGTGCTGCCATGTGCAATGTCTTCATGACACTCAACAGAGCATAGGAGAGAAGTGCAGGATCCATCTCTTCTCACTACAGATGCTGGAGTGCACAGCAAAGAACTGCAGTTGAAAAAATGGCACAAATAAAAGCTGGAAATCAATGGATGGATGGACACAAAGCAATGCATGATGAGACCTTTAGCATGGTCCCAAGATGTGCTGTGCTCTGTTCCACCTACTAATAGAAGGTGTCACCCTGCAAAGTGGGATACATACCCACAGTGCATTGCTCACGCTGTCGATGATGGTGTCCCCGATGTGGATGTGATATGTCTGTAGTGTGAACAGTCTTTTGAGATTTTTTTAATGTTGACTTTTGGGTTTCAACATAAATTTGGTAGCCAAAACTTGATGGGGAGCCACTCCAAGAATGTGGTAAGTGGTCAAGGGCTGTACTGTTCCATTATATTAATGGAGGAGGTGCAGAGTCTGAGATGGAGGTTGGTGCAGAAGGAAGCTTGGGGTAAGGGGTTGAGGTGCAGAAGACAGTGCGGGATTACCTGCTGTGATCCCTCCTTCTGGGGCATCTGGTATTGGTCACTGTCGGATGACAGGATACTGGGCTAGATGGACCTTTGGTCTGACCCAGTATGGCAGCTCTGATGTTCTTATCTGGGAGGGAGTCTGGATGAAGGAGGGAGTTGGGACCTGGGGCAGGAGATTGGGGTGCAGAAGGAAGTGCAGAATCTGGGAGGCGGTTGTGACCTAGGGCAGGGGTTGATGAGGTAGTACAGGGATTTGGGTTGTGAGTTGGGACAGTAGATTGGGGGGGCAGGGTCTGGTAGAGGGTGTGGGTGCAGGAGGGGGTGCTGGGATCTGGACTGTGACTGGGGATAGGGCATTGGGGCATAAGGTCTGGGAAGGGGCTGTGACCTGGAGGAGGGGCATAGGAGGGGGTACGGCATCTGGGAGGGAGTTGTTATCTGGGACAGGGGTGCAGGGTTTGGGATGGGGCTGAGAGTGCAGGAGGGGGAGCAGAGAGCTGGGAGGCGGGAGAGGTTGGGGTGGCAGAGGCAGGCTCTGCACAGAAGGCACTTACCTGGGCAGTTCTCAGCCAGTAGCCCAGCAGGTTCCTCAGCCAGGATCCCTTCCATTCCATGCCCCTGCCCACCACTCAGAGCTCCGGGCTGTGGGGAGCGGGACCATGTGAGGTTCTGAACGCTGCGAGTCCAGAAAGGGAGGGGTACTTAGTGAGCTCCCTGTCCACAAACAGGCAGCTCCCATTGGCTGGAAACCAGCTGCGAGATTGTAGTGGGGGCAGGGCATCATGGAAAGACTCTCCCCATACCCAAGCTCGTAGTGTTCAGAGAGATGCTCAGAGCATTGTGTGGGCGCAGGGCAGGCAAAGAGGTTGGCTGAAGCTCCCACCTGTGGGCCATATTTTACATGCCCCTGGTGTAGGCAATGCCTAACTAGTTCACATGCTGATGCTTAAGTGAAATGACTTACCATGATTGCCAATATCCTTCCTGCTCTAAACAGCAGGACATCAGCACTTTTGAAGCTCAGTTTTCTGCAGCCATTTGTCTGACTTCTTAGAAATGAGCAGGTTTCTCCTTTTAAGGAGTATAACTGCAACCTGATTTCTGTTTTTCAATAGATAAATAAATACATTTATTTAGAAATTGGACCTTTAATAACTCCATTCATCTGAAGAAGTGGGTTTTGCCCATGAAAGCTCATGATACCATCTACATGTTTTGTTAGTCTTTAAGGTGCTGCCAGACTTTTCTTTGTTTTTTAAGTTTTTTCCAATTACAGACTGACATGGCTTCATCTCTGAAGCTCTTGTTTTTCAGTCATTTGCAGCTAGGTGGCACACACACCATAATAAACACAGATGGGAGAGGCGTTCATCGAGGCTGTTTTATTTGCAAATTACATGGGCCTTTGCTTCAATGTAACACATCCACTTGAGCTGCCAAACTGATAGCAAAAGCACGCATATTTATTTACAAATGGTAATAATCTAAGAGGCGCAATTAAGAAGAGGGTGGGTGGATTGTTTTGTATTT
Source organism: Rafetus swinhoei (assembly GCA_019425775.1). Lineage (NCBI taxonomy): Eukaryota > Metazoa > Chordata > Testudines > Trionychidae > Rafetus > Rafetus swinhoei. The sequence continues at coordinate 33,487,529 of CM033439.1, read as the reverse complement.
TTTGTTTGTTTTGTGCATTTTTGAATTGTCTTTGTAAAACACTGCAGTAAATGAAATCACCCTCTCGGCAAATAGAAGCTCCAGTGAGTTAATCTAAGATAAGCATCTTTGTTGTCATTCTCACCATGTCCCTGAACTGAGGTGATGATGATAGTTAGGATTTTATTACTGTGGTAGGGCCAGGGGAATAATAAGTGGCAGATGCTATGGGGCAACTTTACCAAGACAAATGTTAATATTGATACAAATGAAATCCTACAGCGAGGCATAGAATAAACTGTAACAAAGCAAATTGCCATGGCAGTTAATTGAGCAAGCGGTAGCATCTATAACCTCATGGGTTAATTCAGTTTTACTTACCCACTGTGTATCAACATAGTTTTAGATGCTGCATTAGAGTATGGAGTGGGGAGGGATGTAATATTCCCTGAGTAAGTCTACTAGTCACTGTCAAACAGTGTGTAAAATTAAACACAAAAATGAAAAACAGTGTTAAGAATCAGATGTTTTCCACAAAATGCTGGCAGGGAGACACAGCCATACAAAATTCAGATCCCAACCATCCTTACCTGTGTTAATAAGTAACATAATCAAAACCCCAAGGAATGTCAAAAATCAAGTTTACTTTCTACTCTTTCTACATGCTGTTTGCTTACTTTTTGCTCTGCTTTGGAGCTGGTTATAGCAACACACCAAATAGAATTGTTTTCTGTCTGTCTTATACCTTACTCACAAAACTCAGATTTGCTTTACCAGGGTTTATCCTGATGCCCTTTAAAACACGTATCTTTTAAACATGGGGCTACAGAACCTCACCTAATATAGCATCCTCTGCTGGATAAGATGTTATTTGATAAATGTTATTTGATATACTAATAAAGTGTTATTGTGATACTATGACCCTGCCAAGTATCCTGCTGCTCATTTGCCTCTCCCGAGCCTACACTGGATTCTTCTGCCATCTTTTTCTCATATTGTCATGTGCAAGGGTAACTGCAACTTCTTCACCTTTAACTGAATATCTAAACTAGGGGCGGGCAAACTTTTTGGCTTGAAGGCCCCATCTCGGAATGGAAACTGTATGGTGGGTCATAAATGCTCATAAAATAGGGGTAGAGGTGTGGGAGGGGTGAGTGTTCCAGCTGGGGTTGTGGGTTCTGGGGTGGGGTTATGGATAGGGGGTGCAGGAGGATGGTCTGGGCTGGGACTGAGGGATTCAGAAGGGGACGGGGGATCAGGGTGAGGTTAGAGGGTTAGGTTGTGGTAGGGGGTTAAGTGTGCTTGCTCTGGGTAGGGCCTACCTCAATGACTCTCAGAAGCAGTGGCATGTCATCCCTCTGGTTCCTACATGCAGGGGTGGCCAAGCAGCTCTGTGCACTGCCCTTACCCCAGGTGCCATCCCAACAGCTCCCATTGGCTGCAGTTCCCAGCCAATGGGAGCTGCAGAGCCAGCATCTGGGACAGGGGCAGCGTGCAGACCCCTGGCTGCCGCAACATGTAGGAGTCAGAGGGGAAACATGCCTCTGCTCTCAGGAGCCATGGCAAACATGGCCCCTGACCCCGTTGCCCAGCTGGATTGCTGGAGTAAGGCAAGCCCCCAACTCAACTCCCCAGTGGGAGGCTGAAGGCCAGACAGGCTGGATATGACAATGAACAGATGAAGATTTTTTTCAGCCTGCTCACTTCAGGACTTAGAGCATAGAAGAGAAATTGGATTCCTGGTTACTGGCACTTTTTTTTTTTTGAGGGGAGGGGGAAGTTGTAGCTTCATATTATTTGTGGTGTTTTCCTCACATTTGTCTTTTGGGGTATGTCTACACTGCCACCCTAGTTCGAACTAGGGTGGCTAATGTAGGCATTCGAACTTGCAAATGAAGCCCGGGATTTAAATATCCCGGGCTTTATTTGCATGTTCCCGAGCGCCGCCATTTTTAAATGCCCTGTAGTTTGAACTCCCTGCCCGCAGCTACACGCGGCACTGACTAGGTAGTTCGAATTAAAGCTCCTAATTCGAACTACCGTTACTCCTCCTGCAATGAGGGAGAAGGGTTACAATTTATTTATTTCAAAAAAGGGAAGAAGGACAATCCAGGGAACTATAGGCCAGTCAGTCTTACCTCGGTTCCTGGAAAAATCATGGAAGGGATCCTTAAGGAATCCATTTTGAGGCACTTGGAAGAGAGGAAAGTGATTAGGAATAGTCAGCATGGATTCACAAAGGGCAAGTCGTGCCTGACCAATCTGATTAGCTTCTATGATGAGGTAACTGGTTCTGTGGACGTGGGAAAGTCAGTGGATGTGATATACCTTGACTTTAGCAAGGCTTTTGATACGGTCTCCCACAGTATTCTTGCCAGCAAGTTAAGGGAATGCAGATTGGATAAATGGACAGTAAGATGGATAGAAAGATGGCTAGAAGGCCCAGTGATCAACGGCTCGATGTCAGGATGGTGGTCGGTTTCTAGCGGAGTGCCCCAAGGTTCATTTCTAGGACCGGTTTTGTTCAATATCTTTATTAATGACCTGGATGAGGGGATTGATTGCACCCTCAGCAAGTTTGCGGATGACACTAAGCTAGCGGGAGAGGTAGATACGCTTGAGGGCAGAGATAGGGTCCAGAGTGACTTAGACAAATTGGAGGATTGGGCCACAAGAAATCTGATGAGGTTCAACAAGGACAAGTACAGAGTCCTGCACTTGGGACGGAAGAATCCCAAGCATTGTTACAAGCTGGGGACCAACCAGTTAAGTAGTAGTTCTGCAGAAAAGGACCTGGGGGTTACAGTGGATGAGAAGCTGGACATGAGTCAACAGTGTGCCCTTGTAGCCAAGAAGGCTAATGGCATATTAGGTTGCATTAAGAGGAGCATTGCCAGCAGATCTAGAGAAGTGATTATTCCCCTTTATTTGGCTCTGGTGAGGCCACATCTGGAATATTGTGTCCAGTTTTGGGCTCCCCACTACAAAAAGGATGTGGACGCATTGGAGAGGGTCCAGCGGAGGGCAACCAAAATGATTAGGGGGCTGGAGCATATGAATTATGAGGAGAGGCTGAGGGAGTTGGGTCTGTTTAGTCTGCAGAAGCGAAGAGTGAGGGGGGATTTGATAGCAACCTTCAACTTCCTGAAGGGAGGTTCCAAAGAGGATGGAGAGAGGCTGTTCTCAGTAGTGACAGATGGCAGAACAAGGAGCAATGGTCTCAAGTTGTGGTGGGAGAGGTCCAGGTTGGATATTAGGAAAAACTATTTCACTAGGAGGGTAGTGAAGCACTGGAATGGGTTACCTAGGGAAGTAGTGGAGTCTCCATCCCTAGATGGAGTTTAAACACCTAGAGGTGTTTAAGTCTTGGCTTGACAAAGCCCTGGCCGGGTTGATTTAGTTGGGATTGGTCCTGCCTAGAGCAAGGGGCTGGACTTGATGACCTTCTGAGGTCTCTTCCAGCTCTATGGTTCTATGATTCTATTGCAGTGTAGACATACCCTTGCTATTCTCAATGACTTGCTACTATTTCAAATAAATTGTAACCCTTCTGCCGGGTAGGCCTGGCAGTAACCAGGGCCGGGTTCAATATCTTGGGGTCCATCTCACACAGAACCGGCTTGAGCCCCCACCCAGTAATCTGGGAAATTCACACACCCCTGGGAGCCTCTGAGAGGCAATGCTTCCTGCAAGCGCTGAGTCTGAGTGTAGGAAAGAAACCATTTAATGAAACAGAGAGAGAAGTCATATGGCATTAACTTGGGAAAACACCACAAACAGAGTTCATAACCCAAACATGAGCTAAGCCCTCCCTCCCCCCCAGCCAAGAATCACCTGAAGTCCAAAGAGTCTGACACCCCAAAAGTCTCTGTCCCTGGTCTGTGCCACCCAGAGTCCCAAAGTTCACCCGCAGGGTTTCACCTCCCAACCTGGGTAGAAATGGGGGTGGGGAGGATAGATAGGGGGCACCTTATGACACTCCGCCATGCTCCACCAGCTGTCTCATCCCACACCACCGGACACTCCGCTGGTTGCCTGCTGCCGCTCCTCGCCTGCCGCCGCTCCGCGCCACGCCGCTGGTTGCCGCTCCTCGCCTGCCACCACTCCGTGCCACTTCGCTAGCTGCAATGGATCTGGCTCTCAGCCAAACCAGTGATTTCAGCTCTCAGTGATTTCAACTCTTTAGCCACCAGCTGGACTGGCAAAGGAATCCAGCTTCCACTGGACTAGCAAAAGAAAAAACTCCTCAGGGAATATGGTTTAGGTCTGTCCTTAAAACAAAGGGGGAAAGGGGCAGGTTGGGCCAGTCTTACAGCTCACACCTGGCAGGTGTGAAGCAGGCTGACTCAAGCCCTTTAACCCTTCCCCCCAGCTCAGTTCACTCAACTCTGGAAGGGGGGAGGCTTGTTCCTCCGAGACCTCTTACCATGATGGTTGTGTCTCTCTTGCAAGCATTGGTGGCATGTTTTACAGTTCCCACATTTAGGGGTAGCATGATTAGTGACCCCCCACAACAGCCCCAAATTATTTACAATTCTCCACATTCCATTCCAACACTGAGCCTCCATCAGCCCTGGCTGATTGGGATTTACAGAGCCACACCTCGTATTCTCTCCTGAGCTGTATTTACATATCAACACTTAACAGTTAATTACTTTGCAGAGCTAAACAATTGTAGCGGGCACACCCACCCCTCCTTTTAGCTGGCTGATAGCAAGCAGCAGTTCAGCCCCTGCTTACAAAATCTTACTGACTAGAAATGGTACTGGGCTGCAAACTTGAGATCTGGATACAAACTTCCCCAGTATTCAGATCCCGGTTTCTGGTTTGGCTCACAGAGTGTGGCAAACAGTGGAATTCAGATTAGAATTTCCCTGAAATGTGTAGGGCTGCGTCTAGATTGGCAAGATTCTGCGCAAATACTTTTAACGGAAAAGTTTTTCCGTTAAAAGTATTTGCAAACGTCTATACTGGCATGTGCCTTTGCGCAAAGATTTGCTTTGCGCAAAAGCATCCGTGCCCAGTGTAGACGCTCTCTTCTTGCAAGAAAACTCTGATGGCCATTTTAGCCATCGGGCTTTCTGCAAGAAATAAACGTGGCTGTCTACACTGGCCCTCTTGCGCAAGAATACTTGCGCAAGAGGGCTTATCCCTGAGCGGGCGCGTCGGAGTATTTGCGCAAGAACCACTGATTTTGTACATTACAAAGTCAGTGTTCTTGTGCAAATACAAGCGGCCAGTGTAGACAGGCGGCAAGTTTTTGTGCAAAAGCAGCTGCTTTTGCGCAAAATCATGCCAGTCTAGACGCAGCCTAGGTGTTTTGCATGAGGCCCAGCTCTGTGGCTATTTAATAAAAAACTGGCATGTTTTTTATGGAGACATGGAACTCCAATGAAGTTTTGCTAATTTAAAGCATGTCAAACAGTGCAAGCATCAGGGTTCTGTATATACTCTATACTCAGTTTGTTTTGAAGGCAAGAGTATGCCTATGTTTTGGCTTTGGCAAATGCTGCCACCTGCTAGATAAGTCATTCATATAACAGATGCCACACCCTCATTTTTCACAACAGATTCTGAGGCATCTGCCTAAGTAAGACTCTGTGTCAGATCCTTGTGAAAAAGTATTTTAAAAAGCATCAAACCTTTCATTCTTGCTTTAGATTGCTGAAAAGTTGCCACTTCCAGTGAATTCTTCTTTCTGCAAATATAGGAAGGCAGCTGCCATGAACACATGTTCTCTTGCAGCTGGGAGACTGCATCAGTCTCTAGCTACAGTAATTATCACATCCTGGTTGTCTTTTGCCTGGCTCACCTATTGACAACCAATCAGAGAGCAGCATGTTTGTTGAGGCCTAGTTTGGGAAGTGGGAGTGCAGGTGCTAGTTGTCATGGAGAACTGAGCTCTTATTTTTGCAGGTATTTGGTTTCAAGTTGTTTGTTAGATCAATTTGCAGCCAATTCTAAAAATTACCACTATGCCAATGACATGCTTACAGGATTAAACGTTGTACCAGAATGATCGGGAACAGCCAGCAAAGACTGTGTAAAGATGGAGGTTCTTATTTTGTCTTTGCCAGAGGATGGCAAATCTCATGAGTTTGCTGAGATAGCTTTTTTGGGATCTGTCACATGAAGAAGAACTGGAATTTGCTCCCTATCTAGTTAGTTTGTAGATCTCCCTGATAAAAATATACTGTGGTGCAAGGTTTAAGAGGATTATAAGATCTTCTGGGCAAAGAATAAACTACTAAGTATATCTGTACAGAGCCAGGAAAACTTACCATACAGAATGAATAATAATGATCTTAATTAAGGAAGCTCCCCTGTGAGATGCAGTTTGAATTGCATAAGGCAGATGTCTCCAAAGTATTTTTCTCTCCTCTCATGGGAGCCATCCCAACTTGCTTGCTATATCAGGACATGCACAACTGTAGGGATCACAGGTTTAGGACCTTCTTCTTGGAATGTTGTGCTGTGGTAAGTGGTTGGATGCTGAATGGAGTGGGTCTGCAGTTTTGCTCCTTTATTGCCCACCCTCACAACACAATGACACAATCAGCCCTAGGTTATAATAATGTTCAGTGCTTATATTTTTTCATTGGGGGATCTCATGTCCTTTTCAAATGCCGATGAGTTTTGTTACTACCTTTTTTGAAAATGAAGAAGCTGAGGGTACAAAGTTTAAGTCATTTGTCCAGGTTTTCCACAATAAGTCAATGCCAGAGCAGGTCTTCTGATTCTTAGTTCCCTACTCTATTGAATGGAAGGGGCTGCCTCCCCCGGAAAAAAGGATAAACCATAACTGGAATTTGCAGCCTAGAAATAAATCCATTGGATAGCTCAGCTAAAGTGAATAAAAGCTTAGACTGGTTCTCAGATGCCAGCTCAGGGGATGATGCAGAACTGGGTGGGCCATGATCTTATTTAGTTCACGGATTATTATTTTATATTCTAAATAAGATATGTTGGTAAATAGTCTATCTTTACTTCCCCACAAGCTGGGAAACATTTCAGGCCGGGTAAACTGGTTCATTGGTTTGGGACATGCAGAGATATTTTGAGAAGCATCCTGAAATGATACTCTATTGGCCTCACTCTCTTGAATGACAGTGTATTAGTGGGCATTAAAAAGGTACTGTTCCCTGAGCCTGGTTTTTTGAATGGTTCAACAGATAAAAGGGATGAGTGTTAGCAAGAAAACGTGTGTGCAATGAAAGGAATAAATTAGCAAGTCTGAGTATCAGCCAGACATCATGAACAGCAGATGTCTGCAATATGAAAGTGACAATGGTGAGGGGCATGTTTCATCCCAAACCTTTCCACTATGTCCCCACCCAATTTCTGTGTATGTCAACAACTTTAAAATCTGGATGTATTGTATGGCTGAGCAAACAGGACTCGACTGTGTACAGCATGCTATGCAGTGGCTATTTAATCAAATATTTAAAACAAAAATAGAGAAGGTAGGACATATCCTGGGTTCATAAGTGTAGGGAATGGAAGAAACTGAGAGCACATAAAAGAAACTATAAGGAACATATGGCCTCAGCTTCCAGTCTCTCAGGCCAAGGCACCAATGCCAAAATAAGGTGAGTTCTGCACTGGTAGGAGGTGTTTCTTGTGGAGGACAAAAATGGGGAAAGAAATAATCTATAGTGCATTTGCATATCCTTCTGTTCTCTATCTGACTCTAGGGAAAGGCCTTTTTAATGGAAATACTTGGTCCAGATGATCAGTTCTATTATTTGAAGGCTACAGCAGTCAGTCTCAGGCAATAAATCTCAGTTAATCATCTGAACAGAGTAGTTTCATTGGGAAAAGGGCTTTCTAGAAGCAAGTATCTCTCTAACATATAGGATAAACTTAAACACTAATTTGATGTGCAATCTAGAGTAGACTATTGTCAACACACTTAAGGGTTCAAAATAAAAGAATAAGACATTTGTCATATTCCATGTACTATTAATAACTCACCCCTTTCACTCCATAAGAAACAGGCAGCTCCACTGCAACTCCATTCACAGAAGCTATTAAGACCAGCAAGTACTTAATGCTTTTTCCATCTGCAGAAAGACAAAAACAGGCATGTTCTTCATACAGCTCTAAGGATACACATTCTGTTCTGCTACCCACAGCTCAAACTGTGGAGTAGACTTCTCCCTTCCCTTCCTCAGATTTAAACTGGCACATTGAGCCACTGAACATATGTATTTATCTAATCATGCTGTGCTAACCATATCCCTTTACATAATATTTCAATTTCCATGGAGAGAGGCATAGCCAAGTTTTAGCTTACCTTAAAACAAATAATCACTGTTGGATAGTTTTGTAAGAACAGGTATTTGTTAAATAAGAGAATGTATTTGTATAGATATTCAAAATAAACAGTCTCGTTTGGTTTCAAAACCAGCTCTGAAATTTTTAAATTAAATACAAGTTTAATCATCTCCCATCTATCTATAATAAAGAATGTGTCATGACAAAAACGGTAGATATTTCCAACTCAATTAGTTCCCCATTATTATTCTTTTGTCCTTTGGGAGATCTTTTCTGTGTGGTTATGTTAGGAAGTTCACATCACATTTAATATACTTGTATTGTAAACTGTTCCTTTGAGTTCAAAGGCATCTGAACATAAGAGAAACACTAATGCTCATGCTTTTAGAAAATAGGGGAAAACATTCACAAACCTGCTATTTGTGCCTATAACTAAAGCAAATTAAAAAACTCTACAACACACACCATAACTACACTCCCGCAAACATGTAACTCTTACACCGCCCAAGCCAGTCTGTCTTCAAAGAGAGATATTAGAAGTATTTATGTTCCAATTATTGTGAAATGATAATAAATCTGGCTGTTTGTGCTGGTTGCTTTCTCAAATAAATAGCCTTGTGAACAGTAATGATCAAAATAATACAAGAAGGAAATTTACTTGAAAGTTCCACACACTTAATCACAATGCCCTTCCCATAGTGGGAATTTCAAAAGTTATCTTTACTCTGCTTAATAATTCTCTAAACTACATATTTTTATATACAAATTAAATCTCAATAGGGATGTCACAGATTTGTTTTATTGTTTTCTTGATTTTCAAATTTCTCTGTTTTCCAGTCACTCAGCATTTCTGCTTTATATCATCAATAAAAACACTGAAAACATAGTATTTTGTCTTTATTATCTTGTTCATTTCAAAACATTAGAGAAAAGATGTGCAAAGCTATTGATGAGAGAGAGAACCAGAAGAAGAGTATCTCAGTTACTAGCTTTAAAACAACATAGACATAGTTTAATGACTTACTTTCCTGTGTAGCACATTGGTACATGTAGTGATATAGGCAGACAAATTACATGATCAAAGCATTATAGCTGAAATCTTAGTGTAACAACCCAGGCAAAATACATTATTAGAGAGGCATATGAGAATAAATACTAAGCCAGTGTTAGACAAGCTTATCTCAAGCATCTGTGGATCAAAGAAATTCAAATCTCATCAAGGGTGCCTTCTTTTTTTAATGAACCATGACTACACACATTAATAGGCACCTTACTGCAGTCTCAGAGGACATAGAACCTGGACTATTCATCAACTAATGATCAGGCCTCTAGCACTTAAGCTAAAAAGAAAGTCTTTGAGATGTAAGTTGCAGGCTGCCTTAATCAGGATAACCTAAACTTGCTCACACTCATGAAGTCAGTGTGTTACACTACTCATATGCTATTTACAACTATGCTATTCTTAGACAAATGCTATAAGATTGTCTAATAGCTTTGGCCTTCAAAAGTAAGCCGACCTGTGCTCCATGTTACCCTTTATAGCCAACCAGAGAATGCCTCATTCACAATTGTTTTGTGTCTTATGTCTTGAGTAGTTATTGACATTCCTGCTCAGTAGATGTAAAACACTCCCAAGCTTAGAATTGTGATATTTTATGTTCACGTAGGCAGCATGTTAATGGCTACACAAACAGTGAGGTACTGGTGTGTCAGATACACCAGTCAGATACAGAAAATCTCAATGTGAGTCTTAACCAAGCCAGATTGAGGCCAACCTCTCTCAAACAGTCTGATTTCAAGTCAAACTTTGCTGCTTATAGTGACCATAATAAGCTAGCTCTGAGCTTAAAAAAACCCTCCAAAGCACATCAAGTACTAGTAAATTAAAGTGTTTGCTGTTTCCTATTGGCTGGCCTCAGCAACAGGACTATTTGATTTTTCAACATTTACAAGCTCTTGTTGGAAATACAAAAAAATGAAAAAAAATGACTTCCTGATAGATTTTCTCTCTCTCTTTTTTTTAAATGAAATGGCTATCGCTAGCATTTTGTTTTTTAGAGATAGATAAGTGGGTCCCATGCCTTGGTGTTTTCCTATGGCCCAAATAGGATTCTGATTCTGGTTTCCCTTTGTTGTTCTTAGAGAGACTATAAGTAGCACAAGAAAAAATACATCTAGTGATTCTGGATAAACAATGGATTATTTCATGTAGACTCATTGCATTATTAGTAGTGTTATTTCATGCTAACCACTGAAACTAAAAAATGACAGCAGCCTAAATCTGCTTTGCTAGCTCCAAGACACAGTATCTAGTTCAACATGATCAGCTGTGAGTTACTCTAGAAGTGTTGGGTGGAATTCTGCCCTTGCAGGCATGCCTGGGGCTCCCACTGATTTCAATAAGTGCATATTGGAGGTAGCAGCACCTGGAGGAAAAAGCAGCACACTGTTCCAAATCCCAAGATCACATACAAAAAGCCAATGGCAGAACTAATGATCAAATCTTGGTCTTCTGAACGAGATGGATCAAGACATGGTGCTTTTTTTATTTAGGTAGTTTATTGGTCTGACCCTCACTAAACAGAAAAGAAAAATCATCTGGGAAGCCACTTTTCTCATTTGTAAAATGTAAAAGATCTATGGCTGCAAAGTGCTATATAAATGGTAAGTATTATTCAAGGGCAGAATTTGATATTGTCTCTTAGACTTTTGCATATAAAGAAGTGAAATCGGCTATTCTATCTGCTTTGGATTTAGTCCTGCTGTCTGAGTACCACACTATATTCTCTTCTAATTTAGTTCTCTGTGAAATGATATGGTGAAAAGATAGGCTGTATAGTAAGTACAGAAGGTAGACTGGTGAGATTATTCCTGATTTCTCTTAGAAGGATGGCTCATACGCCGAGGCTATGTCTAGGAAATTTTTGCAGAAGAGCAGACACGCTCTTTTGGAAGCCCTGCCACGAGGAATAAGGTCTCTTCTGAAAGAGGTGTTTTTTCTGAAATTTGGCCCAGCGTAGATGGGCCAAATTTCAGAAAAGCCTCTTCCAACAAAACTATCAGAAAAAGGTACGCAAATTGTGGAGCACAATTTGCATACCTTTTCCCGATAAAAAGTGGCAGTGTAGACATAGCCTGAGTATGGCTGTAGACCAGGGATGGGCAAACTTTTTGGCCTGAGGACCACATCCTAGAATGGAAATTGTATGATGGGCCATGAAAACTTACAAAATTTGGGGGTTGGGGGTGCAGGCTTTGTAGTGGAGCCATAAATGAGGTTGGACTGTTGGAGACGGTTCTGAGCTGCGGCAGGAAGTTGGGATGTGGGCGAGAGTGAGGGGATTGGGGCGCAGGATAATGCTTTGGCCTGGGACAGAGGGGAGGGGGATCATGGTGGAGTAGGTTATAGGGATTCAGGGACAGAGGTGCAGGCTCCAGCTGGGAATGCAGCTTTTGGGGTCCAGTTGGGGATGAGGAGTTTGGAGTGCTGGAGGGTTGGATCATGGGAGAGGAATCAGGGCTGGGGCAGGAGGTTGGGACATGGGTCGAGGTTCAGGCTCCAGCTGGTGCCTTACCTCCAGCAGCTCCCATAAGCAGTGGCATGTCCCCCTCCAGCTGTGACAACTCCACAGTTCCTATGGTGGTGGTTTCCAGCCAATGGGAGATGCAGAGCCAGTGTTTGCAGTTGGATCAGTGTGCAGAGCTTCCTGGCTGCTCTTATGCATAGGAGCTGGAGGGGACACATGCTGTTGCTCTTGGGAGGTGCATGGGGCCATGGCACATGCAGAGTGGTGGAAGCTTCTGACCCCACTCCCTGACCAGAGCTCCGGAACAATGCAAACCATGGAAACCCTTCCCAGCAAGAGCTCAAGGGCAGGATTAAAAGGTCTGATGGGCTGGATACAACCCTCAGACTGTAGTTTGCCCAGACCTGCTACAGAAAATTATTTACTTTCTGGACCCTTACATTTATCGTTTGGTTTTTTTAGTTCTTTTCTTGCAAACATGCGCAGCTGCTCTAGTGGGTTCCAGAGGATACCTCTATGATAACATTGGCCAGCTTATTCAGAAGTCAGAACTGGGTCCTTAGAAATGGATCTTAGAAAGGGCCAGTGCAAGCTGTAGCACACAGGTATAATAAACTCTAATCCACTGAGAGAAGCCTAGACTTCCCTCAGGGTATAGCATTGACAGCATGCTAGAAAGTCACAGTACTGCCAACTTTGGGCATTCGAGAATAATGAGATTGGCTTTAAACTCAAAGTTTAAAATGTAAAAGTAATGCCACTTTGAGGTTCTTTTGGACTTCTGGTTTTGTAGACTTTAAAGGTTCCATTAGTAAACTTGTTACAATGATGGTTCTGTATGTTACTATCTCAAAGATTGTGCATATTCATATAAATGCAATGAAATAACAGCAAATGAAAGAAAATTAATAAGTGGCCTTATTTTCTGTCTTTACACAGCGACAACTTCGTTCCAGTTCAGAGTTATGTCTTTGCCCGAGAGTGATGCAGTCTAGTATCCTTTCTACATAGCCTTTCTGACCTCAGTTTTCCTAGCTGGAAAATGAGGTTAATAATAATAGATAGACTTATCTACATGAATTAAAATGGGAGGATTAATCAGGACTGATTTCTGCTGCTCTTACTTATGTTGAGAACTGCTATTAAAATCAATGATAAAACTCGCTGTGTCAAGAGTGGCAGAATCTTGCCCTGGGAGTTTTAAAGGGTTAAGTATTTTCAATGTAGGATGTTTATTTAGTGAGAGCTAATTAAAATTGCCTAATGCTTCAGCCCTACTGGTTGATAAAAGTTCAACTTAAAATCAAATTGTTCATATTCATGAGAATAATTAAGAATTAATCAGTCATAGGATCAGAGGCTAACATAGAAAAAGAATAAGTTGAAAATGACTTAGACAAAATTGATGTCTTCAAGTTACCAGGGCCTGATGTAATACATTGTGGAATGCTCAAGGAGCTGACTGAAGATATAACTGAGCCATTAGTGATTATCTTTGAAAGTCATGGAGAGATTCCAGAAAACTGGAAAACAACAGATGTTGTGCCCCTCTATAAAAAAAGGGAAGTAAGGAGAACCTGGGGGAATTAAAGACCAGTCAACTTAACTTCCCAGAAAGATAACAGAGCAAATAATTAAGTAATCAATTTGTAAGCTTCTAGAAGTTAAGATGATAAGTAACATTCCGCACAATTTTGTCAAGAACAAATTGTGTCAAGGCAGCCTGACAGCTTTCTTTGACAGGGTAATGAGACTTGTGGATGGGGAAAGGGCTAGCGGTAGAGGTGGAATATCTTGACTTTAGTAAAGCTTTTGAGACTGTCTCCCATGACCTTCTCATAAATAAACTAGGGAAATGCAGTCTAGATGGAACTACTATAAAATGGGTGCAAAACTGGTTGGAAACCCATTTCTAGAGAGTAGTTACCAAAAGGACATAATGAGTGGGGTCCACAGAGATCAGTTTTGGGTCTTGTTCTCTTCAATATCTTCAATGTTTTAGATATGGCATAGAGAGAATACTTATAGGCTACGTCTACACTGCAGGCTTTTTGCACAAGAACTGTTTTGCGAAAGAGTTCTTGTGCAAAAGGTCTTGTGCAAGAGTGTGTCCACACTGCCATGTGCTTTTGTGCAACAGATGTGCTTTTGCACAAGAGCAGCTATGGCAGTGTGGATGCTCTCTTGTGCAAGAAAGCTCTGATGGCCATTTTAGCTCTGTCCACATTTTAGCCAGTGCCCGTCCACACTGCCTTTTTGCTCAAGAGCTCTTGCGCAAGAGGGCTTATTCCTCGTGGAGAGAGGAATAACTCTTGCGCAAGAGGCCCTCTGTTCCGATGCTTTACTGTAAACTTACTTGCGCAGGAGCGCGCGTGTAGTGTAGACGCTCAAGTTTAGACATAGCCATAAAGTTTGCTAAATATACCAAGGTGGGAGGGGTTGAAAGTTCTTTGGTGAATAGGATTCAAAATGATCTGGAAAAAATGGAGAAATGATCTGAGGTAAATAGGATGACATTCAATAAGGACAAATGCAAAGTACTGCATTTAAGAAGGAATAATCTGCTGCACACGTACAAATTGGGAAATGACTACCAAGGGAAGAATACTGCAGAAAGGGATCTCAGAACACAAGCTAAATATGAGTCAACACTGTAAAACTCTTTCAAAAAAAGCAAACATAATTCTGGGATGTATTATCAGGAATGTTGTAAGCACAACATAAGAAGTAATTCTTCCATTCCACTCTATGCTGATTAGGCCTCAACTCAGGGGTGGGCAAAGGGGCCTCCGCTGGCCAGATCTGGCCCTCCAAGCGGGAGGATCTAGCCTGCGGACGTCCTGCTGCTTCCCTGCCCCCTTTTAGGGCGGGGGCAGGGAGTGAGAGACTTCGTATGCATCTCCTGCCCCCAGGCCCTGATAGGCATGGGGGCGGGAGAGCACGCAAAGTCTCCTTCTGCCCTGCAAGGGGCATGTGGCACTTAGAGTAAAAGTGCTGCATGCTCCTTTCAGGGTGGGGACAGGAGGCCCATGAGGTCTCTGCCAGCCCTTTCACTAAAGTGCCACGTGCCCCTTGCAGGGTGGGGGCAGGGAGCGAGAGACTTCACACATTCCTCCTGCCCCCAGCCTTGATTGGCCTGGGGCTGGGGGGAATTTGCAAAGTTTCCTCCTGCCCTGCAATGGGGAAGGTGCCTAGAGGGAACCACCAGCTATTCAGAACAGCTGGCAGTTCTCTCTAGGCAGGGGGAGGGCAGGGGCAAAGACTTCATGTGCTCTCCCACCCCAGGCCAATCAGGGTCTGTGGGAAGGGGAGGAGGAAAGTATCCTGGCCTCTCCTCTTCCTTCCGGGGTGACCAGGGGCCACTTCAAAAATTAGCAAAGTGCCCCCCAGTGTAAAATTATTGCCCACCCCTGCCTCAGCTGAAGTAATGTGTCCAGTTCTGGGTGCCACATTTCAGGAAAGATGTGGACAAATTGGAGAAAGTCTAGAGAGGAGTCACACAAATGATTAAAGGTCTAGAAAACATGCCTTGTGATGCAAGATTGAAAAAATTGTGTTTCTTTAGTCAGGAAAAGAGAAGACTGAGAGGGGATATAACAGTTTTCAAACACATAAAAGATTATTACAAGGAGGCAAGGCCAAGAAGCAATGGGTTTAAATTGCAGAAAGGAAGGTTTAGGGAAAAAATACCAACCTGTCAGGGTTGGTAAATGCTGGAATTGATTTCTTAGGAGGTTGTGGAATCTCCATCATTGGAAATTTTTAAGAGCTAGCTGACAAACACTAAGTCCTACCATTAGAACTGGATCAGATGATCTCTCAAGGTCCTTCCAGTCTTATGATTCTACGACATGTGCAATCATAAACATCAAACAGTGTCTGATAACAAAAAACTCTTTACATCTTCAAGGCCCTGCACTGGGAAAAATTGATTAGTTCTCAGATCACTCCAATGAGGTAAAAAAGTCAGTATTACTGTGACTATTTTACAGATAGAGAAACAAAGAGAGAATCAATAGCAGAATCAGGATTGGTACTCAAGAGCCTCCCCATCACCCTCTGTGCAGCCCAGTAGGCTTTTCTCCTCTGACTGGCTGGCACAGCAAACAAGTCTGATTAAACCCAATCCAAATGCACCTGTTCAATAGCCCCGTGGTATGTAGCTGTCCTACCTCAACTTTTTTTTAAAACCAGACTATAATTTTACAACCAATATATACTACAGTATGTGCTTTATTTCATTGAAAGTATTGCTTGGCAGTATACGATTAACCACTGTGAATGCCTGAAAACTGCAAATATTTACAGAACTGCTCACTGGTCAGCTAAAACCATTCCTGCACGTGGGCAAAGGAATATTTAAAAACCATCACTGTTGGAGCTGACAAGGTGTCCATTGCCTAGAAACTCTGCCTGAGACTTAATGAAATCCTTGAAATGACTAAAAAAATTACACTGTTTAAAAAAATTACATAGAAAAATCAATCAAAATCCTTTTACCATCTTTGGTGCAGACACCTTTATCTCCATATGGCTTCTAACAATCTGCTCAGATATGTTTGAGTTAAATGGTTGTTTACATCCACTAGTGAATAAGCGTGGTTAGAAGTGTGTATATACCCAAAGAACTCAGCAAATGCCTGATTAATAGCTATAGAGTCTGTAATTATAGCATTGTCAAGAGCCTGAATGTCCTCTATAAATCTTTTCTCATTTACTATTTTTGTTTGGTGGGAGAGGAGTCAATTTGATTTATTAATTATTATTATTATTAGACAATCTTTCTATTAAATGGCCACCGTTCTTGTCTGTCGGCATGGAATTTTCAACTTGCCACTCCCGCCAGCTCCTGCGCATGCGCCAACACGGCCTGGCTCAGTGCAGTGCCGTGCAGCTCCGCTACCGCAGTGGCCGATGCAGCAGGCATGCTCTGCCGCCTGCCTCAGTGCCACGGATCCACTTGTGGGGAAATGCTGCCACAATGGCTAACGTGACCAGCGTGCTCTGCCCCCTGCCTCAGTGCTGCACCACGTGGGCCGATGCGGCAGGCGTGTTTTGCTGCCTGTCTCAGTGCTGCGCTGCACGGGTCAACATGGCAGGCGTGCTGTGCTGCCTGGCTCAGTGCCGCCGTGCACCAATAAGTCAAAAATAAAGTTTTTGGCTAGCAATTTAGGAGAAAGGTTGGACGGCTAACAGTTAGCAACACCCATGAATTGTACTTAGCCATCCAACCTTTTTCCAAAAGTGCTAGCTGAAAAACTTTAATTTTCACTTTTTGGTGCATTTTTTTTTTTATTACTTGTAGTCTTTTGGTGCGCTTTTAGAAAGATTATCTTTTTTAAAAGTTTTTTTAATATTTTTTTTTATCTCCTGGTTCACATATTTCCAATTTATTTCCAAAATGCAGTTTTTAATGGTCGGAGTTTAATTCTGGTTTAGTTTGCAACAAATAACTTGACAGCCTTGTAACAAAATGTTAAGTCTTCAAGATTGGCCTGACTTTCTGCTGTTTTAATTCTCACTTTTTCAGCAGCAGGTCTCTTCTAATTCTGGAGACCACTAGTGTTCCTCCTTGCTCTGGTCATCTGTCAGCTGAGAGGCTTAGGGTACTGCCCTCAAACCTGTCAGGTGGAGGCAGCAGCTTCTTTAAGGCTTTGCAACATAGGTTTATTTGTCAATCTGGATTAGGTCTGGAATTTGTCTTTTGGAAGATGGTGCTAGCAGAATTTTTTTTTAAATGAAGGATCTCTCTGCTCAGCCTATATAGTAACAATTTCATGACACTTTGTTCTTAAAAATGGCACTCTGTGCCCTTAAGCAGAATTCAACACACACCTATGCAGAATATTCTGAAATATCTGGGCCCTGCCCGCTTCCCTTCATCTCAGAGGTGGTGGCATAAAGTAATGAAGTGGAGATATAGTTGTGTTGGCATATGACCAAACCCAAAGAGCTTCCGTCTGCCAGCTACTACTACTGGAGTAAATGAGAGACACTGGGAATTTATTCAGAACTTGTCCCATTCTTTGCAAGTACTTTGGGATTTTTTTCATGTGAGATTTCCATGTAAGTGTAAGATATTATTAATATATCTCCAGCGGGTAGGATGCTCCTACAGTGATGCAGTCAGAATCATCATTCTAGATATGCATTTCACCTTTGGAATGTTGTTGAGAAACTTGGGGGATGGGAATCTTATGACTGCTATTAGTACTAAGTATCCTACACAACAGACCAACACACAGCTATGTTTTTCCCTGCACCAAGTCCCACTTTTTCTTGAGGAAATGATTGCCCAGTATTGAATGAAAAGTGTAAAAAAACAAGCAAACAAAAGTAACCAAGAACTGTACTTAGATTGGAAATTAATTTGTTCTGAAAACTTTTTGAATTTGGGTTTTAGTGAAAAGACTATAGTTTTGGATGTACAATTCACGTGAAATCCATTAACAATACACTTCAGGGACTGGTGGAACATGGAAATAATTTAGAAGAAAACATTTCCATAATCACCAGCTGACAACAGTAAAGTTCAAATTAAGACCAATACATAAGAAATCACATTGCAATGCACTTCTTTGTGAACTCTAGCCCAAAAGCTTAGCTTTGTGTAATTACATTTAATAAGGATACAGATTCATTTGTTCTAATAAAGTATCCATTTGAGGGGCTTTGTGTTTTTTGTTTGTTTTAAACACTCACTAGGCAATCTGGTGTTGAAAAACAGCCTAGCTGGTTGGTTAAGTTCAACCTGATTTTAACGAATCAACATTGGTATAATGATTATTTCATTACTTTTCCAGTACCATAACATGATGGGTGTTGACAGAGCAAAGAGATGGGATGTTCGGTATAAGCATATTTAAGCCACCACTAATGACTTAGATATAAAGGGGAAAATCCTGCATTGTTTTGCACTAGTTGGTCTGGTGGTTTCACGTAACGCCAAGGAGGGAAGGTCTTGTTGTTACAAACTGAGGTTGATCAGTGATTTGCATATATTGAGAGAGAGAGAGAGACACACACACACACACATTATTTCTAAATAGATGATTCTTTTACTGTTTGGCAGCTTTTTTACGTTATGAACATTTCACCAGGAAGCACAGTTGGAAAATAGAAATCAGAATTTTAGATCTGAAAATGTACAATTAACTAGCCCTACAGCAGAAAATTCAGTGAAGTGGAGGTATTGTACACACATCAAAATAAGTGAGAATTCCCATTAATTTAATTTTTGTAGAAGACTTTATTCTCTCGAGGCAGCCACTTGATTGGTGCACATGAATTCCAAAAAAGGAAAAAACAATTTTTCAACGTTCTGCAGACAAACAGCAACAATTTTGTGGTGTAGGTGGAAATAGACATCATGACATTTCACATATCAATGGGGGAGGAGAGAGGAATTATTTCTAAATTTGTAACAGTTGGAAAATAAGTATTGGAGTACTCTTCCTGATCTATCAGCAGCTTACAAGACTGCAAAAAATTATAGTGTCTTGTAACATCTGATAGTATCTTAAAATTCACTCAATCTTTTTCCTTTGCACCAAGCTGTCAGTTCTCCTGTAATATCTTTCTCTTGCTCTTCTGATTGTCTGTTTACAGGTGCTTCACCCATGTAGCTATAATGTAGTTAAATATGTAATAAATCCTAATCTGTTACTTTTTTTTAAATACATGGAGCAACACAAAATTACTTACAACATGAGGTTTATAAATATATAAAAAGACTATCATGCTTTCCTTCTAATTCAGTTAGCAGGTTGAATAGTATGCACAGTGGTTAAATTTTTCCACATCATCAGATTAACATGCTTCAAACTAATGACTGAAATCCATCTTCGTGTTTTCTCTCTCTGTAGGATAATAGCGCCATAAAGAAATATGAACTTTATGCAACTGGGTCCTCTCAGTTATCAGTTCGATTAATGGCTCCTAATGCTTGTGTATAGATCATTGAATACAAATGTGCAGGACTTGAAAGGAGCTAAACTGGATTTATAGGCTGTGTCTAGACTACACAGTTCTATTGGAAAAAAGATACACAAATTGCGAACAGCAATTTGCATATCTTTTTCCGATTCTTTTTTCGGAAAAGGCTTTTCCGACATTTGGCCCATCTACACTAGGCCAAGTGTTGGAAAAAACCCCTTTTTCGGAACAACCCTTCTTCCTTGTGAAATGAGGTTTACAGGGATCCCGAAAAAATGCATCTGCTTTTCCGAATTTTTTTTTCAGAAAATCAGACATGTTACTTGGATGCGGCAGAGGTATCCCGGAAAAACTCTGCAGTCTAGATGTAGCCATAGTCTAGTCCTCGTCACTCAAGGCAGGACTACTTAACAGCTGGTCCATTCTTGACAAATGTTTGTCTGACCTGTTCTTTAAACCCTCTAATGATGGAGATTACACAGCCTCCCTAGGCAGTTTGTTCCAGTGCTTAACTACCATGACAGGAAGTTTTTAATATCCAACCTAAACCTCCCTTACTGCAATTTAAGCTGTTGCTTTTTGTTCTATCATCAGAGGTTAAGAAGAACAATTTTTCTCCCTCCTTGTAACAACCTTTTATGTACTTGAAAATTATCATATCTTCTCTTCTCCAGACTAAACAAACCCATTTTTTCCATCTTTACTTTTAGTTCAGATTTTCCATACTTTTAATATTTTTTGTTGCTATTCTTTGATTTTTTTTCCAGCTTGTCCACATCTTTCCTGTAATGTGGCACCCAGAACTATACACAGTTGTCCTGCTGAATCCTTCTCAGGTCTTGCATACAATATTCCTGCTAATACATCCCAGAATGTTTACTTTTTTACACACAGAAATGTAGGGTTGGAAAGAATCTGGTGTCAGGTAGTGAATCCAACTCTCCTTGCCGAGGCATGATTAAATATACCTAGATCATCCCTGACAGGTGGTTGTCTAACTTCTTCTTAAAATCTTTGAAAGACAGGGATTCTACAATTTCCCTAGGTAACCTGTTTCAGTGCTTAATTATCCTTCTAGTTAGAAAATTTAACGTTGGCATATAACATAACAGCCTGCAAAGGAACAAATTTGTTTGGGATCTGGGGGATTAACTAATTCCCCATGGGCCACATTTGCTGCAGTCCTGGTCTATATAATTATTTTAATTAGATAGAACTCAAGTGCCTCATCAGATTCTAATAGTTGTAAGGAAGGTGACATTGTGAATGAAAAGTATTTGACAATGTTCATAATTTTGAATTTTTGAAATGCGGTTACTTCTATCCAATTCCAGGAGGAACGAGAGGTAGGTCAGTGGAGACAGAAGTGGAAGAAATTGAAGCCCTCATCTGAAACTGTAATAAATAGCACTATCAATTATTGATTCTGGATGAAAACATTATAAACCTTACATTCATTGTTATGTAATATTTATAAGCTGGCAACATTCCTACTCCTACTTCCTTTCAGAAAGAATGTTCTTTTACTTTGGGAAGCCTCATTTGCTCTCAACATCAGACACCACCTTTATGCCCACAATGCACGAAGATTTCATTCTACTTTGAAATCTTCTCTTCTATCCAGACTCACCTCTCAGATATTTTCAAGTGTCCCATACTTATTTCAAATTTACCACACCAAAACATGTCTTTTTCGCACCACTTGTTGATAACTGCATTAATTTATCCAGGGCCACTACTAATTTTTTTTCATTCATTGCTCACATCCAAACTTGCTACCAGTGCTTTTGTTCCCCACCCATAAAGTTCTAGAACTCATTAATCTCTTTTACAATTGCTAAAATCACCTAAATTTTCAAACCTAGCTATTGACTTTGGGTGCTTTCCCATAGTTTCTCTCTTTAGTTAATTCAAATTATCACCTCTGTTATGGGTTTTTTCACAAACCTCCTACGTGGCTTCTTCTCCTTTTACACTTCAAATTCAAGCTCCTTTTCTTCACTGTGAAGATTTACACAGTTTCCTGAACACACTCTGACATTATCTTCTTGTCAATTCATAACAGGTTCTACCCAACCACCTCTATCAAATGCTCCATTTGTCTGTTTCTCTCTTTGCGGTGGTAATTCTTATCATGGCACCTCAAGATTATGTTTTTACTGCAGCATTAAATTAGCTTAGCATGTGGAGAGGGAGAGGGATAACTGTTGGAAAACATCAGAGGTCTATCAGTACCTATATTAGTTAGCCTGTGTCTTTCTTGAAAAATGGGTCCCTTATTAGCCTGAGATAGCCTTGATTTAAATCACAACTAGCCTTGTGTGTGGATGGAAAAGGGTTGGGTCAACACTCAAGAAGAAGGGCTAAAGTTACCTTGATAGTGAAGATAAACCCTAAGTTTGGAACAGCCTTCATCAAAGTGAAAGACAAACATCCTTCCTCTCCTTTCCAAAATCTATCCTTAAAACTCCTGTTTTGTCTAGCTTTCCATGGACACTTGTTTATATGTAACTACTAAGGGCAGGCACATGCACAGCTGTAACCGGACGCCCCTAAAACTTAACTCTTGCCCACAATAAGCATTTCCCATGCAGACAAGACCATAGATCTGAAAGCAATATCCTTTATAGGAGGTGATTACTTCCTTGATTACCTCCTAAGACCCTTTGGCAGGACAGCATGGGTGCATCTCCATTGTACCTGTAGCTCGAAATAAGCTACACAAATTGCATAGCTTGTCAATTCTGAAATAACCTGCTATTCCAAAATGTCCCTTTCTCTTTGTGGAATGAGGTTTACAGGGATGTTGAAATAGCAAGCCTGTTACATTTCAAAATAACGGGCTTGCTGTTAGGATGCGGGATAGCTATTTCGGGATACCTTTGGTATCCCGAAATAGCGCTGCAGTGTAGACGTAGCCCATCAGACTCAGTTTACTGGTATTAGTTGTCTCTTGTTACCTTCCTCCACTTCGTCTCCTTTAGACCCCTCAGTAACTATCCTTTGACTTTTCCCCCCTTCTGACTTAATTCCACAAAAGTTATTTCTACTTATGAATCCTCCAAGAAAGATTTGTACGTCTCTAAGTCTCTGTTGCGTATCTTTCAAATCCCTTCAGAATTAGATGTGTTGCTTTCAATAAAGAGTTGGCTCCTGTTTTTCTTGCACCACATTTGCAATTTAATGCTGTGGAAGAGGTATACAAAAATGATCGTTTCCCAGCTTCTGTTGGTCATTTAATTTCCAAATCAGCATCCCTTTCCCAAGGCCATCTGCTCTTTGTTCTAGTTAATTATGCCTTTTCCATTTGTATTGTCCTCCACGGAGATGTCAACCCAAATGCACAATTGTGAGCTTGATTCTCGTTAAAGGAATTCACCTTGTAAGTTGCACCTCACATTTTGAAACCAGACCAAAATTCTAATTGGAACATAAAAATCAGTGCGCCAAAAATAAACAATCTTGCCCAATCATAATTTCTTTTCAACTCTTCAATTCTGAAACAGTGTATGAAAGGAATTAGCCAATAAACTTACTATACAGTTCATTTTAATTGGTATTACACTAAGACATGACAACAATGTATAAAATACAAGAGACCAATAAAAAACAAAAGTAAACTAACATAATATCTGTGTTATGGCACAGAAGAATCAGGACTGGAGAGATTTCTTCAGTCTCTTGCTTCTGAACTCTACTGAACACAATTTCAGCAGAGAGGCAGAGTCACTTCAGCACACTACTGCTCAGTACTCAAGTGGATTCCTCCATAGTCTCTCTTGGGCCACCACCACAACTGGATTCTGAGAAAAGAACACTATGGACTGTAGCCATCTGCAGAGGAAACATCTAGTTTCAGGAAGCAAAATTGTAAACTAAATCATAACTCCTCCCTTTGACAAGCAAATGATGACATCAGAGCTAAAAAAAGACACAGACTGTAGGCTGGTAGATCTTGAAATATCTTGCTAATACTTCCTAATGAAAGTAATTGCCACCTTTTAAGTTCTTTTATTATGCAGCTTTAGGTTCTCAAGATAATATGGCACTGCAAGGTATTATTATTTTACAGGTATTATTCTCTAGTCCGGCACCCTTGCTAGTCCGGCACATGACTGATGCCAACTCAGAGAATTTGCTGACCCACGGGAGGTCAATATTGTCAAGCAGCATTACCAACACTTCCACTGCTTACTGGGCTCCTAGAAGACATTTAGGCCCTAAACAACAGCACACAACACTGAGCACCAGGACTGGTGGCTATAAACAAACTTTATGGGACTGCAGGAGACCTGGCCACTCCCATGGTAAGTGGACATCTGGCTAACTAAAATCATGCCAGATCACGGATATTACCAGACAACAGAGTGCCAGACTAGACAAGTTCAACCTGTATTAGAGTCCATCACCACATCATTTGGGGTGCATTTACACAGCACCCTAAACTTGAAATAAGATATGCAAGTTTCCCTATGCAAATTGCGTATCTTATTTTGAAATTTGGTGTGTCCACACAGCATCAAATTTTGAAATAATGCGCTATTTCGAGACATCCCTTAACCGGTTACAGGGATGCCGAAATACTGCGCCCATTATTTCGAAAAATATTTCAAAATAACAGGCAGATTGTTAAGATGCAGGGTAGCAGTGTAGATGTACCCGTACACGTTTACAGTCAATTTTTAAACAGAGAACACAGGCAAACATATGAGTAACCCATAGGCTATTCCATTTCTTTTCAAGCAAGTTTAGAAACGATTACTGTTCTTTGGGCTATATTCTCTGCACCCAAGTGCTGTAAATTGCTATGACAACATCAATAGCCTGCTAAATAATCTGTTTAGAGGTGGACTAAAACAGGAATAAATTAAGATATTCTGTATTAAAAAGATCTTTTTGGAAATAGAAGGCATGATCTGCATAGGGGTGGGGGGCAAATTCTGCCATTGACTATAGCTATGCAACCATACTGTACTGAGTGGGGGGATTGGATATCATGGTTTGACCTATAACTTCTTGTTAATTTTGTTGGGAATTTTTCATTCACTAACAGAGAGGCAGCTGTGTTCTAGCAAACACAATCAGGAGAAGTGGATTCTATCTGCTCACTTGCTGTGTGACCTTAAGCAATTCAGTTCAGTCTACTGTGCTTTAGTTACCCCAGCAATGAAGTGGAGATACCTGTAAAGCACTTTGAGCTCTATAAAGAAAAATGAAACAATGGCAAATAAATATTTTAATAAATGTACGTAACAAGGCTAATGGCATCAACCTCATGGGACAAATGCATGATTTATTATTGTGTTTACACAAGAATTGTAAATGGAGCAAATGGAATATAGACCAGATGGTCAAGTAAAAAACGGGCTTAAATCTATTCCAATGTGTTTTTTTGGCAGAAACATGATATAACTGTGAAATATCCTGGATTCACTATATTGCATCTGACAAAGTGGGCTCCAGTTCACAAAAGCTTATGCCTAAATAAATGTGTTAGTCTTTAAGGTTCCACAGGACTCCTTGTTATTTTGCTGAAACAGACTAACATGGCTAGCCCTCTGAAACTTGTCATACTGAGAAAGTAAAAACACTAAGCTAGAGGAAAAAGCGAGATGGGCAAGTGCATAATTTCATGCTTTGGTATACCAGCTTGACAAATAATAAATACACGAACTCTAGAAAGCCGGGAAAAGGGCCAAAATGGCAAGAGATATTTAAGCTTCTTATAATATGCAATTAGAATTCACATTTGTTGTACTTGTTTTTGTGTATTACACAGAAAATAAAAAATGAGCAGGGAACAACTTTCCATGGATGAGACATCCACATTTATTTTTTCTTCCATGTGCATAGAAAATGGCAGTGAAGTATCCTATGAAAGAGGCAGGGAATGAGAAAGATGGAGATATACTTGACTGTACTTTGTGCTTCAAAATTACACTATTCATTTTTAAAACAAAAATTATGTACTGTATTTTTAATTTTATAACAGTTCCTTGTCTTTTTTTTTGTTTAAAGATATCAGCTTTCCAAATCTGTTTTCAAACGACACACTGCATTACAAATGATGGCACTTTTAAACAATGTGGCATTTCCATATTTACACCAATGAAAGAAATTTACAAGACGTAATAGCATACAATCTTGACATTTAGTAATAGCAATAAAACAAAAAGGGCATCCATTTTATTTTTCTGTACAAACTATCATAACAAGTCTTTTATTCACATTTTAAAAATCAGCTTTAATTTTATCTGACCTACACTTTTTCCAAATTCATTTTACTCAATTCTCAAGCCTTTCATCACATCGCTCACACCTTCACCAGACTATAGGAACTACAAGTAATTAGATCTAAAGTCTAAACAGAGCATAAAAGTTCTCCCTTCCAATTTCTCTCTCACCTTCCTGATAAAAGCTCCTCCTTGTTCCTCCTTTTATTTCACTTTCATATTTCATCATCCAAACAGCAAACAGGCCATTCCATTTCTTCTCAAGCAAATTTAGAAACTATAGCATTCCTCTGTGTGAATTTCTGATGCTACACCCAAGAATCAGGTGACCCTGGGTATTGTTCTGCTCTGTAGGAGGGTCGTCTAGTGGAATAGAAGTCTACATAATTTGTGGTAGATTTCAGTCCGTATTGTGTCATGTAATCTGTAGTAGCTGGAAAGTGAACTCGATCATCAAAATAGGGGTCTTCATAGCTATGTGGGGATTGTAAATATAATCTGTATGCATCATAGTTCTTTCTGTTGGAGTCATCTTGACTGTAGTACAACTGCTGATGCTGTTGACAAAATGGACAAATAAAAATAATTTTTAAAAATTAGATTTTAATGGGAAATATTTAAGAGGTTTTTTAACCTTTCCGTAAGTTTTCAAAGCCTATGTATAATAGGCTTTAATGCATTGATGTAGCTATATTTTACCCATTCACACAATGGCGTGATGTGGCTGAGTCTTTGCATACTGATCTACCAAATATTACTGTTTTTTGAGCCACTATGATTTTTAGGTCCATAATTTTCAGTGGGTGCAGCTCCTCCACCGATTGGGTCAATGTGTCAGAGAAGATTTTTTTTTTAAATTAAACAAGCATGAAGTATAAACCAAAGACTAGGTGAAACAGTGGAATAAATTCTTCATTTCCCCCCACCATCTACTCTACATCCTCCATTGGTGCCACTGTACCCACTGGCAATCAGAGGTCGGACAGAGTGAGGGAGAAGGAAAGTAGACACAGCCATATGTATACTATCAAACATCCAGGTAACAAAAGTATCTTTAGACTGCATGGATTATGACTCTTCCTTCAGAAACTACAAAAAAAAGGCAAGTCTGGAGATAGATCTCTCAATTAGCCACAACAAGAATAGATAAGTAATTAAAATTAAGAGGTTAAAAAAGGAAATACAAAGGCAATAAACTGGTAAGTTGTTTCCAGATACAGTAACACGCTCTAAAAAAAAAAAAAACTATTAGAAGTGCTTTTTTTGAAGCACATTCATAACACGCAACTGTATATTCTCCCTTTAGTTCTATTAAAGCAAACAATATTATCATTATATGTTGAACCTTGCTAACGGTATTCTTTTTAAGTAGGAATGAGGAAACTTTTTTGGGTTAGGGGCCACCGACCCACTGAAAAAAATCAGTTGGGGGCCACACACAAGTGAAAAGCAAAGTTAAAAAACAAACAAACATACAAACCTCACTGACCTGGACCCCAAGTAAGAAGCAGGAGGGCAGGTGTGCTACCCTGTGCTTGCAAACACCTTCCCCTACTGCTCCCAGTGGTCACGATTCCTAGCCAATGGGAGTGATGGGGGTGGAGCCTGCAAGTGAGTACTTCCCTGGGCTGCTGTTCCAGTAGCTGGAGGTGATGGTTGGGTCGCGGGAGCGGCAATGCGCAGAGCCACATCCTCCTTCCTCTAGGCAGAGCTGGCCAGGTGGGGGAGGGAGGGGCTTTAGTGCCAACTCCCATCTGCTTTCCCCTCACATTCTCCAGCCACGTGGGGATGTGCCAAGGCTTGGAAACTTGTCTCAGGGATGAAGCACCAGCACTGGCTTGACCTGCTGCGGAGGGGATGAGCCCCAAGCCTCATGGGTTAGATCAAGGGAAGCTGGGGTCCAGATCTGGCCCAAGGGCTGTAGGTTCCCCATCCCTGTAGGTTCCCCATCCCCGTTTTAGAGTGAGATTTCAAAAGTTACCTGTAGTCGTCTATTTTGTTCTCTTGCTGGTGAAGAATAGGAACTGATATAAATTGGTGAAGCTTTGTTGGACCCTGTAAGAAATTATAGTATTTTATTATTTATATCTGTAAGCCTTTATGGTTTTTACAATACTTACAACAATTTTGTATATTTAGAAACTTTCATGTCCCTTACTGTGTTGAAATTAGTGGACCTGTTTTACAAGGATCTGATGCTCTATTATATCAAGATATTATATCAAGATAGATAGATATTACGGTAAAGTAGTAATG
Source organism: Rafetus swinhoei (assembly GCA_019425775.1). NCBI lineage: Eukaryota > Metazoa > Chordata > Testudines > Trionychidae > Rafetus > Rafetus swinhoei. The sequence goes on along the minus strand of CM033439.1, from coordinate 33,459,322 downwards.
AGAGTAGCTAAACCATGGACTTTGTACATTATTGCTATTTCAAAAAAAAAAATCTATAACCTTTCCTTCTAATTTATTTCTGTGGCATTGGGATTGAAGCTTTCCTTGTGCTGCACATGAAGGCAGAAGCCAAACAACTTTGTAACAGCCAGGACAATTGTTTGTTTTCTGTGGCTATTTTAGTAGGTTTCCCTCTGTAAGTCTCGGGTGAAGAGAGATTAGGCACCTGACCACAAATGATTGATTCATTGGTCCAAAGGGAGAAAGTTTACTACTTGGGGTAAAAGACAATCTCCATTAGCTGTCAGCAGCAGGAATACCTTAATCTTCTTCGTAGGGTGTTGCCACTGAAAGGCAAAAATCATGACATAGGGGCTATGTCTAGACTGTCGCTTTTCATTGGAAAAAGGTATGCAAATTGCGCTCCACAGTTTGAGTACCTTTTTCTGATAGTTTTGTCCAAAGAGGCTTTTCCGAAATTTGGCCCATCTACACTGGGCCAAATTTCGGAAAAACCTTCTCTTTCAGAAGAGCCCTTCTTCCTCATGGCACAAGGAAAACGGGCGTCTGCTCTTCCGCAAAAAATGTCGCGTTCAAACTCCATAGTCTAGACATAGCATGGGCGAAAATGAAAAAACTATCATCATATAACGGGGTGGTAATTGGCAGTAAAAGGACTCCATTGGCTAAGTACTCTGAGGGCTTGTGCTCAGGACTTCTGAATTGTGAGCCTTTATTGCCTGAATTAAGAGATAAACAGTTACTTACCTTCATAACTGTTATTCTTCGAGATGTGTTGCTCATGTCCATTCTACGTGTGCGTGCATTGCGTGCCTGTGTAGTCAAAAGTTTTTCTCTTAGCAGTATCCATTGGACCAGCAGGAGAGCCCCCTGGAGTGGCACCAGTATATCAGCTAATATATACCTCTGTTGGCCCTCCCTGCCCTCGGTTCCTTCTTACCTGACTACTCCAAAGAAAGGGAGGGAGGCGGGATTTGGAATGGACATGAGCAACACATCTCAAAGAACAACAGTTACGAAGGTAAGTAATCGTTTTTCCTTTTTGAGTGATTGCTCATGTCCGTTCCATGTAGGGATTCCAAAGCAGAAACCCAAGGAGGCGGGGTCAGAGTTTTAACCTTCAACTGATTGGAAGACAGCCCTCCCCAGGGCTATGTTCTCCCTCACCCTATGGCCCACCCTATGCATAATGATTGGCAAAGGTGTGGATTGAAGACCACATGGCAGCCCTGCAGATGCCCAGGATAGAGACCTGGGCCACCAATGCTGTAGAGGAGGCTTGGTCCCTAGTGGAGTGGGCTGTTAGGAGAGGGGCTAGCAACCCCAGACAGCCCATAACACTCCTTGATACAGGACATAATCCATGAAGAGATCCTCTGCGCAGAGACCAGATGCCCCTGCAGCCTCTCCGCAATTGCTACAAAGAGCTGTGGGGAGTTACGGAAGTCCAAATAAAAAGCTAAAGCTCTCCTAACATCTAAAGTGTGGAGCGCCTGTTCCTCACCCGAACCATGGGATTCGGGGTAAAAATCTGGGAGGAAAATATCTTGGGCCACATGAAATTGAAACATCACCTTCAGAAGGAAGGCGGGGTGGGGAGAATAATCTGATTTTATCTTTAAAGAAAACTATACGGGGGGTCTGAGGTGTGGGCTCTCAGTTCAGACGCATGTCTGACTGACATGATAGCCACCAGGAAAGACACTTCCAAGAAAGGTGCAGCAGTAAGCACATCACCAGGGTCTCAAAGGAAAGCCCCATGAGTTTGGACAGGACCAGGTTGAGGTCCCATTGAGGAACAGGCTGACAGACACATGGATAGAGCATGTCCAACCCTTTCAGAAACCTGTGTACCATGGGATCAGCCCATGAGGGTCATGCCCTGGGAGCCCAGATGTAAAGCAGAGATGGCTGCCAGGTGTACCCTCACTGAGAAGGAGAATAACCCCTGTAGTCTAAGATCCAGGAGATAGTTCAGGACTAGCAGGATCTGGACCTCCACGGGTGATTCCCACTTCTGGGCAGCCCAGAGAGAGAAGCGCTTCCACTTGGCCAGGTAAATGGCCCTAGTGGAAATTTCATACTCCCAAGTAAGACCTCCTGCATCCACTCCAAACACTGCAGCTCTGCTGCTGTCAGCCATGGAGCTTCCATGCCATTAGGTGCAGGGATCGCCGGTTCGGATGGTGAAATCTGCTGAAGTCCTGCATGATGAGGTCCAGGTCCAATGAGAGGGCGACTGGCCTCTTGCAGGACAGACTCAGGAGGGATGTGAACAAGTGTTGCCTGGGCCACACCGGCGTGATGAGGATCAGGGAGGCCCTGAATTCCTGAACCCACAGGAGCACCTTGCGGACCAATGGGAAAGGTGGGAATGCATAAAATAGACCGTTGGGCCAAGTGGTAAGGAGCGCATCTCCCAGGGAGCCCCACTCCAGCCCCATGAGGGAACAGAAGCTCAGGCACTTCCTGTTCCACCTGCTGGCAAACAGATCCAGAAGGGGAAATCCCCACTTGTGGAAGACTTGAGAGGGCTACGTCCCCTCTGAGACCACTCATGGCTGGAGAAGGACCTGCTCAGCTGATCCGCCAGGATGTTCTGGGATCCTGGGAGACAGGAGGCAACTGGGTGAATATCCGCCCCAATGCATAGTTCCCACAGCCAAAGGGCTTCTTGACACAGGGGAGGGGAGTGAGCCCGCACTGACTGTTGATACAGGAGACCACCAACGTATTGTCAGAAAGAATAAGGACCGTTTTGCCCCTGAGCCGAAGGAGAAAGGTCACACAGGCGAGACAGACTGCCTGCAGCTCCCTGACATTGATATGCAGGAAGAGGTTGTCTCTTTTCCACATACCTTGGGTCCGCATGTCTCTGAGGTGAACCCCCCAACTGGTGTCGGATACGTCCCTCACTAACCGGAGGGTAGGTAGAGGTTTGGAGAACAGGACCCTGGAATAGATCACCTCCGCCTCAGTCTACCAGTCCAGAGAATGCACGACCTCAGGTGGAACTGTCCCAAGAATGCAGATCCGGGTTGCAAACCTGCACAAGCCACATCTGTAGTGGATGCATGCAAAGCCTGGCGTGTTGAATGATGTAGGTACATGCGGCCATCAACCCCAGGAGGTGCATACAAAACCTGGCCGTGGTCACTGGGAACTCCTGCATGCCCTGGATGGCTGTTTTGATTGCCAGGAAGTGAGATCTGGGAAGAGAGGCTGTGGCCAACACTGAGTCCAGGTGAGCACCTACAAAATCCATGACTTGGGTGGGAACCAGGGTCGAGTTGGCCATGTTCAAGAGCAGCCCCAGCTTGCAAAAAAGGTCTTGCACTAGAGTGATGTCGGCTAGCAGCTGATCCGAAAAAGAGCTTTGGAGGAGCCAGTCATCCAGGTAAGGGAACACCTGGTCATCCCGCTTTCTCAGTGTGGCAGCCACAATGGCCATACACTTTGTGAACACTCAAGGGGCCATAGAAAGGCCAAAAGGGAGGGCCGTAAACTGATAGTGGTCCTGGCCTACCATAAAGTGGAGGAACTGCCTGTAGTGCGGTGCAACAGAAATGTGGAAGTAGGATCTTTTAGATCGAGGGCAGAGTACCAGTGTCTGTGATGTAGGGAGGGAATGATAGACGCCAGAGTAACCATCTTGAATTTGCCTTTGGCAATGAAGGCATTGAGTTCCCTGAGGTCTAGGATAGGCTGAAACCCTCCCTTGGCTTTGGGAACCATAAAGTACCAGGAGTAGAAACCCCTGCCCAAGAAACCCTGGGGAACCACTTCGGCCACCCCCAAGGTGATGCTTGTGAGAGGGGTCCCTGAAGAGGGATGGGGCAATAGGGTGGGAGGGAGAGGTTGAAAGGAAGGGGATGGCTTACCCCCCTTCTACTGTTTCTAGGACCCAATGGTCTGAGATAATGGATTCCCAGGCCTGGCAGAAAGGGAATAGGCAGTCCCTGAACAGAAAAGGTAGGGCTGGTAAGCTGTCCAAAACCCCTGATGAATTGCAGAGTGGAGGGCAGAAAAGATCCCTGCCTTGCTGGTATCTCAGCATGGACTAAAGGAGTGCCAATCTGACCATGATGGTCCGGGTGCTGTGCCCGTCAGTGCTGCGTGTCCCCCTTGAGAGTACACGAAGGGCACATGACTCGAGGGAGACTTGCCCTTGCTAGGTCTCCTCTTCTTCTGAGGCACCGGGGATTGCGACCAGTGCTGAGGCCTGCATGGTGCTGGGCAGGCGCACGAATGGCTGAGTGCCTCCCGCACTGATGCCAGTGCACTCTGGGATGCCAGTGCTGGATTGGACGCTCGTGTCGGCGTAAGGCTGCCTCCATCAGGATAATCTTCAAGTGATACTCCCTTTCCCGCTTGGTACGTGGCTTAAAGGCCTTGAGGATCTTACAGGCCTTGAACAAGTGGGCCTCTGCAAGGCACTTAAGACAAGCTGCATGAGGGTCCCCGCAGGGCATAGGCTTCTAGCACTTCTCGCAGGGCTTGAAGCTGTGGAGCCCAAGCATGCCCCGCCAGATGCTCTGCCCCATGGTGCTTAACACTAAGTTCAACACTTAACAGCTAATAAAACCATAGATAAGATAATAAACTGTTAACTAACTACTAAAACAACGAGAAGAACTGCTAAGAGGCTTGCAGAGCAAGAGCAAAGGCACTTTCCAATGACCCTCATGAAGGGTAAGAAGGAGCTGAGGGGGTGGAGGGCCAGCAGGGATATGTATTAGATGATATACTGGTGCTACTCCAGGGGGCTCCCCTGCTGGCCCAACGCGTACTGCTAAGGGAAAAACTTCCAACAATGCGTGCATGCAGCGCGCGCGCACCTATATGAAATAGACATGAGCAATCACTCTAAGAAAAACAGGTAATTATCTAAATGCAGAAACAGACTCATTTAACCCTTTATATATGTTTTAGCCACTACAGGGAACAAAACCTCTAGGTGTTAGTGTGGGCTACAATAAGTTAAGTGACAGCAGAATGTTTTGAACACAAGACAGATGGGAAGCCATGAATTCCTTAGTTCCAATCTTTGCTCTGCCATGAACTTCACCTGTGGCTTTGATCAAATTACTGAACAATTAGTTCACACTTTCGATTTCCTATATGTAAAATGGTGATATGCAACCTATCATCTACTTCACACGAGTGTAATGAGATGAATTAGTTAATGCTTACAAATCAATTTATAATCTTCCACGTACCATTTAACATTTATGGCTAATGTACATTTATGAGCACTCACAAAAGAGTACATAAAGATACAACTATGGTCATCACCATCACAGAATGTTATGACATTTCATGCATGAAGTTTAAGAAGCTACTGGGTCTACAAAAATAAGGATGCAAAATAAATAATTTTCAGAAGATTTTTCAATCAGATTCTATACAGAATCAAGCCACCACAGAAAAAATTATATGATGTGTCTATTAAAAAAATGTTACTTTACAATAATGCTAGAGGGACAAATAAATCTCACAATATATGTTTTTAACAGGCATTGCCTTAAAAAGGAACATTGTATTTGCCATGTAACATTCCAGATGTAAAACAGCCACAGTAACCATACATCATTAGTAAACAGCAGCGTGAAATCACAGCTTAAAAGAGAACAGCACAAATGAGATGTGTCCCTCAGCAGCAGTTAAATTGCCTCAGGATTTTTTTGTTTAATACTCCAGCTTTTTACGCAAGGAATTTGTGATTTTCCTTGCTTAGTCTGGGGTTCAAAATTATATGTAAGATAGTTGAGATGAGGGAGAAGACAAAGTCTTGGCATATTTCCCCCTAATATTTATCAATAAAGCCATAACATAAAACAATAATATTTGACAACAGTACAGTAAACTTCCGATAATCCGGCACCTTTAGGACCCAGGAGGTGCCGGATTATCAAATATGCCAGACTATCGGAAGGGGGGGGCTATGAGAGGTCTGGGGTGGAGTGGAGGGGAGGGGGGATGCGCCCCTTGGCGCTGCGGGACCAACCCGGCAGCACCCCAGCTGCTCTGCCCCAGGCGTCCCCAAGTCAGCTGCTGAAACTGACCAGTGGCTGACTCGGGGAAGCCCGGGGCAGAGCTGCTCTGCCCCCGGTTTCCCCGAGTCAGCCGCTGGTCAGTTTTACCAGTGGCTGAATCGGGGAAGCTGGGGGCAGAGCAGCTCCAATTGTCTGGCTGCCCGGAGCACTTCCGGGTTCCAGATGGTGCTGGACCATCAGGAGTGCCAGACCATTGGATGCCGAACCACTGGAGTTTTTCTGTATTTGGTAATAAAAATTCAGTTTGATATACATCAAAGATCACTTTTTCAAATGGGAGCCACCATGTTTTATTATGCACTGAAACACAACCTTCCCATATTTTAAAAGACAAACATGCAACCTTGATATCTTCTTTCTTGGGTAAATTGTGAATTTTTAAGAGAAACGGGAAAAAAACCCCCACCCAAAACTAACAAACAAACAAAACAAAAACAAGCAGCAGCAGTAACAAAAACCTCAACAAAACCCCATTTCTGACCCACATAGTAAAGTTACTAAATAAAAATGAACACAAACCCAATGTAATATGTGCAGAAATTTATGTAAATGAAGCTTGGGACAGCTAAATGAGATGTTAAGAACACACCAATTTTTACTTATACAAATTCCTTTGCAGCACAATACTTAAATTGACCTTAAGTTTTATTACATAGTTACATTATTTTTAAGCAACAAACGCAAAACCAAACAGTATAAAATGGTCATATCTGGGAGGAAATGATTTCCTCAAGAAATCAATGGTGAACAACAAACATAGCATTTATTCTTCAAGACAATTTAGTTGCTGCTGAACAATACAACAAAAATAGTCCCATCGTTAGTTTTTAACTGCATACCCTACATTCTCCCATGCAGAATGTGAACTACGTAAAATAATATTTTAGAACCTTGTTTCTTAAACTGTGTTCCACGGAACACCATCACAGATGTGCTGCGGCCATTTGAAGAAAAAAAAACGGCTGCGAGAGCTGCTGAGACGCAGTGGGTGGTGCGAAGAGTTCAGCGAGTGATGACGCGGCTGGAAATGAGGCGGGGCTACCTGAATTCCTCCTCCTATGCTTCCATGTGAAGAGCGGAAGAAGCGAGCAAGTGATGACGCGACAGGAAATGAGGCGGGGCTACCCATGTTCCTCATGTGCTTCTGTGCCCGGCTTGCAACCGCCTGGGAAAGCTTCGCACCTCGGTTGCGCCCCTTGCCAGAGGGGAGGAGCGTTGCAGGGCCAGCAGCAGGGCCGGCTCTGATTGGCTGTCTCCGCTGCTGGTCTGGGGATCCTGCCTGCCAGGGGAGAGAACTGCCCTAAAGCTGCCACCCCGACCGGGTCTTTGCACCGCTGTCTTTAGCCCTCATTTGTTACCCAGGACAGCTGAGGGGGCCAGCACCTTCCACCCTCTTGCACAGACAAGGCCCTTCCCTTCAGTATTCTGTGTCAAAAATAACAGAGACAGGGGCTAGAACTATTGAAGGACAAAACATTAAGCAGTAAGGGACCCACTGTGAATTGGGGGGCAAGGTAAGGCCCTCAGTGCCCCTAACGCTGGCGTGGTTGATATCAGTCAGCTGCTTGACATTAACACGTGCTTGATAAGGTATTGAATTTATAATTTCCACCAATATGAGTAAACAGAGTAAATTACATTTCCCTATCGAAAAGGCAGACGTTTAGAAGGCTTCATAGGGCAGTGAGTGAATATTGTTGTTGTCAGAAAAACTGTAGTCTGGTGTTCAAGGGGCAAGCTCCCTGCCCTCCCCCGCAAACAAAAAAAAATCCTTGGTGTTCCTCATAAAAAAAAAAATATTGTGTGGTGTTCCTCGGTCTTAAAAAGTTTAAGAAACACTGTTTTAGAAGCATTTTGTTTACAGTAAATCTAACTGGTCTCTTACCAGGATATATATCTTTATGCGTAGTGACATCACCTTGGCTATTGTAATACTGCATAGAAGGCTGTGTCCTATTGTATTCAGAACGAGGTTCTCTAATTCCTAGCAGTGCCGGCGATGAAGATGTGCTGCCAACTGATGAAAAGGAGGTAAGAGAAAGAAAGCATCAGTGTCTGATAGCCAATGATGTACCAATTCTCTATGAACTTCTCTAATTCTTTTTTAAAACAAGTTATACTTTTGGCCTCTAAAACATCCTGGCAATGAGTTCCACAGGTTGACTGTACACTGTGTGAAGAAATACTTTCATTTGTTTGTTTGTTTCATTTAAACTTGCTGCCTATGAACATCATTGGGAGCCCTCTGCTTTTTGTATTATGTGAATGGGTAAAAAGAGATTTCCCTATTCACTTTTTCCACAACATTCGGGATTTGGAAGACCTCTGTAATATGGCCCCTTAGTTGTCTCTTTTCCAAGCTGAAAGGGCCATCTTTTTAATCTCTTTCATGTGGAAGCTGTTCTATACCATGAATCATTTTTGTGGTCCTTTGTACCTTTTCTAATTCTAATATAGCCTTTTTTTGAGACAGGACAACCAGAACTGCAGGCGGTATTCAAGGTGTGGGTGTACCACATATTTATATATTGGGATTATATTTTCTGTTTTATCATCAATCACTTGCCTAATGGTTCCTAACATTTTTAGCTTTTTTGATTGCTGCTGCACGTCAAGCAAATGTTTTCAGAAAAATATCCACGACTCCAAAATCTCTTGAGTAGTAACAGCTAATTTAGACCCCATCATTTTTTATGTAGAATTGGGATTGTGTTTTGCTATGTGCATTACTTTGCATTTATCAACACAATTTAATCTCCCATTTTGTTTCAGTCACTCAGTTTTGTTAGATCCTTTTTACTCCTTGCAGTCTGCTTTGAACTTAACTATCCAGAGTAATTTTATGTCATTCGCAAATTTTGCCACCTGTCAGTTTACCCCTTTTCCAGATCACTGGTGAATATGTTGAACTACACTGGTTCTAGTATAGATCATTGGGGAACACTGCTATTTACCTCTCTACATTCTAAAAACTGACCATTTATTCCTACTGTTTCCTGACTTTTCCTGTCACACAAAGACCTTCCTTCTTATCCCACAGCTGCTTTCTTTGCTTAAGAACCTTTGGTGAGGGACCTTGTCAAAAGCTTTCTGAAAGTCAAATTACATTATATCCACTGGAATCCCCCGTGTACATGTTGAACGATCCTTTCAAAACATTCTAACTGATTCATGAGGCTTGATTTCTCTTTACAAAAGCTGTGTGGAGTCTTGTCACCCAATTCATTTATGTTCATTTATGTGTTTGCTAATTTGTTCTTTATTGTAGTTTCAACCAATTTGCTTAGTACTGAAATTAGGCTGTAATTATTAGGATTGCCTTTGGAATCTTTTAAAAAAATTGGCATCACATTAATTATCCTCCAGTCATTTGGTACAAAAGCTGATTTAAGTAATAGGTTAGTAGTTCAGCAACTTCATATCTGAGTTCTTTCAGAACTCTTGGGTGAACAGCAACTGGTATTGGTTACTTATTACTGTTAATCAACTTGGTCAAATCCCTCCTCTAATAACTCCTCTACCTGGGACAGTTATATAGATTTGTAACCTCCCCCCAAAAAACCAAACCAAACCAAAACAAGAAAAAAAATCAACCCCATAAATGGATCAGATGCAGGAATCTCCCTCAAATCCTTTGCAGTGGAGACCAATGCAAAGAAGCCATTGAATGTTTCTGCCAATGGCCTACTCAAGAGTGCTGCTTTAGCATCTCAATTGACAACTGGCCCCAATGACCATTGAGTAGGCTTCCTGCTTCTGATGTACTTAAAAACCTATTTTGTTGTTAGTTTGTGTGTCTTTTGTTTGTTGCTCTTCAAATTCGTTTTTGACATTTAATTATACTTTTATGATTGGATTACCAGAATTCTGCTCCTTTCTATTTTCCTCAGTAGGATTTAACTTCAGATTTTTAAAGGATCCCTGTTTGCCATTAACAACTTCTTTTATTGGGTTATTTAGCTATAGTGGCACTTTTTGGGTCCCCTTACTAGTTTTTTTTTTTTTACTTGGAGTATGCATTTAATTTGGGCCTCTATTATGCTGTTTTTAAAAGTTTCATGCAGATTGCAGGCATTTCACTCTTGTGACTGTACCTTTAAATTTCCATGCAACTAGCTTCCTCATTTTTGTAGTTTCCCTTTCTAAAGTTAAATGCTTTGGGATATTTCCTCCCACAAAGATGTCAAATTTAATTACATTATAATTGACATTACTAAGTGGTTCAGCTATATTCATCTCTTGGACCACATCTTGTACTCCACTCAGAACTAAATCAAGGATTGCCTTTCCCTTTGCAGATTCTAAGATTAATGACTACTTCTTGGGGCACCTAATGCTGTCTTGAAACTTTATCTCAGCATGTTGTCCTGAAGTAACATGTACCTTGTTAATATATGAATAGCTGAAATCTCCCTTTATAATTGAGTATTCTAGTTTTGCAGCCTCTCTGTTCTCCTGGAGGATTCACAATCTTCACCAAAATCCTGGTCAGATGGTCAGTACTGTATTTCATAGAATCATAGAACACTAGAACTGGAAAGGACCTCGAGAGGTCATCAAGTCCAGTCCTCTGCCCTCATGGCAGGACCAAGTACTGTCTAGACCATCCCTGACAGACATTTATCTAACCTACTCTTAAATATCTCCAGAGATGGGGATTCCACAACCACCCTAGGCAATTTATTCCAGTGTTTGACCACCCTGACAGTTAGGAACTTTTTCCTAATGTCCAACCTAAACTTCCCTTGCTGCAGTTTAAGCCCATTGCTTCTTGTCCTGTCCTCAGATGCTAAGGAAAACACTTTCTCGCTCTTCCTTGTGACACCCTTTTAGATACCTGAAAACAGCTATCATGTCCCCTTTCAGTCTGTTCCTTTCCAAACTAAACAAGCCCAATTCTTTCAGGCTTCCTTCACAGGTCATGTTCTCTAGACCTTTAATCATTCTTGTTGCTCTTCTCTAGACCTTCTCCAATTTCTCCACATCTTTCTTAACTGAACTGGACACAATATTCCAGTCGAGGCCTAATCAGCGCAGAGTAGAGCGGAAGAATGACTTTTCGTGTCTTGCTCACAACACTCTTGTTAATGCATCCCAGAATCATGTTTGCTCTTTTTTGCAACAGCGTCACACTGTTGATTCATATTAGGCTTGTGGTCCGCTATTACCCCAGATCCCTTTCTGCAGTACTCCTTCCTAGACAGTCACTTCCCATTCTGTATGTGTGACTGATTGTTCCTTCCTAAATGGAGTACTTTGCATTTGTCCTCATTAAACTTCATCCTATTTACCTCAGACCACTTCTCTAGTTTGTCCAGATCATTTTGAATTATGACCCTGTCCTCCAAAGCAGTTGCAACCCCTCCCAGCTTGGTATCATCTGCAAACTTAATAAGCATATTCTCTATGTCAATATCTAAATCGTTGATGAAGATACTGAACAGAACCGGTGCCAAAACAGACCCCTGTAGAACCCCACTTGTTATGCCCTTCCAGCAGGATTGTGAACCCTTAATAACTATTCTCTGAGAAGTTATTTAGCAGTTATGCACCCACCTTATAGTAGCCCCATCTAAGTTGTATTTGCCTAGTTTATTGATAAGACGGTCAAATGCCTTACTAAAGTCTAGGTATACCATGTCTACCACATCTCCCTTATCTACAAGACTTGTTATCCTGTCAAAGAAAGCTATCAGGTTGGTTTGACATGATTTATTCTTTACAAATCCATGGTAGCTGTTACTT